>CAMZMU010000060.1:10516325-11116325 GCA_947311845.1 Poa pratensis | reverse complement strand
TAATTTACGTATCGGCCCTCCACCACCATACCATAGACGCTTTTACAATTTCTCATTATGATATGTAATTATATATTTTTATTTTGAGACTTGTGAAATTGTGGTGGTTGTGTGCATTCTAATTATACAGAGGCCAGGTGTAATGATTAAAACATTTTAGGGAAGGACTACACACTAGCGCCGCACCCAAGTAGCTCCGTGCGGCAGTCAACCAGCGAGACACAAAGACCATCCTTCCCGCGCGCGTGAACCGTTTTCTTCTGCGCGAGGCAGAGCCCAGTAATGCGACCCTTGATTGGGCCGAAGAAAGAGCCCATACCAGACCGACTCGTGTCAGCTTGATTTTCTTGGCCTAACGCACAACACCAGTAGCTAACCTCTATACAACGTGACCTACATGTGCGCCTTCTTGAATTCCAGTATAAAATCTGTCAGAGAATGACTCCCACGAAATAGGGATAGTCAAGCTCACGAAGAGAGTTCGTGTAAGGGGCTGAACACGTTGGTAAAACAACCCTCAACTTGCACGGCGACGGTGCTCGTCGAGCAAGTGGAAGGACATCACGACAGAGATGAACACCAGCCCGTACCCAGGTTCACGGCCCTCGTGTGGAGGTAACACCGCTACTCCTGCTTGTCTGTATTGCACTGCTTGTAGAGGTTACAGTACAATGAGCTTGCCGAGGGCTCTCTTTTGGCAATGGTGCACACAAGGAAGGGAAGCAATGGTCTTCCTCTTCGTTGCGCGTAAGTGGCTATGCTGGAATGAGAATGTGATCCTTTGCTACGGTGATGCTCGTCCTCCTTTTATAGGAGCCCCGTGCTCCCTCCCTGCGCTTGCACTATGGTAGGGCTGTCACGTGGCGCAGAAGGTAGAGCGTGGTGCACCGCAGCCCGGTTGTCCATGGACGCGGTCCATGGGCGTAAAGCTGACTCCTGTAGCAGAGTAACCACCGTCCATGCAGGACGGCTAGCTAGGGCCGCAGAGGAACGTGGGGGTGCCCACAGTGACGTTGGTCGTGGAGTGTAGCGCCGGCCGGTCCCCTTATCACCAAAGAGGAAACCCTTGTAGTCCGGTGCGGATGGCACAGCTTTGTTGACCCCTTTAATCACCAAAATGGCAACTGCGGCGTCGTCGTCACCGCGCGCAGGGGCGCGCGTCACTCTGCGGCCGCTGCAGAGCCCATGTACGCTCTGCAGAGGTTGCTTTGCAGCAAACCGATCTCCACGAGGGCTTGGATGCCCTGTAGAGAATTCGGCGTTGACCTCTCTCCAGGGGAGATTTCCTTGAAGAGGGGGCAGCAGTGGAGAGGGCCTCCGCAGGCCTCTGCTGCCTCAAAAGCCCTCGCGAGGCAATTTGCCTCGCGAGGCTCTCCAAGCCGTAGGCTTGGTCCTTAGCGAAAATTTGCCATCAACTGTCGAGGGCCGTAGAGGACAGGCCCAGCACACCCTGGATTTCACTGGGCCGACAGTAGCCCCCGGGCCCATGATGGGCAGGATGTAGTCCAATGGACGTAGGCGAATTGTCATGGGCCCAAAGTGTCCGGCCGGCCTGAGACACATGTAGGGCAGTTACGCCGCGACGACACGTTCTCCTCGGAGATGACGGGCATAGTGGGGGGACCCACCACGTCTCGGTAACTGCTCTGAGGGGAATAAAGCCTGCAGCGCCGGTTCAGGCAGCAGTTACTGCATCACTAGTGCGCCCGTCTCCTCGCTCTTGACTTCTGCGCTCCTGTGTCTCCGGCGCCCTTCCCCCTTCGCAATCCCGCGGCAATGGCGCCCAAGAAAGCTTCCGCGGCCTCGAAAGGCAAGGCCGTGGCGCAGGGCGGCGAACCTGCCGCAACGCAGCAGGTCGGTTACTTCGAGCCGGCTCTGACCGGCTTCCGCTTCAAGAAGAAAGCGCAGCTGGAGAAGGTGCGTCACATGGCAGCTTCAGCGACCAACGAGCACGGTGCTACGGTGCTTAAGACGGCGGACAATTCCTTCGGCGGCTTCTACCCCATCTTCATGCACGCCTTATTCGCCGGGCTCGTGCCTCCTTTCTCCAACTTCTTCCTGGCGGTTCTGGAGCGCTACCAGATCCAGGTTCTTCATCTCCATCCCAACTCCATCCTCGTCCTCGCCATCTTCGCCTACCTCTGCGAGGCATACATCGGCATTCCACCCTCGGTGGACCTCTTCCGCAGCTTCTATGTGCTCCGGTTCACGGCGAACAAGGAGCGGTCAGGGTGCGTGTCCTTCCGCATCACCGAGGGCATGAAGGGCATGTACATCCCCATCGCGCGGAACGGCGAGAACATTGTGACCAATGTGACGAAGAAGGTGGAGGACTTCCGCAAGCGCTGGTTCCTCATGAAGTTCGGAAGCCGGAGCGCCTTCTTCGACCTGCCCGAAGCGCCTCCGACGAAGAGGGCGAGCTGGTCTTCTAAGGCACTCAAGGGAGCCGCGCTCGGCCCCGTGGGGAGGCGCTTGAAGGACCTCCGCGAGGCAGGCCTCACCGGGCAGATGGTGGCCAAGGACTTCGTGAAGCGCCGCATTGCTCCGCTCCAGAGGCACGCGGACGCGATGTGGCTGTACTCCAACCAGAGGGACAAAATGCGCCTGAGCGCAACCCTCTTCACGCAGGAGGAGGTGCGCACCATCATGGAGACACTCTTCACGGCTCCAGACATCCCCAAGCCCGGCGATAAGGCGGTCCCGCTCCACAGGATCGATCTCGGGCGTCGCGTCTCGCTCGTGCAGACGATGCCGAAGTTCGACCAGTGGGGCCTGGTGCCCAAGGGGCATGTGGGGCCTCGCGAGGATCCTGAGTCTGCGGCGCAGGGGGCGCCAGCTGAGGGCGACGAGGAGACGACGGTAACGCCCGTGGAATCCGACACAGGCGCAACCGGCGCCTCGGGAGGCTCTGCCTCTTCAGCGGAGAACTCGAGCACCTCGAAGAGCGCGGCGCCTGAAGTTGAGACCCACGAGGCCTCCTCAGGCAGCAGCGGCCAGTTCGTGGTTGCTCCCTCGTAGCATGCTGAGGGGCAAGAGGAGAGCGACGACGACGGAGCTTCATCAGGCCACTGCGAGCCCGCTCCAAGGCCATTCATGACCGAGCCGCCGGGAGCCCAGCGGGCATTTCTCTCAAGAGGAAAGCCGAGGCTGCTCTCGAGGGGTCCGGCGCCGGGGCCGCGCCACCGAGGCCGTGGCGGTCGTCAAACACGGTGTGGGTCGATTCCCGCGCCAAGGCATCTGGGTAAGAACCGACTCCCTTTTCTGTTTGAGCTTATGCTTGCGTAGGCTCCTCGAGGAGTTTTTGAGCTTTTGCCTCTCCAGGCGCCCGAGGTGCCAAAGCGGCGGAGACTCCGGAGGCTTGGAGAGATCCCCAGCGCTGCAGCAGCGTCTGCGGCGCGTACAGTCGACGAGGTGCCTCCCGAGGGCACTGCTTCTTCTCCTGAGGCTGCGGCACCGCCTCCTGAGGCAGAGGAGCGCCGCGAGGAGAAGGAGGAGGAGGCAGAGGTGACGACGCCTCCGCCTATGCGGCCTGACGTCTCCCCTATGCGGCAGGAGGGGACGCCGGAGGTGGATGCGGCGAGGTTCACGCCGCCGGCGAATGAGCGTGCGGCGGAGACAGGGGCGTCTGCGGGAACGCGCGCTGACGTCGAAATGGAGGAGGCCGCCGCGTCATCCCCCACCGAGCACGAAACTTGGAGAGGCCACAGCGGACTCCGGGGCCGCTGGGGGGCGGCCTCAGCTGAGTAGGCCAACCCTGTCCCTGGAGAGGAGAGTGCTCCCCAGGGGCAGAAGAATGGTGGGGTTGATGGTGAGGGTGCCACGAGCCCCCAGAAGGCCTCCAACGCGGGAGGCGAGGGGGGTTCTCATCAGAGCCCCAGAAGGCCCCTTGCGTGGACGAAGAGGGAGGCTCGCTCCCGAGCCCCCAGGCGCGTCTCGAGGCCACTCAAGCCCAAGGCAGGACACTCCGGAATCCTCGGCAGGCGCCGGCATTTCCAGGCCTTCCGGCGAGCCATGGGCCTTAGTTCTGCGGGGGCGGCGCCCCATTGCAGCTCGCCGTGGGGCTGTCCTCCGCTCGGCGAGGAAATTCTCGACGGGCTTGAGGCCCAGCTTGCTGAGGAGGATCGCTCCAGGGCGGAGGAGGACGCCGAGCTTGCGCGGGGCTGGGCTTGTCTTCATGAGACCGTGGAGAACTGCCGCCGGAAGAACGAAGCTGCCCAGGCGCAACGCGAGGCAGCGCTGCGCTCCGCTGAGGAGATCCGCATCAGCGTGGTCCGCGAGGTCGAGGAGACCCTTGCGGACCTGGGTGCTAGGCGCGAGGCTCTCGAGGCAGAGACCGCGGCCAAACACCAGGAGCTGGCGGCGCGCGAAGCGGCGGTCTCCGCCAAGCACAAAGAGCTTCTAGATCGCGAGGCGGGGATCGTTGCCGAGTCGGAGAATGTGCGACAGAGTTTGGAGAAATTCCGTGAGAGCTTGAGCATTCGCGAAGACTTGATCGTGCAGCGCGGAGTTGAGCTCGACGCCCGCGAGACCGAGGCGCGCAAACGCGAGGAACAGGTTGAGCAGATCGAGAAGGATCAATCCGCGCAGCGGGAGCACCTGGAAGCCCGCGAGAACAAGGTCACCCAGGACGAGGAGTTCTACCAGAAGCGCCTTGTGCAGACCAACGAGAACCTTCGCAAAAAGGAGGAGAAGATGGCGGAGGAGTCTGCGACGAAGGAGAAGCTCTTTCGCGACAGCTGCAGGAAAGACTTCGCGGAGAAAACCAAGAAGCAAGAGGATCGCTTCACGAAGAGACGCAACGAGCTTGAGGCTCGCGTCAAGGACCTTGAGGCCCAGAAGAAGCGATTCGACTCTCGCCTCCAGGCTGCCGCGGAGGCTCGGGCGCGCGCGGAGCAGAACTTTGCCTCTTTGATGGCTGACATGAAGGAGTTGACCGCTCAGGTGGGCCCTGTCGTGGAGCGTGAAGAGGCTGAGCATCGCGTGCAGGCGGCACAGGTCTTGACGCAGCAGCGGGAGCGCATGTTCCAATCCTTGGTGACCCGGGGGAACACTCTCGCGGGCAGCTAGGAGTGGATGCCCCTGCGGTTCCCTCATGGGAACGCTGACGCCGCCACATACCTCGCCTACTTCGATCAGCTCTTCACCGCGCTCGAGGGCCCTGTGGCGGAACTTGGCGATGTTGTTGATGAGGAGTGCCGCAAGCTCTTGACCGTGGCGATCGATCGCGTCTTCGCCAACCTCCAGCGCCTTCAACCCGGCTTCGACTACGAGTCAGTGACCGAGCCCGTCGAGGAGGACCAAGCCTTGGAGCTCTCCAACTCGGTTCGAGAAGAGGGTTGAGGCGGAGCAGGCCGCTGAGGAGGATGAGGCTGAAGAG
This sequence comes from Poa pratensis, assembly GCA_947311845.1. Taxonomy (NCBI): domain Eukaryota; kingdom Viridiplantae; phylum Streptophyta; class Magnoliopsida; order Poales; family Poaceae; genus Poa; species Poa pratensis. Next base: position 11,110,948 of record CAMZMU010000060.1, on the reverse strand, counting down.
GACGGCGATGGTGAACCCTCTGCCTAGGCCACTCCTGCAACAAGATGCGCTTGACGTGCAACTACCTTTGTTTTAAGACTTGTTTAAACCATTCTGGCTTGTAAGATACTTTGATCGTATGCAACCATGTGTGTGTGTGCCCCTCGATGGGCCTTTTATCCCTGTTCCATGTCTTTCTTCGCTCTACGTCGTCAGGACCCATCTCTTTGCGCTATGACACCGCCGCTACGGTATGCCGGAGCGTGACTCGGCAAGGCCGGGGGGTGTTTAAGGCTTGGAGAGGTAAGGGCTCTCGAGTCGCGGTGCTCGAGGGCCCCCTTTGACGCACAAGCAGTCCATGGAGTGTGAGAGAGAAAAAACCGCTCGAGGGACGACAGGTGCTCGTGAGAGGGAGAAAAAACTCCTGAGGGGCGCGAGCGCTAGACTTAGCTTGGCGAGACTTTGGCCTCGTAGAGGGCGTTGGCTTCCCTGATGGTGCGCTCCCTCTAGGGGTCGGAGCGTGACTTCTCGACCTTGGGGAGGACTCTTGTTCCCTGTATTGGTTAGAGAGGCAAACCCAAAGCAGGCACATGGTAGTAAACACTCATGCGCGCTTATAGGCTTCCTCATGGTATCTCGCGAGGAGAGTAAGTACCAAGGTCCTTTGGTGAGGTGGCGTGTTTGGGAGCAAGCCCATGGGCCAGAGCTCTTTGGGAGGTAACAGGCGTGAGAGCGTGCTCACGTGTTAGAGCTCGGATCCTTTGGATTTTGCGGTGCTGTTGGGGTGCTCTTGAGGCACAGTCACCGTACTCAGCCCCCGCTCGCGAGGTGCGCATGGGGAAGAATATGAGCGCGAAATGAACTAAGATGATGAAAAGTAAAAACTCACCACCAAAATATTACATAGCGGCGCCTCAGCGCAATGTTTCATTGAGAAACGAATTGGTTCATTACACTTGGTGTTACCAAGATAAAGTTTTCCATGTCGAGGCATGGGGACCACATTCAGTGGCTGAGACTCTTCACGGCCTGCGGCGGCACGTAATCAGGAGAGCTCAGAGGGGCTGGCCCTCGGGAGGAGAAGCTTTTGTGAAGCTTGGAGGTGAAGTTGTGTGCTTCCCTCTAGAGACAAAAAATGTCTGGCGTGACTATGATCACGGGTAGAACTTGCGTAGATGCGCGATGTTCCATGGATTCTTGACCGGATGCCGTCCTCCGTTTCGAGGCGTACCGCGCCAGGCCTGGCGATGTGTGAGACCCTGTAGGGGCCTTCCCACATTGGCGAGAGCTTGTGGAGACCTTCCCTGGAGAGGATTCTCCTGAGGACGAGGTCGCCTGTCTCGAGAGTGCGCGGACGTATGTGGCGGCTGTGGTAGCGTCGCAGGTCTTGCTGGTACTTGGCTGCCCTGAGGGCGGCACGGCGGCGCAACCCGTCAAGGAGCAGCAGGTCGTCGCTGTGGAGGTCTGCTTGATCGTCCTCGTTGAAGGCAAGGACCCGTGCGGATCCATGCTTGATCTCTGTGGGGAGGACTGCTTCAGCTCCATACACGAGGGCAAATGGCGTCTCACCAGTGGGCTTCGTGGGGTTCGTGCGGATGGACCAGAGCACGGACGGGAGTTCGTCTATCCAGCCCTTGCCGTAGCCCTTCAGGCGATTGAAGCTTCTTGTCTTGAGGCCCTTGAGGACCTCAGCATTTGCTCGCTCGGCTTGGCCGTTGCTCTGTGGGTGAGCCACCGAGGCGAAGCAGAGCTTGGTGCCGAGGCTCTCGCAGTAGGCCCTGAAGATGCCGCTGGTGAATTGTGAGCCATTGTCGGTGATGATGCGATTAGGCACACCAAAGCGGCAGACCAGGCCTCTGATGAATTTTACTGCTGCCCTGGCCGGTATGCTGCGCACTGCTTCAACCTCTGCCCACTTGGTGAACTTGTCGACTGCCACGAAGAGGAAGCGGTAGCCCCCTTGCGATCTCGGGAAGGGTCCCAAGATGTCTAGCCCCAGACCGCGAAAGGCCACGAGAGCGGGATGGTTTGGAGTCCCAGTGCAGGCTGATGGACTTGCTTGGCGTGGAATTGGCACGCATCGCAAGACTGGACGATGGTGGTGGCATCTTGAAGCACTTGGGGCCAGTAGAAACCGCTCCTGAAGACCTTGCCTGCCAGGGTGCGTGCAGAGGAATGGTGGCCACACTCTCCACTGTGAATGTCTCTGATCAGCATGCGGCCTTCCTCGGGGGGGACGCACTTGAGTGCAATTCCATTTGGGCGCTTGCGGTACAGGTCTCCCTCGAGGATGTAGTATGACTTGGCTTGTCGAGCCACTCGTTCCCCTCCGCGTCTTCTTCAGGAGGACTCCCTTCAGCAGGTAGTCTTTGAGTTCGTCAACCCAGCCTGTCTCTTGATGCACCATAGCCAGCAGCAGACGCTCCCCTGAGGATGGACCGCAGTTGGGTGCCCCACCTACAGGAGGTGGTGGGAGTACTTCGTCTGTGCTTGTGGCTGCTGCTTCTTGTGGCTGCTTTATGGACGCCTTGGAGAGTCTCTCTTCAAAGACGCCGGCCGGCTGGGCCTGCCTTCGTGATGCTCGCTTGGCGATGTCATCTGCCTCTGGTTCTCCTTTCGCGGGATGTGCATGAGCTCCATGCCCCTGAAGTGCTTCTCGAGCTTGCGGACCTCTTCAAGGTAGGCGGCCATGTGGTCGTCTTTAGGCGTGTAGCTCTTGTTGGAGAAGTTAACCAGGAGCTGGGAATCACCCTTTATGAGTAAGTGCTTGACGCCAAGGGCGATTGCGGCTCTGAGCCCGGCGAGGAGGCCCTCGTACTCGGCGATGTTGTTGGAGATCTTGTCTATTGTGAAGCACAGCTGGATGGCGTAGTAGAGCTTGTCACCTTTTGGTGAGGTTAAGACAACGCCAGCCCCACCATTGCGGCAGGCGAAAGCTCCATCGAAGTGCATGGTCCAGTGGCTTGGCATTGTATCTCCCGATGACGCGGTTTCTTCTTCGCGAGGCTCTTCAGGAGTTGGGTCTGTCCACTCGGCGACGAAATCCGCCAGCGCTCTCCCTTTTATGACTCTTGTGGTGTCGAAGCGCAAGTTGAATGGCTGCAGCTCAATGTTCCATCCTGCGACGCGGTCAGTAGCGTTGGGGTTGCGCAGGATCTGCTCCAGGGGGAAGGACGTGACCACCGTGATGGGGTGGCCCTGGAAGTAGTGGCGCAGCTTCCTGGAGGCGATGAGTAGCGCGAGGAGGAGCTTCTGCTGCACTGGGTACCGCTCGCGAGCATCTCGCAGTACAGTACTGACGAAGTAGACTGGATGCTCGACGAGGGTCGTTGATGGTGCGGCAGCGTCGGCTCCCTCGAGAGGCTCCTCAGGACCTTTGGCGAGGTTTGCCTGTGGAGGAGCCTCGGCAGGGGTGCTGTGTGGACTCGACTTGAGGCTGTGGGTCTGGCACTGGGTCTGGAGAGACTGTTCCTCGTCGGGAGGTTCTGGACTTGGTGTGGCAGTGCTTTTCTTGGGGAGAACTGGCTCTTCTCTTTCCACCACCAGGACGGCGCTTGCAGTTTGTGGAGTGGCTGCTAGGTACAGCTTCAGATGCTCGCCTGCCCTGGGGGCTACCATGACTGGTGAGCTAGCCAAGTATTTCTTCAAGTCCTCAAATGCTTTGTCGCCTCTGGAGTCCACTTGAAGGTGCCGGATTTCTTCATGATCTTGAAAAATGGCAAGGCTCTCTCGCCGAACTTGGAGATGAAGCGGCCTAAGCTGGCCATGCATCCTGCTAGGCGCTGCATGTCCTTGAGGCGGCGAGGTGGCTGCATGTCTTCTATAGCCTTGATCTTGTCAGGGTTTGCTTCTATGCCGCGGTGGGACACGAGGAACCCGAGGAGCTTGCCTGAAGGCACCCCGAAGACGCACTTGGCGGGGTTTAACTTGATGTTCACCTTGCGCAGGCTGGCGAAGGTTTCCTCGAGATCCTTCAAGAGAGTGTCTCCCTCGCGAGACTTGACCACGATGTCGTCGACATAAGCTTCTGCATTTCTTCCCATCTGAGCCCCCAAGGCGATCCTCATGAGCCTCTGGAAGGTGGCGCCGGCATTTTTCAGGCCAAAGGGCATGCAAGTGTAGCAATACACACCACAAGGGGTGAGAAATGCTGTTTTCTCCTCGTCTTCCTTGGCCATTTTGATCTGGTGGTAGCCTGAGAAGGCATCCAGGAAACAGAGGAGATCACAGCCGGCGGTGGAGTCCACAATCTGGTCTATCCTTGGCATGGGGTATGGATCCTTGGGGCAGGCCTTGTTTACGTCTGTGTAGTCGATGCAGAGCCGGCCTCCTCCATTGGGTTTTGGGACAACCACACCGTTGGAGAGCCAAGTGGGGTGGGCAACTTCTCGAATGATGTCTGCTGCTTTCAGCTTCTCTACTTCTTTGATGATGAACGCTTGCTTCTCGGGGGCTTGTTTCCGCGCTTTTGCTTTACAGGGCGTGCGTCTGGACACACGGCTAAGTGGTGCTCGATCACCTCCCTTGGTACACCGGACATTTCTGACGGAGTCCATGCGAACATGTCAGAATTTGCCCGAAGGAAGGCGACGAGCGCGCTTTCCTATTTGGGAGGCAAGCCAGCGCCTATGGTGACGCTAGCCCCCGAGCCCTCAGCCCCCGAGCCGCTGGTGCTCAGCGACACCTTCTTTGTAGATGCTTGCTCTTGAGTGAACAGTTGTTTCTTCTTCTTGGGCCTCTCGAGAGGCTCCATGTCCTCGTCAGCGGGGAATGCCATGGCAGCGGCCTTGTAGGCGATCTCGACAGCGCGCGTGGCGTCCTGTACGTGACCACGTATGGTGATGGTGCCACCGCTGCCAGGGATCTTGACCATGTTGTAGGCGTGGTGCGTGACGGCCATGAACTTCGCGAGGGCGGGGTAGCCGAGGATGGCGTTGTAGGGCAGGCCAATGTGCGCGACGTCGAAGTCAATTAGCTCGGTGCGGTAGTTCTCCTGCGTGCCAAAAGTGACCGCGAGCCTCACTTGCCCCAGAGGCGAGATTGAGCCGCTGGTGACCCCGGTGAAGGGCCTGGAGGGCATGAGCCACTCGTAGGGCACTTGAAGCGTCTCGAAGGTCTCGACAGAGATGACGTTAGGCCTGCACCCCCATCAATGAGCGTCTTGCCGACGGCGATGTTGTTGATGGTGGGGGTGCACACCAACGGGAGGGTGCCCACAGTCTTGTAGACTTGGGGTGATCTTTGGCGTCGAAGGCGATGGTGTACTGGGACCACTTGAGGGGGCGGGACGTCTCGACCCCGGGAAGCGCTGCGTTGAGCTCGCGAGCGAACTGCTTGAACTGGTTGTTCGACTTGGGCGCCTGGGATCCGCCGAGGATGCATGCCATGGCACCCTTGGGGGCCTGGTAGCCTCCAGGCTCTTCGTCGGGAGATTGTTGTTTTTCTCGGCGGCATTCGCCTGAGTTCCCTGGGCCTCTGGAAGTTGCCCTTGCGTCCACCTTTGCGGTAACCACGGCCTCTGCCGCGGCCACCGCTGCCTTCTTCTTGCTCACGCTTCTTGCTCAGCTGCTTGAGGTCATAGCAGTTCTCCGTCGCATGGCCGCGCCTGTTGTGGTAGATGCAGAACGGGCGGTTGTCCACCTTTTTCTCGCCAGCCTCTGGGAGTCCTCGCGAACATGCTTGGCGTCGGGTTCAGCTGCCAGGACTGCGGTAGGCTTGCGTTTATCTCGTCACGCCTCTTCTGGGTCTTGGATCCCTCGACAGGGTCGTCTGTCGAGCCCACCTTGACGAAGAGGAGCCCTTCTTCTGCCTTGGCGCATTTGTCTGCGATGTCGAAGAGCTTCACCACGGAGGAGAGGGTATCATGGATGCCGAGCTTCTCGAGCATCCTGTGGTTGGTGACGCCCTCTCTGAAGGCCGCAATGACGTGCGAGTCCGGGATGTTCGGGATCTTGTTGCGGACTTGGCTGAAGCGCTGGATGTACCTGCGGAGGGTCTCGCCAGGCTTCTGGCGCACAGCTCGCAGGTCGTTGTAGGTGAGGGCGCGCTCGTACGTGCCCTTGAAGTTCGCAACGAACTGCTGGCAGAGCTCCTCCCACGAGTCAATGGATCCTCGGGAAGGTTCAGGAGCCACGACAAGGCGGAATCCTTGAGAGCGTGGGAGAACCAGTTGGCCATGACCTTGTCGTCTCCCCCCGCAGCTTGGATGGAGGTGGTGTAGAGCTGCAAGAACTCGATGGGGTTGTTCGTGCCGTCGTAGCCCTTGGGTAGGTCAGGCCTGAACTTCTGTGGCCAGACGACGCGACGCAGGTTGCGGGTGAAGGCCGCGCAACCTGTGGCGTACGAGGCGATGCCACCCTGAAGAGCACGGCGGTTCTGTCGCCCTGCTTGGCCGATTTCCTCGACGATGCGCTTCTGGAGGTCCTTCTGGCGCTCCATTTCCACCCGCGCGTCTGGGGGTGTCCGCTGCACGATTTGGCAATCGCGCGGCGAAGACGCGTGGGATGCGGCCTTGTGCGCCGGCTGGAGGCGGACCTGGCGGAGGCGGCGGCGGAGGTGCGCCATGCGCGGTGGTTCCAGCGCGTCCGGAGTTGTGGTGCACCAGAGAGCGCGACGCCGCGGAGCAGCGCGCGGTGCCGCCGCGATGTCGACGAGGTGCTGGAGGCGGCCGAGCCAGTTGTCGTGCGCCTCAGCTGTGGGGCGGTAGCGGAAGAGCTCCGCGGCCATGAGCAGCGCGGTGTTTGGGCTGGGCGCTGGACGCCCAAGAGTGGAGGCGCTGTGGCGCTGGGACGGATGCGAGGACTCAGCGTCCTCGCCGTGCCCGTGGTCGACGTCGTCGTCGAAGCGGTCGTCGTGGTGGCCGTCGTCGTCCTCGGGGTGCTCCACCGCGGTTCAGCGGTGTTGCGCCCCGTGGCACGGCTGGCGCGGGGACGGCCGCGAGGGTTGGTGGTGTTGGCAGCGGGCTCGGTGGTTGCCCTGCCTGATGCCCGCCGGGTGGCGCGAGCTGCGCGAGTGTCCGCCATGGTGCAGAGGTCGTGAAGGTTGAAGACGCGCCTCAGCCCCCTACCTGGCGCGCCAATTGTCGGAGAATGACTCCCACGAAACAGGGATAGTCAAGCTCACGAAGAGAGTTCGTGTAAGGGGCTGAACACGTTGGTCAAACAACCCTCAACCTGCACGGCGACGGTGCTCGTCGAGCAAGTGGAGGGACATCACGACAGAGATGAACACCAGCCCGTACCCAGGTTCACGGCCCTCGTGTGGAGGTAACACCGCTACTCCTGCTTGTCTGTATTGCACTGCTTGTAGAGGTTACAGTACAATGAGCTTGCCGAGGGCTCTCTTTTGGCAATGGTGTACACAAGGAAGGGAAGCAATGGTCTTCTTCTTCCTTGCGCGTAAGTGGCTATGCTGGAATGAGAATGCGATCCTTGCTACGGTGCTGCTCGTCCTCCTTTTATAGGCGCCCCGTGCTCCCTCCCTGCGCTTGCACTATGGTAGGGCTGTCACGTGGCGCAGAAGGTAGAGCGTGGTGCACCGCAGCCCGGTTGTCCATGGACGCGGTCCATGGGCGTAAAGCTGACTCCTGTAGCAGAGTAACCACCGTCCATGCAGGACGGCCAGCTGGGGCCGCAGAGGAACGTGGGGGTGCCCACGGTGACGTTGGCCGTGGAGTGTAGCGCCGGCCGGTCCCCTTATCACCAAAGAGGAAACCCTTGTAGTCCGGTGCGGATGGCACAGCTTTGTTGACCCCTTTAATCACCAAAATGGCAACTGCGGCGTCGTCGTCACGCGCGCGCGCGTCACTCTGCGGCCGCTGCAGAGCCCATGTGCGCTCTGCAGAGGTTGCTTTGCAGCGAAGCGATCTCCACGAGGGCTTGGATGCCCTGTAGAGAATTCGGCGTTGACCTCTCTCCAGGGGAGATTTCCTTGAAGAGGGGGCAGCAGTGGAGAGGGCCTCCGCAGGCCTCTGCTGCCTCAAAAGCCCTCGCGAGGCAATTCGCCTCGCGAGGCTCCAAGCCGTAGGCTTGGTCCTTAGCGAAAATTTGCCATCAACTGTCGAGGGCCGTAGAGGACAGGCCCAGCACACCCTGGATTTCACTGGGCCGACAAAATCCAGCAAAAACAAGATGAAATCTTGCTGGAAGGTATGTACTTCCAAACTCTTACTTCATCTACTTCTCCCATGTTCAAAAACATCTGGATAGCTTGAAAAAATGATCACATGGAATTTTATTCTCCAAATCAAAACAAAAAACAACCAGATGGGCATCACAACAATTAGAACATGATATAGGCATCACAACAAGTAGAAGATGTTCGGTTTCGAAAAAACACGAGTAAATCTAGTCATGTTGTTCTCCATAAACATGTAGCAAGCAGAAACCAAACTAGATCCAGTATGTTAAGAAAGCTTATAGAAATCTCAGAAAATATGGTAAGAAAAACAGTTTTTGCATATATCACTACTAACAGACATCTAGGTAACCATGACTTGATACTTTAGGCACATTCTTGTACACCATAACTTGATACCTGGTAAACTATCAGCCATGTACATCTTGATGCTTGATTCAGCCTGTTGAAGAAAAGAAAATTGTGCTATAAGTTGGACTAATAAATATCGACATTGTAAAAAAATTGCAGGCAGAAGATGGACATTACAGAACAGTTACCACCCGATGGATTGAACCAAGCCATTTCTGCCATTGCAATCTCAAATTACCAAGGTAAAAGAAAAGCAACTATTGTACTCATAGTTACCAGTTTAAAAGCATCATGGATACCATATTGTTTTCCTAAAGTTATTAGTAGAGTATTCAGACGATGTTCCCAGGTAGTTACCATGTTTTAATATTGTGCCTATCAGTTTATTCTAGCGTAGATACCATCTCCTTTGCATCTAGATATCAAAGATTCTCACATGCTATAACACATTTCCATCACTAAGTGTATACTTGACATTTTCTTCTCATTAACAAGTAGAAAAGAAATGCTAGCTAATCCAAAAAAAACAAGCTACTAGGTTAATTCATGCTAGCTATCATTTGAAATCAAGCTAGCTACCAGCTTAATTCATGTCTAGCTATCATGTTAAATCATGCAAAAAGTTAAATTTATAAACATACCTACCAGGATAATTCATGCTATCTATTAGGTTAATTAAACCTATCTAATAGGTTAATTCATGCTAGCTATGAGGTTCATTGAAGCTATCTATCAGGTTAATTCATGCTATCTATCATTGTTGACCATTGTTAAGTCGTGCAACCTTTTTCCAAAAACTACCTACCATGATAATTCATGCTAGCTATCAACTTAAATTGAAATTAGCTACCAGGTATGATCTTAGTTCATGCTAGATAATCATGGTAGATAGCAGGGATAAAATTATGCTATCTATCAGGTTTAATTGATGCTACCTATCAGGTTGATGCATGCTAGCTACCAGGTTCTTTTATGATGGCTATTACTTGGAAAAAATAATAGTTACCAAGATACATGATGGTAATTACAAAGTTTTTTTACTAACAGATGCCATATATTAATTGAGCAATTACCAAAAATTCTTTTTGTATGGTATGAAATGCAGGGGCTGCATCTGCTGAAGATAATGAACATGCTACAATTGCGGCATCAGAAGATACTATAGGTATGGAAATAACCCTGGCCGAAATTTAGTCCCTGATGCTAAATTAATTGCCCCCGGTCACCAGATTAATTACTCGACATCATTTTCTACATAGACACAAAATAGTACTCCGCCAACTATCTTAGTTGCAATTATCAGATTAATTAGTCCTGGTCACCAGATTAATTATTCTTAGTCACCGGATTAATTAGTAACAATCACATGATTAATTTGTAATAAGTTGCTAACACACTTTTGGGTTATTAAGTTATTTTACCAGTTAAGAACTGGTAGTTTGTCGGTCAACACTATGAGGTTCATCAAATGGTTCTAATGAACATGTACTCGTCCAGAATAAGTCTTCCTATCAGAAAAATTCACTCGGCTAAATCGTTGCAGCACAGCCCTATATCACATCACGCCAACACCTAGCTTAGAAATGGGGTAAACCAACATGAAAAATACTTTAAAAAGAAACGGAAAAAAACAACACAAGTACCAAGTTATATGTGTGGAAATTACCATATTAGTGAGTCACAGTTATCGTATTGCATAGACACAGTTATCAGAACTTAGTCACAATTACCATATTACATAGTCACAGACTCACAGTCATCAGATTATCCTAATAGGAGTTATGAGATTAATTGTTCATGGCAATCATATTGCATATATGATACTACCAGGTGATTAATTCACAATTACCCAATTATTGCTATCCCCAACCAACTAAAACATAGCCGGACACAGAAAGCGCACTCACATGGATGTCATGACGACAATAGGAGGCAACGAGGTGGAACACAATAGCACGACATTTCTAACCACACAATGGAGAAGGACACTAGGTTCCAAGATCGTCACGGAGCATGCTCCGACATCAATACTACCGAACGACGTTTCCAACCCCAGACTGCAGCTTGCTGTCACCTCGGGGTCTTGCATTAAATTCCTCCCTCTTGTACATTGTGTGTAGCTTCACCATCCGGACCGCCTGCTCGAGCTACGATGGAGTTGTTTCATCCAACTCTTTCTCGGGGAAGTCCCCAGGTTTAGCAGAACAAATTTGGGCCAGGTGCGCTTCATGACGACGATGTAGCACTGGAGGTCTTGCGAGCAGAGTGTCTCCTCATGCTTCAGCTCCGTGAGCAACATCAAATGAAAATCCGTATAAGTGCTGCCAAAGAGGGGGGGAAATTCAGCTGGTGTGGCAAACTGTCAACACTACCTATCTAGCATGAACTAGCTCGCATGTGGGCGCTTCGGCTGGTCGGCCAAAACAATTATCATGTTACCAAATTATCTCAATATCAGTTATCAGATTTTCTCAGTATTAGTTAGACATAATTACCAGATAGTTTCCAGGTTAATTGGTTGGACATAATTATCAGATTATTTGGACACAAATATCAGATTACTTACACATAATTACCAGATCGTTTCCAAGTTAATTAGTTAGACACAATTATCAGATTATTTGGACACGACTATCAGATTATTTACACACAATTATCGGATGTTTGCTATGCAAAACTAGTAGGTTATACATCAAACCAACTTGTTCACGAATAACTATCAAGTTTCAACAAAATAATTATCATGTATTCCCACCCGACTATCAGAACGTATCTACACGGCTAGAAATCATGCATCTAATCAAAACTACTAGAAAATGGTATAGCAGCAGCAAGTAATTGCGGTACAGTGACACACATGAAGCATCCTAGGTTTTATTGTACAATAAGACTCGTGAATGTTTAATCGATTTGATCCAAAGAGGTGTAGATGTGGAGAACTGGAAAGGGGTAGAGGGCGTAGTGGATGAGGCCGCCGATTGTGCTCCTTCCCAAATCCAGCAAATGTACTCTTACCAGTTTCATCAGGGACAAGACTTTGGAGTTCTTTATACACATCTACTCCAGACATGGGTTTTGGTCGAGGCTTTAAAACTTTTTTATTCTTGCGAAAACATTTAATACTCCTACAAAATGCATGGTTAGTTGGAAGAAACCTCCTATGGCAGTCAAACCAACATGGTTTTTTACCATTCTTCAATGAAAATGTGTCTATGTCAGATCCACATATAGGACAAGCTAGCTTTCCATGTGTGCTCCAACATGCAACTAATCCATAAGCAGGAAAATCATGAATAGTCCACAGTAAAGCTGCCTTCAGGGTGAAGTTCTGCTTTCGGTGGCTATCATAAGTATATACTCCATTTTTCCATAAATCATCAAGTTCGTCAATTAGAGGCTGCATGAAAATATTTAGAGTCTTTCCTGGATAATCTGGACCAGGAATAACTAGTGCAAGAATCAAGTTACTTTGCTTCATGCACATTTCTGGTGGAAGATTGTAAGGAACGACAAATACAGGCCAACAAGAATATGAGGCTGCTGTCATACCAAAATGTGTGAATCCGTCAGTCGCTAAGCATAGCCTCACATTCCTAACTTCTTCAGCAAACTTTTTGTGGTCTTTATCAAATTTCTTCCAGGCTTCTCCATCTGAAGGGTGAACCATTACTTTCTCACTGTCACGAGGCCTTGCATGATAATCCATGTGTTTTGCAGTGCTTTGTGACATGTATAGCCGTTGTAGCCTAGGAGTAATAGGGAGATACCGCAAAACTTTTCTTGGTATCTTCCTGGTGTTTTTTGTGGTTGTTTCCTCGTATCGAGGTTCATTACATATAGTGCATTTATCCTTATTTTCAGTCTCCTTATAATAAATCATACAATTGTTGGGGCATGCATGAATCTTGACATATGGCATTGCTAGACTATGCACAAGCTTCTTGGACCTATGGAAGTTTGCGGGGAGATCTTTGCAGCATCTTCCCCAATAATGTCATGTATAAGAGTCATGGTCTCATTGTAACAAGCTTCTGGCAGGTTGTGTCGTGTTTTAATAGTCATTAGCCTTCCTACAATGGATAGACGTGATTGTGTGGTCTTCTCATTCAATGGTTTGTCAGCTTCCATTAGCATTTCATAGAATTTCTTTGCAGCTTCAGTTGGCTCATCGCCTACAGAAACTCCTTCTGCAGCGATTGCATCAACTAGCATGTCATCCATCCGATCTACATCCACCTCATCATCATGCTCTACAATTTCAGGTGTATCCGACTCCCCGTGACTAGTCCATCTCTCATATCCTAACATGAAACCATTGTTGCACAAATGTGTGGTCATAGCATCCCTTTTGCACTTATGACGACAAAAACACTTGGTACAGGGACAAAGTGATTCACCATCTACAGCAGAATCAGGCAATGAGAACGCATGCTCCAAAAAATTATCTAATCCATGTTGCCAAGCTGGACTGAATAACTTTCCTTTTCTTTCTTTGTACATCCAACTACGGTTGTCATCTACATTGCTACAGAAGTAAAGAACAGTTTCGGTAAAGTGTAATATCAGCAACCAAACATCATTTATTCAGTGTGTAGATGCGGACTAAATTGAATCCCAGTATCCAAATTGTGGATCATAGTTAAGTATCAGAAATAAACCAGTTATATTGCATTCATCGACAATAGTTCAGTATCATATTAGACTACTAAATTGAATTCACGATCAATAGAACCTAGAAGCTGCTGCACGAAACAAATTGCAATGAAAGTTCAGTTCTAACATAGAAGACAACCGGGAAAAACAATATGAAGTGATTGATTTCAGTGTGTCATTGTTTTCCACAAACGGATCTAGAGTAGTTAATTCAAAGTTAGTTCAAGAAAGTATTTATCCATTGCAATCAAGCTCTAATCTACAGCCAGCAGGCATGAAACCCATATTGACAATCTGATCAGAAAGACTGAAAGATGAGTAGGTCGACAAACAAAGAGAGGGGAATAGGAGGAGGAGAAAAGATGGATACCTTGGCGCCGCATTGTGATCGCTGCTGCGCGCTCTTTGGTTGTCCATCGCAGAGGAAGCAAAGAAACTCCTGGGCACTTGGCCGTCGGAGTTGAAGCAGCCGGACGCCGCCTAGGCACCCGTCGAAGAGCGAGCCCTAGATTGGTTTCGGGGGAGATGACCTATTCAGTTTGGAACAGAATCAGGATACTGCGGAAGTTAAGGAATTGCGTGGGCGAGCGCCGGTGCGCGAGATTATTTTGTGGGGCGCGCCAAGAAATCTCCTTTTGCGGGGCGCGCAAACAAATCAGCCCAAAAATAAATTGCTTGACGTGGCTTACCCGGTCAACTAGGCTAGCTGGGCGACTCGGGGGCGACCGCGCGCATGGGCGGACGCACGTTATGGTGAGTGGGGGCATTCGCCCCCAGTCAATTTCCAGTCCTACCAGCGTGTTTGGCAGCCTTAGGGAGAGGGAATGGGAGTTTAGAGACGGGACTTTGTTAAGGGATTAGTTTTGGGAAGTAGATTGTTAGTCCCAATCCCAGGTTTGGTGGGCGGTGGGAATTGCCTGTGGGAATTCCACAAGAAAACAATTTCTATTTTTCGATTCGTGAAATTGGATAACCTAGTTAATTAACTGTACATCGTTAAGTACGAGCTGCTGTCCGGCTAAGCACGACTCAGGTCGACCGAATACTTTCCGGCGAGGATGACAAGAGCAGTAGCCAGCCGGAGGAACAATTCTCCCTGTGCAAAGCGGCGAGTATGACGAGTGGAGCAGCCAAACGATGCTAGCTCCCCATGCAAAGCTAGCCGGCAGTAACACAAACTTGCTCTGCATATGTAAACCTGCAGGCTGCAGAGACCAAACAGATCACAACGGCATGCCGCCGCAAGCATGCGAGTCAATTTTCCGTCGCCTCCGGGACGTGCGCAACTGTATTTTCTGTCAATTCCCAATCCCCGGTCGAATTACCAGGGGTCCCCCAGGGAAGAAATATGCGGGAGTTGGCACTCTGAATTCCCTTTCCTCTGCCCTGCTCAACTCCCTTGACTCCGAAACAAACAAGGGAGTTTTTGTCTCCCATCGCTCAACTTCCCATTCCCAGTCTTAATTCCCCCCAACCATACACGCTGTACCTGTACATCTTCGATAGGATTAAGGCAATGCCCCCGGTCAGCTCAGTACCAGCGCCCCCAGTCCCCCAGGCCCAGCCTTTTTTGTGAAAGCCCATTAAAAAAAAGCCTCCGCCGCTTCGTTTCACAATCGACTAACTCGATACAGGCAAGCCTCCGCCGCTTTGTTTCTGGAGATTGGAAGAGAGCAGAGCAGGCAAACCTCCGACAGTTCGTCTCTGCTTCTTCTTCGACGGTCGCCAATCGAGATCGTGCCATCGCGGCGCCACCGCCCCTCCGTGTGCCCGGCCGGCCGGCGGGCGACGCGGCCACGCCTTCAGTAGCCCAGGTAAAGACGCCTTCGGCCTTCAAGTTCTCACTGCTAAACATTAGGGCTTTTCAATTTTTGATTTAATCTTGTTATTCTGGTTATCTTGATCTATTCCGTATCAATTCAAATAGAATCCTTGCTGTACGGTGGTCCTCATTCCTTATTTATTTTTGTATACTACCCGTGACCCAATATCTAGGATTAGGAAATTTTCTATGCAAATACATTCAGGCTAGCTAGCCTGACGCCCTTGCCTGCTACTACTAGTCTACTAGCATATGAATTTACACTCGTACTGTTTCATTGATTGGCAGGAAAGAAAAAGGAAATAATGGAGAGGTATTTGATTAAGAAACCAGCAAACAATAATCCCACCGAAACCACCACAGAGAGTTCAACCCCAAATGCACCAAGAGCTGTAGCACTGAAATATAATTCTTCTGTACCTGAACTGATTGATCTTGAGAAGCTTCCTCGAGATCCAGCAAAAAGAAAGAGAATAGCAGATTATCATCCCAATCAACGTGACCAGATCAGGAGAAAGTATTTAACTTGGGGACCTCATCAGCCTCGTGGTTTTAATTTTCCATACAAGCTGATTGGGAAGAAGAAGAACAACAAGAGGCGATTTAATCCTGATTGGTTTGATCAGTGCTAACTGGATAGAGTACAGCGAGAAGACGGACAAAGCCTACTGCTTATGTTGTTATTTGTTCAGGGACAATGTCAAGGACAACCATCATGGGCATGATGCATTTGTAGTAGAAGGATGGAACACTTGGAATAAAACTGAGAGATTAGTTACTCATGTTGGTGACCGCAATAGCTTTCACAACAGGGCAGTCAAGGACTGCGATGATCTATTAAACCGGGATCAATCAATCCATGCAGCATTGCATAGACAAAGCGAAATTGAAAAGAATGAGCATCTCATCCGGTTAAACGCTGCAATTTATGTTTGTTGACACTTGTTGCATCAGGGTCAGGCTTTCCGTGGCCATGATGAATCAAAAGATTCTGAGAATAAAGGAAATTATAGGGAGATGATGGACTTCACTATTAAGCAGAATGATGTTGTTGCTAAGGCTTTCAAAAATGCTCTAGATAATAATCAATTGATGTCTCCAAAAATTCAGAAAGATATTGTTAAGTGCTTTGCAGAAGAAATGTTGAGTAATATGATGGCAGATATTGAGTAATATGACACTCGATGGAATTCCCATTATAGAACATTATTGGGTTTGTCAAAGATGTTCTCGTCAGCGGTTAAAGTACTGGAATATATTGAGAAAGATGGTTCAGATGCTGGAAAGAGGCGGCAAGCTAATGGTCTTCTCAAATACTTCCAAACTTTTGATTCAATATTTTTCTTACATATGATGATGATGATGATATTAGCTTTAACAAATGGGCTATCGAAGACCTTACGGAGGAAGGATAAAGACATTGTAAATGCTATTTCCGATGTGGAATCCACTAAGCGGGAACTAGTAAAGCTTAGAACAAATGAGGGGTGGAATTCTCTTATGGAGAAGGTAATTTGTTTCTGTGAGAAGCATGACATCTCAATAGTTGATATGGAAAAGGACTATGTGACCCCAAAAAAACCAAGAACGAAGACGGGCATTAAAAATGAACATCATTACCGTGTTGATTGCTTCTTTGTTGTTCTGGATCAGCTAGGAGAAGAGTTTCATGATAGATTTAATGAGGTAAATTTTGAATTGCTTCGATGTATGTCTGCCTTGAGTCCAAGTGATCTATTTGCTCAGTTTGACAAGGAGAAGTTGGTGCAGCTAGCTAAGCTTTATCCTGATGACTTTAATCACAAAGATATGGCGACTCTTGAGCATGAACTTTCCCTCTATATAGATAATATACTCCATGATACAAGGTTTGCTACCCTGGACAGTATTAGTGATTTAGCTAAACTCATGGTTGATACAAGGAAGCATCTGTCATATCCATTGGTGTTTCGGCTGTTGAAATTAGCACTAACTCTTCCTGTTGCCACTGCCACTGTAGAGAGATGTTTTTCAGCCATGAAGATTGTGAAGAACGCTCTGCGCAACAAAATTGGTGATGATTATTTGAGCCATAGCCTCATTTGCTATGTGGAAAAGGGATTGTTGAACACAATTACTAATGAAGTGATTGTTGCTCGTTTCCATAAGAAAAATCGCCGTGGGAGAAATGAAATGTAATGGTTTAATGTCTTTTTGTTCAAAAAGGCTTGTTCAGTAAACTTGTCATATTGCTATTGGATGAAAGTGTTATATTAGTTATGAGAAAACAGCTATATATATCATATTTGGACGTTTACATGCATTTATGTGTTGTGATTTTTCTTTAACAAAAAATTGTTGGTGACTTTGTATACATGGATGCCCCCGGTGCCTTTTTTCCCTGGGTCCGCCACTGACCGCGCGCGTGCACCGCAGAATCACCTCATCCTCCCGCGACAGCATCAGGACTCAGGAGAGCTCAGGTCCGTCAAAGCTTGCTCGTACCAGGACGACCGCGGACTGAAACGGCCTCTGTACGGCGGCGGCGGACTGAGTCGGCATCGATAGGGCAGCGTCGGCACCGGCCTGAATCGGCAGGCGGCTGCCTGCATCAGGCGTCGGAGGCGCCGGCGCTGGCAGCGGCATCAATCGATTGGCTCTGCGGTGGAGATGAACAGGCGCGGTCCGAGTACAATGTGTGCAAGTCAACTTTGATTTTTTTTTCCTTTCTTTTTTGAACTGAGGAGTGAGGTAGTGAGGTGGCAGCTGTGCTCTGTGTGCGTGTCAACATGGGGCTCTCCGTTGATGCAGTGTACAGCGTAGTCTAGTAGTAGAAGCAACCGAATGGATCCCAACTGATCGAGATTGATCAGTACAAAATAGAAATTTGTAATTTCTCTGTAGACTTACAAAATAGTTTCCTATTTTTGTACGAATTTAGGGCTTGTTTGATTCAAAGGAACTTCATAAAATTCTTGTAGGAATTTATCCCATAGGAATTTTTCCTTTGCTAATGGTGATTCATAGGATTAGTTTCTATAGGAATTTTTCCCATAGGAATCTTTGTACTACTTCCTATAGGAATTCTAACATCCACTCCAACCTCTTTTTACAATTCCTTTGGTGGAATCAAACAAATTTTGGTACAAACAAAATCCTATAGGATTGGAATGTGCATGACATATCAATCCTATAGTTTTCCTATTCCTATGTCTTTCCTACCCTACAAATCAAACAAGCCCTAAATATGCATTACTACTTTTAACAAGATTATTTAACCATGTTATCTTTGGTGAATAAAATTACCGAGGGGCACCTTCACCGTCGGTTATCATTATTTACCCTCGGATATTAATCCCATATGACCGACCGTTATCAGTTGACCGTCGGTGATTAATTATATAGCCGAGCGTCACGTTGCAGCCGTCGGATATTACAAATAACCGTAGGCTATTTCACGGAAATACCCGAGCGGTGTTCCATACCCGTCGGCTATTTGTACGACCGTCGATTATAGTGCGGCCGTCGGTTATTAGGATAATATCCGACCGGCCGTCGGTTATTAAAATGTACCGTCAGAAATAAGGGGATTTCTAGTAGTGACGCCAAGCCCCACCGCCGGCATCTGGTGCCCGTTGCTCAGTGCCAGCGTCTCCCTCTCGCCCGTCGCTGACCGTTGTTTCCATTGAGTTTTAGCTCGCCAAAGTCGGAGATAACACGAGGACGACGACCTTGTGCTGGACGGTGGCAGCCTCTTCCTCGAGCTCTACGGCGGAGGTGATCTCCCTGTTGCGTGCTCGGCGGCGGCGACGACGTTATCCCCCGCAAGGAACGAACGCCTCCACCTCACGCTTGTCGGCGGCGGCGTTATCCCCACATTAGGAACTGACGCCTCCACCTCACGCTCGTCGGCGGCGGCGTTATCCCAACATTAGGAACGGACGCCTCTTCCTCGCCCTCATCGGCGGCGGACAGGCGGAGCCCTTCCTGCGTCGTGGATCCTCTGCGTGCTCGCCGGTGGTGGCCTGCGTCGCGGCTCCTTCTCTTTCATGTGTCACGCCTCCTCCTTGTGCTCGCTGACGTCGGGACGCCACCCTCCCATGTTGATTTGAGTGAGAGAATGAGTGGACAGGAGGAGCCGTGAGGGGATAAGGGAAGGGATAAGAACGAAAAAGGAAAAAAACGAGGAGTGCTTGATGCCCATTCGTGAATCCTGATGCACCGCCGTGGGCGCGAGCGGATGGTGCGGCGTCTCCAGGTATCTTTTTCCAACATTTTAAGTAATATTTAAGTAATAAAACTACCTTTATCAAAAAAAAAAATCCTCGACACGAGTCCATCTCGAGGAAGCAATCAGTTTCTTCCAGCACTTCAGTCTTTCCGGGGAAATACAGTCACTGCGAAGAAGGAACGCGCATAATTCTCTTGAATTTCTTCTAATGATTGAACAAACTACGTACAGATGGCAGTAAGTTGCGAGGCAGCTGGCTTGGTCGCTGTCGATCATTAACACGGCAGATGTATCCTTGTCTGCAGGACAAAACTGTATGTACGTACCTGTCATCTATATCAATGCAGCCACGGCAGTCCGGTATGGAGATATCCGAGACTAAGTGAGTTATACAGTGAATCTAATAATGTTGGTACGATCGAGCTGCCAGAATATATGTGCCAATGCTGACAGCCCAATGCTGACAGCCTAACATCCATTTTCAAGACTTGCATAACAAAAAAAAGTTACATTAACAAAAAAGTGTTATACAACGTCATGCGAAGGCCCTTGTCCCCTAGTCTCGTGCGGTGTTACTGATGAAAATACAACAACCATCTTATAGCTCTGTAAGAACACGTAAACCCTCTCCAGTTCAAATCTGCTGCTGTGTTTTTTTTCCGAGTATTTTCGCAGCCTCGTTTACAGCATGCGTAGTTGCTGCTTATATGTATTGTATGGTCAGTATGGACGATCTCTTGGTAGCCTTTATCAAACAGGTTACGAGGACAGCCTCGTTTAGCAATTGATCACATTCTAGTCCTCGCCAAGGTACTACGGCGGAAGTGATACTTACTCGGCCGAACTAAGGGCATAAGCGTCAATTGCGAAGTAGTCGACCGGAGCTGTACTCACGTAGGACGAACGTGTTGGCTCATTCGTGACTTCTTCTCTCCCTTCCTCTGCTCTCGCTACCTACAGTGCTCTTGAGAGTCGACTTCTGAAGACCGGGCCGATCTGGTCTCTCCGCCGG
The DNA here is from genome assembly GCA_947311845.1 of Poa pratensis. Taxonomy (NCBI): domain Eukaryota; kingdom Viridiplantae; phylum Streptophyta; class Magnoliopsida; order Poales; family Poaceae; genus Poa; species Poa pratensis. The sequence goes on along the minus strand of CAMZMU010000060.1, from coordinate 11,090,785 downwards.
AATAGCTGGCCGGAGTTGGTGCTGGAGAGGTGCCGGAGTAGTTCTAGATAGGTTTAGTTGTAGATCTAGCGTAGGTGTGTAGGTTTAGCTCTTGCTTTTGCCTCTATGGCGTATGGCGCTATGCCGGTTTGGAGCATGCTGCGTACGCCTCCGAGCGGCGTCTCGTGGCTAGCGGCGACGTGTCTTCTGGCGATGGCGGCGTGGTGCCGCGCGTGGCCGGAGTGGCCGGAGCCGGTGTCTCCCTCCAATAAGCTCGATGCGGTTCGTCCTTTGCATCTGGCCTTCTCAGATCTCCGGGGTGGGGAAAGAGATGGTGCGGATGTGGAGCTTCTGCCGGCTATTCCCCTCGATTGGATTTCTTGCGAGCTGCGAGGCTGGCGCTCCACGCCGAGTCCGGCTTGACCTCCTGCTCAGGTCGGGGCGTGCCCCCCGCCGACGAGGCATCTACGACGCCAAGGTCTCGCCGTTGGCGAGCGACACATGCGGCGACCTCAACGGGATTCGGTTCCCAACAGGCTTGTGCAGGCGACTCAGCGGCCATCCTGCGCCTTCTCGTCCTCCTCTACGGCGGCGCGACGGCGGGATCAAGGACGGCGGCGGAATTGGAGATACGGAATTCCCCAGGGTTGCGTGTGTTATTTTCTTTTTCTTCGGGATGTTTTCTGCAAAAGGGGGACAGCTGTCCCGTATCTGGATGTTTCTAGTGTAATCCGACGTAATCTCTACTACTTAATCCAGATGCGTTGTATCAAAAAAAACGTGTTGGCTCTGAACGGCGCGTCCTGCCTATAAATACCAGCAACGCGCCTCCCGTGTACTGCCAACCTCATCACACACTTCCTCCGCTACCTGCCCAGCTCCACACACTCGTTCGATCGGATTGAAGCAGCTGGGACCTCGACCATGGCGAAGGCGGCAGCGATCTTCGTCCTGGTGGCGCTGATGGTGGCGGCTGGCGGCGCGTCAGCGGCGCAGTGCAACGCAGGGAGTCTGTCGGTGTGCGCCGGCGCGATCATCAACGGGTCCCCGCCGTCGGGGGCGTGCTGCTCCAACCTGCGTAGCCAGCGGGGCTGCTTCTGCCAGTACGCCCGCAACCCGGCCTACTCCGGCTACATCAACAGCGCCAACGCCCGCAAGACCCTCGCCACCTGCAAGGTCGCCCTCCCGCGCTGCTAGGCGCCTGCCGCGCCTCCGCCGCCGGCCGCCGGAGTGTTGCTGCTTGCTACCACCACCTACGTACGTGCGGCGTCCGTCGCACAGCTCGGTGCGAATCGTGTGTGGTCTATCTATGGTGTGGAGTGTAAGAAATAAAGCGTGTGCTTTGATGGGTAATTTGGATCGATGGATGTCGATCGGTCTCGTGTAACGTATGTACCTTCGACAATATATATCCGTACTAAATAAGAAAAACACTTCTGGCTCCCGGTCCTCCTGATTTTTTTTTAAATAAAAATTTCTTTTGGTGTTTCAGAAAATTCTGAACAAAAAATATACAAGTACAGCGAAATATCTTTTCATACGTGATTTGCAAAAAAAATACAAATGTAGCAAGTAAAATAAGTTCTTTTTTCAATTTTCAGAGCCATAGTTCTGTGTTTTTTGTGTATACTATAACACAACGTATTATCGAACAAAACTATGCAGACAACCTATATATGTATCCATGTAAAATTGTTTTGCAATTTTCTGAAACTTCAAAATACCATTTTCGATCTTTTTAAAATATAGGGAGCATTGGGTCATGGGATCCCATAATCTCCTCTCCAAAAAGTATTGCTATATTGGTCAATAGTCACTGCATGATTAAATGAAGGCATATTTGGGCAAACAATGGCACTCACTCGCTGGCACCGTCGGTGAAGCTTGCACTGTTTTGGGTCCTTTCATGTGAAATCATTTATATGCTAGATGTCGACGGCCAACAGAAACATTTAAGCCCCCATTTAAGGCTGAACATAATCTTGTCGATCCATTCATTAGGTTCATCCACCTGAAGATATCACCATTACCTAGTACAGTACTCTTGAAAGTGTTAGCGTCAACCTTCAGTAGTACTTCCTCCATTCCAATTTAATTGACTTGCTATGCACAATTGGAACGGAGGGAGTAGTTGTGACCGTGTTGGACTGAGGGTTCTAACTTCTAAAGCCTCCTTTCTTCGTTGCGTGATGAGATATTCTAACCTAGGAGAGCGGGAATCCACGGGGGACGCACGCACAGTTACTCTGCAGTCACAAGAAGAAACGTATTCATTCACTTGTACAGGATGAGGGAACGACTAAGGGACATGATCAACTCAAGTCGTACATTACTAATTATTATAAAAGTCTGTTCGGAGCACCCGAGGATGGAAACTTCTCCTTGGACGAATCTCGAACAGATGATATACCCCAAGTTTCAGATGAAGAAAATAACCCACTTACTGCTCTCTATTCAGAGGACGAAGTGAGAAAGTCGGTTTTCCAGATGAAACACAATAAAGCCCCTGGGCCTGATGGTTTCCCGGCTGAGTTCTACCTGAACTTCTGGGATATTATCAAGTCTGATCTTTTTCAATTGTTCAGCTGTCTTCATGATGGAAAATTAGAATTGTTCCAGCTGAACTTTGGTGAAATAATTTTATTGCCTAAGCTTAATGAGGCAGAAAGGATTCGACAATTTAGACCTATCTGCCTTCTTAATGTTAGTTTTAAGATTTTCACTAAAGTCGCTACGATTCGGATGAACAGTGTAGCAGACCATGTGGTTCGTCCGTCTCAAACTGCTTTTATGCAAGGACGCAACATCCTGTATGGGGTGGCAATCCTACATGAAACGATTCACGAATTATATAGGAAAAAGTTGAATGGGGTAATTCTGAAAATTGATTTTGAGAAAGCCTACGACAAAGTTAAGTGGTCTTTCCTTCAACAGACTCTCAGAATGAAAGGTTTTTCTGATGAGTGGCGTGTGTTAAGTGGTCTTTCCTTCAACAGACCACCATAGGCGTCTTTACAATATCTCATTATGATATTGTCGGGGGAATACTTTCTGGATTAACCCGCGGCCCAGTGCGACTTACTTTACTCGCACGGACAAAGGCCCACTTGGGAGCAAGCCCAATATTGAACCGCCATAAGGGGAAAGTTCTAGAAGACATATCCCGGAGGACGTGAAGACCAAGTAGTCTCCGAGTAGGCCTCTGTGGGCATATTCCTTGTGGGGAAAGTTTCCCTTGTAACCTAGCGAGCCTCTGTGTATATAAAGAGGACTCGCAGGACTTAGAACGGGTCAAGCTATCAAGCCCCAAACCCTAGCTCATACGGCGAGTACCAGATCGGATCGCCTCCATTGTAACACCTCTATTATCATATCAATACCAATCTAGGGTAGGCAGGAAGTAGGTCTTTTACCTCACATTGAGGGGGCCGAACCTGGGTAAATCTGTGTTGATCTTTGTTCCTGCGATCCCAAGCTCGGAGATGCTTGACTCGCATAATCCCACACCTACGAAGTCATCTATGACACCTGACGTGACAAGCCCACGACAGATATGTAATTCGTCTTTTTATTTCTGTTGGTTTGAGATTTGTGAACTTGTTGGGGCTGGGTGCATCCTAGTTATGCAGAGGACAGGTGTAATGCTTAAAACTCTTTAAGTAATAAAATCACTTTATCGAAAAAAAGTTACTTTGCAATCTGCAAGGAAGGAAAACATAGCACGGATGCATGAGCATTGTCATGGTTTTCCAATACTGAACACATAAACCGTATCGTGTGGTCTATGAGGTATTTTCGGTGTTGGTCGTCGTCTTGGACACCAATCTTGTCGTTTGGTCTTTTGAACGTTTACTTCTTCACCTCTGTGGGAGCATCCCGGGTCTGTTCCTCCCATAGCATACGCGGTATTTTCTGCAGTGGTGAGAGATCGTTAGTTCGGTGGAGCGGGTCGCCGTTGGTTGTACTCATGTGGTTGTCGTTATTTTGTGGTTTTCGACGTGTCGTCGACGAGAGTCAGCGTTGGCTTGGCCCTGTTTGTATCAATTTTTCGGTTTTCCAATAATTAACTGGACACCTTCTTCTTAAGTTCTTAAAATAGATAAGGTAAATATGTTTCCTTCACTGCAAAAAATAAACTGGCACAAATCACACGTCTCACACCGTTCCTGAACTATACAGCACGCTGACTTGCACTCACTAAAGGAACACCCAATATGCACTCTATGCACGCAGATTAGGTCAATGCTGTAATGGCTGTGTGACTGTGTGCTGCAGATTAGGTCAATGCTGTAGTAAAGAAAGCAGATCAACACGAGACACAGTGAGACACTAACTAATGGAAATATAATGGGCCGGCCAGGGATCCTATCAGGGACTAGGAGGTGTTGGGCAGTTATGGCTGAGAATCTTGGGCCAAAAACTTTAGGTGTAGACTAGAGCTACAGTACTCCTAATACACCTTGTCTAAATGTATATCAACTTCATTTTTTGGCATGCATATTTGCAAAGATACCCCTTGTCGTTTATGAAAACCGATCACATACCATCCCAATCTAAGTTTCATCAGTGAAATTGATGTGACTTAGATGAGATGGATTGCGGGTTGCATTGGATTGATTCTTTTGGCAGATATGGCAAACGATTTTGGCCACATCTACACCCGGATTTATAGTTTGCTTTTCCTAGGTTGCACTCCTTCAATAATCACAACATTCTTTTCTATCCAACCGCTACGCTATCAGAACAATCAACTCTAGGAGAAAATGTACGACTTTTATGTTGCTTGGTGTGACCTACAATCAACTACAAATATCGAGTTTTCTTAGTTTAAAACTATCTGACACGCATGGTGTTAAGAAGAATGTTTACATGCAAGATATTTTTGTCTTAATTTTATGTAACACAAAAACTTTTCTCTCACCTAGAATCACATGGGCCCAGAAGAGAAACATTATCACTTTGTGGGCCTTCTTACTTTTCAGAATACTAGCAGGCTCGCCTGCACATTTATAAAATTTATAGTTGATCTTGATTTTAACACGGTCTCGAGGACATGAGTTTTAGTATTAAAACACATAATACTCAAGTAGGGCCTGAGATAAAAGAACTAACATAAGTTGCATTGTTCTTCATACAAATAAGATGGCACACAGATAGTCAAGGGCAATGTTTAGCAACTAATAGAAGTTGTATTACTGTTTCTTTCTAAAAATTTAAAAGAGCATGGTGTCCCATGTGTGGTTTGATAATTAATGGCAATTCTTATGAACTAATGTTTGTATTAAGTTATGTTTGTAAAGTGTGTCCATAGGCAATGCTTGGGTACCATATGTTGGCTTCAATGTTGAGAGAAGAAGATTAAATGATGATCAAAATGTTTAATGAGTGACACCATAGAGAAAAATATGTAACCAATGTGCCAAAAAAATTTATTCAGTGACAGCGACTTCATATTGGCTTTTCCATGTATAGTACTCCCTTCGTTCACAAGAGGATGTCAAGTTGGTTGAGACATCCTTTGTGAACGGAGGGAGTACACGCCAGCTCCTTCTCGAAATAGATGTTTGCCCCACTTTATAAATAAATCCACAACCAACCAAAACTGATATATAAGGTGACGAAAAAACCTCATGCAGGATTATACGCCAGTTAATGCCAAATCATCCAGCCATACGTCTCGAGAATTAATTGAACGTAGCCCTCCCTAATTACAGGGTCTGGCACTCTGGCTAGTTATCCATACCCCCATTTTCCCTACGAATACGCTCCAGCTTAATTGTATAGTAACTTCCCGTGGTTAATACGTACCGAGGAATTTCTGGCGCGACGGACGCTGGATGTGACGCGTATGCCCAAGACTTCAGTTCAGCAACGCCAGTGCATGCAAACTACACAGCTCACGCAGGACGCATTGCCTCGCGCGCTCGCTCTCCCGGCCTATAAAAATACGAGCGACGCGCTTCGCTTCCAGTGTGCCACCAATCGTATCCGTCTCACAGTCTCACTCGAGTCTTGATCCAGAACGTTGTGTGTGTTTGTAGCAGTCGACCGGAGACCATGGCTAGGGCGGTGGCGATGTGCTTGGTGCTGGTAGTGCTCGCCGTGGGGGTGTTGGCGCCGTCGGTTGCTGCGGCGAGGGCGACGGCGCCCGCGATGGCGCCTGGCGGGGCGTCGACAGCGGAGGAGCAGTGCGACATCGAGAAGCTGATCGTGTGCGGGCCGGCGATCATCGGCGGGACGAAGCCGTCGGCATCGTGCTGCTCGAAGCTCAAGGCGCAAGAAGGCTGCTTCTGCCAGTACGCGAAGGACCCGGCCTACTCAAACTACATCAACAGCCCTAACGCCCGCAAGACCCTCGCCTCCTGCGGCATCACCCTCCCCACCTGCCCGAAGTAGAAACATGGGAGTATGGTTACATCATAGTGTGTGCTATTGTATCTCTCTCCGAGAATAAAAAAAGATGCCGTGTGTGTATTGATCGAACCAATGATTAATTAAATGGATTTGCTATTTCACAGTCGCCAAATGATGATGGATTGATGGATATAATCGTAGTGCATATCGACTCACTGTTCCTTTTCTATCAAGATCAAGAATGAAGAGATTTCTTTTCTTTTGAAACGGAGGTAAAATACCTCGTCCAATTAAATAACAATGAGAATTAACGAAGTTGGAGAAACAAAAAAATTAGAGGCCAGCAAAGGCCTAATACAAACGCAACTACTCTCGTGGTAAACCATGTCAAGTTTCATACACCAATCAGTAGAACCAGGCCTATAGGTGAACAAAATCTCACGTATGAAAGGTGGTCAATCCACATAAGTAAGAGCCAAAAGGACATGATCAATTTTTTTTTTGGAAAGTCTGAGATTTGAACCAACAATCCAAATAAATAAAATTAAGATAGGCAATCCACATATATTGTACCAAAACAGAACTCAAATGTTTCACCCCGGCCATTGCCCAGAGATTCGTGCCACTCTTAAAGTTGGACATAATCATGTTGGTCGTAGAGCATTTTTTGTGAAAAAACCCAGACGTTCCTCTCCCAAATTGCTCAAGAGGTGAGCATGATGAGGGAAAACATCACCTTCCTACGGTGGCAAGTAGGCAAAACAGGTGTCCTCCACCAATCCGTGACCATGGCAAAGCAATCTAATTAGAGGGGTGAAGGTCATGAAGATCAAGTCATTCTTTAATCATATGGTGAAATGGCAACTAAAAGGGAGATGAGCCGCCGTGTCCCGGGCATGCTTGTAAACTTGGTATTGGCCACAATTCGGTTATCCCCGCCGTGTTGAAGCCTATTCGCCCCCATATTCTGAGATGAGCATGTCGTTTTAGATCGGTTGTGACCATGCACATGCTGAAATGCCAAAGTGGAGTTGATCATCAGTACAATGGTGGCGCAATGGACTAACAACAGTCCACGGATAGACAACGGTAGCCCACAAGTTCATGGAACCATTTAAAGCTGAGAACATTTTGAGGTTAAAATAATACTGACAAACGATGACACTGACTGACACTATTTTGAGATACAGAACATCTACACAAGATGTTGATATTTACCAGAAGTTACACGCCATCCTTCTGTTTCTATTTTTCTTAACATAGAACTTCATGAACCTCAAGCTCAAATTTGTGAGTTCTTCAGCCTTTCATGTAGGGAACCAAGGACGACTGAAATGTTTACGAGGATCCCGGTTGAATGCCAACCACGAGATTAGGGATGATGTATGAGTCCAAAATCTGTTAAGCTGTAAGTCCAGCATCATACTGTCACACCGTTCTTTTATCTCACTTTTCTTTCTTCACATTACAACCAAACACCAGGAGAATTATACAACACACGCAAACACTATGCTCTCTAGAGGTACAACAACTGATACATCCTGCACACACCAATGCTGAAGAGAAAAACACTGAACTATTATTGTGTGGGGAATGGATCTACATGCTGTGTATTGTGACAGGCCACAGGACCCAGCTGACTGGGTGCAAGCCTGGCCTCTGCAAGCCCATGGATGATGTTCCATACAGCTCACCATCCAGCTGCTCGCCTATACAAAACCCTCCTTGGGGGTAGGGATCATCACCTAATTCTGAAGCTACATGTGGGTGAGTGGGCACTAAGCAGAAGCCATGAGCCATGCATCACCTCAGTGCATTCTTAAGGGTCCGCACTGTCATCACGAGCTGCTGCCTCTCGCCTTCCACCTCAGCGAACTTGAGGCTTATCTCTGAATACCGCTCATGCAGTTCGTTCAGTTCTTGCTGCATCGCCTTATTCATCTCCTTCAGAGAGTCCAGCTCCTTTGGAGACTGGCCAGCATGAGCTCCAGCACTCCTGGCAGCGAGAAAATCATCGGCAGCGCAAAGCATGTCAGTGACTTGGTCATGTATCACTGGAGAGAAAAAAGGCCACTTGCTGCAATTTTAAGTTCAGATAATAACCTCATGTCGTGCCCATTGCTGTGTATGTCAGCGATTGGCGTTGCATCTTTGCTCCCGGTGCTGATGGAATTGTGCTTGATGCGCTTCGAATTACTATGCTCATCTTCCTGCAAAACACAACACGGTGTGTCACTTTAGAGGTACCGAAGCATATGATTGCAGCATGAGTATGTTAGGGCCCAACAGCTCCATGATGTAAAATATCAAATTTCTCATTCCTGGGGACCTCTATTCAAAGCTGTCCCTATCTGGGAAGGAAGTTGTACAGCATAATAGTGGATACCATACATAGTAGCTGTTCATATCCGCTAACTATAAGTAGATAGAGCCAGATTTGTCTTCCCATGTGCAAAAATACGTGTATTATGGAAAATCTCTAGACAGTGGCAGCTACTTAATTTGATGACAACCACAACATTGTGAGTTTTTAAGAGTGTGTGCACTGTGCAGCATGCTGACTTAAATACAAAAGGGAAGCTATACCTACTGGTGTAAATGAGAGTTTTTGTTGAAATATTAATAATTTATTTTCTTGAAATATTCTATTATTTCTTTTATCAGATAGAGTTTTTGTTACTTATCATTGGAACGATACCGTTATTAATTTATCTATTTACATATGCCCTCTTTCTCTTTGTTATGTATATGAGTATATGCTAGCATGACAAGTTGATTGAGTAGAGAAAGTAATTATCGACGCTATTCTGTTACAAATATATATGGTTTTGGATAATTACCGTGGTGTCTGAAGTGATACCATTTTCCTTGGCAACTTCCCTGCTTTCAAGGGCTCTTCTCAGCTTCAGCACCTGAGAAGCAAGGTTGCTTTTCTCAGACTCCTTTGTGGACATTAAGTTCTTTATGTTGTCGTACTGGAGCTTCAACGATCCAATATTTATTTGTAGCTTCCCTATGGTCTCATCCTTTTCATTCTTGGAGAGTTTTAGAGTGTTAAGCTCCTCCAAATATGTCTGCACTTGGTCCTTGAGCAATGCAAGCTCTTCACTGAGCATAGTAATTTCAGCAGTTTTCTCTTCCAAGGCCATGTCTTTTTCACCATTTGCAGCTAATTCCATGTCTTTCTGTTGATTCTTTTCCATCAGATTGTCTCTCTCATCTGATAGCTTGTCAATCTTGACTTTTAGCTGCTCAATTTCTTCTGATAGATCATTTAACTTTGCATCATCACTTCTCTTCTGGTCTTGGAACTCGTCTCTCTTACTCTTGAGCTCCATCACTAGCCTATCTATCTCCGTCGACTTGAAATCCACTAGGGTAAGTAGCTGTTGAATCTTCATCCGGTGTTGTACTTGGACTGATACTGTATCTTCTTGGGACTTCTGTAGTAATTCTTCGAACTGACTCTTCTGCAGCTGTAGTTCTGCGGCCTCTTTTCTTGCTTGCACAAGAAGCCGCTCATTGGCGCTGAAAGCAGAAGAAACTTGCGAAGATAAACTCTTGAATTCGTCCTGAAGCCGTTCGGCAGTAGTAGCATTGTTCCACCGTGCCTTTCTCAGAGCCTCCTCAGCCTTTATGGCCCTCTGCTCTTGTTCAACCTTTGCAGAGAGTACTTCTGCTATATCAGCCTCTAATGTTTTAGATTGTGTCTGGAGTTCATTCTCCAGATTCTCGACATTGGCCTCAAGATCACTTATAATAGACAAATGTGCTGAGCACTCATACTGCATTCTTAGCTGCTCCCTCAGTTGTGTTTGTTCCAGCCTCGAAGAGATGTCATGGTTCTCTTGCTTCAGAATCTCATAATCAAGTGCAAGCTGCTCCATTTGCATCTCAAGATCCTCACGGTCCTTCTTGTACAACTCAATTTCATCACTCAGTTCAAGAATCTTCTCTTGTAGTTCAGAACTAGCGATGCCATCACTCTTCTTCACCAATGCATCTAGCATGAGCTCGTCTTCTTTCTCCTGGTATGAGCTTGTTTCAGACTGTCCATCTTGTGTCCAGCATTGTGAACATTTGACAGTGCATGCTCATATTCTGCCTCCTGAGGATCCTCTACTGTTTCTTCTTGCAAAATGGAAATGTCTCTATCCTTTTGCTCCAGAAGCTCATCAAGATCCTTCACGGCCAGAAGCAACTCAGAATTGGATTCCTGCATTTTCTGTAGCTGTAAACGCAAATCTGCGTTTAAATTCTTCTCGTGGCCCAGCTCTTGCTTCAGCTCATCAACCTGAGACCAGGGATCTTCCCCGTCTGACAACCGTTTACCTGATCCGTTTGCATCATGGATCGTCTTCTTCATCCCTCTAAGTCCTTCACACTCTCTTCGGAGTGCATCCTTTTCCTCCCTCAAGCTACTCATTTCCTTGGAAAGATCTTGCCCTCGCCTACTCTCTTTCACAATTTGCTTTCTTAGTGTCTGCAGCTCCATGTCTGAGACATCCAATTTCCGTGTCAGAGTGCCTATCTCACTTCTTAGCTTCTCCACATCATCCTCAGCACCTCTCAACCCCGTCTCACCCGAGTTGCTCGTCGATCCATCTGTGCTAGCATCAGGAGCTGAGCTTCCTGACCAGTCACCAGAGCTCAACGGGTTTCTCGGGGTGCCGCTGTTGGCAAATGGTGAGGGCACGTTGGTGGCATCCTGAAGAAATGTGTTATGCATGTTTGCACTGGTTTTGGGAGTGAATCTTCCTGAGCTCCCATCTGAACCGGACACCGAAACGGCATCAAAGCTATTCGCATTGTGGAGGTGGCCAGCCTGCTCAACAGACGTCAGCATATTTCTTCTCAACGGAAACCTCATCCCTGGCGGTTTGCTTATCACCAATCCATCCTGTACAAGAAAGCTATCAGCTACTATCGGATGAACATAGGTGGAAATGACATACTACATGCAGTGTTCAGTTCTAGATTCCCTTCTTCTCTACAGGAATGAGAAATTCAGATCTCAAACAAAAAGTGCACACAGCAAATGTGACAACCCCCAAATGATCAATAAGAAAAATGTAGACCCCCTTTTTCTTTGCATATGCTTTGCATGCCAAAGGCTTATCTTTCTTAGGCATCAACAAAAACGAAACAAAAGCTGTGCAATGATGATGCATCAAAAAGGGAAAGCTCTCAAGCACTCTTCCCGCTAGGCCTCACTGGTAACTTACATGCACAGGGCTCATCGGATCAGCGGTGAGCGACCTCGCCTTCTCGCCGTCCTCGTCCTCGCACCGGCTCAGCTGGCTCTGCAGCGTCCTCCGGGTGAAGACTTGGCTGTGTCGCCGTTCTCACTGTCACCACCAAGAGCAAGAATCAGTAACCAATTAGTACATAATAAGCAACGCCTCAATCAAAGAAAATGCATCATGCTTCAGACGCCTACCACAATGCAGCAGGCACCAGTGCCTAAATGAATCTGGGTGAGCTGAGACACACTATCCTCAGAGCTTAACAAACACAATGCAGGTAGCAGCAATGCCTAGATGAATCTGGTGGAGATGAGACGAGAATGGGATGATCCTTAAAGATCAAACACAATGCAGCGGTAGATGTGTCTAAACTAATCCCCACCCAACGCAACTAAACCCACCTCACGTCGTCACCGCACCCACCGGCGCCACCACCCACCACCCGCTGGATGGTCACCTGTCACAAAGAGCAACAACAGCAAGCAGCAACCATCAGAATCAGGAACCGCGAGCGCGTCGCCGTCGCAGGTCACAGGGAAAACGCCGCGAGCTTTTTAAGAGGGGTCGGTGAGAGAGAGATCGGTGCTCACGTGCAGCTGGGCGCCGGGGGCGGGGCTGCCCTTGAGGGGGAGCGTCACCACCCACGGCTTGAACGCCTCCGCGTACTCGGCCAGGTTCGCCGTCGCCTCCCCCAGCAGCGCCGCCTTGCTAGACCCCTGCACGCGCAACGGACGGCATTGCCCGGTCAGAAATCGAGCGGAATCGATTGATTGGGTACGGTTGTGTTGGTCGCTCACGGTCTCGTAGACGAGGAACTGGTAGATCTTGTCCTTGCCGGAGGGGAGCTTGGTGGCCTCGAAGATCGGGGCGTCCCAACAGCAGGCGCCGTCGGCGACCTCCGCGCGCTCCGTCCGCGCCGTCGGCCGGCCGATGTCCTGCGGCGTCACCACCACCATCATCGTCTCCCATCCCAGCTCCGGCACCTGCACAACCACAAGAGCACGCGCCCCGTCACGCCTCGGATCGAAACCGAAAACAAAGAAAACCGAAAACTCTGCTTCTTCTTCCCCCCAAGAGAGGCAAGAGACAGCGGCCCGTGCCTGTGTGGCGTGGAACTGCAGCTTGAACATGGCCTTGGCCTTGCCGCCGCCGCCGCGCCACCTCCCCGATTTGAACATGTCGCCGGCCGGTGCTCTCGTGAGGAATCAACCACCCAACCCTCGCCAGAAATCGACGGAATCTCCCTCCCCTTGGCTGGCTTGCTGGCTAGTCGGTCACGCCCGGATCAGCAGCGGCAATGCAATGCCGTGCGCTTGAATCCAGTGACGCCAAGCTTGGCATTGCTGTGCGGTGGTGCTGGTGGTGGTTAGTTAGAGCGACGAGGCCACCACATGGAGACAGAGGCACAGCACGCATAGAGAGTGGGAGGAAGTGGATGACACCGGAGGCAAGCAAGCTAGCAAGCAGAGCGAGGAAGGCAGTGGCACCTTTGAGCAAAGGCGCACAAGCACAACCAGTGGACTCCAGATCTAGTGAGAGAAAGGAACCCAGCTGAACTCTGAACTCCTCACACACACTCTACAGCTATGCTTAGCTCGCTCTCTCTCTCTCTGATTTGGGGGGTTTAGGGAGAGAAGAGAGAGGGTGAGGGAGGAAAGAGAAGATTCGGAGCCTATAAAATGGTGGTCAATTGATTTGGGGAAAAGGGAAATGGTGATTTGTTTAGAGCTGGTAGGAGGGAGGATGGCGATTTGAGCGACGGAGCGTGGTGAGAAGTGACGGGTATAAAATTTGGATCTGCCATTTGCGTGAGGATCACAGCAGCAGCGAGCACGGCAGGGAGAGGAGTGATCCTCTGCACCGTGCTGTGTCGACCTGCCCGATCGATCGCAATTCTTCTCTTTTATTGTACAGTAGTACTGCGAAAGAGTGGCTGGTTTGGGTGTCGGAACCATGGACGTGCGAGCGACTTACTTGAGACCTAATTAAGCTTCTTTGCTGGCTAACTTGGGGAGTTAGTGAGGTAGGGTTTATCTGTTGGAGTGTGGTCGACGTTGATGTGAAACTGCGAGGCTGAAAGGACTTTCATCTACAAAAAAATGTGAAACTATGAGGTGGTGTGATCTTTGCTTTCATTCATGATGGAATCTAAATTAGGGAACCTCCTGATTTGCGTATGTTTCAAACTTTCAATAAACCCATGAGAAAGACGCTGCAGATCTTTCTCGAGATGTTTTGGTTGGATGAATGCGCAACTGGGTATTTTAAAAAGGGCCAATGATTAGTAATATGTGATCTCGTTGAAACTGTGTGAGGGAATTAAATTATTTACGTGGAAGGGATTCTACTATTTTGAAGTCAACATCCAAGAAACCTATTATATACCACTCGGCACAAGCCGCACACGAGTCACAACGCCATGGCCCGTGGTGCCCTGAGGTTTGGTGGTGTGTTTTGTGGCATCCGGTGTGCTAGCGTCGTATGGGTGACGGCCCCCTCGCTTTGTGCGGTTTTTTGACCATGTACAGCTTGTATGGTTTGTGGATCCGGTTTTCGTTATAAACTGTGTCATCTCTTTTATCTATCGGGCAGTGGACATTGACCACTTTGAGTAAAAAAAAAGAAACCTATTATGAGCGATGGTTCTACTGAATGACAAAAGACTTGATTTTTAAATTATAGTAATACATTGGCCTCAAGAAATCAATTTTGCATGTTAGACAAAATCTCTATTGAAATTTTGTGGCCGTATAAATACGAATGTTCGGAATGAAATGAAACTATATTTTGTTGCTTCCCGGTAGTTGGCCACTCTCTTAAGAAAGGTTAATTCACAATTTTCCTCCATTGTGCAAGTTCAGAGTATATCAGCACAGTATTTTCATGTTCAAAATTTAAGTTACAATTTACCCTGTTTTTTTTTAGATCAGCATGTTTACATTACTGGAATTGATGCATTCCTTCCAATAGAGTCAACTATTATGGTTGCTAAACACACGAGCCCCTAAGCCTGGGATCTTGCCTCCTCAGTTTCTTCATATTCTTGGCCTTGATTCGGGCATTGTCCAGACTGGTGGTACGCCGTAACAATCCAAAAATACCCTCCCTATGTTTTTCGGCGTCGCTTTTGGATGTCCTACGATGTTCGCATATGAAGTTGTCAGTGATCTTGATTAGTATTTACGCATGAGTAAGTTCGCATGCCTTGAGTCAATGCACAAATTCTACAGATCAGGTGTTTGGCTAATTTCTTGAGATAAACAAATGCTGCAGACATTACCTGCATTAACGAGTTAAAAGGATTTACTGACATGCTTAAAAGTATAAATTGCATGTATTGGAAGTGAAAAAACATCTATTTGCTTGGCAGGGCCAATGTAAGGGACATGTTGGAGTGCACGATTATACGCCGTTGGGTGAAGACTCCACCCCCAAATGGATAAAGGTCATAAATGAAGCTAAACCCTCTCCCCAATATTCATTTTTGGTTTAGGGTTTCCCATTGGAGATGCCCTAAACCCTCTCCCCACTATATATGCCTACGCCTATTCTGCCCGTGTGGGGTTAGTACTCCCTACATTCCAAATTAGATGACTTTCATTTATCCACATGCGGATATATCTATACGTATAACATGTCTGGAAACATCCGCATGTGGATAAATAAAAGTCATCTAATTTGGAACGGAGTAAGTACAATTCAAGACCATATTTCTAGATTGTGCTAATGATTACATAATCATTCTCGTGTCTACAGAAGAAAAAAAGACCATGCCCTAGTAATTACGAAGCGGCAACGCTCACCAAACTTTTTTTAGAAACAAGGCTCAAAGAGCCCAGCTTTAAATTAATAAATCCAACAGCGGCAATTACATGGTGCAGAAACATCTTACAGAACTCAACACAACAAGCAAACAAAAAAAAAGAAAAAAAAAGGCTCTGCTTGAAAAGAAGAGATCATCGTCTTCATCCACTGCAGAGAGTAAAGGCGAGGCAAGGGTCGACGTAGAGGAAACGAACAGCAGGAGACCAAGCCCCAGCTTGCCAACTCTGTCGTTGAAGAGGGACCCTTTCCCTCTCGTCCAGGCTCGAAGGACGCCGCACCGTCGGCACACAGAGCTGCTCACCCGAGAGCCACCTGCAACCGCGCCGGAGCTCCACACGATTGTCGCCATCAGCCATTGCAATGCCGCTTCACAAGACGCAAGCTGAAGAATGAAGGTACACACTAGGGAGGTCGGCATCAAGATAGCAACGTCACCTGCACCAAAGATTGGGTCGCCGAAGAACCGGACTCACACCATCACCGGCAATGTTGCAGCCGTAGAGGGGACCCATTCCCCTCTAGCCCAGGATCGAGGGCGCGACCCACCGGCAAGCAGGAGCCGTCCTGAAGGGAGAGACACAGAGCTGGGATCCACCACCTATGATGATGAGCGTCGCTGTTCGAGATTAGCACCGCCACACGCCGCCACCGGCCAAAGAGAGCTTGCCAACCACCCCCACACACCTCGGACGACGTCTCCAGGAAGGGAAGCGGCGTCGCAACGTCGCCGTCGTCCACAGGGCACTAGTAGGGAAGTGTCTTTCTGTGGATTCCCTATCTGTGGCGCACCAAACCTACCATGCGCCACAAAAATGTTCTGTGGCGCACCACTCCTAATGTGCCACAAAATACTGTGACGCATACGTGCATGCGTGCGCCACAGAAAAATGGTGGGTCCCACCACCACAAATATCTGGTGACCTTTCTGTGGCGCATCCATCCACATGCGTCACAAAAATTCGGTGGGGCCCCCTCCAATGATTGCATTGGTAATTTATCTGTGGCGCATGCGGAATTGTGCGCCACGGAAAACATGGTGCGGCCCCACCAATAATTTAAGTGGGCAACATTCTGTGGCGCATGCATGGTGGTGCGCCACAGAAAGACATGTTTCTGTGGAGCACCGTGATGCATGCGCCACAGAATGTTGCCTCCAGATCTACAAAAAGGTGGCAACCCCCTCTACCTACCACCATTTACTTCTTCTCTTCTTCCTCCTCCACCTCCACCTAGCTCGTATTTCTCTTCCCTCCCCTCCTATTTCTCTTCTCTAAGGACCGAGAACGAGGATGTCGGTCTGCCCACGAGGACACACCTCGGCAGGCTCGATGGAGTTGGTCACCACGACGGTTACCGGTCAATCTTTGTTGGCATTCATGGTAAAAAAGACGACCTCGACAGGGCTCACCGGGTCGCGCTACAACACTTAAAAGTGACCGAATATTTTGTGGAAGAGCACAAAATCTTAATCGAGCAGAATTACGTCGACATGAGACGGCAGAGGAAGAAGGGAGACGTAATCAGAGAGCACAACTCTAGCTTGACGCGTTGGTTCAAGAAAAGGTAATTGTTTGAAGCAGAGAGCAGGAAGCCATCTACGGAAGAGGAAAAACTCATATTCTCCTTATCACAGGGCCCCGGACAGAACGTAAAGACCTATCAGTCGTACGACATCGGCGGTTTCAGATTCTGCACCGAGGAAAAGGACAGGTATAGCGAATATCATAACTCAGGAGTAACTATGCTATCCTACGCCGATGACGAGGCTACTGTCAAGGAAAGATTCTTCGGAAGCATCGAGGAGATATGGGAGCTCAACTACTGTGGAGAGTTGGTGCCAATGTTCCGTGTGAGATGGGCCAAGGACGTCGTCAAAGAAGACCGGTATTTTACCACCATGGTTATACCCGATGCCAAATCGAAGAACGCCACCGCAAAAAATGAGCCATGGGTACTCGCTAGCCAAGTTGAGCAATGCTTCTTCATTACCGACCCGTCAAAGCCTAGCCGTGTTGTCGTGAGGAGGGGCAAGAGGAGCATCATCGGAATGGAAGGAGACGCCACCGAGGAAGACTTGGACAACGAGCAAAAGATCGAGGAGGAATTCGACAAGTTCTTCGACATGCCTACTACTAGTACACAAAGAAGGAAGACCTCCCTACCTACTAAAGGTTGTCCGTTCACGCGAAGAAATCTCAAGGTGACCGGCCTAAAGTTTTCAACCGCGAAGAAGGGAAAGAAGAGAAGCTAGCTCGCGGAACCAATAAGACGAAGAATACTTTTTTGGTGTATTTAATTTGTGTGTGTGTGAGAGACAATGCAAGTTTTTGAATATGTATGAGTCAATGAATTGAATATGTGTATGAATTGAATATACATTGTGTGTGAGACAATGCAAATTTTTGAACCAAATTTTAAAGAAAAAATGTTTAAAAAAAAGTGAGTTTGCCAGGATTCGAACCTGGCTATCAGGGTTAATTCGGACTGTTGGAAACCACTGGGCTGTGATGCTGTTTGTGTCATCAAACAGCAGCACGGCTTTTTAAATTTTGTACTAGATAATTCTGTGGCGCACCGCTGGATTGGTGCGCCACAGAATCCTGCCTTTCTGTGGCGCACCAATCCAATGGTGCGCCACAGAAATTTTTTGTGCCCACTTACATGTGGACCCGAGTGCGCCTTTTTGTGCCCAATTCAATTGTGTTGAGCAGTGACGAGTACACAGTACTCATCGTCGTAAGCCCGAGGTGGTCCGTTGCCATTTATTTCGACTCGGGGTGTCTTAAAGACTACACCAGAATAAAGTGTGTTCTCGATGAGGCTCTCGAGGGCTATGCCCAAAAGGGAGACCACTTCCACAAAGAAAAGAATGGGGAACGTTTAACGAAGGACAACAAACACATTTTCTGGCATGGGACCGGGTTCCATTGCATCAAGCATGCGTCTGGCAGCGTGAAGGATGCCTTCTACGTCCTCCATCACATTAAAGGGCTTGTCCGGGATGTAGAGACAACGAGGTGGCCATCTAGTCTCCAAGAATGGAGCACAAATGCGGGGGAAATCACCGATTCTGAGCTTAGAGAAGACTTCCATCGCATCCAGAGGCAGTTATCGCTAATCATTTTGGAAGATGTCATGGAAGAATGGGGGTCCTTACACAACGCCAGAGGTAGGATGTATTGTAAAAGAAAAGCCTTGCCTCACTCGATAGAAGTGCTTCTTTATTTTCTTTATTATAGACTTATCCACTTAATTAGATGAATAAATCATACTCTATTTATATTATTAATCAAATATATATTCCAATTCATCTCCAGGGTTGTCTAAGTGGGAGATCGAAGAACGCCTAGACAAGCAAAATGACATGAGGACGTGGATGACGAAAGACTGCTATAAACCGTTCCCGGAGCCGATACTCCAGAAGGCTCAATCCTACCAGTGGAGCTAGACGTGTTGTCCGTCAGCGACCCAGCAAGATCGAGACCCCAGCGGCGACTCAAGAAGAAGAGACTCCAGCGGTGACTCAAGAAGAGATGGTGAAATGGCACATCGTTGTATCCATCTCCAGGGTTGCATCAGAGGGAAATCGATGACAACTTTATTTGTACTATGACTTATGTGACATAAGATGAACTTTTGTACAATTAATTTGGCACTTAATTGTCACTATATATGTATGTATCTCGGGCTCTAACTGATGTAATGACATATTTATCTGTCTGTTTTAATACCGTGTCAAAATATATTACTGTTTCTATTATTTTCTGTATAAATACTGTAATATACATGTATTATTGTCAAATTAATACAGCAAATAATCGATAATTCAGCAAATAATTTAGTGGCGCATGGTAAATAATTTTGTGGCGCACCATATTCTGTGGCGCATGAAGCAAGTGCGCCACAGATAAATTATTGTCAAATTCATCAGCGCATGGACTAATATTTTTGTGGCGCATGAGCAATATTTCTGTGGCGCATTCGGGTAGTGCGCCACCGAATTGTCTAATTTCTGTGGTGCACATAAGGGTGCGCCACAGAAGTCGACTTATGTGGCGCACCCACCATGCGCCACAGAAAGCTATTTTGGTGCGCCACAGAAAGGCACTTCCCTACTAGCGGGGGATTGGATTTTCATCCAAAGTAGGGGGGGGGGGGGTTGGGTGGGGGGAGAGGGAACCTCGACGAAGCCTCCAGGGAGGAATCAGCGCTGAAGCGTCGACGACGTCGTGGCCACCGCCGGCCAGGAGTTTCCCCCGGTCCCGACCACCCCACCACCATCCGCCCGGCCATCTCGCGCAACGCACCAGATCCGGCCGAGGAAGCACGCACTCGCTGGACCAGGACGACGACCACCCTGGTCAGACGCGTAGGGCTGACGGGCGCCCAGTACGCCGCACCACACGCTCGCCGCCACCCCGCCGGCCGCACGGCCGGGGTCACAGAACCACACCCACGGCCGCCACTCGCCGCCCGAGCTGGCGCCGCCAAGACTCTCCAGGGCCGCCGCCCCGGCGTCCACCACCTGACCCGCCCGAACGAGCAGCCAGCACCAACCTCCTGCCCAGGCGACATGGATCCCGCAGCGCCGGGCCTCCCGGCCCAGATCGAGCCCGGACGGGCCTGGCGCCTCGCGCCGCCGCCGCGACCCAACGCTGCCTCCGGATCCGCCGCACCACCACCCTGCACCGCCGCCGACTGCTCGCCTTGCGCCGTCACGAGCCCACCACCCTGCGCCGCCCGCAAACGTCCTCTCCCGCGCGAGACCGGCCCGTCGAGGCGCGCCCTTCCTCCCCTGCCACCTTTGGAGGCCGGGGGCCGCCACCACCGCCGGCGGCGGCGGCGGCAGCGGCCGCGGTGGCTCGAGAGGAGGTGGCCGCTAGCTAGGGTTTCGGCCCTCCGGGGTCGCCCGCGCGTGCGACCTGGGAGGGGAGGGGAGGGGCTTTTGAATCTCACCAAACTTAATTCACCGCATACCACTGTACCAATATACACACTGGATATATATGTCCCGTACAGGCTGTACAGCTCACCAACAAAATGCTGATCGCGTGCATCTATTTGTCACCTCGCCACATAGAAAAATCCGAATTATTTCAACAAATTAAACACCGAATCGAAACTTCCAAGCCACCAGGCACCGGCCGTGCTCCGCTGCTATTCCTCGGACGCATGGTAGCCTCCTGACTGCATGCAAACTTTCATCAGGTGAACCTATAGATTTTTTGTCCACGTCTGCGTTTGGATGTGTAGCAAGCAGCTTTCATCCGGTGGCCGGTAGCGAGCCGATACCAGGCATTCTCTAAATTTGTGTTTAGCACACCCATTAAAAATCCAATTGGGGTGGTCGTCCGGCACAATGGGGTGCTACCCACGGTGGCACCCTCCAAACCAACACAACAAATTTGTTTTTATCATATTTATCTAAATTTTAGAAAAACTTCGTTGCAAAGTACAATAGTAGTTCAAATATAGAAAATGTCTAAGTTATTATAACAATTCAAATTATTCAAATTCCTGAGAACAATTCATGAAAATCTCAAACAGCTTCCGGTTGAGCTACATTGTCTGTTTTAATCGTCCACAAGTGCGACACGAGGTCATTGTGTAGGTGCCCGTGTCTTGTTTTATCACGAATTTCCCGGTGCATGACAAGAAATTCAGAAAACTCCGTTGACATGCCCGACTGTGTTTGGGCCATAGACCCTGATAATCAAACACCTCGTTGATAAATGGGCTCCTCGTATCTCGCTCACTCTCGATGATCAAGTTCTGCATGATAACATAGCCATTCATGATCTCACACATTTGATTTAATGACCAAGAAAGACAAGGGTACGGGACAACGGCAAACCTGGCCTGGAACACACTAAATGATCGCTCCACATCTTTACGGACAGGCTCTTGCCTCTTTAAAAATGAAAAGTTGCCTCGTCGAAAGGGTTACAGATAGTCTTCACAAATGTTGACCAATTAGTATAGATGTCATCGGCAAGATAGTACCCCTGGTCATAGTCATGGCCATTGACCACACAAGTACACCCCGGAGCTTAGCCTTGACAAAGTTTGACAAACACCGGAGAGCGTTGGAGCACATTGATGTCATTGTGAGCGCCGAGCATGCCGAAAAATATGTGCCAAATCCAAAGATCATAATCTCCCACAGAATCGAGTATGACACTGCACGATCCATGATGTCCTGATATACTTCCCCTGCCAAGCGAATGGGCAGTTCTTCCAATTCCAATGCATGCAATCGATGTTTGTAAGCATCTCCGAAAATCCTCTATCTTGGTCTTGTGCCAAGAGACGAGTTGTGTCTACCACATTTGGTGCTCTCATATATTCCATTCCAAACGCTTTCACCACTGCCCTGCAAAATCTGTAGGTGGTTTTGACGGCGGTGGACTCAGACGTACACGGTGGACTCAGACATACAGAGATAGACATCCAATGAATCTGCGGGAACTCCATATGCAAGACACCGTATGGCGGCCGTGCATTTGTAAATGGATGAGGATCCAAGAAGCCCTGTGCAATCTCTATTCAGCTCGAAGTAATCATCATACTCCTGAACACCATGCACGATTCTCCTGAACACTTCCCTCTTTATTCTAAAACGTCAGCGAAATTCATGAGAGAAGTTAGCCGGGTTCGCGAAAAAGTAGTCGTTGCACAAGAACATGTGATCAGTTGCCTATAATGGTTCTTGTTGGCCATCCGCCCTTTGGCTCCATGCTTCGGCACAGTTTTAATCGTGGCCGCTTGCGCATCTAGAAGAGCGGTCATGACCATCTCATTCTCTTCGTCGTCGGCCGCAAGGGCTGCAGCCTCTCCATCATTTGGAACAACATGAACCCGCATTCGCTATCCATAGCATATTGGACAAAATGAAGCAATGAAACTAGGCCACAAATCAATAATCAATTAAATGAGCCTATTGACGAATGGTCAAACACCTTGCATGCGGGGCGGGAGCGATGAAGAGGCGGAGCCGACTGAATGAGTTGCGCCGGCGCAAAACGAGGGCGGAGACCGACGGCGAGTGGCAACAAGCAGACATGCATGGTCGTTGCAGTTGAACCCGCGGTGCGAACCGAGTTGGCAACGACAAGAGTGGCGGTGATGGTGTGATTTGACGGCGAGAAAAACAGAAGGACCGGGGGGTGGGGGGGGGGGGGGGGTGGGCGGGGTCAAATGAATCTGGTCGCGCCGGCATGTGTCAATAACGAGCGGGACACCCCTATCGGAGGGTGTGTCTGACACCCCGAGAGGGCCACCAAACTTGGAAGGCCTTTGGAGTGTGCCGTACACAAAATGGCTCGGACAAGACACTTGAGGGGTATTGTTGTGTACGTTTTTTTACGTCCAGATCCTCATTAGATCTTTGGGTCTATTGGGTACCGCTGGAGATGCTCTTAGACCTCGGGAGCTAGAGTCGCACGCGTCCGGCCAACTCGACCCGGCACGCCGCCATGGTCCATGGCATTGGATCCTGCTTGCCGATCTGCGCTCCTCGTGCACAGGGCAGAATGGAAGTAGTCCTGTTTTGTTTGCCGTGTCGGCTGAACATGAGATGAGACGATAACTCTGCAGCTTGATATTTTTCTCGTTTAGCAAAAGACAACCGTGAAGTCTGCGAGACAGCCGTGCAAGCTGTACGTGGTGACTCAGCTCCATGTCTCGGTTCTCCTCTCCCCTTTGAGGAAAGCCACCAATTTGCTTTGACTCTGGCCTTAAAAATCCCATCATTTTTTCTCCTTTGAAAATAAAATATGTATCGCTCTCTCTTTGTTGCTGATTGCCATGGCCTGCAATTTGTTTTTTCTGCACTTGACATGTTGAAAAGAGGAGCAAAACTGTCGGTGCTTGCCAGGTCACTCTCTTTCGTGCAAAAACCGGTACAAAAATCGACTACAGAGCGTTTGATCTGGGGGCTAGAGAAACCAACCATTAGCAACCAACTAATCTTGGGTTGGCGCGAACAGCTCATACCAAAACGATCACGAAAAGTGGAAAGCAGGGGCAGGTCCATCGACCTGATAATTAACCTGATCACTCTGACATGGATTCCCTATAGCTTGTAATGTACCGATTTAATTAGCCCAAAGTATCCCTGCTTCGGTCGCTCACAAGTCACAACGTCAGTGTAGGGGGCGGGTACGTCCACCTTTAAGCCGGGTTAAGTTAACGAGTTAGGAGTAATGTAATCATCACTGTTGAATAACCTGTCTATCCACTGGAATGTACTGGTGCCACGAGCCCTTTCGTTCTGACCTGACTACTTGAGATTTAGCTCAAGTAGTCAAGTCACATACAAAAAGTGAACAAAAAAACGAAGTTTACATGGTACGGTTGGATCATGGCAAGTACAACGGCCAAACGAGAGCTTTTACCGGAAAAAGGCTCGACGGCAAAGTGTTCGTAAATTTCCACCGCGCCCGGGGAACCACCGCCCGGAAAGGCATGGAGATCGAGAGTTAAGGTGACACACACACAGCTGTACAGGTACTTGCGATGGAAAAGCGCGCGACGGCGTGCAGTGCATTCCCTGGTCACCGATCGATCCCACCACCACCATCACGTGCCTGACGACGCGGTCTAGCCAATACCACCTCGACCCTCGACCGGTTCTGCTTGTTTATCCGCCAGCAGCGGCCAGTGGGTACGGTGGAGTGTTTGTGAGCTGGTCGATCGATCCAGTGACCATGCATATGTTCAGTGAAAGGCCGGCCGGCCCCTCTGCTGATTAGCAGGAGAAAAAAGATTTAGGTAAAGAGTAATGCTCGTGATTAATTTGTTGCTTTTTAGACAGAGGTCACACAGCTTCCGTGGATGGAGTAGACCCGCTTTCCCCGGCCGACACCGGCTTCTGTCGGTCCAAAACGCTGCCTCAGTTTGGCAAACAAGAGTAACCACGATTTTCCTAGTAATAATTTTCCACACTTTGGGCATGTGCGTCGAAAATAACCGTACGCTTTCACTTTACAACTTTCTTCCCTCATGGCCGGCATCACCTAAATATGGGTTGGGTTGCTTGCGGAATAATCAAGGCATACGAGCCTCTGCTAAAAACGCTTGATCGGGTATCCCGACTGACTGTTGTGTCGTATGAAAGTCGGATGGAAAGTTTACGTGCGCAATCAATTCCAGTTCTCCTATATTAGCGAAAAAATCTCAATTTAGTATTTCTAGCCGTAATACCCATTTGGTTTTACATGGTTTTGTACACGTGGCATTACGTTTGAGATGGTTCTTCTAGAGTTGTGCTATGCATACGACGCTTTGCGTCAATGCTCGTGCGACGTAATCCGAACGAACCTCTGCTAAAAAGCTTGATCGAGTATCCCGACTGACTGTTGTGTCGTATGAAAGTCAGATGGAAAGTTTACGTACGCAGTCAATTCCAGTTCTTCTATATTAGCGAAAAAATCTCAATTTACTATTTGATCGATAGGCAGTCTTATCAAATGACACGTGTTTTATGGTCTTAAGATACATCGCAAGTCAAATAATATTATTTTGGTTAGGAATGGAATCTGCCGAATCAGTTTTGGTGAAGCATGGACCGACCGAGCAAGTTTTGGTTAGTTTATAAAAGAAAAACTAGTGGAATTTGGCGCGCCTTGATGAGAGTTTTTGTTGATCGTTTGTTTCTATTAAACTTGATGTATATTACCTTAGTATTCATCCACTTAAGCAACGGTAACCTGGGAAGAAAAGCACCAACACTGTCATGAAAAACATTTAGCAAACCGCAATCTAAATCAACACCATTCCGTACAATCTCTGTAACTATGTCAGCACTAACTATGTATACTGAATGAATATTGAATAAGTGCCTCGATTGTTAGATTCGTTATTTTCCTTGTAGCTTTGATCTCACGTGAGGTTTGCATGCCAGTGTTGATTTCACCGCAGTAGCCTTACAGATACTAAAAAGAAGAAAGAAACCACATGAAAAGTTAATTACCTTTGCGAAAAAATGAAAAGTTAATTAATATTTTAGTAAATAGGACCTGCAAACCGACGCTTCATTGATATTGTCCATGAATTTTCAAAATGTTAGTCAGGACGGTCCCTTGCAAAGAAAAAAGCACAAAGGAAACCTGCAAAATATAACAGAGCATATATTACCTCCCATATGGCCATATTCTAAATAACAGCGTCATTACTTCACCCTTCCAATAAAAGAAATCTCATATGTGACCAATCACCAATTCTAGCAATTACATTGCTATTATCGTGGACATCAGTTTCCAAACTGGAACAAAGTTTCAAGCAGTTCGGTTTAAGCTAATATCAGGACAGAACATCCAAGAATATTTTACTATCAGGATGTGAGAAGCGGTGATTACTGACAAAGGTTCCAACGCAAGAAGCAACAATGAGAGAAAATAAGGATACTGGCCCTTGATCAACGCTAGGTGATTCTTCCCCATAATCGGCTGGTCGGACACTGGACTAACAATTTCAATATCTAACAGATTTTTAAAATTTCTTGCAACTCCATAACATATCTCATTTTCTCATTAGTCTTCTTTTAACAGGGCAACACAATACATCCAACCATCAATTACATATGCCAAAGCGCAGGTTTAGTCCCCTTCTTGGATCCATTATATCTCCAATATATTGATTAAAGGATACAGTGAACAAAATAAGATTATTTATATCTAGACGGCGTCAATCTACTACTAGTTCGCACAGGTGTGCATATGCATAACTCAGAGCATGGAATGCATTTCTAAGAACAGATCATATTAAAAAGCCTTTAGCCAGCACACAAATAGAATGCAGATAAACATGCAGATAATTACCTTGCATTTCTCTTACTCTGTAGACATATCAAGTAATTCAACATCAGATGTGAAGGGAGGGGTCTTCTTCAATTGCATGCATACTCTGAAATCTGCACACAAACATGGATAGAAGCAAATGGAATTAATTGTTAGACGATAAATAGCTCATACAACTTATTTTCAAAAGGAAGATATACCCAAGTAATGAATAAATACCGGACGTAATGCTCAAAGACAGGGATAATGACACTCACTCGTTGGCTGATAGTAGAAAGATATACCCAAGCAATAACTCATCCTCCACGAGATAGCTCGCGAAAGTCGTCCTCCTTAATATAGTGAGTAATTCATGCGCAGTGTTCGTAAAAAGAAATGTGGACAAAATAAACAATAGGAGAAAACTAAAACGGGGAGAAATCCATTAGAAGCCGAAAAAAATCTATTCATAAGGGACTGGTACTATTCACGCGTGAACGGAAAAATAGATGAATAATTTTGAAGTCGTTGTTCGTGCGCAATGTTCGTAAAAAGAAATGCGAAAAAAATAGGGACAAAATAAACAATAGGGGAAAACTAAAACGGGGAGAAATCTATTAGACGCCGGAAAAAAAATCTATCCATATGGGACCGGTACTATTCACGCGTGAACGGAAAAATGGATGACTAATTTTGAAGTCGTTGTTCGTGCGTAATTAATGTTCATAAAAAGAAATGCGGAAAAAAATAGGGTGAACTAAAAGGGGAGAAATCTGTTAGAAGCAAAAAAAAATTGTTCAGTTGTACCGGAGGACCGTTCCGCATTATTTGGAGAATTTAGGGATTTTTTTGCAAAAATACCACGTGCTGTAGATGAGCACTGTTCATGCGAACAATGTACAACAGTACTACACTGTTCGGAGCGCTGAGAGCACGAGAAAGTTGCACGCCTTAATATAGGGAGTAACGGTTGTACCGGAGGACCGTTCCGCATTATTTGAAAATTTTAGAGTTTTTTTTGCAAAAGGGCCACGTAATGTAGATGAGCACTGTTCACATGAGCAGTGTACAATAGTACCGGAGGACCGTTCCGCATTATTTGGAGAATTTAGGGATTTTTTTTGCAAAAAGACCACTGTAGATGAGTACTGTTCATGTGAACAGTATACAACAGTACTACACTGTTCGGAGCGCTTTGAGCGCGAGAAAGTTACACGAGTAACAGTTGTAACGGAGGACCGTTCCACATTATTTGAAAATTTTAGAGTTTTTTTACAAAAGGGCCACGTGATGTAGATGAGCACTGTTCACATGAACAGTATACAATAGTGCTACAATGTTTTGAGAACGCGAGAAAGTTGCGCGCCTTAATATAGTGAGTGAGTAATAATATCCACGATCCAGCTAGCGATCGAACCAACATACGTACGGCAACCTAAGCTATGTGCTACTACTAGTAACCTTATTATTGTTCGCTAATCGGTCGGTCACTGGTATGAGGGTCCGGTTAATCATCAACGCCTAATAATACATATGAATTCGAGGGAGTACCCATACTCAATGCCTTATCTTCATCCCAATAATAGAAGGTTAGGAACTTTCTAATAAAAGGTTGCACTGCACTTGGAGTTATATTACTCAAGTTCTATAAGAATATATCCATAGCTAGCTCAGGAAGTGCATATGGGTCGAGCTCCAGGGAGCTCTTTATTTTTAATATTCGAAAAATCGTATTTTAAAGTTTGAAAAAAATCCTAGATGTAATGCAAACTCTCAAAGCAAAATACTTGGTATTCTAGGCTACATAAAAATAATAAAAGTTTGAATTTGAGTAATATGGTGAATAGTGCATCTTTTAAAACAATAAATTTATCTGATTTATCTTTTTTATGTACCTCAAAATACAAATAAAAAATTACATTGAGAGTTTGCACACTTGTAGAATACATTATTGTATGTATGATTTTTAAAATTTGAAAATCAAGTGCTCGCTGGAGCTGGGCTTCCGCTAGTTTCGCTATTATTGGGTGTTGCACACGGAATAAAGATCACCGTAGCATTCCACTTTTGTCTTTACAGACTTTCCTAGTTTTGTTCGAACATAATGGAGTATGTCTTTAGTGACTTTCCTAGTTTTGTTAGAACATAATGGAGTATTATTGTCCCTCATAATGCAAGTGCAAAATATTATCTTAGCCCTTCAATTCAGTCGACATGAATCATACTCTCACAAAGAAAAGAAAAGGAGAAACAGACGTTCCTGAGAGCAAATATTAGTAAACTGCGTCGTCTTCCTTATCCCCTGCTACAGTCCCCGCAGGCGATAAGAAGGCGATCCCCTTTTCTCCACCTCGCCGCCGGCCAGGCCGGTGGTTCCCACCCTCTCCGCCTGCCGCCTCGGCGGCGGGAGAGTGGGGGAACCCCGGTCCTGCGTCTCCGACCTGTAGATAGTAGCCTAGGTGTGTGTGCCCAGTCGATGGCGTCGAAGACGGTGGCGATGGTGTCGGCATGTCGGGTGTGGTCCTTCCCCTCCTGTCCCTGTTTTGGCCTCGTCGCCGGGGAGGCTGTGAAGGTTCGTCGGGTCGCCTCCTCTTTCCTCCCTTCTCTGGCTGGCCGTGGTGGCAGGGGGAGTGTGAGGACCCCGGATTAATTATCCGAGATACTCGTTATGTTTCCTGCAACAGTCCCATGATCAGTGTGCTGTTGCACATAACTTGAGTTGGTATCACAGAACACCCTTAAATACCGAATAAATATACTTACGTGATTGAAGTGATCAGCTTCAACAGGTACTTGCAGCGGAAATCACCAAACAACGTGGAGCCCAAGTCATTCGCCTTTACCCTACAGGCAGCTGACTGGGAAGCGCCCTAGTTCGCAAAGACGTCAGTGAACTCCTCCTCGTCGAACTGCTCTTCTCTGGAATCTGGCTAAGACAATAGCCAGGGACGAAACCAATATGAGTACATTTGATTGTACTCGCAAACTACCCCAACAGGAACATGCACTAGTTTTAAATTTTCAAAGACTTTTATTTTTAGGAAAAACCTCACTGAATCTCTATTTAAAAGGAGAAGAGTAGATTTTTAATCCTGTTGAAGACAAAACATTTTGGAAAGTAGTTTTCTCACTAACTTTGTTGAAAAAGGTAAGAAGTATTTTTAAATCTTTTTCCGAAAATACACCTTCTTTTCAAAGGGTAAGAAATCTCTTTTAAAACTTTTTCTCGAAAAACAACTTCTTGCCCTGATTCCAAGCCCGTCGCTACCTCGAACCAACTCATTGGTACAGGTACGAAATAACCTTTCCAAAACTCAACACCTTTCTCAAAACTTGCACATGGTCTTAGGACAGCCTTCCAACTGTCCGTATCCGAGGACTCGGCTATTCGAATAGTTTTACCCTCTGCAGAGGTAGTACGCTTTTCCCACACCCATCCGGTCACTCATCGTGTCAGCCACGTCCCGCCATACCAGAGGTATGCGAAGTTGAGTTCCCGGCCATAGCCTGTCCTTTGCTCATGCTAGTATAGGACCCTGCCGCTACGACACATTCCATCGACACTCAAACCCTCAGGAACTAAGTGTGAGGACTCGTAGTTCTGCCCGGCGGACCCAAGGGAGCCCTTCAATCCTCTTCCTCCAAACACGTCCATACCGGCTTCCGGTAGACCAACATTGAAGAGGACCCAGGTCAGGGGGTAGGTCCTCAGACCATCCCCTCATGGAACGAGGTTATCCTCGTTGTTGAGGCATCCAGTACTAACACGAGCAAATTATATGACTACGCCCTTGCCCATATGTGGGTAAGTGTGGTCGCACAGGATAATGGTTGGTCGTCATAGTACTAGGACACAATGTGCATTTTTCTCAAAAACAACACCAACCTTCTTCAACTGAGCACCGACCTTCCGGCAGGTCTATCCAAGTATTTTTAAAAGAGAGTTTCGAGAAAACATTGTTTTTTTCCCATCCTATAGTTTTAAATAACTACCTTATACTTCTATATAAGGTGGCAAAATAGTTTTCATAAACCCTTTTAAAAAGGTTTTCACAATCATTTCTAATTTTTCAGAGCAAAAATACTTTTAATCAAAACTTGGGTGGTTTGTAATCCCACCAAAAGATTTTCATAGAAGGCTTTGGAGTAAAACAAGTTCATTTAGAAATCATTGTATACCGCTAACCCTCTATATCGGGTGCCTCAACAATATACTTGTAATTTTGGAAAAAGGGTTTTCAAAATCATCGCTTTCGTGGCAGACACCACAGAAATCATTTATGCTCTTTATAAGTAAAACAGGTAAAGTAAATCAAAATAGATGTATATAGATGCAAGCTCAGTGAAGTAGCTTGCCTGGCTTCGGCATAATGTCATTGGTCTTCTTCTTCCTGATTAAAGAAATAAACTCCGATTCTCCTCCAATAAATCCTCTCCAGAGACCACTCCGGTAACGTGTATCTCTAGCGTCGCAAACATGGGGATAGAACAGCAATCAATGAGCAACCAACCCTCAAGGGTACACAAACAAGTAACATACCACTAGCACCAAACTAAATCAGTGGTGGAGTCACCCAGAAGTCCTAGGGTAGAATCGATTACTTCTATACGGGAAAAAATTATAACTTCCCTTTTTACTTAAGGGTTTCCTTAGTTTCCCAAAAAGTGCAGCACTGTGATTGCGTCCACAGATGCAGGAAAATGAGGGTACTGGATACCTCCTCATTTCTGAGCATTTTGATGTATTAAACACATTTTTCTGAAGTACCAAACAAAAGTTATTGCATTTTCAAAATTTGATTTAGTGCTGCCATTTTAGCCTACCTTTTTAAACATAGCTAAAACTAATTCACCATGTTTGGAAACAAGGTGAAACATGAAGTAGATTAAGTGCTCAACATTTTGGTAGTTCATACTTAATTTTTGGATCAATAATCTTAAAGATATGAATTTTCCAATAATATGTTTTTTTTTTTGCCCTTTTTGTTATTTTAATAAAACAACATCTAAACTAACTTTGTTGGAAGAGTGAGTGATACAAAAAGGCGGGTTTTATTTTTCTGAACACGTTGATATCTTATTTGATATTTTTGGACTAGTATTTGAAAAGTTGTGGATTTTACAAGTTTAAATTCGGATCTGGCTAATTATTCTGTTTTTCCAAATAAACTACCGAAACGTTTTGCACCGAAAGTGAGCTAGCCACAGCGGCTGACGCCTGGGGTCCACAGCCACGTAGACGTCCACGTCAGCGCGCAGGCCCACGGCCAGTTTGACCATGGGAAGGGCACAGACCGGCGCGGGCGGCGGCGGTGACCACCGGCGGCGTCGCGCACGGATCCTTCGATCCGATGCACGCGAGGAAGCTCCACTGGAGGCTTTAGGCGCGCCCAAGGACGGCGAGCCTAGCTACGGTGTCTCCGCCAGCTAATGGTCGCCGGAGCGATGAGTAAAACGACGGCAAGCGGCGGCCGTCGGCGGGCTACGGCGAGCTACTGCTATACTACGATCTAGAGCGAGTGGAGGGAGAGGGAGGTGTCCAGGAGGACGGAGCGCTCACCCTCGATGCATGGGATCAACCAGCTGCAGAAGAGGAGGGCCAGAACGGCGGCGAGCTTGCTCGGTGGCTGGCGGCCGGAGGTGGAGAAGAAGATGCCGATCTCCGCAACGACGGCGCCCCGGCTCGATTCCCTTGGCAGGGAGGAAGAATACAACGCGGTGAACCTCCTGGTGCACTTGGATTCGGAAGGGGTGCTCTCTAGTGACGGCGAGGTGCGACGGCGGCTCGGCCTTGGTTCGGCTTCGGGGAGAGCTTAGTGAGAGGGAGAGGGAGGGAAATAAGCGAGCAGTGAAGGAGCAGGGGAGGGTGTGGCGTGCTTTTATCGTCTCCTCCGCAGCAAGGAGGGAGGGGCCACGGCATTGACGATGGGAGAGCACGGCAACGAGACGAACACGGCGACGGGGAGCACGGCAGCGTGCGGGAGGTGTCACGGCGTCCAGGGCGCAGAGATGAGGTGATGGGGGAGAGCAGAGGGGTCAGAAGCCCGGCTTCGCGAGGGAGAGGTGCGCGGCAAGCGACGACCACGGCAGCGCCGGCGTGGGGAGCACGGCGCCGTGCCGGCAGCGTGCTGCTACAGAGGTCAACGAAGGTTTTGCAGAACGCCCCCTGAACCTTTCTCTCCTCTCACGGATAGGTCCTCGCCTAAAAGAAAACCTTTATTTCTATTTTGAAACCAGTAGGGTTTCCAGGATTTATTTGAGGGGTTTAAACATTTTACAAAAATCATAGAAAATTCATGTAGCCTCCCCTATATATGAGGAAGCTCCACAAAAATTGGTTTTACAAAATAAAATGTTTTGCTCCATTTTTGTTCATAGGTTTTGAATAAACAATTTTTGGAAATTAAAATTTGATACTCCTTTAATAATTCAAAACCAGTGGTAAAAGAGTTTGTAGAACCTTTGGAGCCTTCTTGACAAATATGGTACTTCAAATAAGTTTTATTTTCATAAAGAAAACATTTGTTTTGAAGAAACAAAGAAATTGGGAGGGAAATTATTTATGAAGATCATTTTAACTTATGACCTTCATTTCTTTTTAATAAAAGAGAGGAGGGGTTTGTTTTAAAATCAACAAGTAGGGTTACTAGAGGAGGGAGTGATGTGAAATGGAGAGAATTATCATTTCATCCCCTTCTCTAGAATTTTGATAAAGAAAGAATAAGGGTTTTCATAAAACAGAGGAATAGATAAGGAGGGAGTGTTATTGAAACCATCTCCCTAAATTTTAGGATTTTAACTTGGGGTGCCTAATTGTAGAGGATTTATTCCTCTTCAAGTCACCCTCCAAGTTTGGTGGCCAAGGGTGTCCTAAAGTGGTAACAACTCCACTGAGGAATTTTACCCACAAGAGAATCACACACAGCAGCAAATTCACAGCAGTAGCAACAGCACCAAAATACCAATCAACACAACAATATCCACAATTCAATCAAGCCACACACTTCAAACTACCAGAATAAATCACACACCTTTTTCCATAACTAACAATGCTACTTTATAAAAGTGGCCACACCCAATCATGACGAGATGGTGTTTAAGGGATATATCAACCCATAACTTAATAGTTTCCAAAATGGTTTGATAAAGGGAAAATATGTGAGGTGATATATTCCCCACTAGTATTTCTTTTGAAAAGGAGTTGAAACTTAGGAGTTTCTAAAATAGGAGTTGTATAAATATCAAGGTTGAAGAAGGAACAGGAGATCACAGATAGTTCTCCACATTTTATAAACAGGAAACTTTTGAAAATACTTTCACTGTCTCAAATTAAAGAGTATTTTGTTTGTTGCTAAAACCAAATCATTTGTTGAAATAAACTTCTGGCCAACATAAGAATGGATAAGACATATGGAATATTTTCTTGTCATAACATGGTCACCAGTGTTGTAAATATATTTTTACCTAGGTGGATGTCTTGAGTTGACATCTACTAATCAAACAATCACAACAACAAGTTACACAAGATCAACAGAACAAATTAAAGGAAAACACAATCACTTGTGAAATAATTCAAAAAGTTTTTGTTGGTTCTGAAATTTGGGTCTTGTTTACCCTTGTTATAAATTTGGGATGTTACAGATCCTTCCCCCCTTAAAATAAATCTCGTCCTCGAGATTTGCCCGGGGGTACAGGAGAGATACGAGAGCAAAATAATTTATTTTAGAAAGGTCGTATATTCACTTTCGTGTATACACGGGTTTTGAAAAACAACAGGGTTTTTCTTCAAAATACCCCTAGCTGTGCCACCAATAATTGGCTCATGGACACAGTGGGTCTGATTTATACGAGGAATTATTTTTGCCGGGGTTTTTACAGAAAAAGCGAGGGATAAAGGATAGAGGAACACGGGGGGTTAACTGCTGACTCACTGACATGTGGGCCCGGGGCCCACTTGGCGGTCTCTCCTCCTTTTCTCCTCCTCTTCTTCATCCTTGCTCGCCCTTGCTCGTACTTGCTCCATTTTCAGTGCGCAGGGCACTCACCCGCGGTACTGCTGCGCGTGCTGTCCGTCGATGCAGCGGCAGACACGGCTTTGGGGACACGATGCCTAGGTGGTTTCGCGCCATTAAGGCGAGTACAGCTCGCGATTCCTCCACTTTCCCGCGCAGTGCGGTGTCGAGGAGCGGCGTCCGAGCTCGGCTTATAAACTAGCGACCTCAGAAAAACATTTCTTCCATCGCGTCGTCACCATGGGCTTCATTACCGATTTCTTCAGAGCCTATGTTGATGCGATGGAGGATGCGGGCTTCCTCGAGGGCTGCTTCGTCTTCGTGCTCTTCGTGTTCTCGATTTTGACGGTGTTCAGCCTGCTGTTCGCGGCGGTGGTGCTCCTAGCCGTGGCCTTGTGCCATTGGTGGTCTAGCGCGGGGGCTGGTGCTGCGACAGTGGCGCCTGCTGCGCTAGAGGAGCCAGATGCGGCGGAGGAGCGCACGGTGGAGGAGCTTGCGGCGGTGGAGGAGGTGGTAGACCTTCCGGCTGGAGGTGAGCAGGCTGCTCGAGCTGTCTGCCGCCGTCGGGCGGCGCGTGACTCGGCTCTGAGTGAGCCAGGCTCATCCTTGGTGGCATCGGGGAGTTCGAGAGAGATTAGGAATCTCTAGGTGCCGTTGCATCCGTGCTGGCAGTGTTGTTTGTAGGAGTAGAACTTGTATCCTCTGTTCCTTTCTGAATTTCTCGCTTCTGTACTGCAATCCGTGATTGTATTGATCTTGCCTTTGCTGATAACCCGGGACAAGGTGTGCCTTGTCGAAATCTTCTTGGTTGACACAACTCTGGTCTTGCAGCACAGATAGGATGCAGAAGTACTAGAATAAACTTGTTTTGGCGAGAAAATATATTTTTAGAGAAATATCACTGCAATATATGGTCTCAACCATTTGCAGTGGTAGCACACATTCCAACCATATAGGTTGAACACGACAACTAAGAACACCCTACAAGATGTCCTTCTGTGTTCCAGCGAGCATTTACGCTTCGCAAGCATTTTAAGGCTTGCGAGGCTCACATCTCGTGGAGGGCTCGGGCCCCTTTCTTTAACATGCAGGTTGCACAAGGTTCATATTGGGTGAGGAACCTTGTGGGTGATTGCATGTAGGAACACACACAAAAATAATTTTGCATACTACAAATAGTCCCATTCAAAGTTTGCATTGATTCCAGGGGTATGCGTCTGGGGTCACATACGGTTCCTGGTTTAAGTGATCTGTGGTTTCTTTTTAAAACTTTTAACTGAAAAAAAAACAGCATGACATTCCATCAGATGTCAACCAAGTGGTTAACAAGATGATAAGAACACCAAGTTTTTATTTTGGGGCTGATCTAACATCAGCCGGGGAACAGACAACAACCTTGCATTACAAGACACACGAGAAGAACTAGCAACAAACCAACAACAGACTAACAACTTTGTTGATCCACACAAACACACAAGCGCTGGTCAGGCTAACTAAACCTGGGTTCTACTCTGCCTGAGAGGTTCTAGGAGTCGGTGAAACGTGGCCGAGACAAAGAGTGGTGTCCACATCTCTGTCCTCCACGGGGTGGGGATCTACAGGCACGCCTTCGAGGACTACGCCTGGTTCTTGGGGTGGCTGCTGAACTCGGGCGAGAGCTTGTGTCACCGAAGCATCCAGCAATCATCTAGGATCGACTGTCTTGCATCCTGAGCTTGCCCACGGTGAGAAGTGGGTTGGTTCCTTGCTCGACCCAGTTCCCGGCGGGCACGAGCAAGGTGGCGCCTTGTGGTCATGAGTTCCTCCATCAGGGTGTGACTGAATCTTGTCATTGCAGCTCCATAGGTGACCAGGGTGATTACGGCAGGGTCAGCTTCCTGTCCCATGGAAGCTTGGAAAGCCTCCGCAACATGCTCAGGTATGGCTGGGAGGAAGTGGAAAGCTCGGCTTACCGCCATTGCCGGTTCTGAGTACCGGAGACGGACGAGTCCTTCCCAGGCTGCTACCTGGAGGGCTAGATCTAGGGTAGGCATGCTCTTACCCTGGATCAAGTAAGTCGGACTGATGCCCAATAGGCACGAGCCGATATGCACTCGACTTGGAATTCACTCCCGGCGAGCGGAAGAGAGTTCTCGAACACCACATATCGAGGACGGGCAGGCCGACCAAGAATGTGGCACACGGCCTTCCAAAGCATCAGCGGAAACCCACTATGCTCCTCGGCAGTGGTTTCCATGACAACTCTGAGGTTTGCCATGGGTTCCTTTGGATCTGGATGAAGGATAAGAACACGGGATTCTTGCCTCAGGAGATTTGGGTCGCTAAGGGTGGTGAGTGGGGATAGATGGCAGATGGAACGGGGCCTTTTATAAGCTAGGTGTGTCGGCTCCTTTCTGGGGAAGAACCCGGGGAGCGTCACTCGTGTGGTGGGGACAAGCCCTACTGCACTCTACTGTGAACCGACGCCTGGCCATGCCGGTTAGGCAGGGAGGGGTCAGATCCGCGG
This sequence comes from Poa pratensis, assembly GCA_947311845.1. Classification (NCBI taxonomy): domain Eukaryota; kingdom Viridiplantae; phylum Streptophyta; class Magnoliopsida; order Poales; family Poaceae; genus Poa; species Poa pratensis. The sequence goes on along the minus strand of CAMZMU010000060.1, from coordinate 11,054,085 downwards.
ACTCACTGTAAGGGAGCGTCACAAACAAACAACAAGCACACAGGGTACATTTAGTACCAATGGACGCCTAATACTCGTAGCAATCGGGTAGTATGGCTAAAGTTCCTATCATAAGCTGTTCCTATGGGTCTTGGTTAGACAGGGGTGCTGAAATCTTCAGTTCGTCGCCTTAGTCTTCAACTGGAGACACTGAGATTGTCGAAGTAGCCACTTGAGTAGAATTGCTGAGGTTGAGCTGAGGTCTTCAGAGATCTCTTGATTTGGTTGATGTCGATGATCTTGGCATTTGTAGACCAATGAACTTGATGTTGAATGTTGAGTAATTGAGATGGTTGCTTCTTCTTTGTAGGTGCTAGCTAATTAGGTCTCTCTTTGGGTTCATCGTCAAGTATTTTGAACAGGTAAGAAAGAGTAGAGAAACCTTTAGTAAAATTTAAAATAGAAAGGTAAGATTCAGAGGTAAATAGAGAAGACGAGAAGAGCGGGAGCCATTCTTGGACTTCCCTAGATAAGGATATATTTTTGGTGTGAATATATTTTTTTAACAAAATATTCTCTTCCTAACTAACGTCCATGCTAACTAAGGTCTGTTACAGTCAGGATGGCTCTGATACCAAGTCTGTGAGGACCCCGGATTAATTATCCGAGATACTCGTTATGTTTCCTGCAACAGTCCCATGATCAGTGTGCTGTTGCACATAACTTGAGTTGGTATCACAGAACACCCTTAAATACCGAATAAATATACTTACGTGATTGAAGTGATCAGCTTCAACAGGTACTTGCAGCGGAAATCACCAAACAACGTGGAGCCCAAGTCATTCGCCTTTACCCTACAGGCAGCTGACTGGGAAGCGCCCTAGTTCGCAAAGACGTCAGTGAACTCCTCCTCGTCGAACTGCTCTTCTCTGGAATCTGGCTAAGACAATAGCCAGGGACGAAACCAATATGAGTACATTTGATTGTACTCGCAAACTACCCCAACAGGAACATGCACTAGTTTTAAATTTTCAAAGACTTTTATTTTTAGGAAAAACCTCACTGAATCTCTATTTAAAAGGAGAAGAGTAGATTTTTAATCCTGTTGAAGACAAAACATTTTGGAAAGTAGTTTTCTCACTAACTTTGTTGAAAAAGGTAAGAAGTATTTTTAAATCTTTTTCCGAAAATACACCTTCTTTTCAAAGGGTAAGAAATCTCTTTTAAAACTTTTTCCTCGAAAAACAACTTCTTGCCCTGATTCCAAGCCCGTCGCTACCTCGAACCAACTCATTGGTACAGGTACGAAATAACCTTTCCAAAACTCAACACCTTTCTCAAAACTTGCACATGGTCTTAGGACAGCCTTCCAACTGTCCGTATCCGAGGACTCGGCTATTCGAATAGTTTTACCCTCTGCAGAGGTAGTACGCTTTTCCCACACCCATCCGGTCACTCATCGTGTCAGCCACGTCCCGCCATACCAGAGGTATGCGAAGTTGAGTTCCCGGCCATAGCCTGTCCTTTGCTCATGCTAGTATAGGACCCTGCCGCTACGACACATTCCATCGACACTCAAACCCTCAGGAACTAAGTGTGAGGACTCGTAGTTCTGCCCGGCGGACCCAAGGGAGCCCTTCAATCCTCTTCCTCCAAACACGTCCATACCGGCTTCCGGTAGACCAACATTGAAGAGGACCCAGGTCAGGGGGTAGGTCCTCAGACCATCCCCTCATGGAACGAGGTTATCCTCGTTGTTGAGGCATCCAGTACTAACACGAGCAAATTATATGACTACGCCCTTGCCCATATGTGGGTAAGTGTGGTCGCACAGGATAATGGTTGGTCGTCATAGTACTAGGACACAATGTGCATTTTTCTCAAAAACAACACCAACCTTCTTCAACTGAGCACCGACCTTCCGGCAGGTCTATCCAAGTATTTTTAAAAGAGAGTTTCGAGAAAACATTGTTTTTTCCCATCCTATAGTTTTAAATAACTACCTTATACTTCTATATAAGGTGGCAAAATAGTTTTTCATAAACCCTTTTAAAAAGGTTTTCACAATCATTTCTAATTTTTCAGAGCAAAAATACTTTTAATCAAAACTTGGGTGGTTTGTAATCCCACCAAAAGATTTTCATAGAAGGCTTTGGAGTAAAACAAGTTCATTTAGAAATCATTGTATACCGCTAACACCTCTATATCGGGTGCCTCAACAATATACTTGTAATTTTGGAAAAAGGGTTTTCAAAATCATCGCTTTCGTGGCAGACACCACAGAAATCATTTATGCTCTTTATAAGTAAAACAGGTAAAGTAAATCAAAATAGATGTATATAGATGCAAGCTCAGTGAAGTAGCTTGCCTGGCTTCGGCATAATGTCATTGGTCTTCTTCTTCCTGATTAAAGAAATAAACTCCGATTCTCCTCCAATAAATCCTCTCCAGAGACCACTCCGGTAACGTGTATCTCTAGCGTCGCAAACATGGGGATAGAACAGCAATCAATGAGCAACCAACCCTCAAGGGTACACAAACAAGTAACATACCACTAGCACCAAACTAAATCAGTGGTGGAGTCACCCAGAAGTCCTAGGGTAGAATCGATTACTTCTATACGGGAAAAAATTATAACTTCCCTTTTTACTTAAGGGTTTCCTTAGTTTCCCAAAAAGTGCAGCACTGTGATTGCGTCCACAGATGCAGGAAAATGAGGGTACTGGATACCTCCTCATTTCCTGAGCATTTTGATGTATTAAACACATTTTTCTGAAGTACCAAACAAAAGTTATTGCATTTTCAAAATTTGATTTAGTGCTGCCATTTTAGCCTACCTTTTTAAACATAGCTAAAACTAATTCACCATGTTTGGAAACAAGGTGAAACATGAAGTAGATTAAGTGCTCAACATTTTGGTAGTTCATACTTAATTTTTGGATCAATAATCTTAAAGATATGAATTTTCCAATAATATGTTTTTTTTTTTGCCCTTTTTGTTATTTTAATAAAACAACATCTAAACTAACTTTGTTGGAAGAGTGAGTGATACAAAAAGGCGGGTTTTATTTTTCTGAACACGTTGATATCTTATTTGATATTTTTGGACTAGTATTTGAAAAGTTGTGGATTTTACAAGTTTAAATTCGGATCTGGCTAATTATTCTGTTTTTCCAAATAAACTACCGAAACGTTTTGCACCGAAAGTGAGCTAGCCACAGCGGCTGACGCCTGGGGTCCACAGCCACGTAGACGTCCACGTCAGCGCGCAGGCCCACGGCCAGTTTGACCATGGGAAGGGCACAGACCGGCGCGGGCGGCGGCGGTGACCACCGGCGGCGTCGCGCACGGATCCTTCGATCCGATGCACGCGAGGAAGCTCCACTGGAGGCTTTAGGCGCGCCCAAGGACGGCGAGCCTAGCTACGGTGTCTCCGCCAGCTAATGGTCGCCGGAGCGATGAGTAAAACGACGGCAAGCGGCGGCCGTCGGCGGGCTACGGCGAGCTACTGCTATACTACGATCTAGAGCGAGTGGAGGGAGAGGGAGGTGTCCAGGAGGACGGAGCGCTCACCCTCGATGCATGGGATCAACCAGCTGCAGAAGAGGAGGGCCAGAACGGCGGCGAGCTTGCTCGGTGGCTGGCGGCCGGAGGTGGAGAAGAAGATGCCGATCTCCGCAACGACGGCGCCCCGGCTCGATTCCCTTGGCAGGGAGGAAGAATACAACGCGGTGAACCTCCTGGTGCACTTGGATTCGGAAGGGGTGCTCTCTAGTGACGGCGAGGTGCGACGGCGGCTCGGCCTTGGTTCGGCTTCGGGGAGAGCTTAGTGAGAGGGAGAGGGAGGGAAATAAGCGAGCAGTGAAGGAGCAGGGGAGGGTGTGGCGTGCTTTTATCGTCTCCTCCGCAGCAAGGAGGGAGGGGCCACGGCATTGACGATGGGAGAGCACGGCAACGAGACGAACACGGCGACGGGGAGCACGGCAGCGTGCGGGAGGTGTCACGGCGTCCAGGGCGCAGAGATGAGGTGATGGGGGAGAGCAGAGGGGTCAGAAGCCCGGCTTCGCGAGGGAGAGGTGCGCGGCAAGCGACGACCACGGCAGCGCCGGCGTGGGGAGCACGGCGCCGTGCCGGCAGCGTGCTGCTACAGAGGTCAACGAAGGTTTTGCAGAACGCCCCCTGAACCTTTCTCTCCTCTCACGGATAGGTCCTCGCCTAAAAGAAAACCTTTATTTCTATTTTGAAACCAGTAGGGTTTCCAGGATTTATTTGAGGGGTTTAAACATTTTACAAAAATCATAGAAAATTCATGTAGCCTCCCCTATATATGAGGAAGCTCCACAAAAATTGGTTTTACAAAATAAAATGTTTTGCTCCATTTTTGTTCATAGGTTTTGAATAAACAATTTTTGGAAATTAAAATTTGATACTCCTTTAATAATTCAAAACCAGTGGTAAAAGAGTTTGTAGAACCTTTGGAGCCTTCTTGACAAATATGGTACTTCAAATAAGTTTTATTTTCATAAAGAAAACATTTGTTTTGAAGAAACAAAGAAATTGGGAGGGAAATTATTTATGAAGATCATTTTAACTTATGACCTTCATTTCTTTTTAATAAAAGAGAGGAGGGGTTTGTTTTAAATCAACAAGTAGGGTTACTAGAGGAGGGAGTGATGTGAAATGGAGAGAATTATCATTTCATCCCCTTCTCTAGAATTTTGATAAAGAAAGAATAAGGGTTTTCATAAAACAGAGGAATAGATAAGGAGGGAGTGTTATTGAAACCATCTCCCTAAATTTTAGGATTTTAACTTGGGGTGCCTAATTGTAGAGGATTTATTCCTCTTCAAGTCACCCTCCAAGTTTGGTGGCCAAGGGTGTCCTAAAGTGGTAACAACTCCACTGAGGAATTTTACCCACAAGAGAATCACACACAGCAGCAAATTCACAGCAGTAGCAACAGCACCAAAATACCAATCAACACAACAATATCCACAATTCAATCAAGCCACACACTTCAAACTACCAGAATAAATCACACACCTTTTTCCATAACTAACAATGCTACTTTATAAAAGTGGCCACACCCAATCATGACGAGATGGTGTTTAAGGGATATATCAACCCATAACTTAATAGTTTCCAAAATGGTTTGATAAAGGGAAAATATGTGAGGTGATATATTCCCCACTAGTATTTCTTTTGAAAAGGAGTTGAAACTTAGGAGTTTCTAAAATAGGAGTTGTATAAATATCAAGGTTGAAGAAGGAACAGGAGATCACAGATAGTTCTCCACATTTTATAAACAGGAAACTTTTGAAAATACTTTCACTGTCTCAAATTAAAGAGTATTTTGTTTGTTGCTAAAACCAAATCATTTGTTGAAATAAACTTCTGGCCAACATAAGAATGGATAAGACATATGGAATATTTTCTTGTCATAACATGGTCACCAGTGTTGTAAATATATTTTTACCTAGGTGGATGTCTTGAGTTGACATCTACTAATCAAACAATCACAACAACAAGTTACACAAGATCAACAGAACAAATTAAAGGAAAACACAATCACTTGTGAAATAATTCAAAAAGTTTTTGTTGGTTCTGAAATTTGGGTCTTGTTTACCCTTGTTATAAATTTGGGATGTTACAGGGAGAGGCGGGTGGGTGTTGGCGATCTGCTTTTGGTGCTGCTGGTGGTGGTGGTCTTCTTCGGCGAGGTTGCTCTGGCCGGCCGTGGTGGCGAGGGGAGCGGCCGTCGGAGGTGGATGGGTTGCTGTTGGTGGTCCTGGGCGGAGCCGGGTCAGCGGGATGATAGGTGGAGCGGTGGAGATGGTGCTGTGGCCGTGTTCTTTCAACGTCTTCGGTTTCCGTCGCTTGCGGCGGACGGCTCAGCGGTCTTCTACAAGGTGGAGGCGCGTCTTCACCGGCGGCAGGTGGTACGGCGACTCCGGCGACGGCTAGGCGTTTGAGGCTGGCGCTGGATCCGATTGTGATTTCTTCCGGTGGCTTAGGGGGTTCTTTGCATGTTGCAGGGTCCTTTTGTTGTTTTTTCTTTCTTTTCTGGACCTCGTTGTAATGTGTACTGAGTTCCTGTTTTATGAAATCGGATCCTTTCAAAAAAAAAAAAAGGAGAAACAATAAAGTCAAAGAAAAGTAGGTGTAGACTTACGAGTTTCCTTTTGGAATCTTTGGGGGAAGCGTACTGCAGAGCAGAATAGGATAGTAGTTCCCGCCAGCCAAACGGTCGCTTTTCTAACCGGTACCTGGTGGGCCCCATCATATTTTAATCTTCTCATTTTTTTTTCTTAAGCCTTTATTAGATGCTAGTAGTACTATCTGATGATTGTAACCGGGAAAAGGATGTTTCACCTACAAGAGTTCCTCCCTTTAACAATGCCAGATCAGCCAGAGAAATATTGCGTATGGTGAGGTATTAGGTTTTGTTTATTTATTTAGGGTCTATCTAACTCTCAGCTGAGAATTTAGAGTCAGCTGACATCAGCCGTATATATTTGGAGGAATTTCCGATTGATCAGTTGACACACCATGTTTCACTTCGTTTCATGAAAACTGTATTGGGCCTTAACTATATGCATGTAATGGGCCGGCACACTAGAGTGATTTTCCTTTGTTTTTTCTGTTACGGCTATAGGCTTGGTGCATTTTCTTCATTCTTTTTTTACCTACTGGTCAACAATGGACATTACGGAAATGTGAGACAATTTTACAAAAAATACTGGTTGGGAGACAATATGGACCATATTTTCGGTTGCAGCTCTGGTTGTAAATTAATTTTTTTTCGTATTTAGAATTATATTATAAAAATATGAAACAAGGAGTTGCAAAATCTCTACAATAAAAAAGCTGAAAACTCTAACTCCAAATCACGACACATATCCTATATTCAATATAAAAAAATCATTTGCAACTCGAGTTGCAAATGAAAAAAAACTCAGTTAAAACCCAAGTTACTACTTTTTTTCAGTTGCAACCAGATTAGCAACTGGAAAAATGTTAGTTACCATCGGACTTGAAACTGAAGAAATATCAGTTGCAAACACACTTGCAACTGAAAAAAATCTCGGTTGCGACCGGACTTGCAACTGAAAAAATGTCAGTTGCAACCGGACGTGAAACTGAAAAAATGTCACTTGCAACCCCACTTGCAAGTGAAAAGAAAACTCAACTGCAACCGAAAAAATGTCACTTGCAACCCCACTTGCAACTGAAAAAATGTCACTTGCAACCCCACTTGCAAGTTAAAAAAACTCAATTGCAACCGGACTTGCAACTGAAAAAATGCCAGTTGCAACCGCACTTGCAACTGGAAAAAAAAATCTCTGTTGCAACCGGACTTACAACTGAAAAAATGTTAATTGCAACCGGACTTGCAACTATGTGTTGTACTCTCACTTGCAACTGGAGAGAAAAATAAGTTGCAACCTGACATACAACATGAAATATTATCAGTTGCAACCCCATTTGAAACTGGAAAAATATTCAGTTACAATCGGACTTGCAACCGAAAAAAAATTAGTTGCAACCCGACTTGCAAAAAAAAAAATTGGACACACAAAGCATTGCTAACTACATTGCTAAAACCGAAAGCCCATGGTCGTACAAAGCAAAATAACAATTTTTTCCTGCGGACACACAAAAAGCAAAATAACAATAGACTCGCACGAATCTGGCGGCCTAGATCTAAAAGCTACAAACTTGACTGAGATTTAACTAGTTTTCATACAATTAAGAGTAATTATTTCTAGAAAACTAATTAAGAAAAATAGAGTTAGATAATCAAGAATAGATAATATTTAATAATATCACAATCTCTATAAAAAAGAACACAGAAGAAAATGCCACCGCAGAAACAAAACAACTACAAAAAATAAGTTTCGCAAAGAAAAACTAAACAACTAAATGAAAAAAAAATTAAAGGGCCAAGGCCCAGGCACACGTACGGTTGCGCGTACATTTCAGCTAGTGACGCTTTTTTTTTTTGAACATGGAGAGGCCCCGAAGGGCCTGGATACCATTAAACGCTGCCGCGGCGGGTACAAATTACATAGGGAACCAGCAGAAAAACAGAAAAATGAACCTGGTCCCTAAATTTTACAAAGCAGACCCTACAAAGAAAAAGAGGAACGCAACCAGGTCCTCCGGCGCATCTGAGGAAGAAAGAGCTCATGTCGTGGCCGTCTTCACCAGCGTCGGGGACAACGCCACTTGACACCGGGACGACGTGGAACGCCACGACGAACTCTGCACAAGGCCTCCGCATGGAGGTTGAAGGAGCGCCGGGAAACTCCGGCGAACATGGCCACCTGATGACCTCCAGAGTCGGCTGGCTACAGAAGGCCGCCGAGAGTGTACTCCAGTATGCGGTATGACAGCTCCAAGACAGATTGACGCCGGCGTTGAACTCGGAAGTCCGCCACTTCCCCACAACGCCACCACTGCGAGCCGAGGAAATCGGATACGCTCTGTTCAGCACCGAAGCCAAACTGTCGGCCTCCCGCCGCTGCACCTTGAAAGCAGCTCTGCCATCAAACCCCACGCTCCCACCACGAGCCGGAGGAGGCAGATGTGAAAAAGACTTGCAGCAGCAGAAAACCAAGAACCAGGCCTTATTCAGGAAGCCGCCCAGCGTCTTCATCGTCGCCGCCTTCGGCTCCCACCATGGGAGCACTGCCGCTAGGAGAAGAACATCCGTGCAGAGCCGGGCTTGGCCCAAAAATCCCAGCTCTAAACTTCTGACGCAGACCTTATTAGGAGGGATGCATGAGGTCCTCAGCCACCCATACGCCGCCGCCTGCCACCAGCGGGGCACAGCGCAGTAGAGGAACCCCATGGCACGATGGATCTGGCCGCTTGGATCCATAGACCTACCCTCATACGGCACGAGGCCAAACACAGCACGCAGCCAAGACCTAATACTACTATTTACCAGGCTCCGGGCACCTCTCCCTCCTCTAATCCAGACGGCAACGCCGCCGGAAGAGATTTGGGATCGGGCCGGTGAGGCGAAGCAGCACACGACTCTCAAGGGCTTTCTCGAAGAGACCAGAGGAAGGGGAGAAGTGCTAGTGACCCACGTAGGGATCCAGTTCTCGTGAGAAAAAGAGACTAGCGAGTAGATTAGCGCTAGAAAAAACGGGCGGTTAACATATTGACTGAGACCTAAGGCTAGCTGAGAATTAGCAAAACCGTTTTTAGGATGTCGGATTATGCTAGTGTGGGTGCTTCGTGCTCGGCTCGTGCTGATCTATATAATCATCACTATATTAGGCAACTCCTGCAACTGCAAGGCGTCTTATGTGTTTGTCAGTACGAATCTTCCGGTGTCTCCGCCAGCATTAGAGACTTGGTCTCATGATAAAAGTGTTCTGCACAGCTGTGTTCTACGAAACGGAACCGGGTAGTTGTTTTCCACCCTGAGAATCTAAATAATTGCTCCTCTAAATACACTAGTATTATTGTTAGAGCATCTCTAGCAGATGCCTTAAGAGAGCGACCCTTTAAACGTGTATAAGGGTCTATTTCAAACCATTTTAAAAGGTGAAAACCTCCCGGCCAAAATAGATACGGAAAATGTATACCGTAAAATAGAATATTTCTGAATATTCTCTTCTTTTCTATACCTTTTTTCCCATCTTCCTCCTCCCGTCTCTCTCTCCCACCGCCCACCGCCGCCGATGGCTGACTCTCCTGGGTGTGGGCAACCGCCACCGTCTGTCCCGGCTTCCACGGCGAGCGTGTAACCGCGAGCACGCTGCTAGGCTGCCATCCTCCCGTGCGGCGCCCCCAGCATCTCCTGCTCGTCGACTGGAGGTCCCCCAGCACGCACACGACGGACGTCGCTCGTTCTCGGTGGATTCCGGCAAGTTTCCGGCGAGTTCCCTGGCGGAAGGTCGCCGACACGTCCTGAATATTCCCTCACGTCAACTGTTTCATTCCAATACAGGGCATCGTTGGCCAGGTCGGCCTCGCAGCCCGTGATTTTAAAAGTTGTAGGCGTGTTTACAGGTCATCCTTTAGAAAAAATTACAGGTCAGGACCATTTGCGGGTCTGGGACGATTTTTCAACGCAAAAACTGTACTCGGCCGTTATTTCTGAGTTCCGCCTGTTTTAGGGGTGTGGTAGAGATGCTCTTAGCAAGATTGCAGATGATCCAAAACACTGTACATTCTCCATCCATCCCGGGCTTGCAGGAGACCGAGGGCCGGGCACACTGAATCGAACTGCTGCGCCGTGATGAACCAGTACGTGGCGATGCATTCAAGCGGCGTACAGCGCAATTGCGGCCCACTGATTTATTGCTCTCTCTTCCATGTAGCGCCCGGTCGAAGAAGCCAAGAACACCTCACCGATCATTCATCTCCGAATGACGCAGCGAAATGCAACGGAAGAGAGCTAGCGCTACGCTACAGCCTGGATCTAGGCGCCAGTCGACGTACTGGCTTATTAAACCTTTCTTTTGTTCAAGTACAAGTGTCAGCGTCTCGATAGCCGAACTTTGGGAAAAACCTTCGCACTAGAACCCCGGGAACTGGCACTAGAGCATGTCCTCAGCCGGCTGCGATCCTATCACGTTGTGATCGCACCGGCAGCCGGCGGTTTTGCTCTCTTCATCAATGGGACGGCCGGCCGCCGGCGGCCGATCGAGCCCCTGAGATCGGCCGTCAGCCTGTCTCACGTCATGCGTGATGATGTCTCAAGCGTGATCCAGCGGGCACGCACTTGCCCTCTTGCTCTCGCCATATGCTCATCGATCCATCCAGTCTACGGCGCTATCATTTACGCTTGCTTTCCGTATGTGCTACTAGTGCGATCGGTTTGGATGCTGCATTCACGCATCGTGCACAGGGCGTGCCATGCAGCAAGTCAAAACCGGATGTGAAAATGCGGGGAGCAGGATACGGTAGCGCAAGTGGCATCGCCGATTCACCGTTATGCAGATCAGATCGACGAGTATGAGCGCTGGATTTGCTGGAGCAGGGGGCCGGCCGGGCGGGCAGTGAAGAACGTGAGCAGTTTATACCATATCAGTTTTTTTTTTCTTCCTTTCAGCAGCAAGGACTCAAGGTTTCCCAGTTTATCGTTTGCACAGTATCTTTCAGCTGAGCACACGATGCTTCCCAGTTTATCGTTTGCACAGTGTATCCTTGCACAGTCTAAGGGTGAACAGGCTAATTCTTTGCCCCTGCTTTATGCCTCGGGTTCAAGGTGACATGTTACTGTCGCTTCCACTGGCGATGATCACCAAGCGAGCTGCATCGGGGTTTAGACGTTCAGCGCTATACTTACATAGGCTGGCTGGTGTGGTTTCTCTTCTCGATCGATCGTTCCATTCCCCTTTTTGTTGCATCTGCCTGGCTCAGAAGGTTAAGCCATAGGGCCAAGACAGGTTAAACTGAAGGGTAGTTGCCGGCCGAAGCAAAGGTACTGAAAGGTGAAAGCAATGCCTCAAATACAATACTGCAAGGGAATTAAAAGGAGGGCCGTGCCGTGCGTGAATGAACAGAGCCGAAACAGCCAATCAATTGCTACAGAGTAAGAGTACTTCATCAGCAAGTGTATAGTAGTACTAGACTACTACAGAAGTAGAAATAGTGGCAGTGACAAAGCCACAAAGGCACGTACAGCGGTGAGCAGTGCAGAGATGACTGAACTTCGAAGGCATGGCGAGAGCCAGAAAAGAAGTACTACTAGCAGATGAATTCCTGGACGGAGCCGTCGCGGAATTCAGTTCAGGCGCGCGCATCCGGCCGTTGGGTAAGCTCCAGCGTTAGGTTCCGCGTCGCTGGCAAGCGCGATCTCTGACGCCCTGTCCGTGTCGTCTTCGTCGTTCGTTTTGGTACGTTCAGGTGTCATTTCTGCTAAAAGGAGAAGCAACGGATCCTCTCCTGGTTGTGGTTGTACTGGACGATTTTATTGCTCTCGCGCGACTCTGGCGTACTAGAGGAAGAGGGTGACTGAAGCAGAGTCCATATCGGCCATGAAGCACAAATCTAGGCTAACTGCTTCCAGCAATGAAGATTCTAAATATCGACCTGTGCCAATTCTTATTTGAAAAAAATTCTGGTGTGGATGCTGTTTTAAATTAACTGAAAATATCACTCCTCTGTCTCCTTTTTTTTAGAACTCTCTCTCTCTCTCTCTGGTTCAGACTTCAGAAGAACATCGGTGAGACCGCAAGAGGCCTACATAAGCGCACATTGACAGGTCTAACCGGATCATTTCGGCCCATTTGATTTCAGACCCAATCACGGAACGTGCCCTCCATTTTCCAAGCACGTAGACCGTGCTCGCAAGAAGAAAAAAAGCGACTGAACTCGCAAAGTTTAACTTTACGAAGCGAAGACTGCGATTCCTCTGTTTCGCCTGAGCAGATGGCCGTGCCGGCGCCTGCTAAGGCGGCGCGCGCGCTCGCGGCCACGGCGGCGGCGCTCGTGCTGCTGTGGTGCGTCCATTTCCGCCGCGGCCTCGCCCTTAGCTCCCCCACCAACAAGGGGCTCATCTTCAACGTACGTAAAGAACCAACTATCCCCCGCGTCTTCCTTACTCTCCATTGATGGATCGTGGATCCTGGGAAAGATGCCCCTGTCCTTGGTTAGGTCGGGTCTTTAGTTATCGTCAAATCCATGTCTACAGCACTTCTTGAGCCTGGTTAATGGCGTCGTCCTTCGCTTTTCTTTTGGTCGCAAGAATGTACTCTGCTAGTCGTTCTCGTCTTAGCTGGATCTAATCATGAAACTCGATGTTGCAATTGATTGCCATTCCTGTCCATATGGAAATCAGTCATATGCATCTATTAATGTTGGTAGAAAGTCTTCAGGCTTTTTCTTGAAAGATCTTTACTGAAGGCCATTTTGAATTTTAGTCCCGTATAAATTGTTGTAGACTATAAACTGTAGTCCTGCAACACAAGTGCTCAAATTTAATAATGGTATATGCTCACTGTTTTGCAGGTTCATCCTGTACTTATGCTGATCGGATTCATCATCCTAGGGAGTGAAGGTCAGGTTCTCTTCTCTTCCTGTGATGGTCCTCTGATGATGATATTTTAACAATTCTGACCAAGCTACTTGTAACTTGTCTGTAGCCATAATGAGCTACAAAACATTGCCGTGGAGCCATGACACAAATAAGATGGTACATTTTATTCTTCATGCTGTTGCGCTTACTCTGGGGTCTTTCGGGGTAAATGCTGCCTTCAAGTTTCACAATGAAAGTGGAATCGACAACCTATACAGCTTGCATTCCTGGGTTGGACTTGGTGCTATCATTTTGTATGGTTTACAGGTAATCCACATAAACCGTTATCATTTGGATAATCTGAATTCTGCAAATTGTGGATTTTTTATGACTGCAGTTTTTTACATTTGTTTCTCCATCTGTAATTATTTGTAAACCACACTGAACGTTAATGCCCCCAAGAAGGTCTCAGTTAGGGGCAGACCGCCTTGGGCATATATGAAGATAGCTAGTTGCACTCGTGCCTCCATGGGAGGCACCCAGTTTCTCAGTAATTGTAAGCATTGAAATGTCTTGTGTTGTGCTCTCTCTATAGAGGACAAATGTCCTTAGCAGATAACCAAACAAACATTAGAACAGAGCTATCATGCTGCGTTTTATATGATAAATCATACCAATAGTAGAGGATCCGAGGGTAAATACAGTTCTTCAAATATATTCTCTCTCTTTGCATTCTCCGCTGACCAGGCCAAAATCATTATTAGCGACTTCCTGGCATGAACCATTCATGTAGATTTTAGAATCCTACTCCTCTCCACAGCCCAGTTTAAGTGTATGGCTCCTCTTCATTGACAATACAAGTGAACTATGAAACTGATCACATGTGGCTTGCTTCTATAAGAGGAGGTCATTTGAAGTATCGGGACACTAAATATTCTGAAAATATGGTGTTCTGATCTTATTCATATTCCGGTGTCTATTCTTTTTTTTTTTTTTGCTTTCAGGAATGGTAGTTATGCTTGTGTGTAGTCGAGTTAATTGTAGGCAAATAGTTACCTTCAGCTTTGTGGGTATTACATGAAACCTCAATGTTCTGATGCCATCTTTCAGTGGGTATCTGGCTTTGCCACCTTCTTCTTCCCTGGTGCTTCACCAACACTCCGGCGTGCCATGCTCCCATGGCACTTTCGTGCTGGGCTCGTCGTCTACGTGCTGATGCTTCTTGCAGCCGAGCTGGGTTTTCTGGAGAAGCTCACCTTCCTTCAGGCCGCGGGCCTGGGCAGATACAGCTCGGAAGCCCTGCTGGTAAACTTCACTGCCCTTGTTGTCTTACTACTGGGCGCAACTGTTGTCTTGTATGTCACTGCTCCTGCGCAGAACGAGCAGACGCTTGGGTATTCAGCAGTCCACAAGTCCTAAATCCTGACGGCCTGCTCCATGTTTTCCTCTTCATTTCTTACTTGAGTTGCTGCAGTCTAGTTCAGATTCAGAACCAAAAAATGTACAATTTTATCCTTTAGTTTGACTTGAGTTGCTGCAATCTTGACAGATTCAGAACCCACAAATGTAATATTTTGCCGTTTTGGTGACCAGTGAACAGATGCTGAGGTGTCCTTTTTCGACATTCTCTGAGAAATGATCGCAAAGGATTTCACCCCGAACTGAACCTTTTGCGCAACCAAACAATTGTACAAATGATTTAGATAATTACAATCAAGCAAAATCCGCCAATTCGGCAAGTGCTGACATCAAAAGAAAAGCTAGTGAGCTACTGATGTACTCATTCATGAACCATTGTCCGTTGGCAGCAGATGCAACGGGATGACAGCCTCTACGCCGATAAGTAGGCAAGAATGACCTCCTCGCCCCTCCCTCCGCCAGCATTGGCATTGGCCTTCCTCTACTCAGCGTCTGCCCATGACGCAGTCCACCGGTTCCTCCCCGCCGTCCACCGCGGTCGCCACCCTCCGCGCGGCTGCCCTCTTCTCGGCGCGCCGCTTGGCCACGTACTCCTCCGAGATGTACACGTCCATGATGAACTCCGATGCTGCAACAGATCGAGAGCCTCAACGCCCTGAATGAACTACTCTGGATCTCTCAAAGTTGGCAGAACGGGGTTTGGAGAAGCTGGAGACCTGGAGTGGCATTTATCGGGAGTCGGGAGGCGGTGAACAGGTGGGCACGGTCATAGTTTCTGCCTGCGAAACCACTCCGTCAGTGTCACGGTCATAGTTTTCTGTCGGTGTCACGGCGTGCCGTCGGATTCTGCGAGCCATAGCTGCCGGTTTGCGGCAGCGCGTGAGAGTCGCTGAGATTTGTTGTGTTTGGTTTACGCTGGCTGGTTTTTTCAGGAGCTGCCGACCGGTTCTTTTTTTAAACGTAGGCGCACCATATCGACCGGACAGGAGCTGGCTGCTGGCGAACGATACCGGCCCATGCGCATGCTTGTGTGCTGTTTGTGCAGCACCTGAAGTCTTCAGGACCCACACCGAGTTTATCCATTCCATTGCTCAAAACATTTGAACAAGTACAATAAATCTTACTCCTCGAAACAGGCTTTCGCCCCGCTTTATAAATAAAGCAACGACCAACAAACAACACAGGATACAAACGCAACACCACACACGCTGGAAATTTTGACAAAAGAGACCACATCGAAAAATGAAATGGCAAAAAAGACCACCTGCGAAAAAGAATGTCAAAAAGGACCAGCTGACGTCACTTGCCGCCAGTGCCGGAGGCGGCACCTGCCGCCACGGGCCAAGGCGGCACGCTGGCGTGTACATGCATGCATGCATCTGCTTCCTGCACATGAACAGTCCACCGTTTTGAATTTTTTCAAACATCTCAAAAAATTCGAAAAAAAATACCTGGATATAGCTAACTGTATGCAGTATGACCGTGCAAAAATTCACTGCAAAATACCTCATATTTTGGGCTCAGCAAAAAAGATAAATTCAACAAATTTTCATAGCTAACTCAGAAACGTGCACTGTTCATCGATCAGGGCACTGTTCACTGATCAGGAATAGGCCGCCTTGGCCGGTGGCGGCATGTCACACGTGTCACCTGGGGAGCCTGCCGTCACGGCTCAGGTGGTCCTTTTTGACATTATTTTTCGTAGGTGGTCTTTTTTGCCATTTCATTTCTCGATGTGGTCTCTTTTGTCAAAATTTCCACACGCTGGGGCCAACAGCAAACACACGCTCAAAACAGAAACAAATGGAGATAAAGGTGGGAAGACTAAACTAAGGTAACCCGCAACCGTTGCGCCTCTCCGGAGAATTACCACCACGCTTGTAGCACCGAATCGTCGAGTACCAAGTAGCACCTTCAAGAAGGAAAGCAATCGCTGCTACCCGGACCGGCACCCGGTCCTAGGGTTTCCCCCGGCACACAGAGAGAATTGGATGGAAGGTAGACACGACGCCCTCCAAGAAGGAATGGTGTCACTCGAAGGCGACACCGCATCGGTGTCGGGCGAACCGACAAGGATTTCTCCCGAAAAACCTATCCACGACCCCGGGCGATCCATAGCATAAGAGCCCCGCAAGGACAAAGCCTCGTCAACTCAGACTCGCCGCCCGCCAACTTGCGCCACCATGGTTACGAAGTCGCCATCGTCGTCTAACCAAAGCTACCGACACAAAGTCTGCAATACAGAGGCAAGGTGTAGCTCGACTCGGGGTCAGCAGTACCGCGTCCGCGCGGGAGGGAACTGCCTCCACCGCCGAAGGCGGTAGTCGACCGGACGGAATCGCACAGCACACCAGTCCCAGTCGGGTCCGGCCACACTGCCAGTCCCAAGAAGGTCCGACCGGGACCGAATTGGGCCCGTAAAGCCAGCCACCACGCTGCAACAAGGGTAGCCGCCGTCGCTGATGAACCCCTACATGAACACCTCCGCCTCTATCTTGCGGTCCTTATCGTCGCCTCTTCACGAACTCCGGCCCGGGGTCTGCAAAACGGAACAAGCAACACCGCTGGAACAAAGGGACAGCATCATCGATACCTTGCGGGAGGGCACAACCTCCACCACCGAGAGGCGGTAGTCGACCGGATGGGGCATGAGAATCACACCAAGCCCACACTGGCCCGGCCGGACCTAGACAGGCCCGTAAGCTAACATGCACATGCATATATTAAATGGTTAAACATTCAGTAGAGCCAACTTATAGCTAACTTATTGTATTGATCCTTATTTATCTTAGCGTTAGGTGACATGGCATTAGCTATAGCCAGTAGCTGGTTGGGCTGCCCACCGCATGAGTCTTGCATGCGAGCATAGTAGCTGACACTGGCGGAGCTCCCCTGATATTGTTGGGCGGGCCAGCCCAAACAAAAGCATACTTTTTCTTCTTTCACGGCCTAATTTAGCTCTAATGCTTCATTGTTTTGGGCTTTCCTGGGCGGGCCATAGCCCAATCTAGTTTACACTGAGCTCCGCCACCGGTAACTGACATGCACATGCATATATTAAATGGTTAAACATTCAGTAGAGCCAACTTATAGCTAACTTATTGTATTGATCCTTATTTATCTTAGCGTTAGGTGACATGGCATTAGCTATAGCCAGCAGCTGGTTGTAGCAATTATCCTTGCTCTTACGAGGATTAAAAGCTCGCATGCAGTCCGCTCAAGAGCTGGGCCTCGCTTTCTTCTCCCGCGAGTGGCCAGCAGTCTGGCAAGATGTTGTGCGCATGCAAGCTTTAATTGCTTAAATATTCAATAGTGTCAAGCTTATAGCTAACCAAAAGCTAACCTACTGGACGAGTGAAGGCGGTAGATGACATGGCAGTCTTCTACAGCCACAGCGGGTTTTAGTTATTAGTCTTGCTTTTAGAACCTAACCCAAACAGAACCAATGAAGGACCCACATCAAAAAGCCCATACAAAATCGCACCATTCCCAGCGCTACCTGAATTCGCAGTAACCAGTGCTAGGTTTCTGTAAGTCAAAACCTCAAACCGTGGCAAAAAACTACATGATCAGCTAACGCAAAAAAACTACGAAGCCAACAAAAGCGAAGGACCCAAGTTGCATACCCTACACGCTTTGAGTTGTTTTTTGTAAGCTCTCAGCCTTGGCTCTCTCTCTCCGGACTCAAAGCCTACTCACGACTCTGCACCAATAAAAGCTGCAAGAAAAGCATTAAAAAGTCAAATGCATGGCAAAAGGGTCGACTCCAAGAAGTGGATTGGAACTCGGGGATATAGCCGGCGGGCCCTCACTAAAATCGAGTCTCAAGCCGACTGCTTAGAGCAAGTACAATAGTATAGCCGGCTGTTGGCTATAAGATGGTGCCATGTCATCTATAGCCAACCTAATAGCCAACAAGTACAATAGTTGGTTATAAATATGGACTACTTTATTTATAGTTGACCCACCTTCCACTCTCACAAAGTGCCTAGAAGCACGTGCTGCAGCTGGCTCTTGCATTAGAGCCCGCTTTCACTCTCTCTCCTATTCTCTCTCCGCCATGTAAGCATAAATATAAGCAGTCGACTCGAGTCTCGGAGGATACACTGGTTACCAATACATGCAATGTGTGTTCCAATAAGGAAATTGATTTTTTTTCTTTAAAATTGGATTTACCATCAGGGTTTATTTCTTCCTCTCGATGGAGCCTAGGAAGTTCTCACCTCCCTTCTTTAGGTCTTCACAACATTCCGAACTGGAACGCGGTACATGCAACTATATCGGTGTCGCCTCGCCTCCCTAGACATAGCGACCAAGGCAGTGGTAATGTCTTCGTGTGGCGCTAACACAACCGGCTCAAAGGCAACCAGACGCATTTCTTCTTCTGCCACGGTCACCTTCTCCATCACCGTATCCATTGTAGGTTGGTGGGGGCGTATTTTTTCGCATGATCGTGAAGTTCCCTCACAGAGGGGGCTCCGCCCAAATTGAGACAACTGAAGCTCATGTCACTCATTGCGCTGCGCGGTCCCTAGAGACGGAGGCTGCCGAAGATGGGGTGTTCACGTCAAATCCCTTGGGTTCACCTTCTCTCTTGCTGGCATCTGAATTTCCATGGCAACCCCGATTGGTGCAGCATTCGCCACCTTCTTCAACTTCTTTGTTCTTTGGTGATACATCACCGGGGAGGTGGAGGAGGTACCAGTGCCTACTCAATAGGATCGAGTACACTGTCCATATCAAGCTGTTTTTGCGCCTAACGGGCAGTAGCGGAGGCAGCAAAAAAATTAGGTATGGCCGACCATATCAACCATGTACACAATAAACATCAAAGCTGAAGTTTTCATGAGTGGCAACACATATATATATAGGGTGAAGACGTGAAGTAGAAAAGTTTGAGGTGTGGCGGAGGCCAAACCTCGCCAGATTGCTCCCTCCGCCATTGCTAACAGGGTACCGCTACACCCACATCCGCCCCAGCTGGTTGTAGCTTGAGGGGGCTAGTAGCCATGTCATCAAGGTCATCCTAGGGCTCATCCCTAGCCTTGCATCCTCAGAGTTCCTCTTGCGATTTGCGCCGCCCTTTCTCGATACCCATTTGTTTGAACTGCCGTCAGTTGAACGACGACAATCTCACCCACCGCACTCGCCATCTGGCTCAGAACTTCTTTGTTACGGTTTTTACGGACCAAAGCTGGTACTTTGTTGATATGAATACAGGCCGAGATAGTGATCAGGATAATAATAGACACCATCGTGTGGTGCCATCGAAAAGCTCCACCATGTCAAGCTTCGTGCACTAGCCAACGCAATCAAAAATCCAAACTGATGGAAAGAGTTAGGCAATTTACATATAAACTTCAAGACACCATTAGCCATGAAGAGTCCTCCATGATTCTCTTCTATGAACAAGTTGGTTCCACCTCATTGAAGATGACATCATGCGATGGGTTCCAGGTTGCCATCAAAGTATGAACTCCTTCCTCGTCAGGATCCTCCATGCCGCTAGCCACTTTGCCACCGGCCAGCGCTTAACCTCCTTCCAAGATCACGTCATTGAGTTCATCCCGTGCAGATTGAGGTTCTTTAAAAGCTCAAACACCTTCACCGGCTGTTCCTCTCTCGCCTTGGAGCTCTCCGCCATGGCAATCCCGAATACTTCCGTCGTTTCCCACTAGACCCTAGCCGCCAAATGCCGATCTCCCAAGGCTGGGAAACTAGACTGGCTAGCCCCTTGATCAGCCCGAAGAGAAGAGGAAGGATACTGGCTTCCGTGAGCTCGAGGATCGGTGGTCTTCGGATGATGAAGAGCGCGTCGGAATCATCAACCCTATTGATTCGATCAATTGTATTCGGGAATAGGTTTTCCCTTTACAAAATTGATTCGATCAATTGTGTGACGCTAGGAAAGTTTCAAGCCTAGAACAATACTCCAGATGAATCGGAATACTAATGCCTACTTGGGCTGGATTAGGCAGCGTAGAGCATTACCAAGTTGGGCCTGGTTACCATCGCGTGAGTGAGTCCGTCACTTATTATACGGCCTATCAGTTGATGGATCGCAAAACCTAGACACGGAGGCGGTGACGCCACGACGGGTCGGCAACTAGGCTAGCGAGACCAGGGACAGCAAGATCGGCGGGCAGAAATTCCGGCAACGGTGAGATTTTTTGCCCGTACGTACTTTAGGCCATCTATGCTTATAAATTAATTGGGAATGACTATCTAGCAGGCCCCTGCTAATTGGCAAATCCATACGCACCGGATTCTGCAGCACGTAAGGAAAAATGGTCTCATTTGCATGCATGCACAAACAAACAAACAAGCTGATGTCATCCCACATTAAATGCAAAACTCGAAATTTAAAAAAAATTGTACACCAAACCATTAATCCGATTTAGAATCCGTTTTCATCGTTGGACTAGTCGCGACGAGATCTTCGAAACTAGATCCCATGTCGATATGTGTCGACAACTTTTTTTTTGGTACAAAAGTTACCACCCCCGTAACATATAAGTTATCCAGGCTTGAATACAAATTTACCACCATATTAGCGATTAGTTTTCGGGTTGAAATATAACTATTTTGTGTTGTTTTTTTAGATCTTTACGAGATTTAAAGTTATCACATCACTTTGAGATGGTAATTAAATTTATCGTGTATAATTATTAGAATTATAATTGTCGATTTCATAGTAAAACTACACATAAAAAATGGACATTGTGTTCGTAACTATTATTTAGAGAACATTGTAACTAGATCGATTTCGCGGTGGATAACCACATCATGTACACATGGATAACTTCATAAGTACTGAGTGGGTAACTCCATCAGTATTGGATAAATAACTATTATCGAGAGAGTATGATAACTACATTGATTTTGTGTTGGATAACTACACCATGAAAACATATGGTTAACTTTATCAGCATTGGGTGGATAAAACAATCAGTATTGGATGGTAACTATTACCGAGAGAGTAGGGTAACTATAACGATTTTGTGGTGAATAACTATACATGAAAACACATGGGTAACTTTATCAATATTTGATGGGTAACTTTATCAGTATTGTATGGTAACTATTACCAAGAGAGCATGATAAAAATGGGTAACTTTATCAGTACTGAGTGGTAACTTTATCAGTATTGGGGTGATAACTATTACCGAAAAATATGATGACTACATTGATTTTATGGTGTATAACTACACCATGAAAACATATGAGTGACTATCAGTACTGGGTGGGTAACTTTATAAGTATTGGGTGGTTACTATTACCGAGATATTACCGAGAGAGTATGGTAAACATGGATAACTATATCGATTTCGTTGTGTATAATTATATCATGAACACATGGGTAACTCTATCAGTACATGGTGGGCCACTCCATCGGTACAGGGTGGATAAATTTATCAGTACATGGTGGGTAACTATATCATAAACACATTGGTAACTGTATCAGTAATAGGTGTGTAACTTCATCCGTAATAGGTGGGTAACTTTATCAGTAATAGATTGGTAATTTTACCAGTACTTGGTGGGTAACTATTACCAATAGACTCCATATGTATTAAGTTGGTAACTATTACCGAGAGAGTACGGTAACTAAATCATTTTGTGATGGATAACTTAAATTATAAACACATGAGTAACTTTATCAATACTAGCTGGGTATTATTAACTAATAGAAGAGTAACTATATTGATTTCGTGGTGGATTACTAATAATGAATACATGGGTAACTCTATCATATTATGGACGAGTAACGGTATCATAAACACATGGGTAACTCCATTTATTTTGTGGTGAAAAATTATATCATTAACATATGACAATTCCATCAATACTTGGTGACAAATTATTAACAAAAGAGGAGAATAAGTGTTCAATTTCATGATGAATAACTATATTCTCACAAAATGATGAACAACGACAAACACATGCACATATACATACACATACACATACAATTACCACCAAGTAAAAATTAGCACACAAACAACATGATGGAAGCACCCATCTAGTAAAGTACTAGTCCTAGTACGACTGAATGTGGTGGCCAATTGCTATCCTTGGGTGTGCGTGTGGGAGATGCTATACGTGCCTGCTGCTGCCGCAGGTTTGGCAAGATTGAGTAAGCATCATGGATAGCAGCTTGCACTGGGGATTGATGTGTAACAGGCTGAACCTTTCGAAGCCCAAAAGCACAGGCAACCCATTTGCAATCATCAGCCAGAGAGCGTGAGAACGCCATTAAATCAAATGAAGGAGAATCAGCGTTGGCTCCAGCTCCTTGCATCGAAAGCCAGCAGGTGGTCGCGGTGGTGCAGGACTGCCCTGCGCGCTCGACGCAGCGGCGGCCGCAGACGCGACGATGAGGTCCTGCAGCACGTTGACATCGCTACAACACAGGTGCTCGAGCTCTGCCACGCTGAGGCCGCGCTGCGGGAGCTTCTTTGGCGTCCTGCCGTTTCCGTCGGCCGCCTGATGGCTCCCTGACCTGTACTACGCCAGTCTGAGCAGCCGTGGATGCGCCACCGCCATGGACAGCTCAGGCACGTGCAACGGCGACATGTCCATCGCGGTTTTTGGACGCGCCGCCGGTGACCAATCTGTGCTGGGCGCGGCGAGACAAATCCCGGCGGACCACCGGCCAACCGCCGCCGCCCACCGGCCGGACACCCCGATGTGGCGCCGTCCAACCAGTCGAGGAGATGAGGAGCAGATTGGGGAACGAGGAGCGACCGACAGATCGAGCGAAGTCGACCTTTGGCGCTGGGAGGAGGTGACCCGCGGCGGCCGACTGTGGATCCGTCTTCGGCACACACGCTCACGGCGGCGATTTGGCGGAAACGGACGGAGAAGAAGGACAGCCCGGATTCGCCACCCGGTCGCCGTAGGGAGAGGGGAGGAAGGAGAGCCGGGGTTGAAGGAAACCATCCCGACACAGTCAACGTGTACGCGACTTGCGCGGTGGGCGGAAGTTACTCGTTTCGCTCAAATCAGGATTGTTCGCTATCGATCCAATGGCTCGCGTGCGTGCGTCGATTTATGCCAGATGTAAGGCGCCTGCTAGATAGATTTTCCGAAATTAATTTTGTCCTCCGCCACTGAATCCAGGACTCGATACGACTTACTGCAATTGGTAGAGGCGCCGCCGTGAATCGTGATGGGGATTGTAGCGTCGTTGTTGCGCCGCATCGCCGCCACCTCTGGCCACGGCCATCAGTCGATTCCGCGGTGCGAGAAGGAGGAGCGCAAGGCGATGCCGCAACCGTCAAGGGCCTGGGCTTCAACCTTATGGCTTTCTCCCATGCCCGTGCCAAAAACTGTACGCTCGTTCTTGTCATGCCAATCAGAATCAGTCCCTGTTACCTGATCGATCTGCCAGTTATATCTCCAGCATTACTCACGCATGAATCATGATATATGCGATACATGCAGGGAGAGAAGCCGCACTGGCATTCGGCGAGCAGGCCGCCTATGATCTCAAGCTCGGTGATGAGCTGGGTGCGGCATCTGCGCTTCTCCATTCCGCTCAATGCTACACTTGGATCCATGAACAAGGTACGTACGCGCGGAACGCATTCTACAATGTCCATTTTTATGTGTACTAACGTCCACATTGCGCAGACGAGGGGGCAGTCCCTGCCACGAAACTTGCATTGGAGAAGGCCCTCGCGTTGTTCGTCAAGGGAAACGATCTGCAAATGGCTGCCTTCATCTGCGTGGAGCTAGCAGAGTTGTACACGGAGCAACAAGAGTTGCAGAACGCTTTGGATTTCTACGAACAAGCAGCAGCTTATTACGGTAGTAATCGCGGCAGCCAGCTGTGTAAATTCGAGGCTAATCGGCTCAGGTTTCTCTTGGCCAACAAAGAGAATTATAGTCAGTCTTCTGACCCTGATTTGCGTTCGCAGTTGTACGAGGTGTATGCTACTGGCATAATGTAACTCACCTTTGGTTGTTTACTTGTACAACCAGTTGTACAAGATCGTATGACTAGGTTTGTCCATAGCTTCTGAAAATTGTTCGCTTAACCGAAATACTGCAAATCCTAAGGTCGGTCACTCGACCGTCAAGATCATCTGTACCCCTTAATTGGTTTGAAATGAGATGTGCAGAAACTTAAATTGGCTTGAAATCAGATCGTCTAGATCAACCGTGGGAAGGGAAGACTGGCTGGGGGTACCCCTCCTCTTTCTTGCGACTTTGTGTAAGAAAGAGGAAGGGTGCACCCCTATATAGGATGTTGGGGGTTGCTGTCCTCCAGTTGTTGACCTGGAGGCTGGAGGGTGGCCGTTGACACGGTAGGAGAGAGATGAGCACGCACCTAGGTTACCGGATTCGATAGGTCCGACGTCGGTATTTATATCGAGTGGAACATGTCCAGCTCGGCGGCCGTGGGAGTATGGTTTGGACTTGGAACCATCCACGAGTTCCTTCCGTGTTCCCTGCTCTCCCCCAGATCGTCTTCTCTTCTGCCTCCTGTGCTCTGATGACCTCAGTGGGTGGGCATCCTCTCGCTGCCGTCTTGTTGCTTGATCATGGCGCCACTCTCCTCGATGCAGTCAAAGCCTGGCGATGCTGGCGCTACGCCTTCGTGCAGGCAGGTTTCTCATGTGGATTCGGGCAACTTCGAGCTTGTCGTCACGGTCGGTGATGTCAGTCAAGCCCATGGTAGCCTGTTGTTGGCTTCTTCAATCACCTTGCAGGACGAATTCTACCTCGCCGTACAGTCGCTCTATCTTCTTAAGATGCACTATCTCGTTTTTTATTTCAGCAAGTCAGGAGTAAAACCTGCCTGGTAGGTGATAGCCTCTTCCCATCTTACACAAAGGCCTCGGCCGGTGATGTTACTGCTTTGAAGCATGAGCTCACACTAGCAGCAGCAGTAATCTTACCTGGTGGCCTCATATCTACTGTTTCCTCCTACAAATCCTGCCTTTTCACGTGCCCACGTAAAACAATTAAACATCAATCCTTGATTTACTTCCATCATGTTTTCTTCAAAGACATGTTTTTTTTGTTAGAGACAAGTAAGATGACGGTTTGCAACTAGAGATTTTGCTCTTATGAAGCCTACAACTATAGAGCCATTGGGACTGTGAATATAGAGCAGGAATACAGGGTTTCCTTTTCTCTCAAGATAAGAGTACGTACAACAACAAACAATTTTCTCTTGATATAGCGCTACAACTATAGTCACTTGTTCCAAATCTAATGTCTCCTTGCAGAACTGAACCGGATATTATCCTAAAAGAACAAGGCACTAGCATTCAACACATGAGAAGGTTAAGTTTTCCTCTGTCTTGCTGGAGATGTTGTGTGCGAAATTTGGTGTATGATGCAATGGTTGTCATTCCAGGCACCATTGCTGCAGTATTGTTTCTCAGGGGCCTTTGAGGGGGATATTCTTGGGGAGGTTTGCAAGGCATACGAAGATTGGATGGGTCGATAGATTGCAAGAGGTTCGGTTGATGTTCTTTTCTTCAGTTAGTTCTGAAAGATTGTACAGAGAGGGGGATTGGTTAATAGTTCCTGAACATAGCAAAACCCAACGTGCTGTAAATCTCATCCCATCACTTTCGAAACAAAACAAACATAATAATCCCAGTCAGTACCATGTATGTCGCATTGTTAACTGTGTTGCACTGTTGTAAATGACATGCATATCACCTCAGTTATCCCATATGCACATATTAACCAGAGCCTGATATGATAGATCTCACCATTCAGATACTTCAGCTTATATGTGATCCTCCTGAAATGCAGCATATGCACCGACAAGAATCAGTTCTTACAATCCAATGCACTGTACATGCATCATGTGTGCCTAACTGCCAATGAACGCATTGCACGCATATAACCATCTCCCTCACAAAACATCCGTACACAACATTTTATATCTTTATACATGATGCCAGGAGAAAGCGACCAGGGGATTTGAAGTTGCGGATGAAAGTAAATAAATGTACAATATATATATGACTTGCGACGAAAATTACACTAAATACTGCAATATTTCACAGCTAAATAAATCCATGGAAAGCTTGCCACGACTACATACTAGAATAAACCTCAAAAGGGTTATAAAACCAAACTAAAAAATGAAAATAGAGAAAAGCTTACAATATTTATCAGGTAGTACCAGTGTCAGTTATGCTGGACACCCTTTTTTGTATAACTACAAAATAACTCTACAGCTACGAGCGCGACCTGTCGCGGCGCCAAAGCCTACTAGTTTATTATACTGCTAAGCCAAAGCCTACTAGTCTACAACTAAACTAGAACTTCACTCATTCATTCAAAGTTTCTATGAACTAAAGATTAGAATCTGTCACGAATCTTGCTTTCCAGGAATTGATGAAGGGGTTAATTTTCTTGAAATGAAAATTATTTATTTCCTTCCATATGCTCCAGGCTCCAATTCTGAGTATTTCCATGAACATTGGTCTGTTCTATTGTTGCTTAGCTGAGGAGATAATCTGTAACCTGTCCCCATGGTTCTGGCAACATATTCTAAGAGCATTCCAGCAAAGTGTACTAAATTGGCAGTGAAAAAAAAGGTGCTCAACAGTCTCTTCTGGTCGATTTATGGCATATGATACAATTGAATCCAGAGTTAAGGGCATAGTGTCTTCACTTTAGCATGTTTCTAGTATTCAGTCTGTCTGAAAACAACAGCCAGCAGAAGAATTTCATCTTAGGCGTGCATTTAGACTTCCAAATCCAATTAAAGGCACCATGTGATGTGATGTTGCTGAAGCAGAGTTGGTAATATTTTTTTGACTTGAACTGCTTGCTGCCCCAAACATATTGCCATACATCTGAGTTTTCACTATTAAGAGTAACATCCCTTGCATCGGCCTGCAAGTTTCTAACTTCTTGCATGGCCTTAGGTGAGAACGGAAGATAAAAATTCAGCAAGATCTATGACGGTGAGAAATTTCCTGACAGAGATATCTTCATTAGTTGAATATGAGAAAGCTCTGGGGAACTTAATATCTGCAATTTCATACATCCGGAGATCCTTCCAGAATAAAACTGAGGAGCCCTCCTTTATTTGACAGACAGTAATTCCTCTTGAGGAGCTAAGTTTCATGACTCCTTTCCACCAAAAAGACCCACAAGGATCCACAGCATGAGGAACCTTATCAAGTTAGCAAGTCTTCCAAAGCAGAGCAACCCAATGAGTATCTTCCTTTGCTGTTGAACTTATGGAGAAATTATATTAACAATGCTTCATTTTAAATTTTCAAATTGAAAATCCCTAGACCACCTTTGTTTTTTGTCCTGCTGACTTTATGCAGGCAATAAGAGCATCCCCTTTCCTCTTTTTTTTTATTTATTCCAAAGGCAGTATATTCTTATTGTTTTCTATGTTCTTCAGTATTTTTGGAGGAAGCCGCAAAGAACACATATAGAACATAGCCACAGAAGTCAGAAGGGAGTTGGTAACAGTTACCCTGCCACTATAGGGCATCATCATATAAGAAGAAGTTAACTTCCTTTCTACTCCCTCCGTTACTAAATGTAAGATGTTTTAAGTGTTACACATGTTGTCTACATACACACTAAAATGAGTGAACATGCACATGAAATGCATCTAGATACATTTGTGCACATGTGAATGTGGACAAAACCTAAAACATCTTATATTTGGAAACAGAGGGAGTATTTTTTCAACTAGTCGCATTAGTTCGAAATGTTGGTTTGGTAGAAGGGTGCCAAGAGGCAGCCGAAGATATGTAAAAGGCGTATGGAGAACAGAGCAGCCAATCATCTGAGCAAGGGGTGACAAGCCCACCCCAACATAGCAGCCGCGCTGGTAGAGTTGGACACTCTAAAACAGATCGAAGAAAACGTCAGGATAACTAAAAGGGGATACAGCAGCAGACGAGTTAAGGCATCATCAACGGCGCTGAGACACGGCATGTTGAGGTTGAAGAGTTGAGAGAGTGCCACTATGGTTGATTCATGCAGCTTAGTGAGCACACGCATGGCTTTATCCATAGCCGGCATCTTTGGCTTCGAGCCACCGGGCGCTCTGCGCCGCACCTCTACAGTGTCTGGCACTTCGATGGAGCAGGGGTCTGCGGAGTGGGGCGAGGAAGCAGCGGCACGTCAGGCAGGTGGCAGAGGCACTCGACAGAAACCAGAGAAGTCGCCGCGCCGTCGCTAGTCAGGCTCAGGCCACCTTCAATCTCGCCATCCACCGTGTCGATAAGGCCATCGAGGCCAGAGAGCAGCAGCTCGTGGCAGCCGGAGATCATGGCAGTGTCCTCAGCGATCGGCACGCCCTGCCCGATATGATCCATCACAGGAGCAGCCACCACGACGCCCAGCTCGTCGCCAAGCGGCAGAGCGGCGTCCTGCTCCACAACGGCCGCCATGCCCAGCTCGGGGTCAGAAGACGCAGAGACCGGCATCGCGACGCCCAGAACGTCACCAAGCTAGAGAGCGTCGGCCGCCGCACCAAGCTCGTCTTGCATAAAGGTCGGAACGGGGGCCGCGACGTCGAGCGTGTCGCGCAGCTCCAGCGCGGAAGGCCCAGGCGAAGGCGAGTGCGACGAGGGAGACGGGGACGAGCCCAGCTCGCCCAAAGCTCGAGGCAGCAAGACGCAGGGTGATGGCGAGGCGAGGCGCGATGAAGAGGCAGAGTAGTCTGGCGGAAGGGAGCGGGTGGAGTGCAGCCAGTCGCGGCACTCGAGAGAGCAGCCAATTAGCGTGCATGATGCCTTGACTGACAGAGCTTGGGTGTCCAATATCCGAAGAAATCCATCGGGGCAAGTTCTAACTCAGTACTTACACCTCTGGGACTGCTCGATCGCCATGTTCCTACCCAGTTTGACAATGCAGCGAGTCAGCGAACAACCTTACGTGGCGTTGGACAGCCAATGGAAAATATTCCGCCTCTTCGGCATTTCGCTTCTGTTAGGATTTAATTAATCTGTAATTAGGGATAATCCTCTGTTGTAATAACCGCACGTACGGATCAACCGTCGCGACGGTTTCCCTCGCTCCCGATCGGACGTGTCCCTCTCTCACGTCCGTTCCCCTTGTATAAATATGTTGATCATCAATGGAATAGACAAGAGTTCGATTCATTTGTTTCTCGTTCTAGGAATTGACTCGCAACATGTTATCAACACTTCGCTTTGCCGAGAGAGCAAACTGGCCGAACTCGCCGGCGAACTCGCCGGCAAACTCGCCGGAAATAGAAGAACAGAAGGGGAAAACAAGAATCGGTAAGATGCCTGCAGGTTTCCTGAAATTTTCCTTCGAGTGCTTCGCAAAGAAGGTCGCCGGCCGTACCTGAGGCGTTCGTGCTGCTCGCCACGCCGGCGGCGCACGAACCGCTGGACGCCGGGCTGCTTCCCCGAGCGTCGCCTTCGGGCTACGCCTCACCAAACCGAACGCCGTGCATGTGGACACCGGCTGTTGTTTTTTGTGTGTCGAATATTATGTACGAGTATGGTTACATGGACTTGGTGTTGTAATAGATGTGGATAGGATACGTTTAGTGTTCTAGTCAAACACGTTGTATCCTAGGGCCTCCCATATAATGAGGAGGCACCACATGTTGTAACCTATGACGACGACTAGATAGCAATTGGCACGCAGAGGGAGCCGGCGACTTGTGCCGGCACCTAGGGCGGCCGGTGTTGCGGTATCTTGGGGAGGAGCGCCCGTAGTCATGCCCCGCAGATGTAGGCGAGTTCGCCGAACTGCATTACCAAACATCGTGCCTCGGTGTCGTCTTTGATCTTGCATGGCGCCATTATCGTAACAAGTGGTATCAGAGCCTGGTTGAGGCTATGCAGAAGATCATCTGGAGGTGCTAGGATCATGCTCGGCGGGCGCTTGGGAACGTCTGATAGGCGCAAAGTGGAGCATGGCGGCGATCGCGTATGCGGTCGGTGGAGTCGGACACTTCGGGCAGGAGGCCTAGACCGTCCGATGAGCTGCAATCGGTAGGGATTGGCTAGACGTGGCAATCGGACCGACATAGTGGTTGGGAAGACGTCGTGGAGGCGGCGCTTCGGCTCGCGATCAGATCGGCGACCAGACGTGGGGGACGGCCGAATAGATCGGAGTGGGAGAGCATCAAGACGATGCGCTCGGTGTTGCACAAGGGCGGCGTCATGACACTGCAGACGGATTGTGTCGACGACGCGGGTGGCCATGGTGCACACGGCTCGTGCACGGATGATGCGCGAGGTGGCGACTGCAGCGGCAGGGTCGGCGTCGGAAGTACGCACGGCAGGGCAGGCGGCAGATTGCTGGCGAGTATCAAGAAACGCAAGAGTTTTTCCGTCGGAATTATCGGCGAATTTTTTCGAGCTGAACGGAATCGAGAAGAGCATGTGTTTGGTGGCGTACAGCAGTAGATCTCCGTGTTTGTTTGCAACACGTCACAGGGAATCAGAAACAAATACGCATTGGTACAGGAGTCCAGGGGATTACCATACATGCATACAGATTAAAAAAAAAAGGGAAAGTACCATGTGCGTGCAAGTTGGATTGATCCAGGGGACAGCCATAAATGCGTGAGCTGTTAAGATTTGAAAAGGTGATGTGTGTGCATGTCGTGTCCAATTTGGACTCGATCAGTTGGAGACTATGCAAAGACGTGACAGCCTCAGACTCGGTTTTCGTGTCAGGCAAGGAAAAGAAAAGGGCCGGTGCCTAGTGTATTAAAAGGCGAGGCAACGGAGGCAAGGCAGCGCACAGAAAATCGATCTGCAAGTTCAGGAGAAGGTGGAGCTGGACCTACGTTACGATAAAGAAGTTCCACGGCTTCTGGAGGGCGGACAGTGCGGGCTGAGGTTTCTTGATAGATCGTGACAAATCTTTTCGGCGGAAACATCGGATAGTGATACGGCGGCAGTTCACCAAAAAGGCGTTGACGATCAGGCAAGCCAAGACATCGGAGGTTGAGCAGAAGTTGTTCTTTACCAGTCAGCGGTCATGGCACCGACTAACAAGTTTGAAGTGCAAAAGTTCGAAGGGACTGGAAACTTCGCGCTATGGCAGACAAGGGTGAAGGATTTGTTGGCGCAACAGGGATGCTTAAAGGCGTTGCGGGATGTCAAGCCAGCTAAGATGGACAATGATGACTGGGAGGAGTTGCAGATGCAAGCAGCCGGGATCATACGGTTGTGTCTTTCAGACCAGGTCATGTATCATGTGATGGATGAGAATGTGCCAAAGAAGATTTGGGAGAAGCTGGAGAGTCAGTTTATGTCCAAGACTGCGACGACCAAGGTGTATTTGAAGGAAAAGTTATATAAGCTGTCAATGCAGGAGGGGTCGGATCTTGTGGAGCACATGAATGCCTTTAATCAGATTGTCACGGATCTAGCACGGCTAAGTGTGAAGGTTGACGATGAGGATAGGGCGATTCTTCTTCTTTGTTCATTGCCACCGTCCTATGAGCATTTGATCACGACTTTGACGTACGGCAAGGAGACTGTCGAGCTTGAGGATATCACTGCGGCCTCATTA
Source organism: Poa pratensis (assembly GCA_947311845.1). Lineage (NCBI taxonomy): Eukaryota > Viridiplantae > Streptophyta > Magnoliopsida > Poales > Poaceae > Poa > Poa pratensis. The sequence continues at coordinate 11,022,191 of CAMZMU010000060.1, read as the reverse complement.
TCCTATGATATGGGGAAGAAGAAGGTCACGGAGGAAGTCGCTCATGGCGTTGGTTTGCTGGTCAAGGGTGAGCTAGGCGGGAAAGGACATGAGGCGGGTAAGAAAAAGAAGAAGGTGCAATGTTACAAGTGTAAGCAGTGGGGACATTATAAAAGGGACTGTCCAGTTCTCAATGGTGGGTCAAGTGCTAACGTTGTAACTCATAGTGGTGACTTGGACGGCGACGTTCTCTTAGTTGCAGGTGGAGTAATGAAGGATGAGGTTACAGGAGTAGCAGCTGTGTTCCACGGAGGCGACGAGTTTGAGGAAGACTCGTCGGGTAGCGAACTATAAGCTACGAAGACGACAACCCAAGTCCGGAGTACATGAAGTTTTGACGCTTGGACAAAACTCAAGTGGTGGAGAATATTCGCCAAGGTGGAGTATTGTTTTTGGTGTGTCGAATATTATGTACGAGTAGGGTTACATGGACTTGGTGTTGTAGTAGATGTGGATAGGGTACGTTTAGTGTTCTAGTCAAACACGTTGTATCCTAGGGCCTCCCATATAATGAGGAGGCACCACATGTTGTAACCTATGACGACGACTAGATAGCAATTGGCACGCAGGGGGAGCCGGCGACTTGTGCCGGCACCTAGGGCGGCCGGTGTTGCGGTATCTTGGTGAGGAGCGCCCATAGTCATGCCCCGCAGATGTAGGCGAGTTCGCCGAACTGCGTTACCAAACATCGTGCCTCGGTGTCGTCTTTGATCTTGCATGGCACCATTATCGTAACACCGGCCGGGGCTGCCGTGTCGAGCGCTCGCCTTGGGCTGCGGCTGCCCTCGTAGACCGGCCGCCGATTTGGAGAGTGGAGGCCGGCGAGCCTCAGGCTCGCGAATGGCTACTCCAATGGGGTCGCGCCCGGAACGCTGCTCCCCGGCGGCTACTCTTCAGATGAGGAGGACGGCGGCCCGGTATCCCCTGAATCTCGCCGTAGAAGCCGCCGCCGCCGGCGGAGTGTGGTGGTGGTACTGGTTTTTGGCCACCGCTGCCAAAAGGGGATCGGGGGGCGTGGTTGCTCTCGAGAATGGAGACGACCGTCCCCTCGCCTTATCCGATTGTGAGAGCGGCGCTGGGCTGGGCCTAGTTCTGTCCGAAAGGCCAAACAGGCTGCAGCCAATGCTCTGTACGAGCAGAAAAAAAGAATTAAAACAAAAAAAAGGGTCGCATGAACCATGGTACTGGGATGCCCAGTTCGGCCTAATGCCATTTTTATGTCGTATTTCTTTTCTGATTAGCTTCAAGCTCTTTCAGTTTTTGTATACAAAAATGTTTGTTAGTAGTTTCTAACAATTGACTACGTAATGTCTGAAAATTTATGTCAACATTTGTATGAGTGCAATGTTAATTGCCAAATGTTGAGGTTGCTTGAAAATAATATGACTTCTTTCAATTTTTGCATAACTTTGTTCACAACTAAAGGTCTACACCATAATATGGTGATTACCTATAATGTGTTTTAATCAACACAAGGTTGTGCAAAGTAACATGAGGGAATGTCTACACTACCAAGTAGTGATTACCTCCATGTGTTCAGAGCAAAAGGTGAAAGCACACGGGTTATGGCATGAAGATAGCCATACGTGTGAGGTGTTCTACAAAACAAAGATATACGCCATGTTATGGTGATTATCTTGTTGTGGAAAGTCATATTTTTGGTCGTTTAGGTTCATCCTAGACCTTTGTATTTAAATCAAGCATGTTATTGCACACACAAGAAAGATCTACATATGATTTTTCAGGCAGGATATGGGTGACATATCCAAGAAAGATATATTGTGTGTTGTACTATTATAATGTCATGAGACATATGATATTATAATAATTATATGAGAAAAAAATGAAGGCACAAAACTTTCGACAGTGTCATAGGAACGGAATAACTTTCGTTCGGAACTATGATGTCTACACCATTGGTGACTACCTTCATGATGTTTTTCCAACTACTTGGAAATGTCATAGCATTTGTCATTGGTTGTGATTCTAGAGTCACATACTCATGAGTGGAAATCCAAGACATTGGTGGCGACTATATCGCAAATTATGCTATGAAGAGTTTTATGCAATATATTTGCGTAATTTGGTGATTACCTTCCATGTATACACAACTTATGAGACGTAATCATAGTAGTGAATTAAATTTCACGCACAACTGAGAGGTTGATGCCACTTTGTGGTGTTTGCCTTCATGTGTTATAAATAACATAAGGTTGTGGGGACTATGATCGGTGGAAACCCTCCATAAGTATGAGGCACCACTAGGTGGTTGACTACCTCTATGTGTTTTAGGAGAATTAAAGGTTTGTCGTTTTATAGAGACTATCTTTAATCTGAAGATATACACCACATCGTGGTGATTATCTTTTAGTGGAAGGTTTCCCTATGCGTCACTTAGAATCACCATGATCATGATTATGCTTAGCCATAGCATTTTCATCGTACTTGATTTACTAAAGGTAAATCCATGCATGAACATGTCATGCAACATATGGCTGACCATTTTTCAAAAGGAAATGCGATGTGAATACACAAGGTGGGAGTAATTTTTGAACATGGGTCATGGACACTAATGGTTTTGTCGACCCGTGCTTTAACACCACTGAAACTCCACCTGTAGAGAATTTTATGTGGCATCGCAATGACTCACTTATTAAACTGAGTATTTAACAGATGATGAAATTTGTTTTCCTGTTGACACTCCATTCAAGATAGATATGTTGTCATAAGAATCATACAAATGGCTATTCATTCGTATTCAGAATTTTAAGTCCGTTGAGGCTTATAATTATGTTATCTATAAATCAACATGAAGTTGATAGCATGTGATAAGGCAGTCTCAGATCTTGATCTGATTGTATGACCTTACTGTTGGAAATATGCCCTAGAGGCAATAATAAATAAATGTTATTATCATATTTCCGTGTTCATGATATATGTTTATTTCCATGCTATAATTGTATTAACCGGAAACATAATACATGTGTGGTTGCGTAAACAACATTGCGTCCCTAGTAAGCCTCTACTAGACTAGCTCGTTAATTAATGATGGTTATGGTTTCCCAACCATGAACATGAGTTGTTAATTAATTAACGGGATCATGTCATTAGAAGAATGACGTGATGGACAGACCCAACTAAGCATAACAATATTGATCGTTTCATTAAGTTTTTATTGTCAAGTATCCTATTTCTTAGACCATGAGATCATGTTATTCCCGGGTACTGGAAGAATACTTTGGGGACATCAACCATCGCTTCGTGACAGGGTGATCATAAAGGTGTCTTACGGGTATCTCAGAAAGTGCTTGTTGAATTACATGAATCAAGACTGGGATTTGTCCCTCCGTGTTTCGGAGAGATATACTCTGGGCCCACTCGGTAGTGCACATTCGGTAAAGCTTGCAAGCACGTGACTAATGAGTTAGTCACAGAGAATGTTGTATTACGGAACGAGTAAAGAGTACTTACCAGTAACAAGATTTAACTAGGTATAGTGATACCGACGATCAAATCTTGGGTAAGTAAAATATCGCGTGACAAAGGAAATTGTATACGGATTATAGTAGTCCACGACATAGTGGTTCAACCGATAAAGATCTTCGTTGAATGTGTGGGAGTCATTATGGATATCCTGGTCCCTCTAATGGTTATTGATCGGAGAGGTGTCTCCATCATGTCTGCACGTTCTCGAACCCGTAGGGTCACACACTTAACGTTCGGTAACGCTAGAGTAGCTCTGGGATAATTTTGTTAATGGTGTCCGAATATTGTTCGGAGTCTCGGATGAGATCCTAGACATCACGAGGAGCTCCGGAAGAGTCCGGAGGTAAAGATTTATATATGGCAAGTTGATTTCAGGGTTCCGGAAAAGTTCGGGATTTTTCGGCAGAGTGTCGGAATGTTCTAGAAGGTTCCGGAGGGTCCCATAGTGGGGCCCACCTGTCCCCAACGACCAAGGGTGGCCCACTGGTCCATTTGACCAGTCCTACTTGGTCCATGCAGCCATTCAATGGGTAGCCCTTTAAAAGGGATGTTACCACTCTTGAAAGAGGGGGTTACCACCTTTTAAATGAGAAGGGGTTACCACTATTGAAAGAGGGAGTTTCTACTTTGGAAATAAAGTGGCTGCAGCCCCTTGCCTATATAAAGAAGAGGGAGAGGTGCACCAAGAGACAGAGGCTTGGCCGCATCACTGGCTTGCTGCTCCTCTACCTCCCGCGCACCGCTTGGCGAAGCCCTGCCCGCGGGAACTCTCCACCATATCCACCACCACGCCGTCGTGCTGCTGGAATCGATCCCACCTACTTCTCCCTCTAGCTTGCTGGATCAAGAAGAGGGAGACGTCATCGAGCTGTACGTGTGCAAGCCTCCGGAGGTGCTGCTCGTTTGCGGTGCTGATCGGATCGAACATCGTCAACAACTTCACCGAGCTGCGTTGAATTAAACGTTCAACGCGCGTGTTCTTCGAGGGTATGATGAACTACTCTCCCCGTTACTAGAATCTTCTAGATAGGATCTTGAGTGTTGCTTCCGCATGTGAGAGAAATTTTTTGTTTTCTATCGCGCAAACTCCTACAGTGGTATCAGAGCCGGATCTATGCGTAGATGTTTTGGTACGGGTAGAACACATATGTGTATGTGGGCGTTGATAATCTTTTTATTACTTCCTTTGTGTATTTTGAATCTTAGTGGCATAGTGGGATGAAGCGGCCCGGACTAACTTTACATGTCCACGTACATGAGACTTGTTCCACGACTGACATGCAACTTGTATTGCATAAGTGGCTTTGCGGGTGTCTGTCTCTCCCACTATAGTTAAGATTTAATCTACAACGGGTTGTTAATAATTTGTTTATCACCGTTGTGGTTTCATGTTCGTAGGTAAGAACGGTTCTTTCTTCGAAAGCCCTAAGCCACGTAAAATTTGCAAAGAATAAGGGAGAGGCGTCTAACTTGTTTTTGCAGGGGTGCTTGTGATATGGTATAGCCCAAACTGTTTCATATGATATATTTGTGATGTATGAGATGATCATGTTTTGTAATGTTTCACGACTTGCATGTCGATGAGTACGGCAACCGGCAGGAGCCATATGGTTGTCTTAATTATCAATTGTATGACCTGCGTGTCAACTTCAAACGCCATGTAATTGCATTATTTATCGCTATGAGTTAGCAATATATGGGATGCAACGTGGTGGAGACAACCAAGGCGCCACATGAACATGGCGCCATGATGGAGATCATGCCGGTGCGTTTAAGATGGAGATCAAGACGCAATAAAAGGGCTATACCATGTCACATATTTTTATGCATGTGATGTTTATCCTTTTATGCATCTTATTTTGCGTGTGCTCGACGGTAGCATTATAAGATGATCCCTCACACAATATCAAGATAAAGTGTTCTCCCTTAGTATGCACCGTCGCGAAAGTTCGTCGTTTTGAAGCATCTCGTGATGATCGGATGTGGTAAACTCTACGTTCACATACGACGGGTGTAAGCCAGTTTTACACATGCGGAAATACTTTGGTTAACTTGACGAGCCTAGCATGTACAGACATGGACTCGGAACACGACGAACCGAAAGGTTAAACACGAGTCATATGAATGATATGATCAACATTTCGATGTTCACCATTGAAACTACATCTTCTCTCGTGAAGATCGGACTTGGTGTAGTGGATTTGGATCGTGTACCACTAGACAACTATGAGGGATGTTGTTTTAAGTGGGAGTTCGTTAGTAATTTGATTAAAATGAACTCTTTATCATGAACATAGTCTAAAGATGTCTTTGCTAAAATGTTGTAGATCATGGCCCGCAACGTAGCTCAGTTCAACTTCAGCGCATTCCTTGAGAAAGAAAAACTGAAATCATCTGGTTCAAACTTCACTGACTGGCACCGCAACCTGAGGATTATCCTCACTGGGTGTAAGAAGCATTATGTGCTCGATGCTGCGCTAGGTGACCCACCTGCAGACAATGCGCCTGAAGCAGAACAAAATGTCTTTGAGACGCGCAGAGATGACCACATTATAGTTGCCTGTGCCATCCTTACATCTCTGGACACTGATCTCCAGAAACGTTTTGAACATCACGGCGCCTATGAGATGGTTGAAGAGCTGAAAACCATGTTTCAGACTCAGACCCGCGCTGAGAGATATGAGATCTCTGATAAGTTCTATACATGTAAGATGGAGGAGCACAGCTCTGTCAGTGAACATGTTGTCACCATGGGAGGCTATATCCAACGCCTAATTCAGCTGGGATGTGTGATCCCGGATGAGTTAATCACTGACAGGGTGCTGCAGTCGCTCCCTCCGAGCTACAAAGGCTTTGTGCTGAACTATAACATGCAAGGCATGAATAAGACTCTTAATGAGCTCTTTGCGATGCTGAAATCTGCAGAAGTGGACATCAAGAAAGAACATCAAGTGTTGATGGTCAATAAGACCACCAGTTTCAAGAAGGTTAAGGCCAAAAAGGGTCACTTCAAGAAGAGTGGCAAATCTGTTGCTGCTCAGGGCGGCAAACCTGTTGCCACACCTGTGAAACCCAAGGCTGGTCCTAAGCCGGACACTGTGTGTTTCTACTGCAAGGGAGACGGTCACTGGAAGCGTAACTGCGCCAAATACTTGGCGGATAAGAAGGCTGGCAACGTCAAAGGTATATTTGATATACATGTTATTGATGTGTACCTTACTAGTTCTCGTAGTAGTGCCTGGGTATTTGATACTGGTTCGGTTGCTCATATTTGCAACTCGAAACAGGAGCTGCAGAATAAACGGAGACTGGCGAGGGATGAGGTGACGATGCGCGTCGGGAATGGATCGAAGGTCGATGTCATCGCCGTCGGGACACTACCTCTTCATCTACCTTCGGGATTAGTTTTAAACCTGAATAATTGTTATTTGGTGCCTGCGTTAAGCATGAACATTATATCTGGATCTTGTTTATTGCGAGACGGTTACTCATTTAAATCAGAGAATAAAGGTTGTTCTATTTCTATGAGTAATATCTTTTATGGTCATGCACCCAACGTAAATGGTTTATTCTTGTTGGATCTCGATAGTAGTACTTCACACATCCATAACATTGATGCTAAAAGATGCAAAGCGAATAATGATAGTACCACATACTTGTGGCACTGCCGTTTAGGTCATATTGGTGTAAAGCGCATGAAGAAACTCCATTCTGATGGACTTTTTCAATCACTTGACTTTGAATCATTTGATACGTGCGAACCATGCCTCATGGGTAAGATGACTAAGACACCGTTTTCCGGTACGATGGAACGGGCGAGTGATTTGTTGGAAATCATACATACTGATGTGTGTGGACCAATGAGCATTCCAACACGTGGTGGATATCGTTACTTCCTAACTTTCACTGATGATTTGAGTAGATATGGGTATATTTACTTAATGAAACACAAGTCTGAAACATTTGAAAAGTTCAAAGAATTTCAGAGTGAAGTAGAAAATCATCGTAACAGGAAGATCAAATTTCTACGATCTGATCGTGGAGGGGAATATCTGAGTTACGAGTTTGGCATGCACTTGAAAAATTGTGGAATTGTTTCCCAACTCACGCCACCTGGAACACCACAGCGTAATGGTGTGTCTGAACGTCGTAATCGTACTTTATTAGATATGGTGCGTTCTATGATGTCTGTATCCGATCTGCCAATGTCATTTTGGGGGTATGCATTAGAGACAGCCGCATTCACTTTAAATAGGGCACCATCTAAATCCGTTGAGACGACACCATATGAGTTGTGGTTTGGTAAGAAGCCAAAATTATCGTTTCTTAAAATTTGGGGATGCGAGGCTTATGTCAAAAGATTACAACCTGATAAGCTCGAACCCAAAGCGGAAAAATGCGTCTTCATAGGATATCCAAAGGAAACCATTGGGTATACCTTCTATCACAGATCCGAAGGCAAAGTTTTTGTTGCTAAGAATGGATCCTTTCTTGAGAAGGAGTTTCTTTCGAAAGGAGTGAGTGGGAGGAAAATAGAACTAGACGAGGTTATTGAACCTTCTCCCGAATTGGAGAGCAGCGCAGCGCAGGAAGATTTGGATCTTCAGGCACCGCCTTCACCAGCTAGAGAGAAAGAAGCTGATGATAGTGATCATGCAGCTTCGGTCAAAGTTCCCGTTCGCAGGTCGACAAGGTTACGTACTGCTCCTGAATGGTACGGTAATCCTGTCTTGAACATTTTATTGTTAGACAATGATGAACCTATGAACTATGAGGAAGCGATGATGAGCCCAGACTCTGGAAAATGGCAAGACGCCATGAACTCTGAAATGGAATCCATGAAGGAAAACCAAGTGTGGACTTTGGTTGACCTTCCTGATAGCCGTAAGGCTGTTGAATGTAAATGGATTTTCAAGAAGAAAACAGACGCTGACGGTAATGTCACCGTATATAAAGCTCGACTTGTCGCAAAAGGTTTTCGACAAATTCAAGGAGTTGACTACGATGAGACCTTCTCACCCGTAGCGATGCTAAAGTCTGTTAGGGTTCTACTAGCAATTGCTGCTTATTTCGATTATGAAATTTGGCAGATGGATGTCAAAACTGCGTTCCTCAACGGAAACGTTGAAGAAGAGTTGTACATGGTACAACCTGAAGGTTTTGTCGATCCTAAGGATGCTGATAAAGTGTGCAAACTTCAGCGATCCATCTATGGACTGAAGCAAGCATCCCGGAGTTGGAATCTTCGATTTGATGAGGTGATCAAAGGTTTTGGATTTGTCCAAAATTATAAAGAAGCTTGTGTTTACAAGAAAGTGAGTGGGAGCTCGGTTGCATTCCTGGTTTTATATGTAGATGACATATTACTTATTGGGAATGATGTGGAGCTGCTTAACAGTGTGAAAGATTATTTGAATAATAGTTTTTCAATGAAAGATCTTGGTGAAGCTGCATACATATTGGGCATAAAGATCTATAGAGATAGATCAAGACGCTTAATAGCACTTAGTCAAAGTAAATACCTTGAGAAGATAGTGAAGAAATTCAATATGCAGGATGCAAAGAAAGGTTCTTTGCCCATGTTACAAGGTAAGCCATTGAGTATGACTCAGTGTCCAACTACGGCAACAGAAATAGAAAGGATGAAGAAAATCCCCTATGCCTCGGCCATAGGTTCTATTATGTATGCCATGTTGTGTACTAGACCGGATGTGTCCCATGCTCTTAGTTTGACGAGCAGGTACCAGAGTGATCCTGGAGAGGCTCACTGGACAGCAGTTAAAAATATCCTTAAGTACCTAAAAAGGACTAAGGACATGTTTCTTGTCTATGGTGGTGATGAAGAGCTCTCCGTAAAAGGTTACGTTGATGCTAGCTTCGATACTGATCCAGATGACTCGAAATCTCAAACAGGGTATGTCTTTATCTTGAATGGAGCTGCGGTTAGCTGGAGGAGTTCCAAGCAAACCGTCATTGCGGCATCTACATTAGAGGCGGAGTATATGGCCGCTTCTGAAGCAGCGAAAGAAGGGATATGGCTGAAGGAGTTCGTCACTGAACTCGGCGTTGTTCCGAGCGCACTGGATCCCATGGAGATTTTTTGTGACAACACTGGTGCCATTGCTCTAGCCAAGGAACCAAGATGTCACAAGAGTTCCAAGCATATCAAACGCCGGTTTCATCAAATTCGTGAGCATGTCAATGAAGGAGATATTACCATTAGCAAAGTACATACGAATCAAAATATCGCTGATCCGTTGACTAAAGTTCTTCCACAGACAAAACATGATCAACACCAGAAGGCCATGGGTGTTAGATTTTTACCAATGTAAACTAGATTATTGACTCTAGTGCAAGTGGGAGACTGTTGGAAATATGCCCTAGAGGCAATAATAAATAAATGTTATTATCATATTTCCGTGTTCATGATATATGTTTATTTCCATGCTATAATTGTATTAACCGGAAACATAATACATGTGTGGTTGCGTAAACAACATTGCGTCCCTAGTAAGCCTCTACTAGACTAGCTCGTTAATTAATGATGGTTATGGTTTCCCAACCATGAACATGAGTTGTTAATTAATTAACGGGATCATGTCATTAGAAGAATGACGTGATGGACAGACCCAACTAAGCATAACAATATTGATCGTTTCATTAAGTTTTTATTGTCATGCCTTTTATTGTCAAGTATCCTATTTCTTAGACCATGAGATCATGTTATTCCCGGGTACTGGAAGAATACTTTGGGGACATCAACCATCGCTTCGTGACAGGGTGATCATAAAGGTGTCTTACGGGTATCTCAGAAAGTGCTTGTTGAATTACATGAATCAAGACTGGGATTTGTCCCTCCGTGTTTCGGAGAGATATACTCTGGGCCCACTCGGTAGTGCACATTCGGTAAAGCTTGCAAGCACGTGACTAATGAGTTAGTCACAGAGAATGTTGTATTACGGAACGAGTAAAGAGTACTTACCAGTAACAAGATTTAACTAGGTATAGTGATACCGACGATCAAATCTTGGGTAAGTAAAATATCGCGTGACAAAGGAAATTGTATACGGATTATAGTAGTCCACGACATAGTGGTTCAACCGATAAAGATCTTCGTTGAATGTGTGGGAGTCATTATGGATATCCTGGTCCCTCTAATGGTTATTGATCGGAGAGGTGTCTCCATCATGTCTGCACGTTCTCGAACCCGTAGGGTCACACACTTAACGTTCGGTAACGCTAGAGTAGCTCTGGGATAATTTTGTTAATGGTGTCCGAATATTGTTCGGAGTCTCGGATGAGATCCTAGACATCACGAGGAGCTCCGGAAGAGTCCGGAGGTAAAGATTTATATATGGCAAGTTGATTTCAGGGTTCCGGAAAAGTTCGGGATTTTTCGGCAGAGTGTCGGAATGTTCTAGAAGGTTCCGGAGGGTCCCATAGTGGGGCCCACCTGTCCCCAACGACCAAGGGTGGCCCACTGGTCCATTTGACCAGTCCTACTTGGTCCATGCAGCCATTCAATGGGTAGCCCTTTAAAAGGGATGTTACCACTCTTGAAAGAGGGGGTTACCACCTTTTAAATGAGAAGGGGTTACCACTATTGAAAGAGGGAGTTTCTACTTTGGAAATAAAGTGGCTGCAGCCCCTTGCCTATATAAAGAAGAGGGAGAGGTGCACCAAGAGACAGAGGCTTGGCCGCATCACTGGCTTGCTGCTCCTCTACCTCCCGCGCACCGCTTGGCGAAGCCCTGCCCGCGGGAACTCTCCACCATATCCACCACCACGCCGTCGTGCTGCTGGAATCGATCCCACCTACTTCTCCCTCTAGCTTGCTGGATCAAGAAGAGGGAGACGTCATCGAGCTGTACGTGTGCAAGCCTCCGGAGGTGCTGCTCGTTTGCGGTGCTGATCGGATCGAACATCGTCAACAACTTCACCGAGCTGCGTTGAATTAAACGTTCAACGCGCGTGTTCTTCGAGGGTATGATGAACTACTCTCCCCGTTACTAGAATCTTCTAGATAGGATCTTGAGTGTTGCTTCCGCATGTGAGAGAAATTTTGTTTTCTATCGCGCAAACTCCTACACTTACTGCACTTTATGTTCTCCTATGATGGTAAAAGAAATATCATCTTTATGTCAGTATGAATATGAAGAATCATCGGGTACAACCAAAGGGTGCTATACCATTATCTGAAATTCATGTTGGTGCTTATAGTAATAAGCAAGTTTGTGGTTAAAGAACCATGAGGATTTGAACGTAAAGTGAGATATGACATACAGAAATGGAGTGTACATCTCAAAAGGGAATGGATCATCTAAGGTCATTTTATACTAATAAATGTAGTATAATTTGTAACATCTTGTCCATGGGACATGATAGTTGAGAAAAAAATTGAGTGTATGAATCAATTCATACTCAATATTGTTGCGTACACAATAATATTTCATCCTTTACCAATCGGGTATAGGACGATTCGAAAAATTATTGTTGATTTTGTTGGCCACAATAAAAATGAAATATTCCCGACAATCATTAGATTTTATGTACACCACACGTGGCATAGGGGAATTAATTTTAAGGCACTCTCACCTTAAATTTTTGAAATGAGCCACTCATTATTCTGAATGCATTGAATAATGCAGAATATTCAACCATTGTTTGGGTTATGTTGGTACTTCATGGTGTTCATTGACGCATCTAGAAGGTGGTCTTAGGTGTGGATCATCCGCACAAAACCATGTGTTTACTGAATTAATTGCTCAAATTGACGAATTTGGAGCAAATTATCCTAAATATGGGATAGTTCCATTGGAATGGAAATGTCGTTGTATTTTATTCACGAACATTCAATGGTCATATTCAGTATGTTGTGTGCCTTCCCAAAATGGCATGGCTAGATCTCTTATAGAAGATAGTCAAATTGAATGGCCATTGTTACAGAATTGTGATTAGTCAACATTCGTTGGTGGTAATATGTGGTCTCACACGCCGCATATTTGGTCTAAATGAGATCAAATGCATATTATACTGCATCCCCTTGCAGTTTGTACGTGGAAATCAATGAAGTATTTCCCATCTGCGGTAATTTGGTTGCATACCGATATCACCACCCCGGCGTACATAAAGGGCCTTCACATATATTTGGGATCTATGTGAGGAATGATTGTGGTATGATTGTTAATCCATCAAATACCTTAACCCTAGCAAGGGAGTCATTTGCAGCCCGTGCGTTGATTGCTTTTGCAATAAGGACATTTTCTGGCATTAGGGGAGAAAGGTACCACATAGAATGCCAGGAAATGCATAAGAAATGTAGTAAACATTTTGTCCACGTACTTAAGTATCTGAACCACAGGTTTAGGTTATGAGAAATTTGCAATGTTCTGCAAATAATCTGCCATATACATTTACTGGTGACAAAGGTGTCATTGAAATAAAGTACCAGAACGAGTGGAGGTACCTAATAAACCACTTGTGTCCCCATATGAGAGCATGAGGGGGAGAATTCTGGACGCGTGAGATTAAGTTCTCATAGGAGGAGATGTTGTCCTTAATCAGTAAATGTAGTTCAACCTCGGGTTGAAGGACACCTGACGGATGTGCGTCATCCAGAGCCCATCACAGATGTGCACACAATTTAAGTGTTGGGAGATCGAAACACCTTGACTTTGTTGTTGTGGGAAATAACAAGGAGTTAAGAGGCGTAAGAGAATTCCACAAGTGATATTGATTCATGAGAATCGTATATGAAAAGTCTACATATGTCGACATAAGTTTCTTCTTGAGAATTGCAGAGATCCTTTTGGGCCCCGAACCAAAATCCATGGAGAGTGTTGTTTTGCACTTATGTTGGTTCAAATGAAAGGAAGCAATTAAGGAAGAGTAGCACTCACTCATCAAAAGAGAGGTGTTTACAATAGTAAAACCTGCTCCTCATAAGTATCTTCGGTAGGGAAGAGAAGTGACTTTTTCGTTCAGAAACGAAAATAGATGAGGTGGTGAAAAAGTGAGGCTTGTAGCACAAGGGTTTCCACAGAGACCCAACATCGAATACGATGTAGCATACCTTTTTAGTATGAGTGGAATTATGTTTTGATACTTAATTGGCAGTACAGATCCATGCGGTTGATGTATGTAGTGGATGTATACTCACATGGATCACTCAGTTTAGATATAGAAGCCATTGAAAGGGCTTAATATTCTGAATCCAATGATAAATCGCAACATGCATGTGTGAAGATTCAGAAGTCATTCTATGACCTTGAAGATGTCAGAGAATTGTGTGGTACAACCGACTAAGTGAGTTACTCCTTGATAAGGATTACTCTAATAATGATGATTGTTGATGTGTATTCATGAAGATATCCTAAATTGGATTTACATCATTTTAGTGATGTCGATAATCTTATCATCAATGTCTATAAAGGACATACGAGATACACACAATCATTTTAAGACGGGTATTTGGGTCAAACCAAATGATGCTAAGTTTATAGCTTGAGCGTATTCCCTTGGGAATAAATATATATCAGTCTTCATATATCCAGAAATATTGGAAAAGTTCAATATGGATATATCTTATCGAACACCTATGGTCATATTATACATGAAATGGGATACAATCCCATTCAGACCTTGGGGAGATGGTGAAGTGATAGTGGACCTGAAGTTCCATATCTGAATACCATCAAAACACTCATATATCTTGCTGAATACGTCAGGCTTGACATTATATTTGTTGGCAATTTATTTGAGAGTGCAATCCCCAAAGCAAGGTATAAGATTTGTGTAAGGAATATTCTCAGATATGTCCAAGGCACAAAAAGTTTTGATTAGTTCCATTCGGAAAATCAAGACTGGACCATGTTGTGAAATCTCGATAGTGACTAATTATGTGATCCCAACAGTGTCATATCAAAGACTGAATTTAATGGAAAAATATTCTGAGGAGAGCCTTCAGAATAGACTCTAAATGGGTCCTTCAAGTGACCATTCTGCAGTAATGAAGCATCACAAGATGTGTATGGCTTCGCGGAATGATTGGCCACATGTGAGATCATGTGGAGATTCGACAGAATCATCAAGATAATGTCACTTGTATTGTTTACGGGTTATATCCTCGTGAATTACGGAAGTGTAAGAGGATAATTTGCAAACAAACTATTGTGATATTCACAATGTCTCTACCAGCGTTTATATTCCAGAATTAGGTTCATGGAATTGGTAGGGGATAACTTTGAGGTTTGCAAAGTTCAGGGGGAGTAAAATCCCTAGAAACCCTAGTGGCTACGCCCACTAATCATTCTGAGATAATTGCTTTGTACGAAGCATCACGGGAATGTGTAGGCTTCAAAGGATGATGAACTTTGTCCAGAGTTCAAGTGGGATCGGTTCATTGGAATCTCCCACCATTATCTATGAGATAATGCTGCTTGTATTGTACAAATGCAGATAGGTTATATTAAGAGTAATATTACAAAGCATATTGCTCCTAAGTTATTGTATTCCCATGAACTACAGAAGAATGGGGAAATAAGTATTTTGCGAGTAAAGTCATGTGATAACCTCGCAGATTTGTTTCCAAGTCGTTACCAAGTTCTTTGTTTGATAAATATATGAAGGGAATTGGTATGAGAAGACTTAGTGACTTGCAAAATTCAGGGGGAGAAATCTCCTAGGTTATAACTTGTTGAAAATCATCAGATTTTTGGTATTGCACTCTTTTCCTTTGTGAGTTTTCCTGACGGTTTCTCATGTAAGGTTTTTAATGAGGCAATAGTAGTACAAGCATGGACGATATATGTCAATTTCTCCTTATTTTCCCATGGGGTTTTTAGAAGGAGTTTTTCAGGACATATTGTGTTTCTCCTCAATTTTTCCCACAGGGTTTTTGGAGGAGATGATTCCAAAGGATGATCGGTCGCAAGGACAAGCAAGGATTAGGGGGAGTGTTAGGATTTAATTAATATGTAATTAGGGATAATCCTCTATTGTAATAACCGCACGTACGGATGCCCTCTGAGGCAACCATCACGACGGTTTCCCTCGCTCCCGATCGGATGTGTCCCTCTCTCATGTCCGTTCCCCTTGTATAAATATGTTGATCATCAATGGAATAGACAAGAGTTCGATTCATTTGTTTCTCGTTCTAGGAATTGACTCGCAACAGCTTCTTCGGTGCTCTCCCAGAGTCTTTCCCAGGTATGGCAGACCAAAGCAACACCAAAATTCCCCCTCCACGCCCGGCTACTCGCCTGCTCCTGCACAACAAATGCATCACTGCGGATAACCTGGCTAAGAGGGGATGGCCCCATGATATCACCTCCAAACTCTGCTACATTCACCCAGAACCCGCGGCACATCTGGCTGCATCTTGATCCTCTCGCCAGGTTTGGCAACAGGTCTTGGCCAAGCTGTCCCTCCCAGCACGGTTAGCCCCATGATCTCCCCTCTTGCGATAAGCTACAGGCCTGGTGGCAATGCTGCTCTTGGCGGATCCTTGCCAAGGTCGTCGAGCGGTGGCGTTCCGTGGCGCTCCTTACTTGGGGGCTTCTATGGAAGGAACTAGTGGAAATTTAGCGCGTCGTCACGACGCGCCTTTGTTAGGGAATTCGTTAAATTCAATCTATAATTAGAGGAAATGTTTTTTTTTGCGAACAGTTAGTGAATGAAGTATTTTTAAATTTTATGTTTATAATTAAAGTGTTTTTAGCTAAATTATCTCTGAATTTTAAACAACTTGGGAAGCTGTAATAAGTTTGTATTTTGGTTTCAAAATTTAGTTGAACTCCATAATGGAAATGGATTACATTAGGTGGACATTTATTAAATTCGATCCATAATTCGAGGGAATTAATTTGGATTTTCTACAAAAATGGCTTAATTGGAATCTTGGAATATGTGCATTATGCTGTAAGTAGTGGAAGTAAAGTTTTTTTTTGACTGCCTAGTATAATCAGAGGAATTTTATTTTGTGAGCGTTTAGTAAATTTTAATCCGTAATTAGATGAAGTGCATGTACAGTGTATGCAAATATTAGGCAGTTTGAATTGTTTAAATCTGTTTGTATTTTGGCATTAGTATGTAGAAATTTTTTTTCCCGAGCATGTTGATATATTTTGGGGTAACTCAAATAGTTTAACATTTTGAAATATTGAAATGTACTTCTTTTCCCAAATAATATTTAAGTTAAGTATGTAGTTAGTGGTACTGCATATTTTTTGGATTGGTGCTAACAAATGGGGAAAGTTCGTCTATGTTGCATCCAAATTTTGACCATTTTGATCTGTGCAACTATGTTCTGTGTTTTGTTATATGTAGTTAGCGTTGATTTGTTTGGAGCATTTTTTGTATAGAGGTTACAGAATATCCAAATATTTAGCGAATTAAAGTATTTAAATATGTTTGTATTTTGGCACGATTTTTTAGTTGTAATTACGCAAAATGTATTTCAAATATATTCAAATATTTGACAGTTATGAATTTTCAGAAAGTTTTTTCTTATGGCATAAGTAATTGGCATGTAAATTTTTGATTACTTTTCTGTACTACCCATATTTTGGTCGGTGGATGCACTCACAGATCTTGATCTTTGAACTTTTTAATTTTTTTGGAAATTGTCCAGCCATTGATGGTAATACGTGGAAGGCTTGTTTTTTAAATACTGAAACTTGAATGGAGATCATATGCCATAAGTAGATTTTTTTTGGAAACGTGCATATTTAAAAGTTTTTTGGTTTCTAATATGTTCAATTTCAAGGAAAGGTTACATTATTAAGTTGTTTGAATGCCAAAATTGGGAAATTTGGAAGTTATTCGCATTTGTTAAATTCAATTTAGAAGCAAGGAACAATTGGAGCAAATGAATTTGCATTTTGTTGAAATTTTGATCGAATCATTTTTTTTTTTGAATGAAGTGACTATTTTGCTTTTTTACAAATTTGCGGAATTTGGTCTCATTTGATTTGGGAATGTAAGTAAGCAAAGTGTTTTTTATTTTTCAAAGTTATTTGTATTTGTTAAAAGCAAATGAATTTGAATTATGTTGAAATATTCATCGGGTCAAACTTTTTTTCCCTTGTAGGTATGTTTTTTTTTTGTCATATTTGTGAGCATTTAAATATGTTAGTATGTTAGCATGACCTTTTAATTATAATTGGGAAAAATGTATTTCAAATATCTCCAAATATTTAAAAGTTTTAAATTTTCAGAAAGTGTTGTTTTATGGCATAAGTAATTAGCACGTAATTTGCTGATTATTTTTTGTTGTGTTAGCCATATTTTGGTCGGTGGATATACTCAGAAATTTTGAGTTCCGAACGATTTTTAATTTTTGTGGAAATTGTGTAGCCCTTTATGCTAATACGTTGAAGGTAATTTTTTTGCTTTTTTAATATTGGAACTTGAATGGAGATCATATGCCGTAAGTAGTCTTTTTTTTCCTTGTAGGAATGTTTTTTTTTTTGTCATATTTGTGTGTACCGTGGTGTAAATAATTAAATTTTGGAAACGTGCATATTTAAAAGTTTTTTGGTTTCTAATATGTTCAATTTCAAGGAGAGGTTACATTATTAAGTTGTTTGAATGCCAAAATTGGGAAATTTGGAAGTTATTCGCATTTGTTAAATTCAATTTAGAAGCAAGGTATAATTGGAGCAAATGAATTTGCATTTTGTTGAAATTTTGATCGAATAAAAAAAAATTGAATGAAGTGACTATTTTGCTTTTTTATAAATTTGTGGAATTTGGTCTCATTTGATTTGGAAATGTAAGTAAGCAAAGTGTTTTTTATTTTTCAAAGTTATTTGTATTTGTTAAAAGCAAATGAATTTGAATTCTGTTGAAATATTCATCGGGTCAAACATTTTTTTTTTGAATGCAGCGACTATTTTGCTTTTGTACAAATTTATGGAATTTGACCTCATTTGATTTTGAAACGTAGCTAATCAAATATTTTTTCAAAATGCAGTGTCTATTTTGAAGTTGACAAATTTGTAGAATTTAGTGTCAGTTGGTTTGAAAATGCTTTTGAAAAGTTCAAAAAGTTTTGAAAAATTATAAAAGCAGAACAGAAAGAAAAGGGGAAAATAGAAATGGCCGGCCCAGCAAAAGCCCGTCTGCAGCCCAGGCCCACAATGACGTCATTGTGACGTCTTTGGTGGATGGAGCTGCTGCGACGGCGACGACGTCGCCGGCGGCGAACCAACGCGTTCCAGGACGTGCGGCTGCGCGCGTTCGACGCGCCTCGATGCGGGGTGGCGGAAGGTGGCGGCGCCGCCACAGTCTGTCCGCCGGAGCTTCGCGGGCGAGAAGCAAACGCGGCGGCAACCTGCGGGTGGCGCGGCGTCGATTCCAGCGCCGACGCAGCGTCCCGGAAGGCGGCGCTGGGTGAGGAAGTGGAGGAAGCGACGGGCGAGCTCGTGGTAACCTTCGATTCGAGCGGAGAAGAGCAGGACGGCGGCAATGCGCGGCGCCGGCGGCGGCGACCTGCGGGCGCGTGCGGGAGAGAGAAGGGGAGGGGGAGACTCTACGGGCTGTTTTGCAAAGAAGTCCTTCACGTTTTTGCAATTGTCAAAACAGTCCATTGCTTCAGGTTTTACTGGACTGCGGGTTGATATCTGTTTCCGGGAGGTTTTTTTTTTTTGCAAAACCGTCAAGGTTGCGCTGTGTGAACCGTCCGATCGCCGACGAACGGCGCAGATCGTGTCACTCTGAACACTGTAGCATCTATAGCTAAGCTACAGTCGCCGAGCGCGGAGAGCTCACAGAATTGCGTGTCTTTGATATACTTAGTAATGCAAAGACCGTGTATTCAGTAATAACCTCGCCTGTGGCTATCATCGTCGACAAGATTGTCACGGAGTTGGCTAACTACTGTCTACTGGAGGTTTGCCGGGGTTCTGGGCGCGTCGTGGCCTCCGAACTAGCCTGTTTCCCCTGATGGTCGGTTGCAGGCAAAGCCTGCACCTGTTCTAACTGATGCATGTGTAATTACTAATTAGTGCTTATAGTTGCACTTGTACTTCGTACTCTATGAACCCTCAACCCTGTATTGTTACTCCCGGCATTTATCCTGGTCTCTCTTAAGGAAATAGTTGATACGTGCATCTGCATGTATACAATTAGTAGTTTTAGATAAAAGGCTTTGTGCCCATATTTGATCGAGAGATAGAACTAAGGTTTTTCCTTTCTACTGTAGCGCAGGAAGTGATATTTTGAATTAGTCTAGACACTTCTCCAAAGCCACAATTAAGCTGGGATTAAGACTTGATATATCACTTATTACACAAACGCCGCTGGGTCATTCATTTTCTCCAGCACTCTGGCAAGAAATGAGGTTTTCCATTAGTCTTTCTCTACAACTCCCGTACAACTTCCAGCACTCTTGTGGTCGGCTGACCGGTGTGTGTTCCGTTGTGCACGGTTGTAAAATTTCGTGTGTTCTATCTTCCTATATATATAAATGCGTGCTCTCTCACGTGTTACTAAAAGAAATGTAGAAGTCGGTTTCTCTAGAGGCAAGTATGTCAGTCGACGACTCGACGTGTTCACGTAGAAATATGAGCTTTGGAGTTCTATAGCATCAGTGTGCCATTTATCTGAGGAGACTACAAGTAGTTCAGCACATTGCTAGAAATGCATGTAATTTTATTGATACTTCTTTGTTTGGATGATACTACCCCATTCTTGATAACAATTTTCTTGAAAGTATACTTAAGGTGAAAGATAGCGTGCTAAAAGAAATAGCGGTGGCCTCCTTTAGATGCTATACATGCTATAGTGTGCTAATAGCGGGCTATATTTTAAATAGCGTTCAAAGAACATATAGCTAAAAAAATAAAGGATATCAACAAGAATAAGGGATATAGTTCAAAAATGGCGGAACAATATATGTCTAACCAGATATTAAAATTGTTCTCCAATTGTTTGAAGCTAACATCAACATTCCACGGGGCAACAATATAATATAAAATATTTATTTAGAATCTCAACATTAGTCATGTCAACTTCTGATTCAGAAGATGAACCGACAGATTGCAGTTCATCACCACTATAAAAACATGCAACAACTTCTTCTTCTTTTTCTTAAGGTGGAAAAAGTAGCATGCTATAACACTATGATATTTTAGCGCGATATAGCGTGCTATTTTACTAATAGCACCAATGCGAGAAAAAGTAGTAAAAATTAGCTATAGCGCGCTATTAGCGCCAAAATAGCGCACTATTTTTTTCATCTACTATTGCTTAATTACAAATTTAGCTAGACATAATGGTATTACCTCAAAAATATTGGCATGCTTTCATAAAAACCTATTTGGATAATATAAATTACATCCCTGTACTATTGCGATCCCTGTACTATTGCGATGACGCAACACTAGCACATATAAGGCCATTTGTGCCCCAACCGCAAATACAAACCGTGCGTATGGGTTTAACTCGTGTGCGGAGGCAAAAATGTCGCATACATTTGCTTATGTCAAGAATGCAATTATATATCGGAAAACTACAAATGGAGGCCGAGCTCCACATAACCCTTTATTTTAAAAAATTCAAAAATCATATTGTGAAGTTTTAAAAAAATCTGAACAAAATCCTAGATGTAGACAATGATGCATTCAAATTGAAAAATCTCAATTCAAAAGAATTCATATTATGGGCTACACAAATATAACAAATTTGACAGACTTGGGAGACTTGAAAATTTGCAATGTTCACTACTTCAATGTCAGATTTTTTTTTCATTTTTGTGCAGCCCAAAATATAAGATATTTCCATTTGAGATTTTACAAGCAGGTAGAATACAACATCGTCTACATCCATTTTTTTTGTAACTTCAAAATATTATTTTCAAATATTTTGAAAGTAGATGGCTCATTGGAGCTCAGCCTCTATTTGTCCACACTCCTTTATATCGCACATAGTTTGTTTCTAAAATCGTATACACTGTTGAGTAAGAATCGCACATGATTTGTATAGAAGAAACCATGTTAAATCATGTGGCCACAATTGGCGGGAAATAAGTGTGTGCAATAGTTTTCATTATCGCAAACGGGTGGGCAATTATGGTATTTTGTGTTGCTTTTCCTGCCAACGTGACTCCTTGGCTTCCGTCGAGCGTGTTGAATGCTTGCTTTCGTCCCATGTGGCACATGTTGATGACGAGGCAACTTTATCTCGGCCGCGTCGAGAGCCTTATAAAGCTCCTCGCCTTTTGTGTGTGCTTATGTGGCGCGGTGTAACACCTGTGCACCGTCACCGCCTTGAGCACGCATCTTCGAAGGAGGGGGAGGTGCACTCTCTCTAGTCGCTGAATCACAGTGTCGCCCCTCCTTGCCCTTGTACTCCATCTGGTCCTCCTCCGACGACTCCGAAATAAATTTGCGAATAGACGAGGACATTGGGACATCGAAACCGGAGGATTATTCAGCACTTACCAAGTTGTGGGAGGAGGCGGATCATGAGGCCGAGGATGGAGGCGAGGAGATATTCCAGGAGCAACGCGTGGTGGATGTGTCCATGGCGACAAAGCTCGCGTAAGATAGAGTACGAGCAGTGAGCAGTGAGCAGAATTTCATGGCGATGCTTGATAGTTCCTAGTATCTAGATGTTCTTCGTGGTGATTTTTAGGATGTGAGCAGTGTTGTGGTGCTAGTAGTTGTTGGTGTGGCTGTTGTGCTCCTTTTAACTGTTGTTGATGTTTTTGTCATTGTGTCACCTCTTGGTTTGCATGTGTGACTATGGTGCTTGTTCTGGCCCTAACCTGGTGCAAGTACCAAGTTCCCAAGGGAGTCCCCCTTGTGAAACTGGGTCAGCTAGTTGGATGTTATCTCCAAATGGGTATGGCAAGTGTAAATATGTGTGTCTCTATATGTTAGGCTTGATAATGATTTGTGCGTTTTGTTTACAGTTAAGCATTTGCTTGATTATGACATGGTTTAACTAGAGTGGGACTTAGGATCTGTTTGAATAATTCATGTCAAACATCATTCAACTTTCAAATATGTGAGCATTCAGAGGTTTCTACTCCCTTCTTATCAAAATTTAAGATGCCCTTGATTTTCTCTTATCAACAACTTACAATGTTTACTATGATTTGTACATATAGTATATTCAGAGAATTAGTATAAAGATATATGAAATGAAATAATTTTGCAAGACAAATGCAGCAATACCATTTATACATTTTCAATCTATATAATTTTGTGTGTATAAGTGGTCAAAACCGTGCATAAAAACCATGCAAAATAGAGCGCACCTTATATTTTGGGAGAATGGGAGGAGCACGTAAGATTTGACTGAAGTGGACCACAATATGTTGCCTTTGTCCCTCAATATGGATCAAACCAGTGTTGCCCTTATTTCCCTCGTGGTCTCCTTGCTTGATGCCTCATGATCCAATTGTCCCGTTATTTAATTGTACCTTTAGTTCTCTATGAAAGCATATTATCCCACTAACCACCTTTTTCGGGATCAAACGAGTTTTTAATCTCTATACATAGTTTTCAATATCAAAATTGTCTCACCAAAGGTGAGATAAACATTTTAACATAGCCAAAATCATTAGTTTGTAAATGTTTTTGTTTTGCAGATGATCAAAGAAAGTTGAAGATCAACAATACTTGTAGGACTCTTTTTCTTCCAATTTTGTTATCTTATTTTAATTATTTCGTACGAACAATTTTACAATAAAAAATGGTGTGCCAATACTTATGAGGACAATAAAATATTTTTTTATTTGATTCTCATTTTATTGTTGTTGATTATTATAAAATTTCATACACCCCACTTGTATCCAAAATCTGATGTTTCACAAAGGTCATGTCGAAGGTATTTGCACCCTCTCGATGATCTAGCCCTAAGTCATTAAATAGAACGAAATTTCAATTACTTTGTCCTCTTTAATTAAGATTCAAATTTTATTCCAGTTTCACATGCATGAATGCTAAAAAGCACAATTTTTAAATCTACCCAACGAAAGCTAGAACTACGGGATCTGGCGTGGACCTAGCGTGGTTTCATGGATGGATTTACCTGCATGTGGCATCAATGTGGTTGTGGTTACAAAAATTTGTTCGCTTCATTCTCTTGAGGCACACATATATAGCTCAATCGGTGTCTCTTAGATTTGTTAATTGTGTCGTAAAATTGCATGGTGCTCCTTTGTCACTGGTATCTTACAGATACAAAATCTTTACTACGCATTCTATCACGAGTCGTTCAAATTTCTTGGCACTGGGTTTCATTTCTTCATTGCTTACCATCCTTAAACTGATGATCAAATCAAGTCGGTGAATTAATATATGGATCTCTATCGTCATGTTTATATATACTGCGCATATTTAATGACCTAATTGTCAGCTAACAAGTCCAAGCTTTGTTTTATATCTTTTCTTTCACTCCACGGTTGCATGCTCCAAAAGTTCATACTAACATTTGTGCCACCGAATAAAAATCCTAGATTAAAGTACACAAAACTATCCAAATTGGGATAGACTTACAAACTTGTACTACTTTTGAGTTTTCTTCTAACAGAGCATTGAAAACTAGGGGGTGTTGCTTTGATGGGTCAGGCTGCCAAAAAGCTAGACAAAGAAAGAATTGACCCCCCCCCCCCCCTCTTCGGGGGGCGGGGGTGGGAGGAGGGGTTTGGGGGGGGGGGGCACAACACTTGGGTTGCGCATAGATGGATATATGTGCCACTTCGAATATGATGCTTTGGTGGTGGACGGGAGACGACGTCTACTCGTCTACATCATGTTACACATCCAATGTTTCATGGGTAGGTGATGTTTGTGCCCTAGATGCTCTCCTGGAAGTCTTCTCCCCTGTGGTCAAATTCTTCCTTGGGATAGCTTGCAAGGACTGTTGTTGGATAATAAACAAACTGGCCTGTCGAGGACTGCAATGGCCTTTTAGTTGTGTCATATGCCCAGACCTTGGAGACAATGGAGCACACTCTTACTAGTTGTCCATACTCTCACCTGGCACAAGGTCTTGTCCTAAATCTTCTCTATCGATAGTATTCCTATCGATGGGGACAAGTTCGTGGAATGGTGGTAGGCGTCTGTCCTTGCGACTCCAATGGCGGCCGGTAGGGTACTTCTTCGGTGATCATGTTCACAACCCGGTGGTTGTGGAAGCGGCCGCAATGCAGTCATTATTTATAGAACGCGGCATGACCTCAGTGGCTTGCTCGACACGATTAATGACAAGGCCAGATCGTGGACCGCAATAGGGGCGTCAAGGCTCGCGGAAATTCTTCCTTTCACCTTTTTTTTCCTGGCGTTGTAATCTCGGGTGTGGTCCCTCTATGGCTTACAAACAACTTCTATCTATCAATGAATCGAGATATTCTTACATATATACCCCTTTGCACATCATTGATGTAAGAAATACCCGCCTTCGAAATCGATTGTCAAAAGTACACCGGCGGAAACGAGAAAAGTGACATCTGGTATGGGATGGCGGGAACTACTTCCCGTTAACTGTGATGGAAGAAATTTCCATTTCGCGCACCACCCGCCATGGTGGGAAGTGCATGTTTGTCGACCGCGTCACCCCACGACCTCACCTCTTTTTGTCACTTCAAGTGGCGGCATGTACTTTTGGCCACCGCCAACTGGGATGACACATGTCACCTTTTCCACTTTTTGTCACGGTCAATTTTCGGAGGGGATATTTTTGACATTGACTATATCCAGAGTGATATATTTGTACAAGAATCATAATGAAGTTTATGTTTTGTCTAAAAATGATAGATCCATAGCACTTTACAGCCCTCCTATGTCCTAATTGGCAAGAGTGGGTGCAGTTTGACTGTGCTGGTAGGTCCCATATGCAGAGGTGACTTGGCTAGCCACGTGGACGGTTGTTCATGTCTCTCTCCCCTCTGTTTCTCTCTGCCCCGCAAGAAGGTGACCACCAACTCCCCGTGCTCGCTGCTGCTCATCGCAATCGCGCGGGAGAGCACGCCGGAATCCGCCGACGACCGACGCATAGGAGAAGGATGGCGCTGCCGCCGCCGCATTACCGGGCACGTCAACACTCGTCCTGCTTCTTCGCGAGTGGGTGTAGGCAGGGTGTTCGGCTGAATGCCCAGCTGGCCGTGCTTGTGTCTCGGGGTGCAGTCACTGCAGTGCTTGAAGCCTGCGAGAAGAAACCTGCCGCTTCACCGAAAAAGAAGCGCCGAAGGATTCCAGGCTGCTCCCGCAGGTCGATCGATCAGTTTCATCTTGGGGCCGAAGGAAACTCAAAGGCCCAACGTCCAGCGAGGCTCTCTCCCCAAATTTCATATCCCCGCCACATCCCCGCCCCTCCCCGTCTCCACCACAACAGACAAGAGAGAAGAGGAGAGTAGGAAATCAACCAAACCTCTTACCTCGCAGCAATGGCTCGAGTGGAATTCATGGACCGGGCAGGGCGGCCCCGGCTGATCGCCGAGACGTTCCTCCACCTGGAAGGAACGGAGCTCTCACTCCGCGTCCTCGACCGTCACGGGGCTGTACGTCTCGCGGCCACCCTCCTCGTCCACCGGTGCGGGGCGATTGGTTTCTCCGTCGCGGTTCTGGACCGCCACGGGACGCCTCGGATGCTCTTCGCCCGCTTCCTCCGGGAGGACGGGTTAGCCGAGGTCTACGTGCGAGTCGGCAGCAACCTGCGAATGCATGTCGTCTTCGTCACCCGCACGGGGAATGGCCTCTTCCCCACGGTCGGGACGCTTCTTCTGCACCAATTGGAGGCGCTCTTCGTCGGACGGCCGCGTGCGGACGCCCACAACTGCCGGGGACTGCCTCAACCTCACCGTGAAGCCGCGGCGATCGCCCTAGCGCGGCTGCGTGCCGTCCTTCCTGCCGCGGCGCTCGACCGCGCTCGGCCGCACGGGGGCATGAGCACCGCTGATCTCGCCCGGGGCCTGCTCGCCGCTGGGCTGGACCGTCAAGCGCACCGCGGCTTCGTCACCGCCGCGGTGCTCGTCGTCGACGGGCAGCCGTTTGCTCTTGCCCGCGCCCCAGCGCGCGGCGTCTACGGGCCGCCGTGGTTCGCTCTTCTCGCCACCTCGGCGGACGTCCTCGACGGGGCGCGGCTGATCGCCGAGGCATTCCTGCTACACGGAGGATTGGAGCTATCCCTCCGTGTGCTCGATCAGCAGCGGGCCGAGGTTCGCCTCAGCGCTACTCTCCTCGTACACCGGCGCGGGACGGTCGGGAGCACCGTCGCGTTGCTCGACCGCCAAGGAACGCCGCGTGACATCACGCTGCACCTTCAAGTGGCGGCGCTTTCCGTCGCGCGCGGCCGCGTGCGGACGCCCAAAACGTCCGCGGACTGCCTGGACCTCGCCGTCAAGCCGCCGAGATCGCCCTCGCGCGGCTGCGTGCCGTCCTCCCTGCCGCGGCGCTCGACCGCGCTCGGCCGCACGGGGGCATGAACGCGGCTGATCTCGCCCAGGCCCTGCTCGCCGCTGGGCTGGACCGTTAAGCACGCCCCCGTGGCTTCGCGCTCGTCGTCGACGGGCAGCCGATTGCTCTTGCCCGCCCCCCAGCGCGCGGCGTCTACGGTCCGCCGCGGTTCACTCTTCTCGCCACCGCGGCGGACGTCCTCGACGGGGCGCGGCTGATCACCGAGGCATTGCTGCGCCAGGGAGGATTGGAGCTATCCCTTCGTGTGCTCGATCAGCAGCGGGCCGAGGTTCGCCTCAGCGCTGCTCTCCTCGTACACCGGCGCGGGACGGTCGGGATCACCGTCGCGGTGCTCGACCGCCACGGAACGCCGCGACACCTCACGCTGCACCATCATGTGGCGGCTCTCTCCGTCGCGCGGCCGCGTGCGGACGCCCAAAACGTCCGTGGACTGCCTCGACCTCACCTTCAAGCCGCGGGGATGGACCTGGCGCGGCTGGGTGGCCGTGGTGTGTTTCATGGCGTGTTGGGCCACCTAGCGCCCAACCGTGCCCTCCTCACTGCCCCGGCGCTCGACGGCGCGCGGCCGCAGGGGGTCATGCACGACCCTGATTGCCTGGGGCCTGGAAGCTTGGCGAATGGCGCCAGATGGTCATTGCCGCTGGGCTGGACGCGTGCCACCATGGCTTTGTCAACGCCGCGGAGCTCTTCGTCAACGGGCCGTCCATTGTTCTCCCCCCGGCGCGGGCAGCCGCTGCGGGCGTGGTTTCCGCTTATCCCCGCCCCAGCGCTCGGCCGTCACGGGCCTCCTTTGCGATTCCATCTGCCAGCCGCCGCCCTCGGCTTCAACGGGCCGCCGAGATTCATGCTCGGCCCTGGAGAGCCAGCCCGCCATCTCGCTGTCGCCAGGCTTGGTACTGGAGCTCCCCTCCGCCCTCTTGCGGTCGACACGCTTGGCCTTGGGCCACCCCGCCCTCTCGCCGTCCGTGCGCTTGACCTTGGAGCACCACCCCGCGCCATCGGCGTGGCTGAGCTTGGCCGAGCGCCAAGTCGTGCTCTTGTTCCGGCTGCCACAGGCTTCAATGCAACTGACGATGAACTTCTCCGTCAGTTGGAAGAGGGTTTTGGTGTGTTTCAGAGGCAACCGATTCCTCAAAGGTATTGCTGTTCTGAGCTTACTTGCATGTTATCAGTGTAAAAGGGTCCATAGTTTCATCATGCCTAAATAATGACATGGTGTGCAATGTTAGTATTTCTATCAGCCATTAGCGGACTCAGTTTAGTCTATCAGGCAGTCTCTAACTTCATGATTGGTTTCCTGGGCAGTGCTAGCAGAATTTTGGATGGAATCCTTGCGCTCAGCCAAACAGAACAGGCACTAATGGTGGAGGCTATCATAAATCAGATGTCAGATACGGGTGTTAGTCAGGTCAGGCTGATTCCTGCACTTTCTCTTGGGGATCAACCAGGTGCCCGCCTTCCTCAACGAAACGTCAAGGGACGGATGTGGAGAAGCTTTCTCGCAACTGTTGGGCTGTCAGTTGTTTCAAATATCTTCCTCTACTTCCTGTCTGTTGGAATTAAGATCCTTGAAAAGAAAGCAGAAGGATTAAGCAGCAGATGGAGTTGGCTCGTAAAATTTATCGCATGGCTGATTGAGCGAGTTATTTCTCCCAGCTTTCTCATGTGTTTGCTGCTCCTGGTGACTGTCTTGGTAATTGACAGTGAGAGACATATGCTGAGGTATGAGCATAATGGAATAGCCAATGTCCTGATCAATGGCATTTCAAGGGGGCTTCTTCTTGGGCATTAGATCATTCCCAGGAATCAATGATCCTGATCGGTGGGCGAGCTTGCCGCAATCATCATCGAAATATTGGGGCAGCATTCATGTGCTGGATGAGAGGTTTTTGGGACCCGGACATAGCTGATGCCTGAACATAGGAATACCACAGTCGTGTTGGAACCATATGATTGAAGGCCAGAATTCCACAGAAATATCAGCACTGAAGCACAAACAATACCTCAGCCAACATCAGTGTGAACATTGGGCACGCATAAGCCACTGTCAGATTGCAACCAGCCTGGCATGAAAAATAGGCTCCTCCAAATGTGGTTTCATGACTAGGCTTTTGTGCTTCTTTTTAGTTGTCCATTGCTTTTTTCAGACAATCTGTTCACTTACTGATAACTTTTTGTTGCTGGATGTGTATGCCAGAGCATACGTCGTTTAGTTGCTGCCTTAAGTCCGGTAATAGATATCAACACTCTTAGCAACATTCCTGCAGCTATATGCATTCTTTCAGATATACAGTCTGACATTACAGTATTACACTAGACCTGTAATCTTTTACACATTTCAAACAGGTCATGGCAAAATTGAGCAAACTCTGTTATGTTGGAACTTGCAAAGATAATCCTTACATCAGATCATCATTTTGACACACAATTCACCCCCTCCTCTAAAGGACCCGCAGGAGGCCATCATCTTAACATTTTCTTCATTCTGGGATTATAGCAACAAGAATAGCTACGCACGACACTACAGCAGAGAGCAATAACCTATCTTTATCCATCCTCCTAATCTTCAGCTCCAGCTCCTCAATCTTGTAACCCTTATAGTACGCAGCTTCTTCCTTAGCCAGTAGCATTGAAACTTGCTTGGCCTTGGGTCTGCCTCCCTTTAACTGCATCCAAACCACTGAACTCAAGAACCAAACAAAAATATTCAGTTCCCGACCCCGCAATCAGCCTACCCGTGTACCCGACCATATAATTTCGCGCGTGCCTGCTGTAGCCGGCTCTATCGAACCCACGCCCTGGATTTCCATCGCTTCAACCATGCTTCAGTTATTCTATCTCGTCGCCGTCCTCGGTTCCTTGAAGGGGCACATTGGCGCCGGCGAGTACTCCAGCGGCCAATCGCGGTATCGCAGCCAATAATGGTATTCCAGCACGATGCTGATTGCTGAGCTCCGACGAATTCGGGAGACACAAGAGCTCGCTGACGCCTCCATCTCCGCCCGATTCCTTCGATTTCACCTTTTTTTTCTCTTTAGGAATCCTTCGATTACACCTTTGTTTTTTCCAGAGAGAATCCTTCGATTGAGGGCCCAAATGTAAACTGGGCCTTTTGCTTGACAGGCCAACAG
The DNA here is from genome assembly GCA_947311845.1 of Poa pratensis. Classification (NCBI taxonomy): domain Eukaryota; kingdom Viridiplantae; phylum Streptophyta; class Magnoliopsida; order Poales; family Poaceae; genus Poa; species Poa pratensis. Next base: position 10,992,109 of record CAMZMU010000060.1, on the reverse strand, counting down.
GCCGCATTGCCGCACGGCACACGAAGAAGGGCTGAGTCTGGCGAACTGACTTTTGTTTTTGACGATTCGTCCGTGCGACGGGCGTAATCGACTGTTAAAAGGAAAACGGGTTAATGGATTCGAACTCAGGTGCTGTGGTTTTCCTTTTACGACTAGTAAACATGTCCTCACCGGGAGAGGGGAAAATCTTTTTGTCACATAGACACACGCTAATTAGTAATTAGGGCATGTATAATGGGGTGTCAGTCTTCTCTTAGCATTGTCATATAGGACATTTGTCTAGTTGGAGAAGAGATAATGAAGAAAGGTGAAAGAACAGATCCTTCCCCACAGTGTTTTGATGTTTGTTGACAACACACTTAGATGTCTAATGTGTGTGCTAAAAGTGTGCAGGATTGTATCAATTAATATTGCACAGGTTTTGTCTCAAGAAAAGGAAGAAAAGCAGTCTTCATAGCTTCATCCGGTACTACCGGGTTCACCCCGGTACTACCGGTTGTTCTGCCATGCGGAACTACCGGGCCCAGTACCGGATCTCCAAAAGCTCTCTGGACTCGCTCGATTTAATCCGGTAGTAGCACCGGTAGTAGGCGCGGTACTACCGGGTGGGAGCACTACCGGACCAGGACGTCCGGTACTACCGATGCGCGCGTGGAGTGAGAGTTGACCAGTCTGACGCCAGGACTTCAGTTCCCGTCAGCCGGTACTACCGGGCGAGGCCCGGTACTACCGCTGCGGGCTGTTTACAGTTCAAACGGGCAGATTTCTGGGAGGGGTATTTATACCCCTCCACCTACCTCCGGTTGGATAAGCTTGATTCCTCACTCTCTCTCCACCATTGTTGCAAGCTTCAATCTACTAGAGCTCCCACTCCAACCACTCAAACACGTTGATACTTTGAGGAGTGAAGGAGGAGCCCTAGATCCGCATCTCCACCGAGCCGATTTGTCTACATCGACCTAGTCACTTGTAGATCTTGTGTAACTTGATATTGGATACCTAGAAGATACTTGTGATTCTTGTGGCTTTGGTAGCCACAAGGATTAGCCGGGAGCCTCCAATTGAGTTGTGGAGACGCGACCCGGCCTTGTGATTCTTGTGGCTTTGGGAGCCGCGGGAATTTGGTGAGAGCCTCCAATTCGGTTGTGGAGTGTGCCTCATCCTTGTAAAGGTTTGTTGCCGACCTCGAGGGCATCATATAGTGGCTCGTGGATCTCATCGGAGGATAACACGAGGGAGATACGGTGTGCCATATCAAGGCTATTCGGAGTTCACTTTGTGACTCCGCACCGCTCCAACGGAGACGTAGCTTCCATTGGGAAGTGAACTTCGGTAGAACATCTCCGCGTCACCGTGTGGTTATCTCTTAACCTTCCTTTACTCGTATTGCTAGCTTATCTTGTGTAGAATATCTTGCTAGCTTGTTTATTGCTCATCATATAGGATTGTTCATCTAGTTGCATATCTAGAGAACTTATATTTGAGCAATTCCTTAACTTGTTGAAAAGAAAATTAAAATTGTAGTTGCCTATTCACCCCCCCCCCTCTAGTCAACCTACTCGATCCTTTCAATTGGTATCAGAGCAAGGTCTCTTTATTAAGGGCTTAATCGCCTAAAGAGGAGGATGGCTAGTGCGGAGGAAGTACAACGTGCTAAAGATGAGGAGTTAAAACTTGCTAAGGAACAAGAAAAACGTGATAGAGAACAACTTGACAAAGAACTAAGAAGCGGGAATAATCCCTCCCGAGGGTGATGCCCCAATCACCATGAAGTCCATGATTGAACTTTTGGGTACATGAAAGGCAAAATGGTGGAGGAGGTGTATACTCGGGTATCTAATCAAAATGGCTCCTCATCATCCGCTAGCCCTATTAAGGGTGCTAGTGACAAGGATAAAAATGATAAACCTAATGAGAAGCCTTCTCTTAACTTTGCTCCACCTAGCTCTTATCTCACTCAAGTTTCACTCACTCAACCTCATATAACCAACCTTGGTAGACCCCCTCCTAAGCTTGATAATACTCGTTATTTCACTTGGAAGAAATCTATGGAGTCTTATTTTCGCAGCTCATCGGTGCATCTTTGGAGGGTGGTTCTACATGGTTTCAACCCGTTGATCCCAACAACTTGACCAAGCAAGAAGAGATTGATGAGCAACTTGATGCAAATGCCAAGTACATTCTTGAGAGTGCTATGACCGCAATGATGAAGATCATGTGCGGAATCTCAAAACTTGCAATGAGGCTTGGCTCCATCTTGAAACCGTGTATGAAGGAAATGAGGGCATTCAACGCTCCAATGCGGCCGTCCTTCAACATCAAGTTGACAACTTCATCATGCTAGACGAAGAGACTCCGACCGAACTTTACCGAAGACTCTACAAGCTTGTGGTGACATGTAGGGAAAATGGAAAGAAGGATATGGATGATGAATGGGTCAAGGCCAAGTTCCTTCAAGCAATTATGCCATATAGTGAAACTATGGTGATGAACCTCCATGCAAGAGCGGATTACACAACAATGACTCCCAATGACATGTTGGCTCAATTTGTCACATATGATACATTGAAGTCCACATCCAAGTCTTTCAACCAAGTCCGTGGCCCGAAGACTCTTGCTTTGAAGGCTCGTGTGGTAGACCATCCAAGATATGAAGAAAGCCCGGTCTATGAAGGTGAAGAAGACTTGGAGGGTGAGCTCAATGAAGTTCTTGCACTTGCCGCCACCCGGTTTTGGAACAAGAAGAACAAGAGCGTCAACCCTCACCAATAAAAAGAATGTGCTTCAATTGTGGAAAGGACACTCATCTTGTGAAGGATTGCCCCTATGAAAGAAGAGAGGATAATGGTGGTCAACTCATTCTAAAGAAGAACAAGTACCACCCCAAGCCTACCTACATGAAGAGATCACCTCAAAAGGCTCTTGTGGCATCCCATCAAGAGGAATACGAGTCCGGAGGTGAGGAGGATAAAGAACCAAGTGAAGAAGTAGGAATGGCGGCTCTTGCAATGGGCACCCTTCCTCCATCATTGGCCAACCTCTTCTCATCTCCAAACGACGACAAGATCTCCAAGCCTATGTGCCTCATGGCCAAGGAAACTAAGGTGAATTCCCCACCAAAAATTACTATCTCCTCTAACCCATCACTATTGGATTGTGTTGAGGATGTAGGGAAAATTGAAGAAGAGGATAAAATTTCTATCTTCATTAGCAAGCTCCAAGGTCCAACCAAGAAAATGGTTGAGGCCCTCATGTATCAATATGGAGAAGCCAAGCATCTTCTTAATGAGAAGGATGTTAGGATTTGTGAGCTCGAAGGGCATGCATGTGATCATGCCGACAAAATTGGTGAGCTAGAAGATCAACTTGTTGAGGAACAATTGCTCCGTGAGCAACTTGAGGAGACACATGCCATGGATCTTTCCAAGGCAAAAGAAACTCGTGAAACCTCTATTCAAATTGCTATTGATCTAAAAAGTAAAAATGAGGAACTTGTAGAGAGTCATAACAAACTCTTTGAGGGTTTTGAGCAACTTAGGGAAACCCACAAGGTGACCTCAAGTGAGCTCACTACACTCAAGGAGTCATATGCCAAACTACAAGCTCAATTTATCTATGCTAGCTTCACCACCTCTCATAATGATAAAGATGCAAATGCTTGTACCACTAACCCTTTATGTGTCAAGGCATCTCTTATTGAGGAAAACACTAGGTTGAAGGCCCAACTTGAGAAGGGCCTAGCCACTTGTATCCAAGGGGAAAAGAACCTCAATGATCTTTTGAGCAATCAAAAGGGAGTGGTTGGCAAAGAAGGAATTGGGTTCACACCCAACTCTAAGAAGGTCAACAACAAGAAGAAGAAGGCGACTCCCCCTTCCAAAGATATTGTTTTTGTGAAGGAGGGGGAGTTAGCCAAAGCAAATGACAACTCTATTGGGAGTGGTAATGTCACTAGGGGCAATGCCACTCACAATAACTTTGCGGGAAAATACAACCCCTCATATGTTCTTTTGAAATCTACAAATGGTTGTGTTTTTGCTAAATATGTTGGCTCTTCATATGGAGATGATTATCACTATGCTATTTGGGTTCCAAAGACCCTTGTGACTAACAAAAGAGGACCCATTCCAAAATGGGTACCTAAATCAAAGACTTGATTTATTGTAGGGTTTCTCTTCCGGTGGATCTTCATGGCTCATTGATAGTGGATGCTCATCCCATATGACCGGAAGCAAAGAACTAGTAAAGGACTTATTGAAACAACTACTCTCATTCTCTCATGTCACCGTTGGCAACAATGCAAGACTCAAGGTAGTGGGAGTTGGTAAAGTGGTGATCACTCCGGAGTTATCCATTGAGAAGGTCCTCCTTGTCGAATCTCTTTCATACAATTTACTTTCCGTTGGTCAATTATGCAATGCCGGTTACACCGTTATTTTTAATAAATACCACGTGACCATCCTTTTCACTCAAACACTCAATGTCGCCTTTGTTGGATTTCGTGAAAACGGTTTGTATGTGGTTGATTTCTCAAAAGAGACCACTCAAATCGCTACATGTTTAATGGCTAAAGGCGACAAGGGGTGGCTTTGGCATCGCCGACTTGGCCATGTCGGTATGAGAAATTTACAAACTCTTGTAAAGGGTGGACACGTGGTAGGACTAACCGATGTTAATTTTTCCAAAGATCGTCCTTGTAGTGCTTGCATAGCCGGAAAGATGCATGAGAAGAATCACCCCAAGACGACCATTATCTCCACTAAGAGGCCTTTGGAGCTCCTTCATATGGATCTTTTTGGGCCTCCCACATATGATAGTCTTGGTGGCAAGAAATATTGTTTGGTGATTGTGGATGATTATTCAAGATATTGTTGGACTTTCTACATCAAGAAGAAGAGTGAAACTCAAAAGATATTCATTGACTTTGCAACCCTAGTTCAACGCCAATATGACTCCAAGATTTTGGCAATTAGAAGTGACAATGGTACGGAGTTCAAGAATTACACTATGGATGATTTCCTAAGTGGGGAGGGCATTCAACACCAATATTCCGCTGCATATACTCCCCAACAAAATGGTGTTGCCGAAAGGAAGAACCGCACTCTTATTGATATGGCAAGAACTATGATGGCCGAATTTAATTCCCCATACAACTTTTGGGCCGAAGCCATCAACACCGCTTGTCATTACTCAAACCGGCTCTTTTTCCGTCCTCTCAAGAACATGACACCATATGAACTCTCACCGGTAAAAAGCCAAATGTATCTTACTTTCGAGTCTTTGGATGCAAATGCCATGTTTACATTAAAGGTTGCAAAATTGCTAAATTTGAATCTAGATCTTTTGATGGTATATTTGTTGGATATGCCGCAAAGTCTCATGCTTATAGGGTCTACAACATATCCACCGGGTGTGTTGAAGAATCTATGAACGTGGAGTTTGTCGAGGATAATGGCTCCCAAGCGGAGCATATTGATCATGATGATGTAGGTGATGTTGCTCCATCTCAAGCCATAAGAACTATGGGGATTGGAGAACTAATTCCTATTGAAGGACCTACTCAAGAAGAAGGAACAAGTTCTACCCAAGTTGAGCCATCTACCTCAACAAGTGATCAACCAACTATCAATGATCAAGAACAAGAACATGTAGACAAGAAAATGGTCAAGACCCACCCAACTCTAGTGGTGAACAAGAACATAATGAACCCACAACCCCAAGAACTCCACTTCGGGTTGACCATGAGCAAATGAAGGAAATGATGAAGATATTTGTTGGTGAAACAATTGGTCAAGCCTCGGAACGCCGGGTCATCCGGCGTGCATCAAATTGGATTACCAACAACACTTCAAAGAAAATATCCTTGGGAGTATCCGTAGAGGTGTGTCCACACGCAATCAATTAGCTAACTTTTGTGGTCATGTCTCTTGTTTGTCTAGCTTAGAACCTCTCAAGGTGTATGATGCCCTTGAAGACATGGATTGGGTTGCGGCTATGCATGAAGAGTTGAACAACTTCGAGCGCAACAAAGTATGGTCATTAGTGGAAAGACCCAATGACTCCTCCCATAATGTCATTGGAACCAAGTGGATATTCAAGAACAAGCAAGACTCAATGGTCAAGTCATCCGCAACAAAGCAAGATTGGTTGCACAAGGCTACACCCAAATCGAAGGAGTCGACTACGGTGAAACCTATGCCCCCGTTGCTAGACTTGAATCCATTCGCTTACTAATTGCTATGCATCTACTCATAAATTACTTATATCAAATGGATGTTAAAAGTGCTTTCTAAATGGTCCACTAAATGAAGTGTATGTGAAACAACCTCCGGGTTTCGAAGACCCTAAATTTCCTAACCACGTCTACTTACTACATAAGGCTCTTTATGGGCTCAAGCAAGCTCCACGTGCTTGGTATGATCATCTCAAGGAGTTCTTAGTAGACCGTGGCTTTGAAATTGGGGTAATAGATCCCACCTTTTCACAAAAGAATAAATGGAGATTTTTTGTATGCCAAATATATGTTGATGATATTATCTTTGGTTCCACTAACCATGAATTTAGTGATCAATTTCCAAGCTAATGACCAAGGAATTTGAGATGTCCATGATGGGAATTGAATTATTTTCTTGGCTTTGAAATCCATCAATTCGAGAAGGAACATTCTTATGTCAAGCCAAGTACATTAAGGACATGCTCAAGAAATTTGATATGAACAATGCCAAGCCATATAAGTTTCCCATGGACTCCAAGGCGGATCTTCACTTAGATCCGGATGGTAAGGAAGTTGATCAAAAGCTTTATCGTTCTATGATTGGATCTTTGCTTTACCTTTGTGCATCTAGACCGGATATTATGTTTAGTGTGGGTATGTGTGCAAGATTCCAATCAAGTCCTAGGGAAAGTCATGAAACCGCGGTCAAAAGGATTCTAAGATATTTGTTGGATACTCCCAACTATGGTCTTTGGTATCCCCATGGTACAAGCTTTGATCTTGTTGGTTATTCGGATGCGGATTGGGCGGGTTGCAAAATGGATAGAAAATCAACTTCGGGTACATGCCAATTCCTTGGTAGGTCCCTTGTGAGTTGGTCTTCCAAGAAGCAAAATTGTGTGGCCTCGTCATCCACCGAAGCCGAATACATCGCCGCCGGTAGTTGTTGTGCACAATTATTATGGATGAGGCAAACTTTAAAGGATTATGGTGTCATTTGTGACAAAGTGCCTCTTTTATGTGACAATGAAAGTGCTATTAAAATTGCACACAACCCGGTTCTTCATGGCAAGACCAAGCACATTGAGATTCGGTATCATTTTATTCGAGACCATGTTGAGAAGGGTGATATTGCAATCAAGTATGTCAACACCAAGCATCAACTCGCCGATATGTTCACAAAGCCTCTTGGTGAAGCAAGATTCAAGGAGTTGAGAGGAGAACTAAATGTGGTGGACATATCCAATTGGATTTAGTGGATTTCTTGCATACCTACCCATATTAGACGATACTTATTTGGTTTAGATGTAGGCATGGACATAGGGGGAGTGCGGTCCTAATCATTGGACCATCCCTCCCCCCATTATGCCGATAGTAAGAATTCATTTGCATCTCTATATTCGTTCTATGAATTGTGAGCTTAAATGACGAGTAGTGGCCGTGACTCAAGATATATCTTCGCGGTATCACACCACATACTCATACATGGTGGCCTCGGCCACCACCCTCTTCCTTGTGAAGAGTTGGTTTCATTTGGATTTTATTGGTTTTCTAGTGCTCCTATGGAAAACATGCTCAATTTGGTGTTTTTGTGTGTATTTGATTCTTGCAAATTGAGTATGAAGTACCATCTCCAGTGTGTTGATCTAATCCTATGCCTTTCATCTATCTCAAAACAACTTCCATCTTGCACAAGTTCAAATTCCTTACACAAAAAGAGAAATCTGGGGTTTCTTAGGAGGCCCCGGTAGTACCGCCGGTGGGATCCGGTAGTACCGGGCTCTGAATCTAAGCAGTTTGCTGCTCGCAAAGATTCAGGCCCCGGTAGTACCGGATTCTCCGCCCCGGTACTACCGGGAATCGCGGGTTCTAGATATTCACCGTGCGGGCAGGGTGGGGGTTATTCCCCATTTTCCCCACCCGCACGAAGCCACACCGCCGCCTCCTCTGCTCCTCACCTCCGGCCGCCGCCCTTGGCCGCCGGAATCCGCCATCTCCGGCCAGATCTGCTCCGTGGGAGCGATCCCCTCGTCGATCTCCTCCATGGCCTCCGGTATTTCCCCGTTCTTTGCATTCTTTGTTTCTAGATCTTGAAACCTAGATGTATGGAGAGGAAATGTTGGTAGCTCCGTTGGCAACGGTTAAAGTTGGATGGATGATCACCTAGGCCTTGTTAGCTAGCATATATGTGTAATGTATGGTTGAATCTCTCGATTGTGCCATTTCAGTCTTGAATCGGCTCAGCCGGTACTACCGGGTTCACCCCGGTACTACCGGTTTTCAAATTTGCTCGATTCAACCATTCTTTACATCTACTGGCTAGTTTTTGATTCCTTATCCGTGAACTTGTGCACTCATCTATTCCCTGCCCTACCTATATGCTGTTTCACAGGTAGTCGCCGTGGTACCAAGAAGCCACGTCTTGTGGAGGATGAGATTGAAGAAGAAGAAGAGGAAGTATTGCCTGCTCGCACCACAGCCAGAACTCAAGCAAGGGAAGAACATCAGCTGCTGCTCGTACCACCACTGCTCCCCCCACGAGAGCCCGCAAAGCACTTCACTTATGGAAGAATGAGGACTATCAGAAGCTCAGAGAAGAGAATCCCTATGCTGAGGAGAGGTCACCTCTTGTGCGGAATCCGCACTTTTACACAAATGATCAAGAAGCCATCTACAAGGAAATCTATCTCCACAAGGATTACTCCGTGGTTGTCCAACACACTCTTGATATTCTTACATGAGAAACTCGAAGCACAAGGGCTATTTTGATGAGACACTTGCTATGTGTGAAGAGTTTGGGCTGATTGACATCATGAAGGAGAACCATCCCTACATTGAGTACTACATCATTCAGTTCTTTGCCACCGTCTACCTTGACCATGATGAAGCCGGACCCTATATTGGATGACTAAGGACACCTTGCTTTCCGCCACCATGGCGGAGTTTGGAGAGCTTCTAGGCTATGAAGACAAGGGTGAAAGTGTTGCTAGTGGATGGAGGTGCCATGACAATGATCGCTCAAGCTCCAAGGATGTTCTTGACCAATCACTATGGCAAGGGCACCACCGGTAAAACTGCCATCTTGTGCGTCCATTTGAGATTCTCCACCGTGTCTATAGGAAACCATTGCTCCTCGTGTGGGAAATTGGGATGAGGTTCATGGCTTCATGTTTGACCTTCTCAAGCTCTCATATGAAAATCAAGGCAAAGGCAAGAAGCTTGATGTGATGGATTGGATGTGGAATGACTTGTGGTCCACAATCATTGATAGAAGGGCCCCCATCTATGGCCCATACATTATGAAGCTCATTCGCCGCAAGTGGGCTCTCAAGAAGAATGGAGAAGACATCATGAAGGATGGCAGCCCCGTTGTGGCTCATCTGGTGAAGGAACTGCGTATCAAGTCTCATGCTCCTCCCAAAACCAAGCCCTTTGATCCTGAGGCTGCTGCTGAAGCTGAGAGAGCTAGTGGGAGTGCACCTCCTCTTGAGGAACCTTCATGGTTCAAGAAGCTGCAGATTAAGGCCAAGAGCCTTTTGCCTCAAACTGGATTTGGAAGACCGCTGTATGAAGCTCATGTGTATCACAAGAAGGCAGCTCGCGACACAAAGCAATGATGAGGCATATGAACATTCCAGTCTCCGATGGTTCCGAAGAAAATCACTCCAAAGGAGGAATGGGTGTCCAAGCATGGTTTCTGGAGTGATGAAGATGCTCCTCCACATGGTGATCGCTTTCAGGCCTCCTCTTCGACCCACCACGGCGCGGGTGGAGCTTGATGCTCCTAGGGACGTACTAGCATCGCGCTTCTCCCTTTTTGGCATTTCGATGACAAAGGGGGAGAATGTGTTCTATTTAGGATGAGCCGTGGGATTTGCATGGGTGGAAACACAAGCTCGCACTTCGTTTGATCTTTATGCTTGTGTTTCATCTTTTATCTTTATTTGGATATTTGCTTTGAACTTCCTATGCATGGTGTAAGACATGCCTTGAACTTATGGTATTGTAATAAGACCTATCTAGTATGTTACTTGCGTATTGTTGCTTATATTGTGCAAGTTGTGTAATTGTTATCCATATGAACTTGCTTGGTTCGTAAAATATAGGGGGAGCTCCGCCCATTTTATATGGTGTGTTTTGCATTCAAAAGCAAATTCCTAATAAACACACAATTTGGAGAGCCCCGTCTATCTTTTGCAAATCATTTGTTTCTCCTAAGTATGTTGTCATAAACACCAAAAAGGGGGAGATTGAAAGGACATATCCTTCCCCACAGTGTTTTGATGTTTGTTGACAACACACTTAGATGTCTAATGTGTGTGCTAAAAGTGTGCAGGATTGTATCAATTAATATTGCACAGGTTTTGTCTCAAGAAAAGGAAGAAAAGCAGTCTTCATAGCTTCATCCGGTACTACCGGGTTCACCCCGGTACTACCGTTGTTCTGCCATGCGGAACTACCGGGCCCAGTACCGGGCCCAGTACCGGATCTCCAAAAGCTCTCTGGACTCGCTCGATTTAATCCGGTAGTAGCCCCGGTAGTAGCGCGGTACTACCGGGTTGGGAGCACTACCGGACCAGGACGTCCGGTACTACCGATGCGCGCGTGGAGTGAGAGTTGACCAGTCTGACGCCAGGACTTCAGTTCCCCGTCAGCCGGTACTACCGGGCGAGGCCCGGTACTACCGCTGCGGGCTGTTTACAGTTCAAACGGCAGATTTCTGGGAGGGGTATTTATACCCCTCCACCTACCTCCGGTTGGATAAGCTTGATTCCTCACTCTCTCTCCACCATTGTTGCAAGCTTCAATCTACTAGAGCTCCCACTCCAACCACTCAAACACGTTGATACTTTGAGGAGTGAAGGAGGAGCCCTAGATCCGCATCTCCACCGAGCCGATTTGTCTACATCGACCTAGTCACTTGTAGATCTTGTGTAACTTGATATTGGATACCTAGAAGATACTTGTGATTCTTGTGGCTTTGGTAGCCACAAGGATTAGCCGGGAGCCTCCAATTGAGTTGTGGAGACGCGACCCGGCCTTGTGATTCTTGTGGCTTTGGGAGCCGCGGGAATTTGGTGAGAGCCTCCAATTCGGTTGTGGAGTGTGCCTCATCCTTGTAAAGGTTTGTTGCCAACCTCGAGGGCATCATATAGTGGCTCGTGGATCTCCTCATCGGAGGATAACACGAGGGAGATACGGTGTGCCATATCAAGGCTATTCGGAGTTCACTTTGTGACTCCGCACCGCTCCAACGGAGACGTAGCTTCCATTGGGAAGTGAACTTCGGTAGAACATCTCCGCGTCACCGTGTGGTTATCTCTTAACCTTCCTTTACTCGTATTGCTAGCTTATCTTGTGTAGAATATCTTGCTAGCTTGTTTATTGCTCATCATATAGGATTGTTCATCTAGTTGCATATCTAGAGAACTTATATTTGAGCAATTCCTTAACTTGTTGAAAAGAAAATTAAAATTGGTAGTTGCCTATTCACCCCTCCCCCTCTAGTCAACCTACTCGATCCTTTCAAAAGGGAGGCTGCCTTCTCTTAGCTAAGAGATGATCTCTTATTAAAAAGAGAATGCTATTTTCTCCATTATACAATATGTCTTTCCTTAACAACACAATTTCTCACTAAAACATAATTAATTCTCATTAATTGTTAGGGATGACAATAAAAGATAATGCATTGTATAACTTATATTGTATGCCTTCTCTAAATGACGTGGATGTAAGAGAAGGCTTATCTTCCCTATCATTGTACTCAAATTTTTCTCCAACGCTTCATCGGCACCAGTGAGTAGGGTATGAATTGAACTGCTATGGCCGCCTTCTTCTTTGCTGAAAATCTATCGTTGCAGGGTTATAAAACACATATACACTGAGAGGTTACAGGGTTACAGCCTACAAGGTACCTTCTGATTCTTGAAGAGGTGCTCTACAATGTATTGCATTTCATGATTCTCTTTCTCATGAAATGCATGCTGGAGGCTGATCTGGTCTTGGCAGAATGTGACTTGATACTACATAAGACGTGGGGTAATTAAGACCTTTTAGAGAAAACTGGTGGAAAAAAAATAGGTAGACGGAAAAATATAAAACAAGTAGTAAGGGGAAATCGTACGGAGGTTGGAAACAAAATCATTGTCTGGTTCGGCCAGGGAAATCAGTGAAATTTGCCTGATCAGATCTTTGATTGCTGTCCTGAACATGGTAGAAGCATCATCGTCACACATAGCGCGCAAGCCCAGAGCCGAGCTTTTCCTTATGAGATGAAGAACACAGAGTCCCTAAAAAACAAAAATGAACCACCGGCAGAACAATAACGGAAAAATGAAGGGAGAAAAAATCGGAGCTCATATTCAGTGCCTTTAGCATTGGTTAGCGCGCCGTCGCCCGTGCTCCCACGCGTACCATCGTACGCATTTCCGATTGTACTGGGTGGGCTGGCCCATCTCGCTCGCGCTCACTCGTCCGTTCATTTTATTTATTTGTGTCGAATTTTGTTGCAAGTTCACTGGAAAACCATACGATTTCTGCTCCTTTTGGAAAATCTGGTGAAATCGAAAAAGTCCCCAAATTATAAAATGTTTCACGAAAAAATGTTCATGAATTCGAAAAATGGTTCATGAACATTAACTTTTAAAAAAGTTCACGAAAAATATTCATGATTTTGAAAATGGTTTCATGAATTTGAAAGTGGTTCATAAGAAATGTTCATGAATTTGAAAAAGGTTCATAAATTTGAAAAATTGGTTCATGAATTTGAAAATGTTTCCCAAATTATAAAATGTTTCACGAAAAAATGTTCATGAATTTGAAAAATGGTTCACGAAAAATGTTCATGACCCATTTTCAAAATCTGAATTTTTTTAACAAATTTGTTCATTTTTAAAAATCTGAACATTTTTTCAAAATCATGAACCATTTTCAAAATCTGAAAATTAGAAAAACAGAAACCAACAGGAAAAAACTAAAACCGAAATCTAAAAATGAAAAGGAAACAAAAAAACGGACAGGAAAAAGAAAAACATAAAAAACAGGCGCACAACCAAAACCCGGTGCTAGTTGGGCCGGCCCAATTGCGAAACGAAACGCATGGAGGGGTGCGCGTTGCGCCGTTGCGCCGCTAACAGTGCAACGGGCGTAGAATAGGAATCCGTGAAAAAATCCTCGTTCACTCCTCGAGGTCCCATCAACGCTCTGGCCTTCACATTTCGTTAACACGGCGGCCGGTTGCCATGGCCATGAGCCCGAGTTCGTGCCATGCGGACATAGAGGCGGAAACGCACGTCACGTCGGATCAAGCCTAACCGCCACGTTGGAAGATGTGGTGGTGCTTGCTGCCCGTCACGGCGACAGATACGGTCCGGACAGAAACCAGGCACCCAACCGCCCACCTAAACTGAGCCCAAACATTGGGGTGTCCGACACCCACTGTCGTCGTCCGCACTCACAACCAACCTTCCTCGACCTGTTTCGTAAAAGAGCACCGTGAGCGGCCGCATTTCACAGACCGTATCCGCCTCTTCCCCTCTCGTCGTTACTCTTCCACGACTTCTCCGAACGGCCGACTTCCCGATCTGTTATCCTCCGACCCCAAGCTTTCCGAACGACAGTCGCTCTTCGCCGAACGATTCCGCCTGTCTACGTCGTCGCACCATGGTTTCCTAGGACACCAATGAGTCTGAGGCAGCCTCCTTCCCTCTATACGGGACATCACCTCCTCCGACCCCATCGTGGTATGTTCTGGGTTAGGGTTTGGTCAAATTTTGTTGTTAATTTTGGAGTGGATTTGAGTTGCATTTTGCTAGGATTCAAAAGCATGTAGTTGCAATATCTGTGGTGGCATTTCCGAGTTAACCGATTGCCTCCAGCGCTAGATGCTCATATTGGAGGATTTGAACTTCACAATCGAGGAAAAAAACGAAGATCAAAGGGAAAAATGAGCTAGTTCAAGATTCAAACCGGAAGTTGGAGGAGATAGTAAAGAATATTGAAGAAGAGAAAAGGAAAATAGAATAAGAGTTTGGAAGAAAAGAAGATGATGGTGGAACAAAGGAAGATAGAAATGAATTTTCATATTGAAGACATCGTCGATGATTACAAAATCAAATTAGATGCAACTCGGACGAAGATGAAGAAGATGAAAAAGCATGACATGGATAAGGAGATGCATCTCCACTATGCATTGGGAGCTATAGTTATTTTAGTTTTAATTGTAATTGTTGTGTATGGTCTATCTTTGTGCACTAGGTAGATTTGATATGTAGATAATGTGCAAAAGAATAAATATGCATGTAATGCATGGATTTGAGGGGGGAAATAAGGGTTATGATTGGAGGGCACAACATGTTTGGCTTGTCTGGGGAAGTGTCCACGGACAGTTTGGGGGCAGAATTTGTCCAGTCCGGTTGGAGATGCTCTATATGGTGGCATGCAGAGCTCCTTGGATCTACGGAGACTCGACAGGCTATCAAGCGTGGCCGGTGGCCGGGGGCGCGATGGTCTCGTCTAGATGGCAGGTTTTGGATTTTGAGGCACCCACATCGCGTCGGACGGGGCTGTTTTGACCTGTCGATTTTCTTATTCGACATGAGAGAGCCGGATGGGGCGGTGTGGGCCTGCGTTTTGAAAGATCGACGAAGAGGGAGCAGAGCGGGGAACGTTCATCTCGGAAAGTTTCGTTTCATTTGGATAAATAGTTAATTATGAATAAATAGGTTTTTATGTATCTTGCTCAACATGTAAATAACCGCTAAACCATTTATCCAAATGAAACAAAAGGTTACAAAGGAAGGAATGACTATATAAGATTTATCTGGATTTTTTCATTTTTTCTAAACAGTTTGAATTTTAAGGTCAAAATTTGGACCAACATATCCATTAGATTTTGATCCGATGGTACCCACCTAGCCAAAATCATGGTGAGACTTTGCTTCTTCAAGTCACCGAATCCCTGTCGATGAATTGAGATACTGGAAAGAAACCTTTTGAGATAAACAAAGCTCTAATGGAGTGGCATAAGTTCAGACAGAGCTAAAAAAACTGCAAAAGTAAAATCAACATAATCATGTAATCCCTACATCCGGATTTGTGCTATACTGGTTGAACTGAAGAGGTTGTGCACTTGTGCACACCAATCAGGATCAGATGACTTGATATATAATTGGAACCTTCTTTTGTAATCCTCAAGGGCGGCAGTCCCTTGATACGAAGCATCTCTTCGTTGGCCAACGTAAATCTGAGCAAACTAACTTTGAATCTGCACTGACGGCTGCGTCGCCTATCGGCACCATAATAAGCGGCGGCTTGTTCATAGGAATCCATAGCATTTTGCAGCTGTTGATGCTCCATGTAGAACTGTGCTAGCTCCACGCAACTGGTGGCAGCCAAATGCAGATCGTTTTTGTTGACGAACAACGCGATGGCTTCTCCAAAGCATGCTTCGTGGCAGCAGCAACCTCCCCCTCGTCTGGGCAAGATCGAGGTCGTCAGTGCACAGATCAATACCACAATTGTTTGCAAAGTACGTTCACTGCTCGCGTACCTTTGTCTTCAATCTGGGCGTAGCACTTGGCGGATCGGAGAAGCGCAGATGCTGCACTGAGCTCATGTTCATCACCAAACTAGATGCCCCAATAGATGGACAATGGGTCAGTAATATTACAGTCGTTAATCGATCATGATGGAATTACGTTGGTCCGACATCAAAATTAAACATGTCCCACGAAACAAACCTGTAGATCATAGGCGGCCTGCTCGCTAAAAGCGAGGGCTGCTTTTCTCCCTGCATCAAATTAGGAGTGATTGGTAACTGTAATGGAAGACTGATTATAAGAGGACAAGTAAAACCTACAGTTTCATCGAGAATGTAGGCGAAAGCCGCCTCCTCGTAATCCTGCGAGATGGCGAAATTCCACCCTCGCCGGCGCCGGCCACTCGACATCACCTCATACTCCTTCGTCTCCTCATCGCACCGGCGGATCTAGGGCTGGAACTAAAACTCGAAACTCGCGAGTTAAACGAGTAGCTCGGAACTCGACTCGGCTTGGCTCGAACTCGTTGCTAAACGAGCCGAGTTTTCATTTTAGACGCTAAACGAGTTCGAGTTAAACGAGCCGAGTTTTGAGCTACTCGTTTAGCTCGTTTAACTCGGTAAAAATAAATTATTATATTATTCTTATCTCTTTGAATTATTTTTCATGATTATCATAGTTTAACGACTAGATATTACTTGATATTGTCATATTGTTATAGATTGTTGCGATAATTACATCATACAACCCAAATAATTAGGAAAAAATATACATAAAATTTAGTATAATGCATGTTAACAGTTTTAGCGAGCTAAACGAGCAAACTCGTGAGTTTAGCGAGCCGAGCCGAGTTTCAATTATGAACTCGTTTGTTAAACGAGCCGAGCCGAGCTCGCTCGCTAGTTGACCGAGCTTGAACGAGTCGAGCCGAGTCAGCTCGGCTCGGCTCAAATTCCAGGCCTAGGCGGATCGGCTCGTAGTCGGGGCTAACTGCGGTATAGCGTCTCAACAACGACGCTGCCATACCCATCACGGCGGCGGCGGTGGAGAGGAGAGTCCAGTTTGATTTGTTGATGGGGAGTCGGCCAGCGCCTGGGCGCCTCGTGCTGTATTTGTGTCAGAATCCAAGCCTACTTCGGCAACGCCTACGAAGTACTACGAACGAGGGTCCAACACGAAAAACGAAGGCCGCTACTTTTGTTGGCAATCTTTAAAAAAAGACCGGTGTTGGAGAAGGTCAGCCTGCAGCCCGTCTCGTAGTGACGCTTGGCGGCAAATCCTATGTGGCACCCGTTAGCGGCGCTCTTCTGCCGGGCCGGCCCATCGGGTGGCTTTCTCTTTTTTCCTTTCGTTTTTCGTTTTTTTTCCTTTTCCTTTTTCGTTTCTTTTTTCTGTTTTATTTTTCGTTTCTTTTTATGTTTTGTTTTCTTTTTTCTTTTCTTATTTTTTTGTTCCTTTTTAATTGTTTATTTTTTTCAAAATTGTTCCAAATTTAAAATAGTTTTAAATTTGAAACTTGTTCATTTTTTTAAATGGTTTTAAATTTAAAAGTGGTTTCATTTTAAAATGGTTCTAAATTAAAAAAAACATTTTGAAAACGATTTCATTTTCAAAATGGTTTCAAATTTAAAAATTGTTCATTTTAAAAATGGTTCCAAATTTAAAAATGTTTCGAATTTAAATTGGCAAATTTTAAAATTCTTCATTTTTGAAAATGGTTCCGAATTTAAAAATTGTTCATTTTTGAAATGGTTCCAAATTCAAAATTGATTCCAAATTTAAAAATGGTGTCGAATTTTCAAAATATTCAGATTAAAAAATTGTTAACGAAATTTATATTTCTTGAATTTTTTAAATTTTAATAATTATTTATCAAAACGCTACTGAATTTCGAACTCACAACAAAAGAAACGGGCGCAGAAACTATTGGGCCGGCCCATCGGGCGACGCTTGTAGGCGGCGTAGAGCCTAACCGGCGCTAATGAGCGCCACAAAGGAGCTCCCCGCTTGGCGCACCTTTTTGTATTTTCCACCTAAATCTGAGAATGGTGTGGGGAACTGAACTATATCCAAACCTTGTTTTTTTTTTTGAAGAGAGGATATAACCATGGCCTCTATTCCAATCTACGATGTTTTTATTAGTAAATTTCAGAATAACTTAACAATATCTAAACTGAACCTGATCCAAATTATGTACCTCTGAACATTGATATTGTTGAATATATAAGCAATTTTGTTGGAAATATGCCCTAGAGGCAATAATAAATAAATGTTATTATCATATTTCCGTGTTCATGATATATGTTTATTTCCATGCTATAATTGTATTAACCGGAAACATAATACATGTGTGGTTGCGTAAACAACATTGCGTCCCTAGTAAGCCTCTACTAGACTAGCTCGTTAATTAATGATGGTTGTGGTTTCCCAACCATGAACATGAGTTGTTAATTAATTAACGGATCATGTCATTAGAAGAATGACGTGATGGACAGACCCAACTAAGCATAACAATATTGATCGTTTCATTAAGTTTTTATTGTCATGCCTTTTATTGTCAAGTATCCTATTTCTTAGACCATGAGATCATGTTATTCCCGGGTACTGGAAGAATACTTTGGGGACATCAACCATCGCTTCGTGACCGGGTGATCATAAAGGTGTCTTACGGGTATCTCAGAAAGTGCTTGTTGAATTACATGAATCAAGACTGGGATTTGTCCCTCCGTGTTTCGGAGAGATATACTCTGGGCCCACTCGTAGTGCACATTCGGTAAAGCTTGCAAGCACGTGACTAATGAGTTAGTCACAGAGAATGTTGTATTACGGAACGAGTAAAGAGTACTTACCAGTAACAAGATTTAACTAGGTATAGTGATACCGACGATCAAATCTTGGGTAAGTAAAATATCGCGTGACAAAGGAAATTGTATACGGATTATAGTAGTCCACGACATAGTGGTTCAACCGATAAAGATCTTCGTTGAATGTGTGGGAGTCATTATGGATATCCTGGTCCCTCTAATGGTTATTGATCGGAGAGGTGTCTCCATCATGTCTGCACGTTCTCGAACCCGTAGGTCACACACTTAACGTTCGGTAACGCTAGATTAGCTCTGGGATAATTTTGTTAATGGTGTCCGAATATTGTTCGGAGTCTCGGATGAGATCCTAGACATCACGAGGAGCTCCGAAAGAGTCCGGAGGTAAAGATTTATATATGGCAAGTTGATTTCAGGGTTCCGGAAAAGTTCGGGATTTTTCGGCAGAGTGTCGGAATGTTCTAGAAGGTTCCGGAGGGTCCCATAGTGGGGCCCACCTGTCCCCAACGACCAAGGGTGGCCCACTGGTCCATTTGACCAGTCCTACTTGGTCCATGCAGCCATTCAATGGGTAGCCCTTTAAAAGGGATGTTACCACTCTTGAAAGAGGGGGTTACCACCTTTTAAATGAGAAGGGGTTACCACTATTGAAAGAGGGAGTTTCTACTTTGGAAATAAAGTGGCTGCAGCCCCTTGCCTATATAAAGAAGAGGGAGAGGTGCACCAAGAGACAGAGGCTTGGCCGCATCACTGGCTTGCTGCTCCTCTACCTCCCGCGCACCGCTTGGCGAAGCCCTGCCCGCGGGAACTCACCACCATATCCACCACCACGCCGTCGTGCTGCTGGAATCGATCCCACCTACTTCTCCCTCTAGCTTGCTGGATCAAGAAGAGGGAGACGTCATCGAGCTGTACGTGTGCAAGCCTCCGGAGGTGCTGCTCGTTTGCGGTGCTGATCGGATCGAACATCGTCAACAACTTCACCGAGCTGCGTTGAATTAAACGTTCAACGCGCGTGTTCTTCGAGGGTATGATGAACTACTCTCCCCGTTACTAGAATCTTCTAGATAGGATCTTGAGTGTTTCTTCCGCGTGTGAGAGAATTTTTTTGTTTTCTATCGCGCAAACTCCTACAAATTTAGCAGTAGATTTAATCCACGAAAACAGTAAAGAGTTTATGACTAGAATAACCAGAATTAAACTAATCATGCGGTCTACTAAAACAGTAGATAACCAGATCGAATCTAGAGCAACTACAACAAGCAGAAACTCTAGCAGCATATCAAACAGGAAGATCAAGAAGACATACGTGCAACAGCAGCAGCGGCGGCGGAACCGTTGGCGTAGCCCATGTCGTCGATGAAGAGATTGGCGATGTCGGGAAGAAGTCGTCGTGGGGAAGAACTCGATGCCAGTAGTCGCGCGAGTGCGCTCCCCAAAAACCTGATCGCCCCTCTCCCGTACAGGATCACAATAGGCGGGGTTCGGAGGCCTACTGTCCCTTCAACCGTGCACGCCGGAAGACGGGATGGAGAAGACTTGGAAGACGGCGGCGCAATGTTCTGGAAGTGGAACGGCGAGAGACCATGTGTTGCGTGTGTAGCGGCTAGGGTTCGCCCAGCCAGTAATATAGCGCAGGTCGGGTAGGACGTGGGCGCAGCCGCATGATCAAGTCAGTAACAGCCCCACGATCCAAAGGAATCGGAAACGGCTGATTAATTAACGCGTCCGTTAACTATTGATTAACGGCGGAAGACGGGATGGAGAAGACTTAGAAGACGGTGGCGCAATGTTCTGGAAGTGGAACGGCGAGAGACCATGTGTTGCGTGTGTAGCGGCTAGGGTTAGCCCAGCCAGTATATAGCGCAGGTCGGGTAGGACGTGGGCGCAGCCGCACGATCGAGTCGGTAACAGCCCCACTATCCAAAGGAATCGGAAACTGTTGATTAATTAACGCGTCCGTTAACTATTGATTAATGACTCATTAAATTTTCTCGATCAGCAAAAATATAACTCGGCTCGGCGAGATTCCCACAACCCGCGGCGCGACATGTCGTGACGAGACGAGCGAGCGGCGGCGGAGGAGGAGTGCACACGAGAGAGCCTCTTTTCTCACACAGCTTACCAAGTAGCACAACACTCCACTATATAAGGTGGTGCAACTCTCTCCCAACTAGCAATGTGGGACTAAACTTTAGTCCCCAAACCAGCCAAGTAAATGGGCCATGAGATTTTCGGATTTTAGTTGGGCCATGGGCAAAAGCTGGACAAAAGGCCCACAAAATTCCAACAATCCCCCACAAAGTCTCATTGGCACATATCTCATCATTCAGTTCCAAAACATTGTTTTATATACCGGTGCTTAGTGGAGACTGTTAAGTTGAACTTCCACTTAGAAACTTATGCTACACTAGATCACAACTTGGATAGTGGACTATGCCTTGAACTACAAGTTTGCTGCGAACTAGTTTCACACAAGCCCTTGACCGATACTGGGCTGCCGCAAGGCTTCCCCGCGGGTGGAGCTTATGCGTCATACTCCAAGACCTTTCATGAGTTTACTAGAGCACCCAATCTCATAGACTGCGACGTTTAACAGTCAGACTCATATAGGTGTATTCCTCAAGAGATGCTCTGCAGGACAACATCTCCGCTTATAAAAGTAAGCCGCTTGGAACACATTAAGATAAATATCAACCTGCCATGCAGATCAGAGAGTATTGCATCTTCACGGAGTGGGATAAAAAATAAGGATACTCTCCTCTCAGCTGTCCAACAGCTTGTCACCCACTTCTACTTCACGGGATCTCCGATCACATAGAGTGGTTTACCACTGTGGACAACTCATACCGTGGGTCTCAAACCCATCTCCCTCGATGCACTATCTATCACATTACGTGATAAACCCTTTGTGAAGGGATCTGCCAAATTCTTAGACGTTTGGATATAATCCAACGCAATAACTCCAGTTCTTTAATTTTCGACAGATTTCAATCTCCTCTTCACATGCCTTGATGACTTCAAATTATCCTTAGAACTTTTAATCTTGACTATCACAGTTTGATTATCACAGTTCATAAGGATAGCGGGTATTGGTTTTTCAACCACAGGTAAGTCCATCAAAAGCTCACGAAGCCACTCTGCTTCAACAGTGGCTGTGTCTAACGCTGTGAGTTCTGCTTCCATAGTTGACCTCGTTAAGATGGTCTGCTTGCAAGACTTCCAGGAAACAGCGCCACCACCGAGTGTAAACACATAACCACTCGTGGCCTTAATCTCATCAGCATCAGATATCCAGTTTGAATCACTATAACCCTCCAGTACCCTCGGATACCCGGAATAGTGAATTCCATAGCTCGCAGTGCCTTTTAAATAACGCATAACTCTCTCAAGAGCATGCCAATGATCATCTCCCGGATTAGAAACAAACCGGCTCAACTTGCTCACAGCAAAAGAGATGTCAGGCCTCGTGGCACAAGCCAAATGCGAGCCAATAATCTGAGAATATCTCAGCTGATCTCTAGCACTCTGTTGATTCTTTCGAAGCAACACACTAGGATCATATGGTGTCGGAGAAGGCTTGCAGTCGTCATACCCGAAGCGACTCAAGACCTTTTCCACATAGTGAGACTGAAGCAGTGTAATCCCACCATTACCATCTCTCAGCAGCTTGATGTTCAAGATAACATCAGCCACTCCTAGATCCTTCATCTCAAAACAGCGAGATAAGAAATCCTTAACCTCCTTAATCAATCAAGGTTGGTTCCAAAGATCAGTATGTCATCGACATACAGACAGAGAATAACTCCCTCGCCCCCACCATGCGATAGTACACACACTTGTCAGATTCGTTTACAACGAAACCTGCAGCAGTTAAAGTTCTTTCAAACTTTTCATGCCATTGCTTAGGAGCTTGCTTCAGGCCATATAAAGACTTCAACAACTTGCACACCTTTGCTTCCTGACCAGGTACTACAAAACCATCGGGCTGATCCATGTAAATTTCCTCGTCTAACTCTCCATTTAGGAAAGCTGTCTTAACGTCCATTTGATGAACGAGAAGACCATGCGAGGCAGCCAACGAAAGTAGCACACGAATCGTGGTCAGTCTAGCCACAGGTGAGTAAGTATCAAAGAAGTCTTCACCTTCTTTCTGGGTATAACCCTTGGCCACAAGCCGCCCTTGTACTTCTCAATAGTACCATCAGGCCTAAGCTTTTTCTTGAACACCCACTTACATCCTACAGGTTTACACCCATAAGGACGATCAGTGACTTCCCAGGTTCCGTTAGCCAAGATGGAATCCATCTCGCTACGGACAGCTTCCTTCCAGTAGTCAGCATCAAGAGATGCATACTTCTGAAATGGTACTGGGTGTGTCATCCACAAGGTACACAATGAAATCATCACCAAAGGACTTTGCAGTCCTCTGTCTCTTGCTCCTAACAGGAACTTCATTGTCATCCTCCACAGGATTATCAGTGTGTTCTATCGAAATGGTAGGATCAGGAATATCAACCAATTCCTGACTAGATGTATTAGGTATCTCCTGATTTGATGAGCTAGGCATATCCTTCATGGGAAAGATATCCTCAAAGAAAGTCGCATCCTTCGACTCCATAATGTACCAACATTAACGTCGGATACCTCAGATTTTACTACCAAAAATCTATAACCAACGCTATGAAAAGCGTAGCCCAGAAGAACACAATCCACGGTTTTTGGTCCAAGCTTGCGCTTCTTGGGAATTGGTATATTGACTTTCGCCAAACAACCCCAAGTACGAAAGTAAGAGAGTCTCGTATTTTTCCTTTCCCATTCCTCAAATGGAGAAACGTTTTCTTTTATGGGAACTCGGTTTAGGACATGACAAGCTGTCAATAAGCCTCCCCCACCATGCCTTGGAGAGACCCGAAGTGTCTAACATGGCGTTAACCAAATCAGTTAGAGTTCGGTTCTTTCTTTCAGCCACCCCATTTGACTGAGGCGAGTAGGGAGGCGTCCTCTCATGGATTATACCATGTTCAAACTCATTGGAAAAATACTCTCCACCACGATCAGACCTTAGCGTTTAATTTTCGATCAAGTTGGTTCTCTGCTTCAGCTTTATAGATTTTAAAGAATTTAAAGCCTCATCTTTTGATTTCAGAAGATACACATAACAATATCTAGTGAGTCATCATCAAGCGTCATGAAATATTTTTTCCGCCTTTTGTCAACACGCCATTCATCTCACAGAGATCTGAATGTATAAGTTCCAGCGGTGCCAAGTCTCTTGCCTCCGCAGTCTTATGGGACTTGCGAGGTTGCTTAGCTTGCACACACACTTGACACTTGGAACCTTTGATATCAGACGAAATTTCAACGAAATATCAGATGAAAAAGTCGTGAATGCCAAATATCAGACGAATTTCATGGCAAATATGATTAATAACTTTGTGCAAAAATATGTCAAAGATAGGCAACAAGCCTCCGCACTCATAGCCTTTTCCAACAAATTGTCCATACTTGATATTACAATTTATTGGACTCGAAAACCAACTTATAACCATCTCGACATAGTAGCGATCCGCTGACAGAGATTTTTATTGATGGAGGGCACTGATGAACGTTCTTCAGCCGCACGATCTTTCCCGAAGTAAACTTCAGATCGACCGTGCCAACACCATGAACAAAAGCATGTGACCCATTCCCCATCAGCATGGGAGAAGTCCATGTGACCTGTTAAGAAGAAAACATGGAAGCATCAGCACAAACATGTACATTGGCGCCTGTGTCAATCAACCATTCAGGAGAATGACAAACTGAAAGAATGGTAGAAATATACCGTACGTACCCAGATTCCTTCATCTCAACGTCAGAGGGTTGGGACAACGAGGAGCCCAGTGATTCGGATCACCGCAAACATGGCATGATCCCTTCCTCGGCTTCTTGTTGTTGCTCTTCTTAAAATTGGTAGGCTGTGAAGGCTTGAACCTTCCATCAGACTTGTCTTTACCCCCAGAATTGCTCTTGTTAAATTTGGGCTTGTGGGGCTGCTGATAATTCTTCTTCTGTACCATATTGGCACTAGAACCAGCCTCGGCAGGTCGAGCACGTGTATCCTTCACTCTCGCCTTCTCTTCAACATCAAGTGACCCAATGAGATCCGAAACGGAAAACTCTTGTCTCTTGTGTTTCAGAGAAGTAGCAAAGTTGCTCCACGAAGGTGGAAGCTTGGCGATAATGCTACCGGCAACAAACTTGTCCGGTAAAGTACACTTGAAGTGCTCAAGTTCTTTAGCGAGCGACTGTATCTCATGAGCCTGTTGTACAACAGAACGCTCATCAATTATCTTGTAGTCATAGAATTGCTCCATGACGTACAACTCGCTGCCAGCGTTTGAGGCCCAAATTTGGCCTCGAGCGCATCCCACATGTCCTTGCCGTTATCAAACGACATGTACGAATCAACAGAATCGTCAAAAATACCGAGGAGAGCACTCTTGAAAAGAGTATCAAGCCTCTCATATGCCTCCTGTTGTTCAGGATTAAGGTCGCCTTCAGGCTTGCCTTTGGTGGCAGCATAGCAGTTACTGTTTTGAAACCAGTAAACTGTCTTATGCGCCACCGCTTGTAAAGCACCCCTTTAAAGGGAAACGACTTCGTTGACGCGAGAAAGCCAGACGATATAAATTGCCTACGATCAGGTTTTTGAATTGTCGAATATATAAGCAATTTAGCAGTAGATTTGATCCACGAAAACAGTAAAGAGTTTATGACTAGAATAACCAGAATTAAACTAATCACGCGGTCTACTAAAACAGTAGATAACCAGATCGAATCTAGAGCAACTACAATAAGCAGAAACTCTAGCAGCATATCAAACAGGAAGATCAAGAAGACATACGGTGCAGCAGCAGCAGCGGCGGCGGCGAAACCGTTGGCGTCGCCCATGTCGTCGATGAAGAGATTGGCGATGTCGGGGAAGAAGTCGTCGTTGGGGAAGAACTCGATGCCAGTAGTCACGCGAGTGCGCTCCCCAAAAACCTGATCGCCCCTCTCCCGTACAGGATCACAAGAGGTGGGGTTTCGGAGGCCTACTGTCCCTTCAACCGGTGCATGCCGGAAGACGGGATGGAGAAGACTTGGAAGACGACGGCGCAATGTTCTGGAAGTGGAACGGCGAGAGACCATGTGTTGCGTGTGTAGCGGCTAGGGTTCGCCCAGCCAGTATATAGCGCAGGTCGGTAGGACGTGGGCGCAGCCGCACGATCGAGTCGATAACAGCCCCACGATCCAAAGGAATCGGAAACGGCTGATTAATTAACGCGTCCGTTAACTATTGATTAATGACTCATTAAATTTTCCCGATCATCAAAAATATAACTCGGCTCGGCGAGATTCCCGCAATCCGCGGCGCGGCGCGACGTGTCGTGTCGTGACGAGACGAGCGGCGCCGGCGGAGGAGGAGGAGGAGGAGTGCGCACGAGAGAGCCTCTTATTCTCACATGCTTACCAAGTAGCACAACACTCCACTATATAAGGTGGTGCAACTCTCTCCCAACTAGCAATGTGGGACTAAACTTTAGTCCCCAAACCAGCCAAGTAAATGGGCCATGAGATTTTCGGATTTTAGTTGGGCCATGGGCAAAAGCTGGACAAAAGGCCCACAAAATTCCAACAGATATTGATCAATAAAGTTTAGCGAGTTCCCAAAAAAAAGGGTCTAAACTGAACCTACCTCAAGCTCGGTTAAGTGACTTTGGATTTAAGAAAAACGCCGCCACACGTCGGTTTCCGTTCCTCTGGGCGGCCTCACAGGCGTTAGGAGGGGCGTCAAGAAGGACGGAGAAACCGATCTATGCGTGGAATATTTAATAAAATTAGTATTTCAATATATTAGATTAGGTTTTTGCTGTCCTCATTATTTTGCACTTCACGTTGATGTTGACGACACCATCTATAATACTCCCTCCGATCCAAAAAAAATGGCGTGTACACATATCTTTTCTTCCGACATTTAAAACGGATCAGAGGTAGTAAGTGATTTTCGCCCTTCGTTCGGCAACCACATCTCCTTTCCTGCATCAATGGTGATGTTGGAAGAATAATTTTTCATAGGTGTTGTTAGCGTCAGATCAATTGTGAGATTATATCATTGTTGTCACGAGGAGTGTAGTCCTCGCAATATTTGTTTCGGATGAAAAGTTAAACCCGAATTTCAAAATATATATTTTAGATCACTGATTTTTCTTTTGCACAGAGCACTAGAATGTCATTTCACCCAAAAAAAAACTTAGCATGTATATAGAAAACTTGTATATGTTCATGACTAATTGTTTTTCAGAATTTTTTGAAATGCTTTACTATTTTTCGATTTTTTTTTATTCAGCTAAGAGCAGGTGAGTGAAAATCTCGATGATTTGATTTCTTTTCAAGTTCGTTTTGTGATCGCTAGAGACAGGAATCTCACAGGATTGTATACTAGCACCCAACGCAAACTAAACTGCATGATATTTCTACCCCAACCGAACTAAACTACCGGCAAGAACAATGACCTTAGCTTGTGGGTTGTGATCAGTTACCACCGGTTACCCGTGCACCTGACACATTGGTAGGTTCTCCAATTCAATGAAAGCAACATCCTCCTGAATCAAACTAGAAACTTGATCTTCAGAGCTCAGACAGTGCAGCATCAACTGGCAGCTCATAATTTCGCGAATTCGACGAAGTTGATGCTCTGTATTAGCTTGGCCTTGATATTCCTCTAAGATCACTCACTGCAGTTGCCAACCTTTCCGTATTTGCAAGGTCGAACCCAAGTGCTAGCTGAACAAGGCCTAATCCAATTTGTCCTCCTTGCTCGGCATGTGTGTCGGCTCAGCAACCACCGTGAGCTCGCCGAAGAAGCAGGCGGGTAATGGCGCGGCGGCAGCACTACAAGAAAAGAGTCATGTAGAGACGGTGTCCATTAGACGCTTTTATTTTCGTCCCTACAGTCTTAGTCGAGTAGTGTGTTGCGACGTTTCTTGAGATGGTGTATAGATCGTCTTATACTTCAGGCTTTACCCGTAACAAAAATTAATAAGAAACTAAAAATAATCATTCCCAAGTTGTTATATTTCCCGATCACCCACGTTTCTTGAGTAGAAGTTGTTATATTCCTCAGCGTGTAAAACCTATGGCCGCCGCCATGGCGCCACTAGATCCGATCACTGTGCCCTTTCCAGCCAACTCTCCCCTACGGCTGTTTGTCTTCGCCGGGACCCATGGCAAGACACGCATCCGACGGATCCATCCGGCCACAGGACTCGATGAATGTTGAAACTGGTGAGTTTCTGGCCGCTGGACTCGATTTACTATTTCTTGCCTCTGGATTCGATCACTTTTCGTTGCCCTATACTTCTTTCGTCTCTCCCCTCTAAGATTTCCGAAACCTTTTCTTGCATGTCACAGATTAGTATTCGTACTTGCAGTTGACTACTGTTCATATATATTGTTGTACGCTTTGCACAGAGGAGAATAAACCAGCAAAAACTTGGAGGTGCTATTCAGCGCAGGGCACCAGTTGCATCGACGAGCGGAGAGTAAATTTTATTTTCTAGTGATTTTAACATCACTTACGTTTCTCGATCCGGTACCGGGTTGTATACAGGAACTGATGTGTGTTGGTTTTCGATGCAAACAGGATTAGATTTACTGGACTCATTTGGGTATACGACTTCTGTCGGACGGAAACTCTAGGATAATTTTTTTCTGCTGCACACGGCAGTATTACTTTGACGTCATGAGCAGTAAGTTCTTGTCAAGTTGTTATTAGTTTACCGACTGATTTTCTCTCGTTTAACTGTCCCTTTGCAGGATACTTTTCGCGAAGATTTTTCAGACAACATAGTATTGAGACCAAGCAGTGAACCGGATGGCAGATGATTTCAAGATCTAATAGATTAATTCCATTAGTTAGGAGATAGTATACAGAAATTCTATGTATTATTCAGCCGGTCTGTAAATCTTTGTAATGATGTACATTTCACTTCTAAAGTACAGTTCGCATCTAATTATATAGTAGATACTTTTCTGCAGTGCATTGTGTTCTTATAATCCTTGTTCTTTTGACGACCAGAATCTGATTTTAGTCATATGATGTATACTGGTGTGCTAGTTGAATGCAAAGATTTTAAGATAAATATATCTTTAGATAGTACAAAATAATCTCCATTCAAGAACGACTCAATGCTGGAGAGACAATATGGTGTACATCTAAAAAGCGCCTCTATTAGCATAAACACGCTTTTAAAAACGTCTCATTTTATTTTTGAGACGCTAATAATGCGTCTTTTTGGCATTTGAGACGGTGGATAAGAAGACGTTCCGACGACGCTTTCTAATAACGTCTTTACAACTACATAGAGATGAAATTTGGTGTCTCTAGCTATAAATCAGGCGTCTCTACATGCTTGTTTTGTTGTAGTGGCGGCGGCGAAAAGCGACGTGGAGAGATGGTGCTTTTTTCAGGTTCGCCAACAAGCTGCAGCGCGCTGGCACCGTCGACCAGCGGCCGAGACGAAGCTGACTGTACCAATGTATGTACTTCTTAGAGGGACTCTCTCGCGCGCATGACAATACCAACACATACATTCAACCCTGACAATGATAATACCAGCGCATGCACGACACATCACGCACGGAGGAACTCGTTCTTGCCATCAAGCTCCGCCCTAGCTGAAGAAGTGCAGCCACTCCATGTCCACCCGGTGCGGCAGCGCGGCCTACCGTGCCGTACGCCGTCTTGTCGCACCACCAGCTTTATTAGGGTGAAGAACAAAAGCTGGGGGAGGGAGAAAAGACAGACGCTTCCGGGTCGCTGTGGCCAGCGGTGGCGGAGGGTTGGCCCTGCGGCCGACCTCTTCTTCTCTTTATCGGTTCAAGATCTCTCCTTCACGTCTTCACAGTTCAACACGATGAACCAATTTTTAAAAAACTGGTTCTCTACAGTGTTGGGAAAACTAGGCATACCAATTAACTTTTAATGGAGATTAGCACACTCTTAACGTGATCTGAAAATACGCAGCGGAATAAGATGTAAACTTCAGCACCACTGATGTACTAACTCACGGATCGTTACTCGTGTCGAAAGGAAACATATGCATCCAACATATATGAAGGTACTAGGTTCAGCCTGAACATAGGACATGTCAAAAACAGCTCCGGAAAACTTCTGAAAACACCTCTAGGCCCCGCGTCGCTCCTCTCGGGGCGACTCGGGTGGCGAAACCCTAGCGCCGCCGCCGGCGCCCCCCTCCACTCCTCCCCATCCCTCGTCAAAGCCCGTGACTGTGTCGAGGACGGTGACGGCGAGGCTTCCTCCACGTGCTTCCTTCTTCTCCGAGGGGAGCACTCCCGGTCATGTCTTCCTGGTAGGTGAAGAGAGGTGGCTCGCCCACGGAGCTCGTTGGCGCGGGTGGATCTCATCCGCCTTCCTCCGGTGGGAGGCAGCCCCCGGTCATCTCAAGGAGAAGCTGAATCGGGCCTCCTGCAGGATCTGGCATGGTGGATCTGATCGGGGACCGTGAATCCACTAAGGCCGTGGTGAGGAGAGGAGGTTGGACAGGGGTCCACCCTCCCGCCGCCGGCGAGGCTGGTGCACTGGCTCGTAGCCTTCCTCACCCATGTTCTTCAACCTGGTGCAGATCTGCGAGGTACGAAATTCAGTGCCTTTTTCGGGCTGTGGGCGACTGGTGTGCTTGTTGTCGCCGGCTGCTCCGTGAAGGTCCTCTGTTCTTCAGTTGTGCGGGAAGCTGATTAAGGGGAGTTTGGATGCCGGGGTGGCGGCCCCGGGCAGAAGGGACGACGTCAATCCTGCGGCGGATGGCGTTCGTGGTGCATGTTGTATGTTCCCTTGGTCGCGCGGGCGGCGAGGGGACGGTGGTCGAAGGCTGTGGCTTGGGGCTGCTCCGCCGGTCTTGGTGCCTGATCTGAAGAAGAAGCCTCTCTCAGCTCGTTTCGCTCGTCCTCCTTCTTGTACCCGAATACCTGGCTCTTGGTGTCGTGCAGGTTGGTGTTGGGGGCTTTCACCGGGGGAAACCCTTGGTCAGCGGAGTTGGCCACGACGAAGATGACGCCGCTGGCGTCGTGCTCCTTCTCGAAGGCTTTGTTGAGGTATTTGCCCCTGTCACCCCTCCCCTGGTTGGGCGAAAGTCTCCAGAAATGTATCAGTCGATGGCGGTGTTGCGATGTCGTTCCCCTTCCTGGAGGCACCATCTGGGACTGCAGGGGTGGTGGCTGAGCTGAAGTTGGCTAGAGTGGCCGTGGCGACTTGTCCTGTCCGGCGACGACTTCACATCGTGTTGTATGGCGGGTGCCAGGTTTGGGGCTCCTCGCCGATTGGTGGCTCTTGTTTGCCTGTGGTACGACGCCCACAAGCCTAGGCGAGAGGGGAAAGGGTTCCCCTCTACAGCAGCAATGGCGCACTAGGTCGGCACGCGATCAAGCTTCGGTGGTCATGTTCGTCCGTGGTGGTGTGGTTGCCATCTTTCGTCGCTTCGTCTTCGGTGTGATCTTCGACCAACAGCTTCTGTTCGGTTTTGCGATGGTGCCTCCTGGCCTTTCTACGGCGCTGGGCTATAGCATAGGGCTCCCAAGCTGGGCTTTTCATTTTTATCTTGTGTTTGCTTGTGGTGCTTGTGCTTGTAAAGCTGTTTATCAGCATGTTGTAACTGACGTATGGTGAACTCTGTGGCTTTGTTAATTCAAAGCTGGGCAATTCTTGCCTTTTTCTAAAAAAACATAGGACATGTCTGATACGTGCAAAACGTATCTATAATTTTTGATATTCCATGCCTATTATATATTGATTACCACATGTTTATCTTACACTTTATATCATTTTTATGCATTTTCTGGGACTAACCTATTAACAAGATGCCACAGTGCCAGTTCATGTTTTCTGCTGTCTTTTTGTTTCAAAAATTCTATTCTGGAAATATTCTCGGAATCAGACGCCAATTTAACTGATTTATTTCTGGACCGAGACGAAGCAGCAGCCAGAAGGACAAAGCCGGGGGCCACACCAGGGAGGCCGGCGGGCCCACGGCGTGACCATAGGGGGGTCACGCCCCTAGGCCGCCGCCCCTCCTTGGGTGTCCACCGACGCCGCCCTTTCGCCTATAAATTGCATCTATTCGGGAAACCCTAGACACCCGAGCAAAAAGCCACGAAAAGTTCCGCCGCCGCCGTCGTCTTCAACCCTAGTTCGGGAGGGTTTCTGCAGTTTTTCCCGACACCTCGCCGGAGGGGAAATCATCACCGGAGGGCTCTACATCGTCATGCCTGCCTCCGGAGTGATGCGTGAGTAGTTCTCCACGGGACTACGGTTTCATAGCAGTAGCTAGTTGGTAGTCTCTCCACTTTGTGCTATCATGTTTAGATCTTGTGAGCTGCCTAGCATAATCAAGATCATCTTTATGTAATGCTACATGTTGTGTTTGCTGGGATCCGATGAATTGTAAAGTTATAATCAAGTTTGTTCATCTATTTATATTATGTTTTATCTATGTTCCTGCATGCTCTCCGTTGTTAGTAGATGCTAATGACTGAAAGAGAGGGTATTTATGCTAGATAGTGGGTTCATGCCTCTAGAAGTCTGGGCTTGATAGACAGAAACAACTAAGACTATAGATGTGATCTTGCCGCTAGGGATAAAATAACCGATACTTAGCTTAAAGGTATTGTTGTTAAGTCTAATGCATTTGTTTACATTACACACTTTGCTTAATGATATAATCTGTTGCTTGCAACTTAATACTCATGGGAGACCCGGAAGCTATCTTGTGAGTTGATTATGAGTCATAGATGCAGCTAGTAAGCGGTCTATGTATATTGTTGTAATGCCCAATAGATCTAACAATGAACATGTTCTTGTCATATATTGCATTGTCATGCGTTTGCACTTTGTCAATTGCCCAGCTGTAATTCGTTCACCCAACATGTATGTTTATTTGTCTTATGGAGAGACACCACTAGTGAACTGTGGACCCCGGTCCTTTATTCCACACTGAAACAAACACCGTTTTCACCACGCTCTATGTTATTTTCTGCTGCTACTTTTGTGTTCATCATCATATTTTACACCATACGTTTAATCCTTTGAATTCAGCAAGCCGGAGAGATTGACAACCTTCCTGTTTCGTTGGAGCAAAGTACTTTGATTGTGTGTGTGCAGGTCCACGTCAGTTGTCGGGTAACGGCACCGCTGACACCTTTCTGAAGCCCTTCCAATTCCTACTAGATCTGACAACCTTGGTTTTGTAATCAAGGAAAAACTTGCTGCTTACCGCATCATACCTTCCTCTTGGGTGTCCTAACGAACGTGTGTTTCCACGTCAAGAAGCAATGTCCTAGTAGCAAACAGCAGCCAGGTAGTACAAGTACTAGCAGATTTCAGCAGTCAGGTAGGACAAGTACTAGTTGCTCTCAGCCCAAAAGTGCAGCAGAAAGTATCAACACACAGACACACCAGATTTTACGTGGAAACCTCTCAACTTGAGAGAAAAAACCACGGGCCGAGACCACCCAAATCTTTTTCCACTATTAGCAAGGTGGGATACAAGTTCTTCCCTGGAGAGCACTAGAGGATCTTATACAACAAGATTTGGGGCACAAGAGATGGGGATTGGAACAATCTCACCAAAGATGGTGGAATCACAGCTTGAAGGAGACAAGGTAGTGGATCTGGACTTCACAACTTGTAGGAAACACCCGACGCTTGATCTCAAGCTCTTCCTTCAACTTCTTCTTCTTCCCTTCTCTCTTGGTTTTCTCCTCCAATAGAGGCTATCTTGGATTTTCGTCACTCCTCTTGGTGGTGGTTAGCTGGAAGGATTAACATCCCCCATCCATCTTGTGAAATGTTCAAAATGACCCTTGGTCATGACCCTAATGGGTAGTGGGCTTTTGCACGTGTTTGGGCCGCCTGAAAGGCTTCTAAATAATCATCTCCTCAGCCCACACGAGGAGGATACCCAACAGATCTCCCCCTCCAACTCATGTGGGGAGCATCGCCATGCCCGCTACCTTGCAACATACAAGTAGCTTCTCGCTTAGCAATGTCTTGGTCACCATATCCGTGCCATTCTTGTCGGTATGGATCTTCTCAAGATACACCATCTTGGAATTCACAACATCTCGAATCCAATGATATCTCACATCAATGTGCTTGGTTCGAGAGTGCAAACTTGAATTCTTGGCAAGGTAGATAACACTCTGACTATCACAGAACATACCATATTTTTCTTGCTTCATTCCCAGCTTTTGCAAGAAGTTCTTCATCCAAATCACTTCCTTGCAAGCGTAAACCGCTGCAATGTACTCAGCATCTTTGGTTGACAGGGACACACATTTCTGCAATCTTTATTGCCATGCCACTGCTCCCCCGCATAAGTCATCAAGTATCCAGAAGTAGACTTTCTAGAATCTGCGTCACCAGCATAATCTGCATCTGTCTAGGCTTGCAATACATGATCACCGCTTCCAAAGCATAAGCACGATCTAGAAGTACCTTTGAGATACCCGAGAATCTACTTCACTGCATTCCAGTGAGCTTCACCTGGATTTGTCATGAACCGGCTAACAACTCCAACTACATAGGCAATATCGGGTCTAGTGCACACCATGGCATACATCAAACTGCCCACAGCAGATTGGTATGGTACTTTACTCATCTCATATTTCTCCTTCTTGCTGCTAGGACATTGTTCTGAACTCAGTTTGTGATGGCCTGCAAGTGGAGAGGTAACAGACTTTCGTCTTTCATATTGAACCTTTCAAGTACCTTCTCAATGTATCTTTCATGTAAGAGCCAAAGCAACTTCGTTGATCTATCACGGGAGATCTTCATGCCAAGTATTTGTTTAGCTGGTCCTAGATCCTTCATGGCAAATGATTTACTCAATGCCTTCTTGAGGAGAGCAATCCTCTTGTGCCATTTCCAACGATCAGCATGTCATCGACATATAGCAAGAGAATAATGTAGTCACCCTTGACGTACCTCTTCATAAACACACAATGATCAGGTTGTGCTTTACGATAACCAAGCTTAGTCATGAATGACTCGAACTTCTTGTACCACCGCCGAGGAGCTTGCTTAAAGCCACACAAGCTCTTCTTCAATCTGCACACTTGGTGCTCCTTGCCTGCAACCATGAATCCTTCTGGCTGCTCCATGAATATCTCCTCCTGTAGGCCACCATGCAAGAATGTTGTCTTCACATCAGGTTGTTCAATCTCCAAGTCCATGGAGGCAGCCATGCCAATCACAACTCGGATCAAAGACATCATGACCAGTGGAGAGAATATTTCATCGAAGTCAATTCCCTTCTTCTGACTGAAACCTTTCACAACCAATCTTGCTTTGTATCTTGGATGTGAGCTGTGTTCTTCAGTCTTCGCTCTGTACAACCACTTGTTTTCATTGCTTTCTTGCCCTTCGGCGGACACACCAAATCAAATGTGTCATTCTCATACAGGATTTCATCTCATCCTGCATGGCTTCTGACCATTCATTCTTTTGCTCGTCAGACAGTGCCTCCTCATAGCATGAGGGTTCACTTGCATCAGTCATGAACACATATTTATGTGGTGGATACTTGTTGAAGGTATGGGAACTCTTCGAGTTCTCCTCAACTTCTGCTCTAGTGGTGGGGAATCAGGTGGATTCTCATCACCATGACTCTCATCATCATCATCTTCATCATCATCTAATCGTTGTTCATGTCCCTGACTTGTACTGCCTTGATTAGTTGCATCATCATCTTCAACACCATCATCTCCCGCATGATTGTCATGGACAAGGGGAGGGTTCACTGGATCTAGGACAACCTGAGGTGTGGTAGTCTTCGGCTTCTCCTCTTTACTAATTTTTTTGATTGCTTCACCTTCAGTGAACACCACATCTCAGTTGCGCATAGTCTTCTTCTTGACTAGATCCCACAATCTGCACCCAAACTCATCGCTTGGACTGTTTAGATAGATGCACTTTGTCTTGCTATCAAGCTTGGCTCTCTCCCATCCCTCGGGATGTGCACAAATGCCTTGCACCCAAATACCTTCAGATTCTTCTATGATACATCATTCCCTGACCAAACTCTCTAAGGAATATCACCTGCAAGAGGAACTAAGGGGGACAAGTTTAGTATATGCATAGCATGAATCAAAGCTTCAACCCAAAAACAGTTAGGTAACTTTGCATGAGAGAGCATAGCTATGACCCTCTCCGTGAGAGTCATGTTCATCCTCTCTGCAAGTCCATTGAGCTGAGGTGTCTTAGGTGGAGTCTTCTCAAACCTGATGCCGTACTTTCTGCAATACCTTCCAAAAGGACCTCGGTATTCACCACCATTGTCTGATCTGACGCACTTCAATTTCCTGTCAGTTTCTCAACTTTGGCATGGAATTCCTTGAACGCCGAGCACCTGCTACTTGTTTCTAAACACATAGAGAAAAATCTTTCTGGAGTGGTCATCAATGAATGTCACAAAGTATAATGCTCCACCAATGGATTTTTTGGTCATGGAGCAAACATGAGTGTGCACAATATCAAGAACATTCTCCGTGCATCTTGGCGGTCGTGTATGAAATGCAACCCTATGTTGTTTGCCAGCAAATAATGTGAAAGAACATTTCCATCCTATTGAGTTTTAGTGTTTGTTAACAACACAATGGGCGGACTAACTAGTGTGCTAAAAGTATTGCATGACTTATCTTGTTACACTGTTAATTGATATATTGCTCTAAAAGGAAGAAGCACGGAAAAACTGTTGTCTGGTGTTTTTATAGTCAAAGGCGGTAGTACCGGGCTCCCCTCGGTATTGTACCGCACGCTACACGCATGGCAGTACCAAGCCCGGGCTCGGAAGTACTACATTAGAGAATGGCTTTCTGATGTCGAGGAAGTTTTTCCCGGTAGTACCGGACTAGAGCGGTACTACCGCGCCACCCCTGCCGACACTACCGCGTGTGCATCCCATTACCCAGCAGGGTCTCCAGGCTGAAGTTGTTCTGACCGTTGACCTTGGCCGGTACTACCGGGTATGCACCAAAACTCTCGAACGGGCAAATCTGGTGGAGGGAGTATAAAAGGACGCTTCTTCTCCAAAGAAGCAAAGCTTCGAAATACTCTCTCCTCCATTGACCAAAGCTTCAAGTTCTTAGATCTCCCTACTCCACCACTCAATCGAGCTCATACTTGGAGAATCGAAGGACAAGACCCAGAT
The DNA here is from genome assembly GCA_947311845.1 of Poa pratensis. Taxonomy (NCBI): domain Eukaryota; kingdom Viridiplantae; phylum Streptophyta; class Magnoliopsida; order Poales; family Poaceae; genus Poa; species Poa pratensis. The sequence continues at coordinate 10,955,283 of CAMZMU010000060.1, read as the reverse complement.
GTACAACTTCACCAAAGCGTTCTTCATTTCCCCCCTCATTCACTTGAGGGATTTGAGCCTAGGGTTTCCACTAGGAAAACCTAGGCATCTTGTTATACTCGCCTGCTACTTTTGTGTGGCAAATTTGTGGTGCTTGGGAGCTTCCAATCCAGTTGTGGGTTTTGCCCCAAGTTTGTTGTAAGGGCTCCATATTCCGCCTTGAAGGATTCCGATAGTGGAAAGTGGACCGAGCTTTTAGGCGAGGTTCATCGGAGAATAGGTTGAGGCCTTTTCTGGCGTTGAGTATTGAAACTCACACCCCTCCAACGAGATGTACTCCCCTAAAAAGGAGAAACTCAGGAATACTTCCTTGTCTCCGCGTGCTTCCCGCTCGGTTACTCCTTACTCTCTAGTTCTTACTTGTATCTTGCCTTGCTTAGTGTTAACTTGTCATATAGGTAAATTCACCGTAGTTGCATATCTAGAGAATTTACCTTTGTGTCAAGCCTTAATCGAAAAAGAATTAAAATTTGGAGTAGCACCTATTCACCCCCCCAGGTGGCCATACGATACTTTCACAATGTTCACATGGTTTCAAGGTTATACCTTTCAACTCAGGGAGGAACTCCATGCGAGCAAGAGCATGCATGCCTTCTCACTCATATGCCCAAGCCTCTTGTGCCACAACTCAACCGAAGTGTCATCCTCGGCGACGTTTAACACCTCATTTCATAGCTTGGTTTTAACCACATAGAGGTTACCTTACTTACTTCCTCGAGCCACAATCAAAGAGCCTTTGATGAGTTTCCATTTTTCATCACCAAAATAACTGCCATGGCGAATGTCATCAAGCTTTCCCACTGACAACAAATTCAGCCGTATATCGGGAACATGCCTCACATCATCGAGCACCAAACTGAAACTTGTGGAAGTATCAATGCATATACTGCCCTTGCCAACAATGGTTGACAAACCGTTGTTTCACATCCTCACTTGGCCGGTAACACTGCTGGTGTAGGACGTGAAATACTCCTTGTGTGATGTAATGTGCAAGGACGCACCTGAATCCACAAGCCAACTCATGACATCATCGCGAACATCGCTATAGCATTCTTCATCTTCAATGAGTAGATAGTCTTCTCCTTCCTCACATTCCGCAGCCATGGAGACACCATTCTCGCCCTTTTGCTCGTTCTTGTTTGCAACCTTTCCCTCTGCAAAATCTTTCTTGAATTTCCTGCATTCGCTATTTATGTGTTTTGGCTTGCCACAGTAAAAGCAAGTAACATCTTTTCTATGTTTTGAATTTGATCTCCCCCTGGATTTATCTTTGCCTTGCTGAAATCTGGCATGGCCACGTCCACGGTTTTCATTCTTACCATGAGATTTCAGCCACATACGCATCAGAAGAAGTGGCATCGCCCTTTTCTTTCTTTCTGACTTCTTCATTCAGCATGCTATTTTTTACCACCTCCAATTGGGCCGTGCCGCACCACCGCCACCCCTCCACCGGTGAAGCAGGAGGTGGCCGTCGACGATGACCCCGAACTCGAGCTTGTCCTCGCGGAGTCCAAGAAGACCGTCGCCGAGGACGAAGCGCGATGTTGGGAGCCGGTGCTGGCGGAGGTCGCCAGGCAGCAGCAGGAGGCCGCGGAGGCGCATCAGGCGCCATGGTGGGAGGCCATGGACGAGGACCTGCCTCCGACACCTCCCCTGCACGAAGGAATGTTGGGCCAGGCCTGGGCGTGGGCTGGCCCCCTGCTCGTGTTTTAGCCGGCGCCGGCGCCGGAGGAGCAGCCGTCGGCCCTCGTGCCACCGGCACACCTCTGGAAGACGTCGGAGTACATCGACCTCGGCGACGAGGACGGCGAGTAGAAGCCCGTCGTGGCTAATATTTAGCTTTTTTATTTTTTTGTTTTAAATATATATGTAAAATGTCCGTTTGTGGCCCACCCCTATATAATGAAGAAAATGCTCATACATGGCATGTTAGTCTAATTACGAGGAATTTTTTTTGGGATGCGTCGGGCCGTTGAGTGCACTCGTTGGCACGACGGACACGCGTGAACATGGCCTATCCGTTTGGCGACCTAAATAGACAAAACACGAACACATGGCCCGTCCGTTTGTGTCGCCCCGTTGGAGGGAACAATCATATGCCGCCGGCACAACTGAACTACACATGCGACCTTTACAGACGGACATTCCAACCGCATGACAGCTTCAGAAAGACATATCATGTATACTCCATTTTTAATTTCGTTATAAACTTAAAACTAGTCGACCTGGTTAACGTTGACGGTGCAAAGCAGCCAGGTGTTCTGACTTCTGACCGCATGATTGGTCATGCTTGGAGCTGGGTGGAGAGGAGAGAAGACTACACAGCTTGTTGCCAATCACTAAATCCAGCTCTGCCAGAGGTGTAAAGCCGCCGCAGCCAGCAGAACATCCATGGAACACGACCGGATCATACAACACTTATCAGTATGTGTTACTAACTTAATGGCGATAGATTCATCATCCATCCATAAACAAGACGGCGACAGGTTACGCCCAGGAGGACGGAATCCACCCAGATCCCAGCGCTGCAAATCAACGTGGGCAGCTCCAGCTCCAGCTCGCTGTAGTCGACCGTCGTCGTGCCCGCGACGTCGCCTTCGCCGGCTAGCAAGACGCCGTTCCGTGATCTCTAAGTTTTAATTCCGGGACACGTCTCGTCCACCTCGCGACGTACCCATCGAACGTCGGCTGCAAATTAACAACTGCTCCTGTCGCATGCCTATCTATGTACGTACTTGGAAGCTGGCGTTGTGCAATATCTTGCCGTTGTGTGGCTCCCCGTGCTCGACCTGTGAACGATCAAGCGTACGCTTCATACTGTAGTTCTGTGTCAGCAGTGTACGTCTGTTTCGTTATTACTCTCTATGAAAAGAGAAAATATCACAGCAGCGGGAATATAAAGATCAGCGAGAGGTCACCTATCTGGACTAATCAATCCGTATATATCTAGCCGACCTCCCCGTTAAAGTAGTTGATTGATCGAGCGTTGTGCTCTCCCTTCTCTCTTCTCCCGACCGCTACATATACTCTTGGCTTTAGTTCGCTAGGCACCACATCAAACAAAAGGCACCCTGAGCCCCTGTGACGTCGTCTGTGTGTCTTTGCTAAATATCTTGGTCGAAGACCCAGCGGGCGGTCGATCAGATGGCGGAGGAAGCGAAGAAGGAGGTGGCGCCACCCGCGCCGGAGCCGACCAAGGACATCGCGAGGAGAAGGCGGCGGCGCCGGAGCTTGTTGTCGCGGAGGGTATGTGCAGGTGGATGCCTGGTTGGTAGCGGAGGAACCGTGGTCAGATGTACTAACGTTTTCATGCTTCTCTTTGTCAGATGCTGCTGAGAAGCCCGCAGCTACAGAGGGCTCACACGGAAGAGGTACTCGTTCGTTCCCTTCAGCCCAAGTCTGAATTCTGAAATCAGCACTCATATACAGTAAACTGATGTGCAACTCTGCTCCTTCTTCAGACGCTTTCCTCGAGAGGGTGGCGACCGAGAAGAGGATTTCGCTGATCAAGGCATGGGAGGAGAACGAGAAGGCCAAGGTCGAGAACAAGTGAGTCATTCCTTTCTTGCTGAATTTCCACAAGTAACCACGCGCACCGGTGTGATTCACCTGGATGTCTCCATCCCTGTCCGCGTTTAAGCAGTGCAGTGACTTCCATTGCACCCAAAATTCAGATTTCATCTCTACTGCACGTCGTCGACACGAAAACGTCACACTCACAACACACGCTAATTCAAAGTTCAGATAAATTCATGTCTGTCATTTTAAGCCATCTGTTTTTTCCTTCCCAGGGCGGCAAAGTTGGTAGCGGAAATCACCTCGTGGGAGAACTCCAAGGATGCGCAGCTCGAAGCCGAGCACAAGAAGCTGCTAGTAAGTCAGACATGGGGACTTTTTTTTGAAATCTTACAGGTTTCCAGTTGACATATGCATGGGCAGTGACGGTACGCAATCGTATACTCCCTCTGTTCCAAATTACTTGACTTGGGTTTGTCTAAATATGGATGTATTTAGACACAAAACAAGTCTAGATACATCCGTATTTGGACAAACCCAAATCAAGTAATTTGGAACGGAGGGAGTAGCTACTAACATTGTCGGCCGTGGCACGTACGTGCAGGAGCAGCTGGAGAGGAAGAAGGCGGAGTACATGGAGAAGCTGAAGAACGCCACAGCGTCGGTGCACAAGGCGGCGGAGGACAAGCGTGCTGCGGCCGAGGCGCGGCGCGGCGAGGAGATCGTCGCGGCCGAGGAGGCTGCCGCAAAGTACATCGCGAAGGGAGAGGCGCCCAAGAAGCTCCTCTTCGCGTCCTTGAGCAGAGGATAGCTGGCCGCGCTCCGAAGGCATCCTTGATTCTTCCGCTTCTCTGTGTGACCGTTGTAATATTTGCTCGTTACTGTGAATTACACTACTTGTGTACTGTATTTATGTGTCGATGTTGTCTTAGTTTTTGGTATCATGTCGTTTTGTGATTTGTGATTATTTCGTGGGTAATAGGATGTATATGTTGATTTTGGCCAAAAGATACCCTATCAATGTTGGTCTTTGATCGAACAATGGATGACAGTTTTTTATTTACTGGATGACCCGTTGCACCAATGGCGTAGTTGGCGGAATCAAGCAAATTGGAGCCACGAGTTTTATCTCGTTTTAGTGCCGATGCATGGTGTTATATGTCGATGTCAGCACATGAAACAGAAAACAAAAGCGCGGTCTTTTGAAGTTTTTTTCGACATGTGCTTCTAATGTTCAGGCGTAGAGCTCCAAAACAAGCAACATTCAAGGGAAACATAGTCCCAAGGATGAAGATACTATTCTGTTACAGGAGTTGCTGCCCGAAAATCTATGCAAACTCGCCACGCCAAATATTCTCAGCTACTACAAAAGTTGGTATCAGGAAAATGGAGATGACATGAAGCTGATAAAGTCCTAGAAGTGAAGGGTGAAGTACTGAAGTTCATAACTGAGCGGTGCATTATCTGTCTAAGTCACCAAAACTTTAACCCCTGCTGTTGTACAAAAGTTTTAGTACCACATCACAAGAAATGATAACAAATGGAAAGATTAATATCACATGAGCTCATAGCAAAAGCAGGAGGTTTAAAGCAGTAACAAAGAAACAAAATGCAGCTTCTTCAAAGCATGCATTTATCAATGTATTTATGTCCACGATTTAAGACAGAAGACATTATAGTGAGTACAACTTAAGGAGGAACAAAAAGGTCACGCAAATTTATTATTCTTGCAATGTAATAAACTCAACAATCATAAATTGTCCAGGTAGGATTCAATATACACGAAAGGTTAACAATGCACTGCAGGCTGCCATGAGAATCAATTCGAAGTGAACCGGAGAAACTGATATTGTATAGAAGAAAAAGTACTAGCATGTGAGCAACTAACAAGTATAGGTTCAATTTTCATATAACCCAGTTCTGCACCCAACCAATCAGCATAAGCTGAAATTTTAATTAACCAGTTCTTGGATGGGGCGATAATTTATCATCTAGGCCATACTTAATTTTTTTTAGACTAAGAGGCCATACTAGGCCATACTTAATTTTAGCAGCGTGTGCAACATATATCAGTGTATAAAATGCATAATCCCGCATTTACAAAGCAATGATATATAGTCGAAGTCATAGGAGGAACAACATTAATTGTATAGCCAAGTATAGTGCATCTTATGTTTAAAACACACGGATCAGTAGTACAAGTACAAACAAATCATCATAAAAACATCAGAATAAAAATATAGAGAATAACATAATTTCATATGTTTGTCTTGTCAACCTACAATATTTAATTATGCTACCCCATCCATATGTTGCAACCTTGCTAGTCCCCAGTGGATGCCACTTGTACCCACATAAGCTGAAATTTTCATTAACCCATTATTCGTTTTTTAAGATGAACAACTTTGGTCTTGGTGTCACCTCGATCAGAGTATTTTTTTACCTCATATAGGGGCCTAATGGTTTGGTCAAATCTTAGACCACACAGTCCGACCAGGAAAGTTTTGGATATGCCCATCTAACTTGGACCCAAATTAGGCTTTTGGACGTGTATCCAAGCATGTTTCTTACACGATAAATCCAACCGGCTCATGTATAGACTAGAGGTGTCAGCCGATTGAACACCAACACACAATCGCAAAACCAATCTACAAATATCTACTTTTTTAAATATCTCTCTTGTTATCTTGGTTCTCATTCCTTGATGTTCTTCATATTAAAGAGCATATAATTCAGAGGTCCTTGGGGTAGGCGAACCGACCTAGGGCAGACCATAGCCCCCACACGATGTAGTCTTGTTCATCGCGCTCAACGCCGTAGGCACACAATGTCATGTTCGTGTGCGAACAAAAAGCTACCTACCAACATGTAGGAAATATGCCTAAGAGGCAATCATAGAGATGATGATATTTCGATGTATCCATGATTTATAATAATATGCCTTGAATAATATCTTTGTACTGATTAGCAAGTACGTGACTTGTTTGTGAAACTCATTACTTGTATGGTTATTCTAAATATGTCCCTAGTCGGAGTTCATGTGAGGACACACGTGAATATTAGACCAGCACATGTATTAGTTGATGACTATGTTTCACAAGTCATAGACATGGAGATGTCAAACTAATAATGTGGACTTATGTTATGAACATAGAGTTGGGCTGACCCAACTTGAGACAATGCAACAACGTTCATTAGTTCTCCCTCTACACGATGTGTATGCTTTGTCCCTAGACCTGAGATTGTCGCATGTACTCGAGATGTGAATCGACCTACTTTGAGGCTATCAAACGCTACACCATGAAATAGTAGCTATAAAGGTAGCTTTCGGGTTTGTCATGAAGCATGTTGCGAGGCATGGTCAATCAAGATGGGATTTGCCCCTCTCTTCTTGAGAGAGATATTTCTCTGGGCCCCTCGAGTGATCGGATCCAGAAATGCATGGCCGTGCTACATAAGGTTAATGGTTAACCTAGTTTGGGATTTCGAATCACAGGATCGAGAAAGAGTGGTCAGCTAGGAGCTTGACCTAATATCATGAGGCAAAGGGAATGGCATAAACATTGTGATGGTTCGTCTGATACGATCTTTGTGTGCGTTTGGGAGTTGACACGTTTTACTAGAAGCCGCCACCAACTATTGACCGAGTAGGTGTACTCGAGTCATGTCCAAACGTGCGTGAACCTATAGGGTCACACACTTAACGCAGTGGAAGCAGAATTCAGATCAGATCCGAATTGGGCTGAAAGTAGACTCCAGAGTGGGCTGTTTTTTTAGCAGCCCAATATGGGGAGGTCTATATAAGGAGAGGAGATTGTACGTTTTAGGGTTGCCTATTTTCCGCACCACAATCCACCGTCTCACCACGCCCCTGCCGCCCGCGCGGACCTAGCAGTCCGGTGAGTGGTGCCTCCACGCCGTACGTGTGGATACCGATAGAGGTGCTGCATCCGAGCACTTGGACGAGCCGCTGGGAGGAGCTGTTCGTGGGAGCTATTCGTGGGAGCGACTGGATCAGAGAGGATTGTACGTCTACCCTGCCCCGACTTGCTTCACCGACTTCGGCACGGCACAACCCGTCTAGTGGTAATCCCGTGATCTATAACTGCAGCAGTTCCTTGGTTGATGCGGTAGAATTTTTTGATTTGCGCTAGTGTAGCCTACCCGCGACGCTACACAACATTGATCTTTCATGGAGGTGATGGTAATATTTTAGCATACAATTGTCAGATGATGTCCACAATAGTTTCTTTGTTTGCCAATGATGGTCGACTCACGAGCAAGCAGTTATTTATAGAATTTTGTTTTGGCAAAGGCAAGTCTGTACAAAACAACATACACACCATATGCACTTCAATATAGTGGCGTCACACCTAAAAATTGCAGACAAACCAGACTCGAATTTATACTCTTACTATAGACCAATCATACCGACCAAGAGTCATGTAAAGACCAGAGGCACAAAGAAATAACTATATAGCCAATGTGATGACATCCTTTATATAAGGTTAAAGAAAGAGAGCAACGAATTACACACATATCATAGACACCTAGTTATAATGACTCTACTTGCCTATTTGGGCTTCTTCGATCTAAAGGAAATTAGTAAGAATTTTGAGGATTTTATCATTAATCCTTTTTTTTCTCGAGATTTTTTGGTTTGTATAATCGAAATATGTTGGATCCTGTTCCCATGATTTACATACCTTGCATGCAGTTTCAACATAAAAGTTCCAAAGGGTCACCGAAATTTCATTGACATTGTTGGGGACATACAGTTAATCCTTTATGTTTCCACATTTTCCGTATGGCGCAACCAAATTACTTATACTACACATTTGTATGTTTTCAATGCATTTAGGATTCGAGGTGCCATGACCACGTTTTCTTTATGTCCTCGCTTTTAGGATTAAGTTCGAAAATCAAGCTTAGGACAGCTTAAATCCAATAGGTTATATAAATTAACTTCGAAAATCAAGCTAAGGACAGCTTTTTGGGGGATATTTTATCATTTGCCACACTTTTTTAAAATTATTTTGAAAATTTCCTAGAGTAGTAAGGAAGTACTGCCATAGTGAAAAACATTTCCTAATAATTTGTTTGTTAAAAGTTGCATACAAATCAAACAACTGAACTATGAATTGAGTTCCTTTGAAAATCCTTTAAATCCAATAGGCTATATATAGATTAAGTTCGAAAATCAAGCTAGGGACAGTTTTTTGGGATATTTTATCATTTGCCACACTTTTTTAAAATTCTTTTGAAAATCTCCTACTCCTAGTAAGGAAGGTACTGCCATACAGTTACCCCTCAGATTCGGAAAAAATACCCGGCTCCTCCCGAAGTCTACAATTCGAAACCGAGCGCTTCCGGATCGGATCCACCTCGTCCAAAGCCCAAAAGCGAGACCCACGCCTTCCGAAAGGGCCAAACCGTCGGAACCCTAGATCCCTCCAGCCTCGTCGCCCCCAGCTCCAAAACCCTAGATCCCGCCATGCACCACCCGAGGGCCCGGTACCCGCCCGGCTACGACTACGGCGGCGGCGGCGGAGGAGGCGGCCGTGGGGGTAACGGCGGTGGCGGCGGCGGAGGAGGAGGTGGTGGGGGTGGCGGCGGCGGAAACCAGAACTATTACGGGGGCCGAAACCCGCATCCGCAGCAGCACGATTACCAGCAGCAGCAGCAGCACGGGCAGAGGAATTCGTTCCCGCAACAGCAGCAGCAGTACGCGCAGAGGAATTCGTTCTCGCAGCAACAGCAGCAGCAGCAGCAGCAACAACAACAACAGCATCAGCAGTGGCTGCGGCGGGACCAGGCCGCGGCCCAGGCGTCAGGAGAGGCCTCGGCGAGGACAGCGCCGCGGCTCGATGCCGTGGACACGAGGTACGGACCATTTTGGGCACAACTTCGGCAAGGCCCTTCTCCGAACGCTGTTTATGGCCGATTGCTAGGGTTTGTGCAGCGTGCGGATTGTGATTCGTTTTTGGTGTAACTGGGGGCTGGTGTCAGGAATAGCTGATTTCATGGTTAGGTCGTGTGGTCTTAAGACTAGGCAGTTCGTTGTGTAAGTTGTATGGCCTGAAGAGGCTTAATTCGTACCGTGTACTCCTTCCGTTCCTAAATATAAGATGTTTTAGGTATTTCAAATATGGTCTAGATACGGACTGAAATGGGTGTACATAGATACTAAAACGTGTCTAGATACATGTGAACATGTGAAAAAGCTAAAACATCTTATAATTAGGAACAGAGGCAGTATATGCTGTCATATGAATAACTGACTACCCACTGGGTGTAGTATTGCACCACGCTCCTGTCCTGTGTTCTATCGCTAATAAGTGCCTCCTGGTTGAATACACTTTGTTTATGCGAGTTGCACTGTGTTCTCATCTATTGCTGGTGTTTACTCTGCACCATAGGAATGCTTTAGTTGCCAGTTTTTCTTGTCATATTGACATGCCCTGGGAATGGAATGATTTGCATTCAAATTAACTCGTTGACACTTTTAACAAGATCTTCCTTTTGGCTTTTCCAGCTCTCAAGATTGGAAGGCACAATTGAATATTCCAGCTCCGGATACTCGTTTTAGGACAGAGGTGACAATTTACTAATGGCATCATAGAATTTATGTCTGAGCAATATTCTGTGGTATGTGCTGAATAACACCAATCTGGCAAACATCAGTATACTGACATTGTATTCTGCAACATGTTTGATGTTTTATGTAGGATGTTACTGCAACAAAAGGCAACGAGTTTGAAGATTATTTTTTGAAGCGTGAGCTACTTATGGCTATATATGAGAAGGGATTTGAAAGACCATCTCCTATTCAAGAAGAAAGCATTCCAATTGCTCTAACTGGAAGCGATATTCTTGCAAGAGCAAAAAACGGCACTGGGAAGACTGCTGCATTTTGCATTCCAGCTCTTGAAAAAATCGACCCAGAGAAAAATGCCATACAAGGTAAATTTTCACTCTAGTTTTGATTTATAAGAAATAATCTAAGCCATACTGTTCCGTTTTATGCATGGCAATACAAACCGACAATTCGTCAAAAGGTTTTCTCAGAGTCCCGATTAATTTTAGATTTTCAATGCGTATCCACTTTCTGCCACAAGATCATTTTTTGTTCCTAGCATTCATGCCGATGCATCTTGTATGCCAAAATGCACATTCCGTTGCTTAAATCTGTACGAACTTCTACAAATTCAGCGTGTTGATTGTATTTTTAATTTTTTATAGAGATTTATTGATGGAAAAAGTTTGCTAAAGGTATAAGTAATGGCACTTTTGTGGTGGACAAGCAAAACATTTATGTTCCAGCATTCTCTGGTTGAAATATGGACTCAAAACTATAAATTGTAACGTAATGCAACAAGAGCCATTTACTTTCTTAGCTGATCACTTTCCCCCACCTACTTGAATCCTTTGGCAAGGATAATGCTTTTGTAGTGCCAATTTGGCATTCACTTTTTTTTAATCGTTATGTTTCCATGAACTTAACTTTACACACTGTTTGTTAAACTTAACTCTGTTTTCTTCATGGATTTGTTCTTTAGTTGTTATATTGGTACCAACAAGGGAACTAGCCCTGCAGACTTCACAAGTTTGCAAAGAGCTTGGGAAGTACCTGAATATTGAAGTTATGGTGAGTACTGGAGGAACCAGCCTGAAGGACGACATTATGCGTTTGTACCAACCTGTTCATTTACTTGCTGGGACACCTGGACGGATACTGGATCTTACCAAGAAGGGGATATGTATGCTGAACGAGTGTTCAATGCTCATTATGGATGAGGTATCATTAGAAAACCACACAATTCAGATTCTGTTTTGTTAATCTGTGTGTACATCACAGTATTTAAGTATGTTACTTTTGTTGGGCTATTTTATCTGCAGTTCATGTTGTTCCTTCACATTCCTTATTTGATCTTAAGTCCTTGTACTTTAGCTACTAGCAACCTAGCATCCTTTAATATTACCCCTGTCTTGGAAAAAGAATAAGAATGCTTCCCTGCGGAAAGTCTAAATGTAGCCCGAGCTACATGTAGCTCGTTTTTTTTCAAAATTTAAAATCGGCACTTTTTAGTTTCCAAAAATAGTGAAAAAAAATCCCAGAAGTAGATAATGTTTAGATCTAAAAGCGTGCAAAATTTCAACTCAAAATTCGTTGTAGTTTTGGCTACACAAAAAAGACAAATCGGGCAAAATTTCAATTTTTTGAATCTTTGTACTGCTCACCACCCAAAACCACCCATTTGACATGTTAGCCCAGCCCACAATACAACGAATTTCGAGTTAAAATTTTGCACACTTATAGATCTTATCACTACCTACATCTGGGATTTTTTCTCCGATTTTTGGAAACGTAAAAATGCAAACTTCGAATTTTTCAAAAAACGAGCTCTATGTAGCTCGGGCTACAAAACGCCTCACTCTGCTTCCCTGTCTTTATTTGTTCTGGTTCTATCCATGTGAGTGCCCTTTTTAAATTTTGAACTCGGTTCCTAAGTAAGGTACATCTATTAATCTGCTGATCTAAAAATTGTTGTCAAATTTTGTAGTTTTTGGAATATTGTGGCCTTTGTTTTTTGTTACTTGCTGATTAGTGTTCCTCGCCAGTAAATCAATGTGCACGTGCTCTTAATATTAAGATCATTGAACTTTGTACTATTTCATTTCAAGTTACTTTGGTTCTTTCTAAGATGATCTGGTACACACTTTGGGAAACCTATCGGTGATTGTGTTACTATCTGCTCAAGAACAAGTCAAATACTTTTCTTCTGAAGAATTATAACCTCATTTCGTTGTAATGCAGGCAGACAAGCTGTTGGCTCCCGAGTTTCAGCCTTCCGTGGAACAACTAATTCGCTACCTTCCAGCTAGTCGGCAACTATTGTTGTTTTCTGCAACCTTTCCTGTAACTGTCAAGGATTTCAAGCAGAAATATCTGCCTAGGCCTTATGTTATTAATCTGATGGATGAACTAACACTGAAAGGAATTTCACAATATTACGCTTTTGTTGAAGAAAGGCAAAAGGTTCATTGCCTGAACACACTTTTCTCAAAGGTACATCTCACGAAAACTTGTGACTTGTCGTTTCCTGTATATATACTGACAGTCTGAGACATTCTCCTTTTTGTGTTCTCTTGGCAGCTTCAAATAAACCAGTCTATTATATTCTGCAACTCTGTGAATAGAGTTGAGCTACTGGCTAAGAAAATCACTGAGCTCGGCTATTCGTGCTTCTATATTCATGCTAAAATGTTGCAAGACCATCGAAACCGGGTGTTTCATGACTTCCGCAATGGTGCTTGCAGAAACCTTGTGTGCACAGGTTCTCCTCCACCTTCTGCCTTGATGAATTTCCACTATTTTAGCAAATACTCTTAAGTCGCCTGTTCTCTTGTTTTGTAGTCTTATATGTTTTCTTCTTACTAGTTGTCTTGCTTCAAATCATTTACTGTCATTAACTTTATGAGCATATCTTTGTCCTACTTTATTTTTCTCTCTGTATGGCATTGCCTTGTTGATAGTAAATTCTCATCAGCTGGCCTCCAAAGCATGCCCTTTGCGAATTGAAGATGTGAACACAGTAAAGTGAACTTGTAATTTGTTGTTGTCAACACATCTATTTAGTCTCGTATCAGAATTTTAGTCTACTCTAGTCTTCTTCGCGCGAAAACAATGACAAAGCCTTTTGTCCCAAGCAAGTTTGGGCAGGGTAGATATGAAACCCAACAGAAACATATGTAAACCAAAAGGTGAAAAGAGGAAGAAAGTAAATAAATTACGAGTAAACCAAGATTCCAGCACATGAATTGCTGATTTACATGCATTCCTATCAAGAGCTAAATCTCTAGGTACAATCCTGTTCTCCAAGTCTCTTACTACCGCCTCCTCCTAAGTCATATTTGGTCACCCTCTGCCCTTCCTAATATTTCTCTACCCTTTAGAATCCCATTACTAACTAGTGCTTATGGTGGCCTCCGCTGGATATGACCAAACCACCTTAGTCGGTATTGTAGTATTCTTTGCACCAGATCCTGCAAATCATTTTTGTCATTAACTTTTGTAGTCTCGGTAAGCAATAATTTAGTGTATTTGCTTAATAAAATACCGTTTCAATTCATTTAGTTAGTCTGCTTACAGAGAATAATTTCTGTGTTTTGTCTGGAATGTTGACTTGAGCTTGAAGATGGGCTTGTACGATGTTAGTAATAGATGGGCTTGTACGATGGTAGTAATTGCTAAAACTTTTCACACGTCCAAGGAGTACTTGGAAACAATCACCGGACTAATGTGTATATTGAGATATACTATCTTAATTAAGATAATCTTACATATAGTTATGCTGTACTGCTTCAAGCCTATGATTGGCAATATACATGCTTATAATGCACCATTATTTTGCATATTATTCCCGTAAATGCTATGAAGATCATTTATCTTAAGAAATTATTTTGATTGCAGATCTTTTTACCAGAGGAATTGACATCCAAGCTGTTAATGTTGTCATTAATTTTGACTTCCCCAAGACTGCTGAAACATATTTGCATAGGGTAAGTAGCTTATTTTGCATTACACATGATTTCAGCTCAGCAGTTTGATTTTTGGTTGATATGTTTTCTAATGCTAATCTTTTGATTACATGTTTTACCCAGTAAATTTTCTTATATGTATGGCTCATTTTTAAATCCATGCATGCGTAACCTTGGCAGAACATCACAAAACTAACTCATCCGTTTCAGATTTCCTTATTGCCTTGCTATGGCTATTGGGAGTCCACCCCATCCCACCCCAACCCCAACCCCAAATCCTTTAAGCAATGATTTGCTATGTCTAGTTCTTTATTATACAAACAAATAGGTAAAGCCCGGATATGCTGGTTCCTCAAACCAGGCAGTGTGACACAGTTTTACTTGGGTTGGTCCGGTTTCAAACCGTTAAGGTAGGAGGCTATATGCCGGTCTGGTGTGGGCTGGTTGCACGGTCTACTTGGTTTTCCACGGTTTGAGAGCTCAAAGAGAGGCGAGCGCATATCGGCAAATCTTTGTACACAATCACAGGACGACGCTGCCGGGAGTTGGTCTACAAGTGCGGCACATTACGTTAGGACTGTGTGCAATCACAAGAGGCACTGCATGCTGCCGCAGGACGACCTGGAGGGCGGCGCCCCCGTGCGTGGCGGCGCATGCTCGAGGCGGTGCTGAACGATCTGTCCGCCCAGGGGCCATTGGCGCCGACGAGGAGGCAGCGCGAGCTGCGGAGGTTGAACCGCGTGGATAGCGGCGCCTACCCGTCGTAGCCGAACTGCAGGGTGCTCACCTCGATGCTGCTCCTCCTCCGCCCTTCCTTGCCCTTGCCTCCAGCCATCTCTCCTGGTATCGCCACTGGCGGGTGATCTCTCCCCCCACTCGGCTCCGTCCACATTTGGTCACTACCTCTGTCTCTGCAGCTCACCATGACGACGACATTGTTCACTGAGAAGTAACATTTGCCGGCTGCTGAGGAGAAGAAAGTTTCGCCGCCTGCCACCGTGGAGAAGGCTCCGTTGCTGCTAGTTTCCACCAATCCCTGGCCTGGTGATCTCGACCTCCACTGTGTCCTACGGCCGATGCGGCAGAATTGTGCCCAACTGATTTAGTACGTGTTATGGTTTGGGGTTGGGGTGGGATGGGATGAAGCCTATTTTCTGCTCGCGGGTTAAGTCTGAAAACCAGCGAAACCGGAATGAAACCGATTAAACTGGTGTGGTGCAGACTGGTCTCCTGGTTTAGCCGGTTTGAAACCAAACCTTGCACAGGGTTAGAAATAGGCTTCATCCCATCCCACCCCAACCCCAACCCCAAATCCTGTAAGCTATGTCTAGTTCTTCTTTATTATACAAACAAATAGGCTTCATCAGTAATACATGTCCTTACAGCGCTGTCGCTCCCGATACTTTGTATATTCTGTTGCTTGATTCAGTTCTAAAGTTCCATCCTTTTGACATTTTCTAGGTTGGACGTTCTGGGAGATTTGGACACCTTGGTTTGGCAGTGAACTTAATCACTTATGAGGACCGCTTCAACATGTAAGGATATTTGGCCAAAATGGTTTGTTATGTTATCTTGATATATAAAATTGAGTTCTTTTATACTATTGTATACCAAGATGTCTGAGCTTTTTTGTTTTCTTCTTTTGCAGGTATAGGATTGAGCAAGAACTTGGCACAGAAATAAAAACGATACCTCCACAGATTGACCTGGCAGAATATTGCCAATGATCAGTTTAACAGTATTAGAAGCACATCTTTTCTGAAAACATCATTAGGCAAGTATACCAGATGTACATAGCACCCCATCAAGTAAGAATCACGATGCTAGATTGTTGCTCTTTTGAATTGCAGATTGTACTGTTCTGGATAAGAACCGGTGTCCATTTCATCCACACAGGGTTTTATTTTGTTGCCTTGGTGATGCATCCAAGCTTCTATTTCCAGCAGTGGATCAAGCGTTCTCTGTTGGCACCGGTGCTAATCATTTTAACTGTGGAGGTGCACATTCGACTGGTTGGAGATTGAGAACTGTGGTCAACCCAAACATTATTTCTTGCTGCATGCATCTGCTCAAGATTTTCGTCACATTTATTTTCTCGTTTAAGTTCTGGTTGTGTTCGGATTCTGTTGCTTGAGTTTGTATCATCATATTGCGGCTATTGTCTTGCTTTCCTTTACCGTATTCTGTTTGTACTAGTAGCTATATCACTTTCCTTTCGCATTTATTTCGGCTGTTCTTGGTGCAGACTATTTACCAAAGTATTTCCCTTGTATTCGAAATAACTTTTTTATCTTGCCACTGTCACAGTTCTGTTAATCCATTAGTGCAAGCTTCAGTCAAAGCATGAATGTTTAAGGTTTAAACAACAGAGCTGCGACTTGAAGCTCAGTGTTATCTCTGTGCTTTCTAGTCAGTTATTTGATCATATGGCATTAGCATCGTACAATATTTTAGCAAAACCGGTGTCATATATGAGATGCTAGTTCGGTTGCAACTGTGATTGCTTCAGTTGCAAGTGGGGTTGCAAACTTGCAACTGGACGGTTGGATTTTTTTGTGAAATGTGCTAGCCATGAGTTTTGCAACTAAGATTTGATGATGTCCCCTGACTGATAAGTAAGCTAATTCAATGAGAATTAGTCACACCATATGCAATCATATGTTTGATGAAGTTATATATTCATGCTTCTATTAGATGCACATTCTGCTCTATGAGAGCCAGGTGATCTTTGATGAATGATTGATCGTATTAAGCCCTGGCCGTGTTGATGGGCTCAGATTATGTTTTGGTTACTCCAGATGAACTGACACTGATACTTCGAAATCTCCCGGTAATATACAAGGAAAAAAAGGAAAATCTGGCTAAATATATGCATGTGCACATAAGCATGTGTACACTCCAACAATTGCACAAAGACCTTTCTCGAAACACTGTAGGAAACTCCACCGCCTGCATGCTGTGATAGTTAAATGAAATAATGGACATCACACTACGGCTTGTATTGCAATGCATGACATAATGCATTACAGTATTCGAAAGAGTCATAACACAAAAGGTACATAAACTCTTCCCCTATGTGCATTTTCATACAACAACTCTGTTTTTGGGAAAAAATGGTACACAAACTCCATTGCGGATTCGTTGTTGGTACAGACGAATGCGCTTGCGACACGTGGAACAGCCAGGTAGGACAGGACACAAGCCTGGGTTTGATAATTTTGCACAAAACCCCCTTATTCCGTAGAAATTGCAGATAGGTCTGTTCATTGTTAGGAACGAAATCCCCAAATCGAGCGAGACGGAGCCGTAACCAAGGTCTCGGCTGCGGCGGCGTATCTTCGGCGGTGAGCTCCGATTCGAGCGAGCGGCCAGATGGGCGGAGGAGGTGGTGCGGCGGAGCAGGCAGGCGAGCATGCGGGAAAGCAGACGCTGGCCAGATGGGCGGAGGAGGTGGTGCGGCGGAGCAGGCAGGCGAGCATGCGGGAAAGCAGACGCTGGCCAGATGGGCGGAGGAGGTGGTGCGGCGGAGCAGGCAGGCGAGCATGCGGGAAAGCAGACGCTGGCCACAAGAGGATGCATGCGGCGACGGCGGCGGCCAGCACCTGTGTGGAGTTGCAGCGGCGGCGACGGCGAGCCATGGGCTCCAGAAACCGCCGTCGCTTTCTGGAAGACGGAGGTGTCGTTCGAGCCTCCGGTGAAGGTACATGATTGCGCGAGAACACATCGCAATTTAGCTGATTTAGATGTCCTCCGGTGAAGGCATATGTTCTTGTTCTTTTTTCTGTTGTTGCTCTGAGTAGCATTTTATTATGCAGAATTTTGTGCCCAGTTGTGATCATAGCATCAAGAAAGAGGAAGGAGATGAAGAGAAGGTGCGGAAGAGAATTGAAGAGCTTGAAAATGTGCTCGTCATAGCTGATATGAGAAGAAGGGACAGGAAGGAGGTTGTGCTCGTCATAGCTGTAGCTGGATTTGCAGTAGTATATTGTGTATGTGCTATGTTAGTTAGAGGCTTCGTCTGAAACAAATCATTTGTAATGCTCTGTTTTGTGGATCACAAAGATGAAATGAATAAACAGAAACAACTGTTTGTTCACCAAATTTGTCAGCATGTCAGCAGTAATCTTCATCATTTCTCAGTAAGCAATGACATCAAGAACACATATATCAACTGCAGTAGACCAACAGTACCACACAGGACACACTGACCAGGCTACTATTTGGTTCAAATCATCACATCATCCTGACATAGGTAGTTCATAACACAAACGGTTTGCTGACAAGTTGGAAAACACAAAAAAAATGCATGAATTTGGTGTTTGCTGCAATCATCATGGCTCTGCAGGTGTATTCAGATCAGGAACTGTATCTCCGGGTGGTGTTTGCTGCTGTTGCTCGACATCATGACCGAAATGTAGGTCTGCATTTCTTGCTCTTTGACTATCTTGCTGTCCATCTTGCATCTGTGATGTGCTTGCATCTACTGGTCGTTTTCTTGCTGTACCTCTACTTGTTTCACCTCTGT
This sequence comes from Poa pratensis, assembly GCA_947311845.1. NCBI lineage: Eukaryota > Viridiplantae > Streptophyta > Magnoliopsida > Poales > Poaceae > Poa > Poa pratensis. Next base: position 10,936,661 of record CAMZMU010000060.1, on the reverse strand, counting down.
TGGTCCTTCCTCTACCTCTGCCCCTGGATGATGCAGTACCTCTTCCCCTGGACCTTCCCCTTGATGTTGCAGTAGTAACTCTCACTCTGCCTTGTGGTATAGTTTCTCTAGCTGCTTGTACAAATGAACTTTCATGTGGTAATGGACCATGTGTCCTGTCAGGAGGGACATGATTCTGGGACAGAGAGAGGATGTGCATTAGTGATAATATTACTGAACTATTTTCTGGGATAGCTAGAAACTGTATTACCTGCTGCTACAATGTGTACACCATCGAGTTAATTTGCTCTGTAGGGTCTAATCTAGGGTCTGTAGTTTGAGGAACTATGTTCTGCAAAATGAAGTAATTCATTGGAAATATTAGCAGCACATAGTGAGTCCCTGCAAATGATGTACACAAAACATTAACAACATGCTTATGCACATAGACAACTAAAAGTAAAAATGAAGAATCATGGTTCACACACCTTCTGCTTGTCACTAATAATTGTCCATGGTGCACTGTTTGTAATTTGCAAATCATCCTTTAATGTGGACAAAAACCACTCCCATGAGCTTGTGCACTCAACCTCAACCAATCCCATGGCTATTGGATATATGCAATCGTTGGGATCTATCCCCACTGCTGTCAATATTTGTCCCTTGTATTTAGTTTTCATGTGACATCCGTCCACACATATCAGAGGCCTGCAACCCCTAAGGAAACCTCTCTTCAGTGCATCATAAGACCAGTATAGTGAAGCTAAATGTTGCTTTGTTTCTTCACCATACTTCACTTTGTTGCAAGATAGGAAGAATTTGGAACCAGGATTTGATTTCCTTAGTTCTTGGCCATAATCGCACAACTGAGAGAATTGAGCATCCTCATCACCATGTATAATAGCTAGTGCTTCTTTCCTTGCCCTCCCCAACTTCCATCTATCTGGGCACATGTTAAATTCTCTCTGAACTTTTGCTGCAAAAGTTTTCAGATCCATCTTCATATTGTCTCTAAATTCGTCAATAGATTTTTGTGTTAGAAATGGTGCTGTCAATGCCTTGAGTCGCCAATCTTTCGAACATGTGTGGACACCATTGTATGATCTCACAACAAAAGCACATGTTCTGCTATCATTTGATGCTTTGAGCATCCATGGGCACCCATCTTTGCACTTCGCATCAACTCTATTTTTCTCATTCCTAGGTTTTGTAATTTTTCTTCTGTTCCTTACACTGTATGCCCTCAAAGCTGATCTCATTTCCTTCACATCAGCGAATGCCATGCCAACCTTGAACACTGGATCGTCCATATCGACCTGAGGATTGAAAACAGCAAATTTGTACTGCAATTTGTCATGCATATCAGGCCTTAAATTGAGATCTCCATCATCCAAGGCAGAATCATCTTCATGTTCTTCAACTGGTACTACCTCATTGTTGTCATTAACATCTGTGTCTATGTTGTCAGCAAACAAATCATCATCTCCTTCATCTGCTGCATAGTCACTGTCAACAAAGTCTGAATCTTGATCTTCATCATCATCTTCTTCTTCTTCTTGCACATCTAATGTTTCTTCATTTCCTCTCACAGATCTCAAAGATGACCTAACAAGACCTGCACCTGGCGTGACTGAAGATGGACCTGCACCTGCTGTGCTTGAAGATGGAGCTGAGCCTGCTGTGCCTGAAGATTGAGCTGCACCTGGTGTGCCTAAAGATTGAGCTCCACCTAAATTGCTGATGGATTCTGGCCGCAAATTCTTGAGGTGATTCGAATGATCAACAAACAATACTAGTATCTTGTGTGTCTCAGCTGCGTTGATCATCTGCACTATATCTGAATCTCTTTCGATGCAAACCAATCCCTCATGAATTTCTTTCCAAGGTGGAGACCAATACACATGACACCTCCCATCATCCAGTGCATAGCCTAGCTGTTGTAGGATTTCTTTTATCCACAGAATTGACCAGGTATCTCTGTTGCAAAAATCAATATAGTCACATGTTCCCATGCAATATGTGAGAGTGTCTCCTTTGCCAGAGAAAAATCCATTGTTCTGCAGTATAACTGTGAATAAATCTTCATTACCACCTGCATATAAGTTCATTCAGTTAAAAATGACTGATTCATGTCTGTTTACACTTGACAGTAAGGAAACACACTGAAATAACAGTTTCGACATTTCTAAACCTGACAGAATAAGAGCTTTTTAACTGCAGAGAAAAACTGTAGAGGACTTCCTGAGAAAATGGATGATTTAATAGGCTGGATTAATAGTTTTCTTTCTTATTAGTAGTGGCTTAATTGCAACTGGTGCTGCGGCTAAGCTATGGTGCTGTCCAAATTGTATAGTGCCCAGGTCTGTACTCTGTTTACACATATAGAAACCAAATTTTATATTGCCCAAGATCCAACTAGTATAGACTTCAGAAACCAGGTCTGCACTTTGTTTGTACAGCCCGATCAGGAGGATTCCACCATTTCAGCAAGGAGGCAAATCACAGATCACAGGTAAATTACTACCTACTCCATATGAAATTCAGCTAACCTCTGCATTCAGCAATGAACGGACACCAGCTACCAATGAACGGAAAATAGGACACCAAATTACTCTTTTTCTAATCAGGTTTCTCTCGTGCCTACTCTTCCAGCACTCTTTAACTGCTACTAATAACCCATTTCATCCACAATTTGTAGCCAAAAACGGCCCGATCAACCTGGCGCCCGTAACCACGCCCGCCAACAGAAAACGAAGACGAGGAGATGAAGAGCGAAGGAGCAGGGGTCACGTACCGTAATCGGGCTGCTCATCGAACCATGGCCGCAGCTGAGGATCGGGCGGCATTGGGTAGCGGCACAGCGGGCGGCGCGGCGGCGTCGGGGTAGCGCTCGGCGTCGGGGCATACAAGGAAACAACTGCCCCTGCCGCTGCGTGATCTGTGGAGATTAAGATGGAAACAGGTAAGGACCTAATCGTAAAATGTAATCTCTGCTGATAAAAACTAGGGACTTATTTGTGAGACAAAAAAGGTACCGGGTTCGTTCTTGAATACTACATTTTCCACCGTGGCATGCCAAATCAGCATTTCGGACTACTCTGACCAATTTTTCACCAGGATTGGAGTTTGTGTACCATTTTTTCCCAAAAACAGAGTTGTTGTATGAAAATGCACATAGGGGAAGAGTTTATGTACCTTTTGTGTTATGACTCTTTCGAATACTGTAATGCATTATGTCATGCATTGCAATACAAGCCGTAGTGTGATGTCCATTATTTCATTTAACTATCACAGCATGCAGGCGGTGGAGTTTCCTACAGTGTTTCGAGAAAGGTCTTTGTGCAATTGTTGGAGTGTACACATGCTTATGTGCACATGCATATATTTAGCCAGATTTTCCTTTTTTTCCTTGTATATTACGGGAGATTTCGAAGTATCAGTGTCAGTTCATCTGGAGTAACCAAAACATAATCTGAGCCCATCAACACGGCCAGGGCTTAATACGATCAATCATTCATCAAAGATCACCTGGCTCTCATAGAGCAGAATGTGCATCTAATAGAAGCATGAATATAACTTCATCAAACATATGATTGCATATGGTGTGACTAATTCTCATTGAATTAGCTTACTTATCAGTCAGGGGACATCATCAAATCTTAGTTGCAAAACTCATGGCTAGCACATTTCACAAAAAAATCCAACCGTCCAGTTGCAAGTTTGCAACCCCACTTGCAACTGAAGCAATCACAGTTGCAACCGAACTAGCATCTCATATATGACACCGGTTTTGCTAAAATATTGTACGATGCTAATGCCATATGATCAAATAACTGACTAGAAAGCACAGAGATAACACTGAGCTTCAAGTCGCAGCTCTGTTGTTTAAACCTTAAACATTCATGCTTTGACTGAAGCTTGCACTAATGGATTAACAGAACTGTGACAGTGGCAAGATAAAAAAGTTATTTCGAATACAAGGGAAATACTTTGGTAAATAGTCTGCACCAAGAACAGCCGAAATAAATGCGAAAGGAAAGTGATATAGCTACTAGTACAAACAGAATACGGTAAAGGAAAGCAAGACAATAGCCGCAATATGATGATACAAACTCAAGCAACAGAATCCGAACACAACCAGAACTTAAACGAGAAAATAAATGTGACGAAAATCTTGAGCAGATGCATGCAGCAAGAAATAATGTTTGGGTTGACCACAGTTCTCAATCTCCAACCAGTCGAATGTGCACCTCCACAGTTAAAATGATTAGCACCGGTGCCAACAGAGAACGCTTGATCCACTGCTGGAAATAGAAGCTTGGATGCATCACCAAGGCAACAAAATAAAACCCTGTGTGGATGAAATGGACACCGGTTCTTATCCAGAACAGTACAATCTGCAATTCAAAAGAGCAACAATCTAGCATCGTGATTCTTACTTGATGGGGTGCTATCTGGCTACGTCTGGATGGTTTCCAGGAGATCGTGCTCACGGCATGGCACTCTGTCCACGACATCGACCCGTTCCGGCCCCTGACACTCCGCTTGCAGGCCACGGCGCGCGCGCTCATGAGTTGGAGCTTGCGGTCGGTTGACAGCGTAAGGCAAAAGCTCGCGATCACCCGCGAGCTCACCCTGCGCTTTGACACCGCGCAAGAGACGCGTGCGCTAAGCCCCATCGAGTAGTGGTTGCACAAGCAGCTCAAGGTGGTCCACCTCGGCCTCGCGTTCCTAGAGCGGACGATTGCACGCCAGCGCACGCGCATTGCCGTGCTCTAAAACTATCTTGCCTAGTTCTTCCTGTTTTAGTCATCTGTGCTTTTACTGCAGACCTGCTGAAAGGACAAGGATGTCGCCTGGGGGGTGAATCGGCGATTAAAACTTTTCTGGTTTATGCTTGATAAATGTGGAATAAAACTTAGCATTTAACTATCAAGCACACAACCTAAATATACTAGGCTCAACTATGTGCAACAACAACTTATGCTAAGCAAGACAAGTAACAAGGTGATAGTAAGATAAAAGACTTGAAGCACGACGGCTATCACAATGTAAAGTGCATAAGTAAAGAGCTTGGGTATAGAAATAACCGAGGCACGCGGAGACGATGATGTATTCCCGAGTTCCTTCATTTTAGGGGAGTACGTCTCGTTGGAGAGGTGTGAGCCACCACAACAGGTTGGTCTCAACGCCACAACAGGCTTCACCTTCTTCTCCGATGAACCGCATCACAAAGGATTGGTTCACCTTCCACTATCGGAATCCTTCGAGGCGGAATCCGAAGCCTTTACAACAACAATCCGGGGTACACACCCACAACTGAATTGGGGACTCCCGGATGGCTACAGGTGACCACAAAAGGTCTCAACCATCACAATGGCGTCTAGAGTCCAAAGACCCAAGAGTAACAAGCTCACAAACTTCCACTTCCACGAAAGCTCGTGGAGAGCACAAACCGATGCACAAAAGCAAAGGCAAGAACACAAGGAGTGCTCAAGTGCTTCACTCCCAAATCCCACAAAAAACAACTAATGCTTATGGGGGGATAAGAGAGGAAGAACAAAAAAGAATACCAAATCCTTCCAAGATCTAGATCAAAAAGCTTTCCCTCACTTAGAGGAGATATGGATTGGTGGAAATATAGATCTACATCTCCTCTCTCCTTTCCCTCTAATTGGAGGCAAGAATCAAGGAGGAATAGACAGAAAGCCAAGCTCAAGAAGGTCAACAATTGGGGGCAATTTCGTGCTTTTGAGTTAGGGGACATTGGGGAAGAAGACCCCCTTAAATAGGTCCCCAAAAATCTGCCCGTTAGGCTCAGAAACGCGTTAGACTGGAGTTTCTGACATAACTTTCCGGCCTGGCACCAGTAGGTGTCACCGTTCACGAATTCTGGTCCGGACCGGAGACTCCGGTGTGTTTAAACCGGAGATTCCGGTCTACACAAAAACTACAAAAACAACAACACGAAAACGAACATATCTTGAGCATACGAACTCCGTTTTCGATGTTCTTGGGATTGTTGGAATCAGCACAACGAGCACTACAAGATCATACAGAGAAACACATAGTCCAACAAGGGAGGATAAAACCAAATATAGAAAGGTAAAACCTCTCTATACAAGAATAACTGGTAAAACCTCCAAAACCGAAAACGCAACAAGTTTTCCATACGAAATCCGTTTTCGGTGAACTTCGGCTTGCCATGAAGATGACAACAAGCACTAAAACCCAACAAGGAGAAAAGCCAAATAAGAACCAAGAAAGATGATATGCCAAGTATGCAAAGGTTTGAGCTCTCCACAAAGATGCGATCAAGTTACTCACTTGAGAGCCCCTCTTGATAGTACGACGTCTATCCTATAACCCGGTCTCCCACTAACACCATGAGACCGGTAAAATAGAAACCCTATCAAGATCATACATTTGCCTTGCGCATTCCACTTGAGCTAGATGATGACGATCTTGATCTCTTCAAGTGGACCACCTTTATTGATTGCGTTTGCTTGGTGAAGACCCACATATCGCTCCCCCATACACCAAGATGGGAGTGCCTCTCTTAGGCACATCTCCACTTGACCATTATCTCCAAATGAGTTGCAAGCTTCAAGCATATGATATCTTCTAGATGCCCATATTTAACTTGCACAACACAACCTTGATGACGATCACCACTTGACGTCATCCTCCATGAGCTATAAGAAATCTTCCTTTTGATGCAAGCCCATGGAGAGATATCTAACCCAACAATGGAATGCCCCACACACACACATAATGTGTCGGGGGAGTACCCCCGGGTAGGGTCAAGGCTTGGCGTAAGTGGAGTTCAAAGGCGTGCCGAGGTACGGAGAGGGCCGACCTGTTTGGGCCTGAGCGCATCCGATCTTTACTTTTGCCTGGAGAATAAAGGCCGACCTATCTTGGATCAGAGGGGTCCGAGGTACCCCGTTGGCATGGGCTGAGGTTCATGATCCGAGCTGTGATCAGCCGACCTAACTACCTCGGTGCTATGGTTGGGGTTGTGAGTGCAGGAGGAGCTATGGGAAGGAAGTGAGGTCCGACCTGGTAAAAGATCTTAAGCCCAGGAGCCGGGCTAACCACGGCAGGAGGCCATAGCTCGGGCAGGAGTCAATGCTCCAGTCACTTCACGCCTGACACGGAAGCGTCTGTCACGGAGCATGGCAGAGGCGTGCCCCAGGTTCGGCGGGGCTGCACGCCTCTGACCGCTGACCGCGTGAGATCCAGGGAAAAGGCTACGAGGTAGCACTGCGTGGCTATGTCTTGTCTCTGTCAGAGGAGACATCCTAGCTCTACTGTGGTAATGCAGGGGATGGGCAGGCCTTGTCTTGTCCCTGACAGGAGTACAATGATGACTAAAGCAGAGGCATGGCTACAGTGTTCAGCGAGGGGCATTACGGTAACCCGGCTGGCCTATATAGGGGGCTTCCCCCCTCCTGCGGACGAGGACGGAAAAAGAAAGAGAAGAGACCCCGGCACCCTAGTTCATTCTCCTGGTAACTTCATCTCCCACCTCAAGCTCTCACCATTGTATCATCACACAACTCGAGGAGCGACCTGTACTTGTTGCCTTGAGCTATACACTGACTAGGATAGTGCTGCAGTAGGGGTGTTACCTCCGCAAGAGGGCCCCGAAGCAGGGTACATCGCGGTGTGCTTTGCGTTCTTGGTGGCTTGGTTTTCAGTTCGTGTTCTTGCGCGTTTTGTGTGTTCTTGCTTGTGCACTTCGAGAGTGCATAAACCCTCCCCGGATTCCCCCAACGACCATTCGGCCCCATCTTAGCCATACCCATGGCATCTCTCGTGATCCCACCACGACAGTTGGCGCCCACCGTGGGGCAGATTGAGGCGTTGGAGGGAGTTTACATCCGGACGGGCTCAGGCGAGCGTGTTCTTTCCGGGCTTATCGCCAAGATCGGTGAGTTCACCTTCATCAGCGACAACGCGGGGTGCTTCGCCGGCAAGCCCTTCCCCGAGCATGGCTTCACCATGATGCTCGGCAGCTTCGTCACCTATGTTGCTGTCGAGGTTGTTCGCGAGTACCCGGAGCAGGTGCTCGTGGACGACGAAACTCCTCTCCTTGCGGCTCTAGGTCGGCGTATCACTCGCCCCGGGAGCTGCGTGGAGGTGATGATGACCGGTTCGGTTGATGCCGCTGGCAAAGGAGATGCCAGCACAACCAAGCCGGCCGAGGTGGTGGCTAAGGTGAGAGCTGCAAAGCCCAGGCTAGAGAAAGAGTTGCCTGGCACCCCCGGGGTGCAACGCCGAGGTGCAGTCCTAACAGAGATAGCGGAGACACTAGCAGATCCTGTAGATCCCGGAGTAGATATAGTGGTGACTGCGGCCGAGCTAGAGGAGAAGCGTGTCTTGTTGCAAAAGGAGGCTGTAGCAATGATAGCAGCCCGAGATGAGTTCAATAGAGATCTGCGTGAGTACAATGCAGCGAATGGCTTCACCCCGGTTGCAGCTGATACCAATAGGTTAGCCGAGGTGCGGCAGAGAGGCAAGGGGCTCATTGATGAGATAGACAGGGAGGCTCGACCTACCACCTCGGCTAGGAGTGAGAGTCGCGTGTCGACTGGAAGGCCGGTGTATAGTTCCCCTGCTAAGAACCTCAGAGCTGCCGAGGCAGGCAGGGCCGAGCTATCCGGGTTGACTGGAGATGCATGGCGTGCGCAGCAGAAGCGAGTCAATGAGTTGGTGTATGTAGCCAATCAGCAGAATGAGGCTCTCCGCAGAGCCGGGGCTGGTGATTCAGAGATGGTTTATTCAGCTAGGCCAGTTAGTCAGGTGTCCAAGGGGCAAGCCTCGTCTCCACTCGTCGGAGGAGCCGATCGAGCCCGGAGTGTCAACTCGGGTCAGAACAAGCAGCTGCTGAAGTATGATCCGGTGTTAGCAGCAAAGCAGAAGGTGGGCCAGGGCAATGCTAGCCGGCTAGGGGTAACTCCGGCCAGGGAAATCAGAATGGTGGGCAAGCAGCATCGGCTGGCCGAGGTAAACCACCTCCGCCCCCGAGGTATCAGCAACAACCCCGGCCGCAGGAACAGTATCAGCCAGAGCCGGAGTATGCTCAGCAACCTCAGAACGTCGGTCAAGGCGATGACCGATACGATGATGGAGACTCGGCCATGGCGCGAGCTGGATACCACAGAGTGGATGGGGCGTTGGGACCTCGGATAGGAGCTCGGATGTTAGCTCCGGCGACATTCGTAACAAGCTGGATAGAATCTACTTGTCTGAGCAGTTGGAGGAGGAAGGCCCTCCTGGTCCGGCGTGTTTTGGACCTCGGATCATGAAGGAGCCACCACCCCAGTATCTCAGTTCCAGTTAGGTCGGAACACCAAGCCATACAACGGGAGCACCAAGCCGCAAGATTGGCTGACAGATTATGTATCCTCGGTGCACATAGCGGGGGGCAATCGCCGATGGGCGGTCCGGTATCTCCCGCACATGTTGGAAGGTCCAGCTCGGATCTGGCTGAATAATTTGCCGGAGTATAGTATCAACTCCTGGATAGACTTGGAGCTGGCGTTTAACAGCAACTTTGCTAGTACATACAAGAGGCCAAACCGACCTCAGCTCCTGGCAGCATGTAAGCAAGATGATCATGAAACTGACCGAGAGTTCTTAACTCGGTGGAGCAATGTTCGGAATTCCTGTGAAGGAGTTGTAGAGGCCCAGGCCATTTCCTGGTTTGCAGATGGTTGCCGACATGGCAGCATGCTGTGGCAGAGGCTCCAAGAGATATGCCGAAATCCCTTGCAGAGGCAATCCGGATTGCAGATTCTTATGCTCTGGGGATCCGATGCAGCCAGCAGCGAGGCAGGAGCACGTAACAGAAGAAGGGAGCCAATAAATAACCGGCTCGGACCAAGGGTAATGACCGCCAAGAGCTCGGACACAAGAGGAGGGAGCCGGACTACCCATACACCTCGAACCAAGTTGCAGCGGTGAACCCGGATCAGCCCGAAGCTGGAGGTGTCCAGAGGCCGAAAATCAATGGTCCGGCATTTAGTCCGAACCCGGAGCCACCCTTGACTTATGAATCAATGATAGATGGTCCTTGCCGTTACCATACGACCGACCCGCGTAAGCCAGCCAACCATTCAACCCGGCAGTGCAGCTGGAACCGCAGGATCAGGGAAGAAGGGGCAAGGGCCGGAGGAAACAGAGGAGGACCACCTCAGAGATTTCAGCCGAGGTCTAACCCGAATCTGTCCGGAGCAAATGTTACCCCAATAACCACTGCACCTCCTCCGAGGCCTGCAGCAGCAAGACCGTGAATGTGGTGAACGTCCGAGGTAACAACAACAATGGTGGTGCCGGACCAAGCCAGCAGTATGAATACCCCGGAAATGACTATAGAGAGGCTCATGCGAGCTATGTGGTCTTTGTGACCGAGCCAACTGACAAGAAGAGCGTGCAGAGGCGTGCCATGGAGGTGAATGCAGTAATGCCGGTGGTGCCGACCTATATGAACTGGTCTGAGCAGGAGGTCACTTGGAGCAGGAAAGACACACCTCGGATCATGCCGAGCCCTGGAAAGTATGCCCTGGTGGTAGATCCGACGTTGTGTGGGCCTACTAACAATGTGAGGTTTACCCGAGTTCTGGTGGACAATGGCAGTGCCATCAACATCATGTACCGAGACACAATGGTGAAATTGGGCATATCGCCAAATCAGTTGATGCCAAGCAGTTGTACTTTTCATGGGATTGTGCCTGGCGTTTCCTGTGCACCCATGGGCAAGATATGGGTGGATGTAGCATTTGGAACCAAGGATAACTGCCGAGTTGAGAGTATCGAGTTCGAGGTGGTGGACTTGGAGAGTGCATACCATGCATTGCTTGGAAGGCCAGCTCTGGCCAAGTTCATGATTTCCACCCATGTGCATACCTGAAGATGAAAATGCCAGGGCCCAATGGGATCATAACCATCTCGGGTGATTACAAGCGAGCCATTCAGTGTGCCTCGGCGGGGTCTAATCTGGCCGAGGCTTTGGTGATTGCAGCTGAGAAGAAGAAACTGCACAAGTGGTGGCAATGGCGCAGTCCACGCAGCTCGGCGCGTCCGGACTGATGAGCCCGGACTCAGCTGCTGCGTTCGAGGTGCCCAAGGAGACCAAGAGAATCCCCATTGACCCGGAGCACCCAGAGCATGGCCATCATTGGGACCGGGCTGGGCGAGAAATAGGAAAGCGCGCTCTGTCACTTCCTCCGTGAGAATCGGGATATCTTTGCATGGTCAGCTAAGGACCTGCCTGGTGTTCCGAGGGAGTTGGCAGAGCACTCTTTATTTGTCAGGCCGGAGGTGAAACCGGTGAGGCAACCGACCCGTCGTCTCTCAGACGACCGAGACAAGTGGTGCTGGACGAGCTGGCTAAGTTGCTTGCAGCCGGGTTCATTATGGAGGTGCTGCATCCGGACTGGATATCCAATCCAGTCTTGGTGGAAAAGAAGAAGACGAGCCAGCCGTGGTCAAGGTGTGGCGCATGTGCATTGACTTCACTAACCTCAACAAGGCGTGCCCGAAAGATCCGTTTCCATTACCTCGGATTGATCAAGTGATCGATTCCACTGCTGGTTGTGAACTGTTGTCTTTTATTGATGCGTACTCTGGTTTTCACCAGATACCACTGAACCCGAAAGATCAAATAAAGACTGCTTTTATTACCCCGTATGGGGCGTATTGCTATCGTGTCATGTGTTTTGGTCTGAGAAATGCCGGGGCAACTTATCAGAGGTGTATGCAGAAATGCCTGCACTCTCAAATGGGCAAAAATGTGCAAGTGTATGTCGATGATATTGTCATCAAAACTAAGGAGAAACATACTCTCCTCGAGGATCTCGAGGAGACATTTGTGAATTTGAGAAAGTATAGGTTGAAACTTAACCCGGACAAGTGCACCTTTGGTGTCCCGGCTGGAAAGTTGCTCGGATTCCTGGTGTCTAGCCGAGGTATCGAGGTTAACCCGGCCAAGATCCGAGCTATTGAGAACATGAGATTACCGAAGTGTTTGAAAGATGTGCAGAAATTCACAGGGTGTCTAGCCTCGTTGAGCCGATTTGTAGCAGGTTGGGAGAGAAAGCCTTACCTTTGTACCAGCTCATGAAGAAAAGTACCGGGTTTACATGGACCCCGCAGGCCGACGTGGCGTTCAGTGAGCTGAAAAAGATGTTGTCCACCGCCCGGTGTTGGCATCACCATTGCACAATGAGCCGATGTTACTTTACATTGCGGCCACAAACCGAGTTGTAAGTGTGGCAGTGGTGGTGGAGCGCGAAGAAGGTGGCAGGTCGGTGCAGAGACCGGTGTATTACTTGAGCGAGGTGATCTCTACCTCGAAGCAGAATTACCCTCACTACCAGAAGATGACGTATGGTGTCTACCTGGCGGTCAAGAAGTTGAAGCATTATTTCCAGGAGCATCCCATGACGGTGGTGTGCGAAGCTCCAATCTCGGAGATCATCGGGTGCAAAGATGCAACTGGCCGAGTTGCCAAATGGGCGATTGAGGTGTCTCCATATGCACCACATTATGAGAGAAGAGATGCAATTAAATCCCAGGCGTTGCCGGACTTCTTTTGTGATTGGGCCGAGATGCAGTATGAGCCACCCAGGCCGGACTATAATTATTGGAAAATGCATTTTGATGGGTCCAAAACAAAGATCGGGCTGGGGGCTGGAATAGTCCTCACCTCGCCAAAGCGAGATCAGCTGAAGTACGTGCTGCAGATTCATTTCTCAGCATCAAACAATGTGGCGGAGTATGAGGCCTTAATCCATGGCCTCAAGGTGGCAAAGGAGATCGGTATCCGGCGTGTAGAGTGCTTCGGCGATTCCGACCTGGTGGTGCAACAATCTTCTGGAACTTGGGATGCTCTGGATGCCAACATGGCGTTATATCGGTTCCATGTGCAAAAGATATCCGGGTTCTTTGAAGGGTGTGAGTACAGGCATATACCTCGGGCAGAAAATGATGCTGCCGACGTGTTGTCAAAGCTCGGTTCATCAAAGAGGCAGTACCACCAGGGGTAGCCCTGAATCACTTGAGAACTCCTTCAATCAAACCTTCTCCTGAATCCGAATCTATTTTCATCCCGGCGGAGCAAGAGCCCGGACCTGTTCCAATGGAGGTAGACGTCGGTGCGTTTGGTCGGACCCGGGGACTGCGTGGCAGAGCTCGGGGACTGCGCACCGAACCTCGGGGACTGCTCATCAGACTCGGGGACTGGTCGCAGGATGGTGGAGGAAATAATGGAGGAGATTATGGTGGCCGAACCAATGGAGGTGGACGAGAACTTTTTCCTTTGCACCCAGTGCCGGAGTGGGCGGAGCAAATCATGAAGTTCATAACGGAGGGAAGCTTGCCAAGTGACACAACCGAGGCTAGGAGAATCCAAAGGAGGGCAAAGGCGTACACCATCATCAACAAGGAGCTCTATAAAAGAAGCGTAACCGAGGTGTTGCAACGGTGTGTCGAGCCAGCTGAAGGCAAGGAGATGCTTTTGGAGATCCACCAAGGAGAGTGTGGTCATCATTGCAGCACAAGAGCTTGGTGGCCAAGGTTTCGCATGGGTTCTATTGGCCCACTGCTCTTGCTGATGCAGAGGCCATAGTCCGGAGATGTGAAGGATGCCAAAGGTTTGCCAAGCAAACATATGCCAGCCTCGGCGCTCAAAACAATTCCTATCACTTGGCCGTTTGCGGTATGGTGTTTGGATATGGTGGGAGAGTTCAAACCAGCCCGAGGTAACATGACACACATACTGGTGATGGTGGACAAATTCACCAAGTGGATCGAGGTGAAACCAATCCGGAAGTTGGATGGTCATTCAGCAGTGACTTTCTTGAAGGAAATCATTCTGCGATATGGGTACCCCCATAGCATTATCTCGGACAACGGCACGAACTTTGCTGTTGGAGAATTTGCTCGGTTTTGCATGAACAAGGGAATCCGGCTGGACATAGCCTCGGTGGCACATCCGGAGTCTAATGGACAAGTGGAAAGATCAAATGCTCTAGTGTTGGCCGGCATCAAGGCTCGGCTCATTGAACCACTGCTGAAAACTCCGGGGTGTTGGATAGATGAGATACCAGCAGTACTGTGGGGTCTAAGGACCACGCCAAATCGATCAACTGGCTATACGCCATTTTTTATGGTCTATGGGGCAGAAGCTGCTACCCACTGACATCGAGTATGATGCGCCCAGAGTGGCAATGTACACTGAAGCCGAGGCAAAAGAGGCTCGGGAGGATGCAGTAGATCTGCTTGAGGAAGCTAGAGAGTTGGCCTCATCTCGGTCAGCAATATACCAGCAAGGTCTCCGACGTTATCATAGCCGGAGTATCAACCCTCGTGTGTTTCACGAGGGAGATTTGGTGCTGAGGCTGGTGCAGCGCAAGAAAGGTCGGCACAAGTTGTCACCTCCATGGGAGGGACCGTTCATTGTGAGCCGAGCTCTGCTCAATGATTCCTACTATCTAATAGATGCGCAGGAACCAAGGGAAGATGGGCTGGACAACCCCGGATCAGAGGTCAGGCGACCATGGAATATAGCTCTACTCCGACCTTTCTACTCATGAAAGGCGCAATGTATGTACCTCGGTTAATCCTTAATGAAATGTCGGCACTCCGAGGTTGAAGCTCGGGGACTGCCTCGCTCTGTGCTTGTGTTTTATTTCTGTTTGTCAGTTTTGTTCATATGCCGAACTATTTTGAACCTCGTCTCAAACTTCAAGTAATGTGTGCTATGTAACTAATCTTGTGACTCGACTGGCATCTGCCTAAAAGGTAGTCAAGAGCAAAGATGAAAAAACGTGGGAGACATGAAAATGGACTCGGGGACTCGGTCCAAAAATATAGTTCGGCATGTGTCGTTTACTAACCCCTGTCTTTACCTTTCGTTTATGTCGGATGGTTTTGAAACACACTTCGAGATTTGCTAAGTACTGTATGCTATAAACAACAATCTTGTGACTCGACTGTCGAACGCCTAAATGGTAGACAAGAGCAAAGAATGCCAGATATAGTAAACACGAAAGTGAACTCGGGGACTCGTTCCAAAAGGGTTCGGCATAAAGTTTTAGAAAAGCATGGTTCGGATAGCAAGTTAATAGTACTGGTAGCAAAGCAAACTACTTAAGGTCTGTTACATCTGCACCCGGCATACCGGGGATTTAATATTTTGTTCGAGACAAGTTCAGGCCTCGGAAGAAGGACCTCGGGCGCAGGAGCCTCGGGCGCAGGAACAACCTCGGGCGCAGGAACCACCTCGGTCGCGGAGGCAACCTCGGTTGTTGGAGTGGATGCCGGAGTGTCCGTCACGTCGGGGGAGATCACCTCGGTGGCTACAGCTTTGCCGGACTTGCCCTTGGAGTTCGGAGGTTCGTCGAAGCTGAAGTCATCATCAGAGCCTTCAGCCACCTCGGTTGTTTTGCCGGCCTTGCCCTTGGAGCTCTCAGGCTCGTCAAAGTCAATGTCCTCGCCTTCAGAACTTTCTTCACCGGACTCCGCTTCCTCGTCCGAGCTCTCTTCGTCCTCAGAGTAGAGGCGCCCGTCATCAAAGGTCCGGGTGTTTGCGTAACTAGCAAAGAGGTCGGCTGCTGCTTGGCGTTTCGCAATGCCATCAGGGGTGGAGTTCCAAGGAGAGCCCTGCGCAAGGAGGTAACAGTGTGGATCTCAATCTCTTCATACCAAGACAGCACGAACACCAGGGCCTTGTCCGCTCCAGCCCGAGCTGATGAGCATCTCCACTCCCGAAGTCTAGCCTCGGCTCCTTTCAGCTTTGTGGCGAGCTCGTCGATGCAAGTGGGAGCCTTAACCTTGGGCCAGAGGGCACGGTGGACCTCGATGGCAGCATCAACAAGCTTAGTTCCAATAGCCCGGAGCGGCCTGATCCGAGCATTAAGGGCAACAAGGTGGTCCTGGATATCCCAGCTTTCGCTGAGGGTTTCTGTCTCAGCCCTCTTTGTCCGAGCTGCTTGAACTTCGCGGATAGCCTTGTCCTTGGAGTGCTCGAAGTTCTCTGAAGAAGACAAAAAGGCTGTCGCTGAAATAAGGCATACGGTGGCACGGGGTGTAGGTCGGCAGAAAATAAGGAAAAGGGGAAAAGAAACTTACTGTCCATTTGGTCATTAATCCGAGTAAGCTCGGACAAACAGCTCTTTGATAAAGCTCGGAGGGCGATAAGTTCGGCTTCGGCCGAGGTGGCGCGGCTCTCCAGGGTCTTGGCAACCTCTTGCTGCTGTTCGGCGGCCTGGTCCTTGACCTTCATAGCGTCCTCCACAGCAGATTTGGCTTCGTTAGCCCGGTTCAGCTCTTGTTGCAGCCGAGCTATTTCATCCTCGGCTGTCTTCAACTTGGAGGCGTAATCTTTGTCGCTCTGCTCCTTCGGATAGAAGAGTCCGGTGAGACTTCTTCAATCTGTTGTGATCCAGCAGGAGGTTCTTGAAGACCTTGGTCCGAGCATTGTTGCACTCCTGAAAAAATAGAGAGATCAGTTCGGAGAAATCCGAGGTATTTCTAGCACCCGAGGCCCAATTGAGTCCCGGGGACTTGGCATTGGCCTCGGGGACTCAGCATGGGAGAAATGACAAGTTTTTGAGATTCAAGCCGAGCAATTTTAACTCGGTGGAGTGTCAATTGCTCAACCCGAATCTCGGGGACTGGGAATAGTATATGTTTGTCATTTGATTTCAAAGGAAGAAAGAGAGTTGCGTAAAGAAACTTACCGAGGCCTTCTTGCTGCAATCAAGGACTGCAGTCTGCATGTGTAGATGGACTGAAGCACGGCGCTGGGTCCAACGGGATGCTCAGAGCTCGGGTTAGAGGAGACCTCGGCAGTGTCAGCCGAGTTCCAGTCCATGTCATAGTGCTTCTCCGAGCCTAAGCTGTTCCCGCTCTTGGTCCGGAGTTGCCCGACCTCCCAGCTGCTGATGTCCGGCTGAGTGGTAGCAGCAAAAAGAGCTCGGGAGATGGCGACCTGAGAGCTTGAGGGCGCAATCTTGGTGGAGGTGGACTTCGGCGCCGGAACGTGCGGCACCAGTTGGGTGCTCGCAGCCTTGGGTCCCGGTGGCGGTGGCGGCATCGGAGTTTGCTGTGGCTGTTTGGGGGCTCAACGTTTGAGCTGAATCTTTCTGCTGCTGTTGTTGTTGTTGTGTTGTTGTTGTTGTTGTTTCTTCTTTTGCTGCTGTTGCTGCTGGTTGCGCGCAGCTTGAGACTTGGGGGAGAGCCGAGGCTCCTGCACGGTTTTAACCGGAGTCTTGGCGCGATCTGTCTCCGCATCCTTCTGAGGAGGCGGAGGAGTCTGATCTCGGCGGGGAGCAGAGTGCCCCAGGCCGGAGTCAGAGCTCGGCGGTGGAAGTTCGGCGGAGGAGACGCGCGCCGGGGAGGAGATGGTCTTCTCCGGGCTGGTGAGGTCAATGGACCGTTCTGGAGGAGAGGCTCTGGCGGGGCTTCCGAGGTTAACCTCGACCTCGGTGGTCTGAGCTTCAACCACTGGAGGTAGTGGTGAGTGTATCGAGCTATGGCTCTGCTTGACCTGCCGAGCCGGGCTAGACGAAGGAGAAAGATTAAGTTAGAGTGTAAAAACTTAAACTCGGAGCAGCGTGAGAGTAAGGAGGAGCAAAGGAGGAGCAAAGGTGACTTACGCATCTTCCTCCACGGGGCCTCGTTTCTTGCGCCTCGCCGAGGTTTTCTTGGCACGCTTGGCTTTGGGCGCCGCAGTATCCGAGGTCTTGGAAGCCTCGGCATCCGAGGTACCAGGTCCTGAGCGCTTCCGGGAAGCTGCAGACGCTGGATGAAAGTTCTTATATGTTGGAGGAGCATATGAAATGGGAATAATGTTGACAGGTTCCAGAATTTGGCAATCGTCATCGTCATCATCGTCGTCAGACCAGTCTCTGATGGAAGTGGGAACTTGTTTCTTACCCGGGTTGGAGGAGCCAGTCTTTGGGGCGGACCTCGGAACGGCCTTAGGGATCGGAAGGTGATCCTCATTGTCCGGGTCTTCAGTCTCTGAACCTTCCAGGGCGAGGCGGGCAGGAGCCCAGTTCGACGGCTCCGGGCCGTCCTCGATCAGCTGCCGGAACCGCTGCAGGAGTGGCAAAAAAGAATTGAGTTAAGAAGCAACCGAGGTGTGCAAGACCGGAGCGTAAGCTCGGAAATTTAGTAAAGTACTCACTTGCTCCGGAAGATTTTCTCTGTTGTGAGGCTCCACGCCCCATGTCCACTCCTCGTCCATTTCAGTCTGGGCAACGGCTTTGACCCGGCGCCAAACTGAGGCCTTGGAGAGCGCCTTGCTGCTGATCCGTGTAGGATCGAGTAGACCTTCCATATGGCAGATCTTATGGGCTCGTTGTTGGAGGGGGCTGACCCTTCGATCTACAAAAGTCCGGAGGATGTCATCGGAACCCCACCCTCTTTTCTTGAGATCCAGCATGTATTCATGGATCTCTTGAACCTCGGCGTAGGCGTCCTCCGGGTTGAAATCCCAGTTGAGTTGTGCAGTGGGAGGGCCGAGCTGGAAGTCCGGGAGGTTGATGAGGTCGACAGTACCGGGGTTCCTCACATAGAAAAAGGATCGATTCCACTTCTTGCAGCTCTCCAGGCCTTTGATCCGTGGGAACTCGGAGCCCAGCCGGGGTGAGATAGCGGCCGCACCACAGGCAGTCATATCCTTGTTCACAACCTCCTTGTTGGGGATGCTCTGTTTCTTCAGCTGGAAGTACTTGGCCCAGCCCTCAACGCTCGGCCAGAGGCCGAGGTATCCTTCAGAGAAAGCTGCGTAGCACGACAGCTGTAGTATGGAGTTAGCTGGGAGGTGGTGCGGTTGCAAGCCGAAGAACTTCAGAAATTCTCGAAAGAACTTGCTGGCCGGAAGTCCGAATCCGCGCTCGAAGTGAGAGACAAACACCACTTTCTCGCCGGGGTTGGCGATCGGTTCGCCGTCCCCAGTGTGAAGCCGATACAGCAGTTCGGCTGGGATTCGATGAGTTTCTTTGAGCCATTTGATATCGTCGTCGGTGACGTCCGAGCCATCCCATCCACCTCTCTCGCTGGCGGAAACCTCGGCGCGGTTTGACTTAGCAATTGCCGACATGTTGGCACTTTCCTGCAGAAAAGGGAGGTTCAACCGGGGTAAGTACCTCGGACAGTTCAAGGTTCAACCGGGTAAGTACCTCGGACAGTTCAAGGTTCAGCGGAGTAGATACCTCGGATCATTCAAGGCAGCCGAGCTAAAGGATTTAGGCGGGAAACATGTTTCTACCATGGCGAGATATAGCAAAGATCTACCGGTGAGCTAAAAAGGAGATAAATTCGAGTTCATCAAGGGGCAAACCTAAAAGACAATGCTACGGGGTGTCTGATACAAGTCTAGATAAGATCTGAAAATGGCTAAAAGAGTGCAAAGGTAGAGCATCGGGTTCCTCAAGTTCATCGGATTCATCCAAATCCTCGAGTTCATCGAAGGATGAACCTGTTCACGGCGATGGCAATGGAGGGGAGAAGAGGAACTCACCGGTGAGGTACTCGAAGATCGGGGAAGGATCGACGGCGGAGTGGCGGCGCGAGGCGCGGTGCGCGTTTCCGGCGAGATTCTTCGAGACAGCGAGGTTGCAGCGATGAGTGCTCGACGGCGGCGATAGAGGCAGAGCGCACGAGATGGGCGCGGAGCAATGGGCGAGTGGGGAAGAAGAAGAAGAGGAAATTACCCCTGGGCCCCTATTTATAGGCCGCGTGCGGTAACGGCACGCGTTAACTGCGCACTACCGCGCGGTTATCGGGAAGGCGCGGGATCGTGTGCGGGTGAGCGCACGGTTGCGCGGTTGGTGGCCGCACGATCGGCCACGTCGTGGGCCGCAGAGTGGCAACCGCTAACCTCGGATCTCCTGTGCTGGTCAGCGCGAGAATCGAGGGGTCAGGGGCGGTCAAGTTGGTCAAGTACTTGAGTGCGCAGGTGCGCTGTTCGGTGGGTCCGGCTGATGAGGGTGGCGTGTGGTCAGGACCTGTCTTTCAGAGGTCCGGATTTCGAAGCCCGGGCAGAGATTCTTCGCCACGTGCCTCGGAAAATCTTGAGGCAAGATTGTGCTGAGTCAGATAGCTCGGAAAGTTCAGGTTGCATATCTACCTCGGATTAGATGGTGGTATGTGGGAAGAACCTCGGCGGAGCTGTGTTTGAGGTCGGTTTTGGCAGTGGTGCCTTGCTTATTTTGAACCTGCTACGGCCCTCCATCCGAGGTCGTAGGACCGCACCAGCTTCGGGGACTAATGTCGGGGGATACCCCCGGGTAGGGTCAAGGCTTGGCGTAAGTGGAGTTCAAAGGCGTGCCGAGGTACGGAGAGGGCCGACCTGTTTGGGCCTGAGCGCATCCGAGCTTTACTTTTGCCTGGAGAATAAAGGCCGACCTATCTTGGACCAGAGGGGTCCGAGGTACCCCGTTGGCATGGGCCGAGGTTCATGATCCGAGCTGTGATCAGCCGACCTAACTACCTCGGTGCTATGGTTGGGGTTGTGAGTGCAGGAGGAGCTATGGGAAGGAAGTGAGGTCTGACCTGGTAAAAGATCTTAAGCCCAGGAGCCGGGCTAACCACGGCAGGAGGCCGTAGCTCGGGCAGGAGTCAATGCTCCAGTCACTTCACGCCTGACACGGAAGCGTCTGTCACGGAGCATGGCAGAGGGTGCCCCAGGTTCGGCGGGGCTGCACGCCTCTGACCGCTGACCGCGTGAGATCCGGGGAAAAGGCTACGAGGTAGCACTGCGTGGCTATGTCTGTCTCTGTCAGAGGAGACATCCTAGCTCTACTGTGGTAATGCAGGGGATGGGCAGGCCTTGTCTTGTCCCTGACAGGAGTACAATGATGACTAAAGCAGAGGCATGGCTACAGTGTTCAGCGAGGGGCATTACGGTAACCCGACTGGCCTATATAGGGGGCTTCCCCCCTCCTGCGGACGAGGACGAAAAAGAAAGAGAAGAGACCCCGGCACCCTAGTTCATTCTCCTGGTAACTTCATCTCCCACCTCAAGCTCTCACCATTGTATCATCACACAGCTCGAGGAGCGACCTGTACTTGTTGCCTTGAGCTATACACTGACTAGGATAGTGCTGCAGTAGGGGTGTTACCTCCGCAAGAGGGCCCCGAAGCAGGGTACATCGCGGTGTGCTTCGCGTTCTTGGTGGCTTGGTTTTCAGTTCGTGTTCTTGCCGCGTTTTGTGTGTTCTTGCTTGTGCACTTCGAGAGTGCATAAACCCTCCCCGGATTCCCCCAACGACCATTCGGCCCCATCTTAGCCATACCCATGGCATCTGTCGTGATTCCACCACGACATAATGGGTTAGTTCACAAGGCTATATGGATAATTTCTTACCGTACCATTGGATCACATTATCCCAAATGGTACATCATTTAGCTTTGTGTGTTGATCAACTTGAATCCACTGTTTGCACTTAGTCTTGATCAACCTTGTATCTTTTTTTCTACTTGATCATATAAAATATGTCCATTATAATCAATGATCTTGATGGCATACAACCTTGAATCTAACACATGAGGTTCAAGCGATGCCTATGGACAAACCTATAAGAATAACTCAATACAAAGATTAGTCCATAAGGATTGTCATTAATTACCAAAACCACGCATGGGGCAACATGCACTTTCACCTGGGATGTATGCTGACTTTATTTAATTTGCACCTCGCCTCATAGGAGGATGGTAACCAAACCCTATCTATTCAATGAAAAGAAACGCAAAGGTCCTTTGCGTTTTCGCTAGAAAAAACAACTTCGTAAGGAGAGACTGTACCAAACACACCATACTTGAACCTATATAACCGTTGCAAGCTGGGCATGCATGAAAGCTTCCTTACCTTTTTATTTTGTTGTTTCTTATTAATTCATCAGGGCAATTGGTGTTGATGGTTGAATGTCTACACATCAACTCCAAGTCCATTCTCATTAGGGACACCTATTTATAGGAGATCGGTTTCTAAAGGGGAGATGAACCATTTTTTTCCCATTCTAGCAGGGCTCAATCCATAAATCATCGTCCATTGAGTTACAAGTAACAGTGGTATTCACAAAGTTAATTAATTCTTCATGGATCCTTCAACCTTTTTGGTTTCTTTATTTTTTAGGCACCCATGCTCTTTCACAATCATGGCTAGCCGAATTCTCAGATGTCTTCCAGCTTTTCACAAACCAACGGCGGAGTGCATTTTTATGTTACTTCGAGCTTGATGAATGATGCATGAATAACCGGTTAGCTTTATGATTAGCACTAAAACTATCTTGCCTAGTTCTCCCTATTTGATCGACAATGCTCCTACCGACGGCAAAAGACCCGCATCCACAGCCTTGCCGCCGGCGATCGCGTGCTCACCGACCAAGCGGACATGGCCGCGGCTGCCTACGAGCACTACGATGTGTTGCTCAGGACTGCGATTGATCGCGACCGCACGCTGGACCTCGCGCAGCTCATCGAGCCCAGCGACCTCCTTGACCTCGACGCGCCCTTCGGCGCCGACGAGATTTGGAGCGCCGTCAAGCGGCTGCCGGCCCGGAAGACGTCGGGGCCTAACGGATTCACCGCGGAATTCATCCGCGCCTGCTGGGATATTGTCCAACAGGATTTTGTTGACGTCTTCCAACAATTATACGAGATGTACGGGCGAGGCTTCTCTCGCCTCTATCAGGCGTTGCTCACCTTGTTACCAAAACGCGATGACGCGGCCGGCCTGGGCGACTACCGCCCCATTAGCCTGATACACCTTGTGGCGAAACTGTTCGCCAAGGTGCTATCCCTGCGCTTGGCTCTGAAGCTCGACGACATGGTCAGCCGCAACCAGAACGCGTTCATCCCCGGCCGCAGCCTCCATGACAACTCTGTTCTCGTTAAGCACTCGGCCCGGCTACTGTACCAACTCGGAGCACCGCGTGTTCTACTCAAGCTTGACTTGGCTCGCGCGTTCAACTTCATCGCCTAGCCCTTTCTGTTCGAAGTTTTGCGACAGTATGGCTTATGAGACAGATTCCTTGAGTGGCTCGCAAGTCTGCTATCCTCGTCAAGCACCATGGTGCTTATCAATGGGGAGCCTGGCCCTCCCATATGGCACCGCCGCGGGCCACGACAGGGTGACCTTCTCTCGCCGCAGCTCTTCGTCCTTGTCGTCGACGTGTTGGGCAAGTTGATCAAGCGCGCCATCGAACTCGGCATCCTACAACAGCTGTACCCTCGCTAGGGCTGGAATTGAAACTCGAAACTCGCGAGCTAAACGAGCAACTCGCAAGTCGACTCGACTCAACTAGAACTCGAAATTAAACGAGCGAGCCGAGCTTCAACTTTTTTTCACTAAACGAGTTCGAGCTAAACGAGTGGAGTTACCGAGTAACACGTTTAGCTCGATTAGCTCGTTAAAAATCAGCAATACACTGCCTGTCTAGCCAAAAGCCCAACTGCCAAGCCCAACTAGTGAATTCTTCCCAGCCCATGCAAGCGCACGAGCATACCCTAGGCAACTACCACCAAACGATTGCCCACGCTAGTCTCGTTTCGTCTCCTGACGCTGAGGAGAGGCGGCGCCGGCGCCCAGCGCATGAACCTCTCATCCTCTCGTCCACCGCCGGCCGGCCACCGCCTCCGTCGCTGCCGGCCACCGCCCGCCGCCGTCCCATTCGGCCACTGCTAGGCACCGGCCATAGCCACCGCCGTCCCCTCCGGCCACTATGTCTGTTTTACCGAGCGTCTCCTCCGGCCGGCCATAGCCAACAGTCCCCGCCGGCAATAGCCCACCGCCGTCCCCTCCGACCACCGCACCAAGGGGAAGATGTCCGCCTTTAAGCTGCATCGCCATGTCCGTCATAGCTCCAGTTCGCTTGCTGTTTGTTTTTACCGAGCTACTCGCGAGCTACTCGTGAGTTCACCGAGTCGAGCCGAGCTTGATTTTTGGACTCGTTTTGTTGAACGAGCCGAGTTCGAGTAGCTGGTCAGTTGACCGAGTTCGAGCGAGTCGAGCCGAGCTGGCTCGGCTCGGCTCGAATTCTAGGCCTACCCTCGCCGCGTGATCCCGCCGATGTCCCTCTATGCTGATGATGTGATGCTCTTTTGCCACCCCGTACCGAGCGACGTCGCAACTGTCAAAGAGATGCTGCTGCTGTTTGGTCAGGTTTCAGGCCTGCAGGTCAACTTCACGAAAAGTTCAGCAACCTTGCTCCATTGTGACCCTAAGGAAGCCGAGCCTGTCGTGCTACACCTGGTCTGCCCGATCGTGGAGTTTCCCGTTACATATCTGGGAATCCCTCTCACGATAAGGCGACCAATTGTTGTGCAACTTCAGCCCATTATCAATCGCACGGCTGTCGCCCTCCCAACTTGGAAGACCCACCTCATGCACCGCACTGGGCGCCTAAAGTTGGTGAAATCGGTGCTCGCCGCGATCCCTATTCACCAGTTGCTGGACCTTGGGCCACCGAAACGAGTCCTAAGGCTACTAGAGAAGATTCAGAGGGGATTTCTCCGGGCTGCTCGTGCGGACGCCAATGGTGGCCACTGCCATGTCAACTGGCAGAACATATGCCGGCCTAAACCCTTGGGCGGCCTTGGCGTATGTGATTTGGAGAGTACAGGGCTGGCCCTAAGACTACGCTGGCTTTGGTTTTCCAGAACAGACATGAATCGAGCGTGGGCTGGCCTCGATCTTCAATTTTCCGCCACTGAACATGCTCTGTTCTTAAAATCCACCTATATGACGCTGGGCAAGTGCCTGACAGCCCGCTTCTGGGAAGATCGATGGATTCAAGGGCGCTCCATTAAGGAAATCACGCCACAGCTATATGCCTGCATCCCTAAGCGACGCAGGAAGGTGAGAAGGGTTGATGAAGGCCTACATGCCAACATGTGGGCTCGAGACATACAAGGCACCGTGGGCATACATGAAATTGGCCAATATCTGCAACTCTGGCAGACAATCATCGGCACGATCCTATCCGACAAACCGGACCGTCTCGTCTGGAAATGGACGGCCTCAGGTGCCTAGTCCGCGCAGTTAGGATATCTCGCAACCTTCTAGGGCTCCACAACTTGCCGCGCCTGGAAGCTGATCTGGAGGCCATGGGCACCGCCGAAGATCAAGTTCTTCCACTGGCTCGCGCAGCAAGACCGGTGTTGGACAGCTGACAGACTCGCTCGCCGTGGTTTGTAGCACCACCCGAGGTCCCCGCTATGCGATCAAGCCACAGAGACCATCCACCACATCTTCATCGAGTACCCCTTCACGCGCCAGGTTTGGCATGAAACCCTCGCTTGGCTACGCATGGCGGTCCCAGTCCCAGATCAGGAGCCGTCGCTGCTAGTTTGGTGGCAGAACACCAAGCAGATCACCCCCAAGCTGCAAAGGAAAGGGTTGGCCTCCATCACCCTCCTCCTCCCCTGGATGGTCTGGAAGCAGCGCAGCGAGTGCATCTTCGATGGTGCACAGGCCTCGACAGCTTCAGTCCTATCCAAGATAAAGGAAGAGGATGCACTTTGGGTTCGAGCTGGCGCAACTGGGCTTAGGGTGCTTTTACCGCAGACCTGGGATGTACGCTGACTTTTTAAAATTTGTACCTCGCCTCATAGGATGATGGTAACCAAACTTATCTATTCAATGAAAGAAACACAAAGGTCCTTTGCGTTTTCGCTAGAAAAACAACTTTGTAAGGAGATACTGTACCAAACACACCATACTTGAACCTATATAACCATTGCAAGCTGGGCATGCATGACAGCTTCCTTACCTTTTATTTTGTTGTTTCTTAATAATTCATCAGGACAATTGGTGTTGATGGTTGAATGTCTGCACATCAACTCCAAGTCCATTCTCATTAGGGACACCTATTTATAGGAGATCGGTTGCTAAAGGGGAGATGCACCATTTTTTTTTTCATTCTAGCAGGGCTCAATCCATAAATCATCGTCCATTGAGTTACAATAATGGTATTCACAAAGTTAATTAACTCTTCATGGATCCTTCAACCTTTTTGGTTTCTTTATTTTTTTAGGTACCCATGCTCCAATCTTTCACAATCATGGCTAGCCGAATTGTCAGATGCCTTCCAGCTTTTCACAAACCAACGGCGGAGTGCATTTTTATGTTATTTCGAGCCTGATGAATGATCCATGAATAACCGGTTAGCTTTATGATTAGCACTAAAACTATCTTGCCTAGTTCTCCCTGTTTTAGTCATCTGTTGCTTAATCATAATTAGATGTTTCTAATGAGACGTGTCTAATTGTTCAAATGAAAGATCATCTCTATTGTATTTCTACATTGATTTTATTTCGTGGATTCAAAGTTGTCCAACATGCTTAAATTACTTTACTACAAATAAGGTGTTTTTAACTTTCTACCATGGAGTGATCTATGGTATAGTGGCTATCCTACATGTTTCTGAAAAATATAACCTATGAAGTCCCTCTATGGCTTAATTTTTTTCGACATAGTGGTTCTATCAATCTGTGAAGTCCCTCTATGGGTTCTATATTTTCGATAGTGCTCTACATTCAAAACATTAGTAGAAGCAACATAATTATCTCTTGCAGATTGAATATTTCTGAGCAGGGAGTTGTTGACAAATTCCTTTCCAGCCATTTATGTTTAATTTTTTTATGGTTTTTTATAATGGAAGTAAATACAAAACTGAAACTAAAACTAATGTCTAGTGCAAACAAGAACAAGCTTTAGTTGCACGCTCCCTAGCAAAAGCGATAGAAAAGTGGTCGATATGCTGCAAATGCTTATGGTTGGTTGTGAACCTGAGATACAATTTGATAAGTATTAATTTTGTTGACTCCACGAGGATCTCAAGACAAAGTCAATTATCTTTTCAAATTATATTGTCGCAATGCTAATTATCTCCGCACTAGACTAACTACTGAACTAAAAAAAATTGTGAGATAAAGTAAACTGCAAACAAGTAAATAACAGTAGTGTACATAACAAGAATGTAATTTTTTTTTTCAGAGCAAGTCCAATTCTCTATGCAGCAAGATGACAAGGTCGCAGTTTCCTCTTATGTGTGTCAATCGTTCCTAAGGGCGTGCATGGATTTACTAAGAACATAGATTTCCACAATACAACATGATAAACACACCATAAAGTTTTACTTCTATTGTACAGAGCAAGTTAAGTGCAGACATAATTTCGCGTACACCCCTTATGATTGGTCCCCATGCCACTTTCATGCATAATCAAGGGATTCATTATGATAGTAAAGTCCAACCATAGCGTTAAGTTCTAAGGTCCCCGATCAAGAACCCTCTATTGCAAGTCCAAAGTTTCGGACACGGTTTCTGTAATCTCCCGCCATCACTCCACTCTTCTTTGTTCATAGGTGAAGTAACATACAATCACCGTTCATACATTACCATCATAAGATAAAAAATATGTAGTAAAACTTGATCAAATATTCATATTATGTTACATGAAAAAAAACTGACAACAACATGGGGACATGATTATGATTTGAGGAGATGTCGATGAATAACTCGATGGAGAGGTGCATACTGGAGAGGAGGTGACGAAGGCAGCGACCACAACAACGACGGTGGGTGGGGGGGGGGGGGGGGGGGGGGGGGGGGGGGAGGGGAGAGCATATTTGTGACAATGATCGCCCCTTCAAAATTCAGGTTTCCTTCTTTATATAAACACCAGAAATACTTCTTGGCCATCCAGTTAATGCCCTTTGATTCAAGCGTTATTAGGCACCTCTACAAACTTTCTAGACCTTTGCTTTGTCCCCATAAGTTCATAGGGTAGAGCCATGGTCCGAACTATCAAGTATGACAAAAGTTAAGAGTCAAGTCTCGTCATCTACTCTTGGCATCCCGTAGGCAGTACATGACATTCAGTAAAACAAGCGTTCCGATCACATCAGGACTTTGTTTGGGATGTGCGACCTATGACAAATCATCAGCGTGAAATTTGCTACAACTTTCATTGTATAACTTTTTTCTGTTTGACGTCATTTTTAGCCGGCTTCGTGGAAATCTCTATAAACTGGTTTGCAGAGATAAATTCCAAAGAACTCCAAATTTCACCACAACGAAGGGTTCCTTTATAGTTTGTCCAATATCTAAATAATTTCTTTACATAAAATTGATGGGGATTTTTTTTTGCAATTTTGTAACTATTGATAGCTTAGTCCAAATAAATATTATAGTTGCCAAATATCATTGATGATAATACCATAATATACTTTAAAGTTTGTCGGTAGTTTCCGATATTAGCAACTATCACCACAATCTGCTCGTCTTTGGTGTTCATCAACTTTGTCGGGATCATCGGTCAAAGACATCTACGATTAATCTTGAAAACCTACTCTATAATCGTCGACATCTACACGAATCATCTAAGGCGCCGTTGTCATCTACACGAATCTATGACAGTATATATTAACATTTTTTTGGATTTTTTTTACATTGGGAGAGTTCGTTGATGGCGGGATCTTGCACGGACGGCGTGAGAGATGGAGTTAGTGACGACAGAGGAGGTCCGAGAACACTACAGAGGCGGACGGGGCCAAATCATGGCGTCCAGTGTGGAGATGGAAACACAAGGGGGCGGAGAAGAATGCCAAAAATCTACCAAGAGGGCGGCGCGGCAGTGCGTCCTGAAATGTCTGTCACGCCAATATTTTTGTGGATGGAGGGACCAGGCTCTTCGCATATAGAGAAATCGAAAGTGGTCGATGTAATAGAGAAGGTCTGAAGCCATTACGTACTTTGTTTGTTTAAGTTCTATTGAGAGGGTTTTTCTATGATAGCTATACATAATGAGCGCAGTTCTTCTACATGCGAGATGAAATGCCATGCAAGAGAGATGAGAAAAACTAGGCGCGCTACAACTAACTGCTAAAACAAGATTAGCGCTAAGACGCAACCCTAATTTAAGTACTAGCGTCCGACCCCAACGTTCTTGTACTTAAAAAGAATCTCCCCCGCTTGCTGCTCGCCTCAGCCAGACGTGGCTTACGTAGTGGTCGACACATATTGCCTACTCCAAACATGGAGGCTTGGCGGTTGGATTTGGAACAACCTCTAAAACAATTTGTAATAGAACTCGAGATGGCAATTCTGCTAGACCGGTCTAATACGCCATACAACTGGTTATTATGGAGATCGGGCCGATATGGCATACTATGGTAAAGTTACTCACAAATGTCATATATTTTAAAATAGTTTTACTCGTTACTCGGTATACAACTTCATACAAACTACATAATTTCAAGTCTCAATTCATCATACATCTTAAAACAAAAAAGAGATAAAGATTAGTTTTAAAGGAATAACCAATACACTATAAAAGGAATGTAATTTATGTTTTTTTAGCTGCGTACTAAATTTAAATTTAAAATTCATAGCATACGTGTTGGGGTTATTTTTTTAAGGATTCATCCCTGGATATTTCATAATTTTTGAGTTCCTTTCAAATCTTTAGGGTCTCTTTGATCCCTAGGATTTAAAAAACACAACAAGATTTCACATGTACCCAACTTTGTTTGATTCCATCACAATCATAATAAAAGGAAAATATTTTTACTACTCCCTGCGTCCACAAAAAGATGTCTCAAGCTAGCCCAAATTTGTATGTATCGGTTGAGACATCCTTTTGTGAATGGAGGGAGTATAAGGTTTAGTGAATGTTGAATTTCCTATAATATATAACACACATGATTGCTTAGGCAAAATTGTTGTAGAATACGAATCAAACTATTAGCGTATAATTATTATTAAGAAATTTAATTCTTAAACAATCCTAGAAAAGATCAAGAGACCCTTAGTGTACTCTATATTTGGCCATGGGCCGGGCCGGGCCTAACAAAGCACGCGGTCAAAATCCCAAGCCCACCCAAGCCCATCCTTCGAGCCTATATTTTAGGCTCAGGCCCGCCAATTAGATGCAAAATCCCATCGGGCCTCAGGCTTCAGGCCATACTTCTTTCTAAAAATGCCAATATGTAAAACTTAGATCCAAACCCATTCGACCTTCGGGCTTAAATCTAAGGCCCTGTGCCGCCCGTGGGCAAATCCAGGCCCACCCAGACCCTGTATTTTCGGGCCAGGCCTGGTCAGGCTGGTCGGGCCGGGTCGGAGATGGCCAGATATACTCTCACCACCACCCCCGAGGCAGCTCGAGGAAATGGCAAAAGGGACCGCGGCCTTCATTCAAACCCGACCAAAAAGACCCTTCGTCTCTCTCTCTTCACCGGCTGAGTGTTGACCTGTGGGAAAACCAACCCGGCCACTGACAATTTG
Source organism: Poa pratensis (assembly GCA_947311845.1). Taxonomy (NCBI): domain Eukaryota; kingdom Viridiplantae; phylum Streptophyta; class Magnoliopsida; order Poales; family Poaceae; genus Poa; species Poa pratensis. Next base: position 10,906,370 of record CAMZMU010000060.1, on the reverse strand, counting down.
TCCCAAGAACCGGCCAATCCCACACGTCATTGATTCTACGGTGGCCACGAGGGTGCGTGCGCATTTCAGCTGCTGCTTCCCCATCTCTTTCTCTCCCGTGTGCGAAGCTAAACTTGACCGCTGTCTTCAAGCCCACACAAATCAACACACACTCACAGTCAGATACGCACTAACACGGGCAGGAGCAGGGTAGGTCACGCGGGCGCCTCACCGCCGCGACCCGGGTCCTCGCCGTCTCCGGCGTCGTTCTCCCAGATCTCGGCTCGTCAGTCCTCAGTCGTCACTCTTTCTCCCTCCCTTGCGGAATCGAGTGACTGAGGCCAGCGTCGTCCGCAGCTGATTCAGGATGGGTAGCACGAGCACCAGTGGCGGAGCTAGCCAGGAATTTAGGGGGGGCAAAACCCAAATTATTTAAGTTTGGGGGGGGGCAAATGACACTACTTTTTCTGATTTAGGTCCCTGAAAAAAAATTCCTTCAATGAATTTTCAAAATCTGGGGGGGCGGTGGCCCCCCCTGACATGCATGTAGATCCGCCCGTGACGAGCACCTTCGTCATTAGGTGGATCAACTTCTTCACCATGGTCAGTCCTTGCTTCCCTTTTCATTCCTAGTTGCTCAGGTGGTCCTTGCTTCCCGATGGCCGGGCCGTTCCGAGCTGGCGCTGCTGCCGAGGCTCGGCTCAGCTCCCGAGCGGCTCACTGCCGAAGTGCCGAATGCCGGTTTTTTCCTTTACATTGTTTCCTCGGATGCTTAGCGTTTCTGGAATTGGGTACCAGCTTGTTTTGACGCAGCACATTTTGAGTAAATCGATGGAAGTGCTTTGGTTAATTGTAACTTTTCCCCATTGTGTTTGCGTCACATTTGCTCCCATTTGGTGTCTCTGTCCAGCAGTGTCCCACTGTTCAGTTGTTGCATCCTTAAACGGTTAAACCAGTTATCCTACATTTATCGGTTCTTGGCCATTCTCAACATTTTTCTTTTCGAACCCTTAATCTCTAATTTAACGCGAAGACATGCAGATAGTGCTCCGCGCAGTTTAATGCAGAAAAATGGTGAATGCCTTTTTCCAGGTCGATGCACATTATGATGCTCTTCAACTGCTCTTTGTTGAACAGATGCTGGCAATACTGGTGGTGGGTTTTGGGTTTTGGATGAGCACCCACAATGACGAATGCAGACGGTCGCTGACCATCCCTGTCATGGCTCTTGGAGGAGTAATTTTTCTCATGTATGCGTTGTCTCCAACTGTATTCTAACCGCGTTAATACAGTGAATAATCATACTCCGCATTGATCTGGTTTACTGCTAATGCCGCAGGTCGCTTGCGGGATTCGTGGGTGCTTGGAAGAACATCTCTTGCTTGCTTTGGACAGTATCCTTTTTTTTTGCCGCATTTGATGCGTAAACCTGCAGCCACATCATCGCTACCGATGTTGGTTGTTGTCTTGGTACTTTTGTAGTTACTTGTTGCCTTGACATGTGGTATCTAGTATCTAATAATGCTGTTCATGGTCCTGGTGGCAATCATGGTGTTCACACTGCTTGCGTAAGTTCCTCTGCTTCATTCACGATAAGACTAGCAGAAACTTTTGAGCTGTTGCCAATCATGGTGATTGGTGTACTTTTTTCTTGAAAATTAACTGGAATGTGCATTGAGTATTTGATTTTATTAATAAATCGCAGTACCGTTTAGAGGATAAATCATCAATGGACTTCATAGCTCACTTTAGTGGTTGCAAGTTCGGTTAACTTACCTTGCCATGTACTGTTGCAGTTTTATTATTACAAATACTGGATCTGGTCATGCTGTTCCTGGGGCCAGGTATGTGCCCTATCTCAGTCTTCTGACTATATGTTAGTGTTCATAGAATGATTGAAATGCCGAACATGTTGAAGTAAAATAGCACTTACTGTATGAAAACTTGGACTATGTAGCCACAATGCAATTTTATTCACTTACTGCCTGCTTGTCACTATAAGAACCGTGAAGAAAATTGCTTTCTTCAACGGAACACATTGCATGCATACGGTTCTCAGTTGCCACATCTCATGTTCTATACAGATATAAAGAGTATCGTCTTCAGGACTATAGCTCTTGGTTCGTCAAACAAGTATGTCCTAACTCTTTATTTGGGAAGTTTCCTTTCATTTTCCCCAGTATGCAATTTATGCATACTCATCTATGCTGGCATAACTCAGTTCATTTGTTTTTAAGCTCAACGACACTGAAAAATGGACCCATCTGAGAAGTTGCCTTGTGAAATCGGATGATTGCAGTAGCCTGTCAAAAAGATACAAGGTCTCTACTTCTCTGGGCATCCTATTTTTCCTGATGTGAATTCTCAAAGTTTCGACCATTCCCGGTGATCTTGGTTATACCATTCGACTTAATGCAGTCTTTTTTTAAACTTGATGCAGACTCTAAAACAATACATGACTGCTGATCTTACTCCGATTGAATCTGGCTGTTGCCGCCCACCGGCAGAGTATGCTCCTTGTACCATCCGTGTATTCTGAACCTTCAATTGCTTTGTAATCAGAGTGTGACATGGTTATGGTATTTCTCTGAACATTGTCAGGTGTGGATATCCAGCGTTGAATGCTTCCAACTTTGATTTGAGCTTCCATCCGGTGAGCAAAAACGCCGACTGCAAACTGTACAAAAATGATAAGTCCCTCAGGTGCTATGACTGCAATTCTTGCAAGTAAGCTGTTCATCTCCTATTCCACCTCTGTAGTGTCAAACCTTATTACAATCTCAGTGCTTATGTGATGTTTTTTTTTTGCTTCTAGAGCTGGCGTTGCACAATACATGAAGACAGAGTGGCGAGTGGTTGCCATCTTCAATGTGATATTGTTTGTTATTTTGGTAAGCCCAGTTTCCCCGGAAAAGTGATAGTGTCTTCTCTTTCTTGACAAAATCAAATTGCCCCATCTTTATCTGCTATATCATGGCTTTCTTATATTTGTATGGGCTTTGTTTTTTGCTAGTCATTCGTGTACTTCGTTGGGTGCTGCGCACGTCGACATGCTGGAGGCAGCGATTCTAAAGTTCCTAGAAGATGACAGCTGTCCTTTGAAGTGAATCCTCTCTATGTCCATTTGTCTCAGCAAGAACTGGATTTGCCATCTCTTGCGATAACACTGTTCAGTCAAGTTTAGTTAATGAAAATGCAATGCCAATGCCTAGTCTTTTACTCTTTGTGGCCGTTGTGCTGTGACACAAATGAAAAGAATGGCAAATCCTTTCTGAAATACTACAACCTTAGAGCATCCTCAGCAGCTCTTCTATATGGGCATCCAAAGGAAATTTAGAGGACGAAGCCTAAAAAAGCTCTCCAGCAGCCCGTCCAAAAGGACATCTATCGATACATGTCCTGGCTCGTCCCGGGTGGCTCATCCACATTTGGGGGACGAAGCCAGGACCATCGCTCTTCGCTCGCTCGCTCGCCCTCCCACGCAAATCCTCTCCTGTCCCGCGCGAAGCCGGAAGTTGCAGCCAACGAGGAGGACGCCGGTGCCTCTCCGCCGACGAGGCCTCCCCAGGTATGCCTCTCCTTCCACTTTGACCAGTAGATAGTAGATGGGGCGGAGGCGGCGCTGTGAATCGGAGATGCGGTGGAGGCGCTACAGGATGGGGATGGGGCGGGATGGGGATTGGGCCGGCGCCGCGAGATGGGGAGGGGGCCGAAGCCAGCGACGCCACGAGGAGCTCGGGGACTCGGGGGAGGAGGCCGGCGCGGCGAGATGGAGATGGGGCCGGAGGCGGCGCCGCCACGAGGAGGAAGGGGGATTCGGGGGAGGGGCCGGCGCGTGAGATGGCAGATGGGGCCGGCGCTTGTTTCTGCTCGATGAGGACGGTCGAGGAGGGAGCTGTGGATGCGCGTGTGCTTGTGAGAGAGAGGAGGAAGACGGTCGAGGAGGGAGACGGTCGAGGAGATGAGGATGCGCGTGTGCTGTTGCGTTGCGTTGATTTCTGCTACCTGTTGCCTCTTATTTCTGCTACCTGTTGCTGTTGCGTTGCTTGATTTCTGCTACTGATTTTATGATGTTTATTTTAGATGGACAATTCAGAGATGAACAACTCACCAATGCAGAGCCATGGATCTTTTCTGGACATGATGAATGTTGGTTCCGGTGACATGAATTGGGGTTACACACAAAATTTTAGCCCAATTGGAGAACAAGTCACAATGTCAACTGAAAATGTTGCTGCATCTGCACAACCTAAACCAAGAAGAAAGGGTATCCCAAAAGGCAAAAATTGGTCAGGTCTTGAGGACCAGGTGTTGATAAAAGCATGGGCAAACACTGGTTTGGATGCCGTGGTCGGAACTGATCAACATTCAGATTCTTATTGGGCTAGGATTACAGATTACTACAACCTACACAAGGACCCATCATGGCAGAAACGTAATGTTGCATCGGTCAATGGCCGTTACACCACTATTTCAACTGCTACAAGCAAGTTCTGTGGATGCCTTCAGCAGATTCTGAATAGAAACCAAAGTGGAAGGACTTTAGACGAGAAGGTATGCATGTGTTAACTGTCTTCCAATTCGCTAATATATGTGTTTCCTACATGCTTTAACAATAAATTTCTTGCTGCAGCGAGCTGAGGCACACCTTTTGTATATTGAAATGGATCAAAAAAAGAAGCCTTTTACATTCATGCATTGCTATTTAGAGTTTTCGAAGCATCCAAAGTGGGAGACAAGAGAACTTGAAGTTTCTCAGAAAAAACAAAAGAAGAAAGTTGATGCAAGTCCAGGTATATCTGCTGCTATTGGTGATGAATGTGTTGGGAGTGTATCTTCTGAATTTATTGAACGAGAGGAGGCTTCAGGAACCAAGCTTGAGAAAGAACGGCGGAAAGCTAAAACTCCCTTGTCCGCTAGTTCGTGCAAGATATCATTAGAATCTGTGTGGGCACAGAAGCAAGAGAAGGATGAGATGAAAGAAGCTTCCAAATCTGCTCGCTATACACAAGCAATTGAATTGCAAAAGCAGGAGATTGAACTGAAACAATTTGAACAAGATGAGAGGGTTATGCTTGTGGACACAAGTGGTATGAATGCTTTACAAAAGCAGTTCTACGAAGACAAGCAGAATGAGATCATTGCTCGCCGCCAACGATCTACATGATTTGTTAGCTACTTGATGTATGAACTATGTGATTTGTTAGCTACTTGATGTATGAACTATGTGATTTATTAGCCATTTGATGTATGAACTATGTGATTTGTTAGCTACTTGATGTATGAAGAAGTGAAATGTTTTATTGATAACACTGCATTACATTGACGAAAGGAAATGGATTACATCACTTGTTGCATAAAAGGTAAAACTAGATGAAAAGAAATGGAGTACATCACTCGTTTCCGGTGTTTCCAAACTTCTGCCATATGTTTTCAACTAGATCACTTTGAAGCTGAGAATGATCAGCTTTATTTTTAATCCGGTGATGCATGTGAAGAAAATCACTCAGCTCTTCTGCATAAGTACGAGATATTGTCACCCTTTCTCCCATTCCATCATAAGTGTAACTTTGCCGACCATTATCTCGCTCCTCTTCAACTATCATATTATGCATTATGACACAAGCTTTCATGACATCACTAATTTCTTGACGCTTCCAGCCTTTAGCAGGTCCTCGAACTATTGCAAAACGAGCTTGCAGAACTCCAAAGGCAACTGCTTCCAAAATCATTGTGGGCTCTTTCACATGGCCTTTAAACATGCCGTGCCATTTCTTTGGGCAATTTTTCCAAGCCCAATGCATGCAGTCTATACTCCCTAACATACCAGGGAATCCTCTTTCCTCCCCTATTGCAAGCAATCTTGCAGTATCTTGTGTATTTGGAGATCTTAGGTATTCATCCCCAAAAACTTCACAAACTTTTATCACAAATTTCTTGCAAGACTCTAAATTAGTAGTTTCTGCAGAGCGGATATACTCATCCGCTAAATCAGCAGCTATTCCATAAGATAACATCCGCATTGCCGCAGTCATCTTTTGAAGAGGATGCAATCCAAGAGCTCCAGCAAAATTTCTTTTTTGCGTAAAATAACCCTCATAGTCATGCTCAAGTATACCATTAACTATGCGATTGAACAAATTACGGGACATCCTAAACCTGTGCATAAAAAAGCAAATGAGACACGATACTGAAAAATATGCAAACAAAAAGAGTAGCGACGATTTTGTTCTTATGACAAACCTTCGCCGAAAAAATTGCTCGGGGTAGCGAGGATTTTGTTTGAAGTAGTCATCCCACAGAAGAACAAATCCGGCATCTCTTCCTCTATCGATTATCTGACGTCCAGGTTTGGAACCGCCACGGCGTCGATCATTTCCCTGCTCTTCCTCATCGCGGTCGGCGAATGCTGCAAGAATGAGTTCATCATCGCCTGATGAAGACGATGACGAATTCATCATCATATCCCAAGCAGTGCTCATTGTATCGTGAGAGAGTGTATAGAGAGCAGAGAAGGCACAACCAGAAATGTTGTGAGAGAGAGGTGGGATATGGTGGTATATATATAGATCTGAAATATAGTTGTTGGGAATATAGCCGTTGAAAATCTAGCCGTTAGGAATCTAGCTGTTTGAAATATATCAGTTCAAAAAATAGAGCCGTTGGAAAAAACTGTTAAAGTGGTAGTTAGAGAATACTATTAAAATATAGGAGAGAGATTATAGATGTCCTAAATATAGATGTTCTGCTGGAAATCTGGGAACATTTAAAAAGGAATCTTTATAGATGATCCTCTATATGGAGATATAGATGACCAAATATAGATGAGCTGCTGAGGATGCTCTTAGCAGTGTCACAACAATTCTAGGCAAGCTGCAGAACTTGTTTTGCCTGTGGCTGCACATTCCCTCACTGCACACCACGTTACATCATATGAGAAATCATAACTTATCAATCATGATGAATATTAGGTTGATTTGGTTGGGGTGCGCCAGGCCCAGGCAGTAGTGCAACGCCTGGGCGACACCTGAGGGCCCCAGCAGCAAGCTACTGTGGTGGGCCCTCCCCACAAAAAATAAATTTAATATCGTTGTGGACATTTAGCCCACATATCAGATATTAAACTGATAAGAACAGATACTACACTTGATCTTAGCCAAAAGGCCGAGAAAGGTATGATTTGAACAGCCGCCGCGGGTCTGATTTAGGATGCAAGCGGCTACGGATTCCGCCAGTCCGTCTCATCCACGCCGCTTTAAAGGCTTCAACGGCCTAGCGGAAAGGCCGCGAATAATTAGCGGATTTCACGGAAACGTCCGCCACGTCCGCCACTGGGTAGGTCCGTCACGCAGTTGAGGATAAATAAATTCAGTGGTACGGCTAGCAACTACTCCATTGGAGACGGGAAAGAAAAAGGAGCACGCGCCGCCGCCAGACGCCCAGACCAGCACATCGCCATGGGCCATGGCCTCCTCCTCCCGAATCCGCCGCGCGACGCAGCTGCTAGGAGCAGCCGCCTCCCGTCTCCTCCACGCGGCAGCTGCGCCGCCCTCGCCGGCGATTTCTGTCTACAAGAGGACTCATCGTGATCTGCCATGGCATCACCGTGAAGAACCAGTTGAGGTTACATGGCCGCCTCACCGTCTCATTGCCCTGTCGAGCGGCAGAGAGATTCGCTCGTCGTCCGCCGGCCGGCTCCCCGCCCGCCGCCACGAAGCCCCATCGTCTTGCTCCCTGACCTCCAAGCGCGTTGACACGCCTGGTCGCACAGCTGCGCCTACCCCGCCGCCTGACCGTAGACGACAAGGAGCATGTCTGGTTCCCCTTCCCCCATTTGGATCCTAATTCCATCTCTTGATTGGAGATGAGGCTCCTTCTCCCATTTGTAGGCCCGATCTCATCCGCTTCTAGATGTTCTGTTGTATGAATTAGGAAGATGGATAGGGTGAAGTAGGAGAGAAGATTCCGCTTGATTGCCGATACAGCGGACGCGGCTTGTCCACCTCTTCCGTCGGACGCTGACACTAACACAACTGGCAGATGCGGAATCCGCTAAACCTGTAATTACAATGAGCGGACTGAGCTGGACGGACGTCCGTCTGCATCCTTAGGTCTGATTATATAGTGGTTCCCCGCCTGCTGTTCGCTCCCGCTCGGCCGTGTGGGACTAAACGCGAGAGCACAGCACGGCGCGTTCTGCTCGGTAGAAATTCTTCATAGGAAGGAAGCTTAACGTGCATGGGCCAAGTCCCTGGCCTGGCTCGGCCCAGAGCTGAGCAGAAAGTCCATGGATAATGCAGCCCAGTGAAACGATGGTACAGTACGTAAGAGCCCGCGTCCTTTTCCCCCTTGTTCTAATTTTGCCTAAGACATACAGCACGAGGCCTGAACTCTTTTTTTGAGGGAACACGAGGCCTGAACTCAGATTGCTCAGTGTCGATGTAAATAAACGGCGCAGCAGCCTGTGCACCAGCTCAAAATAAAATAAAATCAGATCCAAGAAGGCTTACTACGAACCGAATCAAAAGGGGATGCCTTCAGCGATTTCATTAAGGATTCCTGGAACTTGGTTCTTTCTGAAGAAAAAGTACACTTGGTTCTGAAATCCACAAGGACTGCACACCACACTCTTCAGTATAGAAGACCAAGAGTCCAGTAACTTCAGTTGCCAATTTTGAGCGCAGTGAGGAGAAATCACAAATTCAATTATGATCCTCCTACAAACTTTCTGGCCCCATGTGTTCTTTTTAGGGAACTTTTTTTTAGGGAAAAGGCTTGAAAGCCCGGCTTTGATCGAAAGCCAAATGCTGGTTTTGCCAGCATGCACATTCTGAATTTTAGGGACCTTTAGACATGTGATTTCATGGGGTATAAAACTTTTATAAATGGTTTTCTTGTGAGGAAGATAACAAGCAGAAGCCGAGTACAACCAAGCTTATAAATACATCAACATAAAAAAAAGTACTTACTCAAATACAAATTATTATAAATAGATACATCCCAAACGAAATAATCTCTCAGCAACATTAGGATGTATTTTTCCTCTTGGTGTCTTATCAACAGGAAATACGACGCTTAGGTCTACAACTTGGGAAGATATGATCAATTGATCCGAATATATGTTATATGCACATTCAGTCCAAGAAAGTGCAAGGTTATGCCATATTTTCAGACCGAAACGCCCTCCTCACATCTTCTTCAGTTATGTCGTGTGGAGGGTCTTTGTCGAGGCCCAGTTCGGCCACAATGCGTTCTTCAACATCATAGTCCTAAAGAAAATACACAAGAAAAGATTAATCAATCAAGCAACCAACATCATGCAGCAACAAATGGTATTAAACCAAAAACAACATATGGCATTACCGCGTACATATGTCTTATCCTAGCCTCCTCAGCCTCCTCATCCAACTCCTGTGAAAAGAGGGGGGAAATACTTGTAATACAATGAAGCAACAAAATATTAAATGTTCACCAGGAGATAGACCATCATACGTTATCGGAGTCACTCCTATCATATCCATATGAAGAATATATGTTCAAGTGACCGCCAGTGTATGCATCAGCCTTGTTGGGGTGCTTCATATGAACACTTCCACTATTTATACAACCGTAGCAGTGGCCTATTTTCAACCAAAAAATAACAGCGGGAATTAGTCATTTAACTGTCAACTGAACCAGCAAGGCACAAAAAACACAAAAAAGACCTGTGTACATATCTATACCTCTTATAAAGCAAAACCCCACTAAGTGCATTAAATATTTTTCTATCTCAACATGCAAGATATACACATCACTCACTATTTTAGCCAATCAATTGGCCATGTCATCTCCACTAACAAAAGTTAATAATAGTACATCTTCCATGCAACCTATCCATGTCATCTTTTTCATCCATATAATTGTTGACTCACTAATATTTAGTCCTCAAATATTTAACACTTTCACACGAATTAAATTTGGTGTCTCAACTATTGTGATCAACTAAATCTGAACAATTGAATATTTCATTGTATTATACCCATTTTATTTAACTCCGCCTATGTCTTCTAGGCATAGCCGGTCCCAAGCCCGGATAAAGGAGGAGGGTTGTGATAGGCTTGGCGAGCCAACGTAAAAACTAGCCAGTCCCATGGATATGAAACCCACGAGAGTAGTACTAGGGTGGGTGACCTCCTAGAAAGTCCTCATGAAAGGTTTCATATCTAAGGGTTGTGATAGGCTTGGCGAGCCAACGTAAAAACTAGCCAGTCACATGGATATGAAACCCATTTGGGCGAGAGTAGTACCAGGATGGGTGACCTCCTGAGAAGTCCTCGTGACAGGGTTTCATATCTAGCCTACCCCAACTTGTTTGGGACAAAAGGCTTTGTTAAGGTTAAGGATTATACCCATTTTATTTACATAATAATTTTTTAAGAGGTTTCCGCTGCAACGCGCGGGGTATTTTTCTAGTAACCATTACACATGACGGCATGAAACCGTTTTGAGATATTACTTATCTCATGTCAAAAAGGAAAATAGGCACACATGCAAAAAACCAGGCCAACATAGAAAATATCATTACTAGGACAAGAATTGATATCTACTCCCTCCGTTTTTTAATATAAGATATTTTAGCTTTTGTCCACATGCACATGCACACAAATGTATGTAGACACATTTTTATGTGCATGTTCACTCATTTTAGTGTACATGTAGACAACATGTGTACCACCTAAAACATCTTATATTAAAAAACGGAGGGAGTAGCTGTGCACCCACAAATTGTAGCTGAAAACTACTTAATTATAGATAAGAGTATAAATTACCATTATCATTAGGTTCAACCATGCAGAAACAGCTAACCACCAATTCTAATTTTTGTCCTTTCATAAACGTGACCTCAACAAAGAACAGACTGTCGGTGCGGTCAATATTCGCAGCTCCATTCGTATTTGCAGTGAAATTCAGATGGTGGTAGCCAGCGATCCTAGAATCAGTCCCACGACCCTCAAAAATGTACTGGCAGTGAAGAAAATCTTTGAGTTCATATGCAAGATCCTGAAAACAAGGAACATCAATCGTATTAGCAATTTTTACATGGATAAGACAATAGGACATTGTCCAATACTGGAAGTGGCATAGGGAGTAAGGGCAGGAGGAAGATAGAGAGAGCAAACCCCCAGAAGGTTGTGATTCTCGTTATACTGGTCTACTAAAGCTTGAACCAGTGAGCACCTCTCAGCACGAGTTTTCTCAATTGCTTGTGATTTTGAACATTTCTTCTTTGTGCCGTCAGGCCAGTAAAGGCATTGTCGTATAGCCATCTCCACTTGAGAAACGCCAGCTTGCTCCTTGCACCTAATTTAGAAAGAGCATTCTGTGAGATTAGTACATTGTACTTCCTAGGGATTACGTGAAACTCTACTAATGTTACCAGCCCGACGAAGGGTGATTAGTTTGTATGGAAGGATGTTGAGTAGGGCTCGCGATCAGTGTGCTCTTACCACGCTGTTTTGGACAGTTAATAGAACTTATTCCTCTGGTTGTCACCATTGTTTAGTATGAGAAAAGATAGTTCCATATGTGTGCATGGTCAAAACTTAAAAGCTAATTGTAGGGGTAGATTTCTTTTCTGAACATGAACCTGATCCTGGTGATCACCCTAGTTTTACTTCCCCAGTTGGTACTTCTGTGCCTATACCTTCTGGCTTCTGTACTAGATAAAAGTAGTTCTTCTTTCGTCATTACTAGTTGTCCTGGGGACGCAGCCCCCTCTCAGACCTACCTGTCTGCTTTACAGACAGGTATTGACCCTGAGGAAAACAGAAACCCTGTTGCTGCAAAAACTAGTTTCCCTATTCAACTAGATGTTAATGTTACCAGTAGACATGTTGAGCATTCTTTTGTACCTATTGCTGGTGAGGTTTTTTCACCTTCCCCTAGTTCCCTTCCTCGTGAAGATGACAGTTTATTAGACATAGATGATAGCAAATGGACTAAAGTAGGTAAACACTATCGAGCAAGCACTCCAGGAAAAAGGTGTCCATATGAATTGCCTAAATTGCAACATCAGAGGGATAACTACTCCTGGCAGGAAACCTCTTATACTAGTAGATACTATTAGTAGAACGAAGCCTTCTGTTATTTGTTTCCAAGAAACAAAGAAAGAAGCCCTCACTGATTCTTTTTTAAAATCGTTAGTGGGGAATAGAAACTTTGCCTGGAATATGCTACCAGCCGCTGGTTCAGCTGGTGGGATATTAATGGGAGTAGATTTAGACCTTTTTGATGTCATCTCTTGGGAGATTAGGAATTTCTCTGTTGCTTGTCCGGTTAAATTTAGGCTTAGAGACATTTGTCTTACCTTTGTTTCGGTTTATGGATCCCCCTATGAGGAAGGCAAGGAAGAATTCATCTCAGAATTGCATGCTATTCTGATGAATACTTCTGGGCCTTTGCTCATTGGTGGTGATTTTAATCTAGTAAGATACCAGGAGGACAAAAGTAATGGCAGAGTAGATCAAAAATGGTGTGACAGATTTAATGCCTAGATTGAGATCTGGAGCATGATAGAAATTAAGCTTTCCAATAGGAAATTCACTTGGGCTAACAACCAAGAGAACTTGATCATGTCTACTATAGACAGGACTTTCTGTAACACAGAACTAGATAGCCTTTTCCCTCTTTCTTCTAGTCAAGCCTTGTCCAGAATTGGTAGTGATCATACTCCAATTTTCTGGGATTCGGGCATCACCTTTAAGCTGTCAACACCAAGCCATAAGTTTGAGAAGTGGTGGCTGCTTAGAGAGGATTTTAGACCCCTAGTTGAGAAGTCTTGGAATGCCCCTGTAAAAGGAGCTACTCCTCTTGATAGATGGCAAAATAAGCTAAGAAGATTCCGCCGGGAAACTAAAGGTTGGAGTCGTAACATAGAATCAGAGATTAGGAAGTGCAAGGCTGATCTGTTAGCTGAGCATGGCAATCTTGATGTTAAGTCCGAAACTGAGGAGCTCTCAGATTTAGAAAAAAGTAGACTTAAGCAAATCAGTGCAGAAATGCAGAGGATTTGGCTTAAGGAAGAAACTAAAGCTAAGCAGAGATCCCGCGATAGAGATATTAAGGAGGGGAATAGAAACACTGCCTATTTCCATGCAGTGGCAAACCAGAGAAGGAGGAAAACCTTCATCCATACTCTGGAAGGCCCTGATGGAGAAGTGCATGAAACTAAGGACATGATTAGGATAGCCACGGATTTTTATAAAGATCTGTTTAAGAAAGAGAATAGAGACGGCTGCACTCTCAACCCGGATTTTTTCCTCACTGAGGAAAAAGTCACTGAGACTAAGAATGACATCCTGCAAGCCCCCTTTACGGAAGTGGAAGTCAAAAAAGCTGTTTTGACTCCTACTCGGATGGGGCTCCAGGACCAGATGGTCTTTCCTTTATTTTTTATCAGCAATTTTGGGAAGTCATCAAATACGACCTTATGGCGCTTTTTGAGGATTTTCACAAAGGCACCCTAGACATCTCTAGACTGAATTATGCCATCCTTACTTTAGTTCCTAAAGAACAGGATGCCTCTTCGATGAAGAAGTTCAGGCCCATTAGCCTTTTAAACTGTAGTTTTAAAATTTTCACTAAAGTTCTTACCAATAGGCTTGCCTTGATCTTAAATAGACTTATTGCTACGAACCAGTCTGCATTTATCAAAGGTAGATACATTTTAGAAAGTGTAGTAACAGCACACGAGGTGCTCCACTCAGTGCATAGCTCTAAAGAAAAAGGCTTGGTTCTTAAACTCGATTATGAAAAAGCTTTTGACATAGTAGATTTAGACTTTCTTGAGGAGTTGCTCAGGATTAGAGGTTTTGGGCCTATGTGGATTAAAATGATCCTTCAGATAGTCCATGATGGCTCGGTTGGGGTTAAGATCAACCAAGTTGAAGGCCCGTTCTTTAAAACTGGGAAAGGCCTGAGACAAGGAGACCCCCTTTCTCCCATTCTGTTCAATCTAGTTGTCGATGTAGTAACCAAAATGCTGCGTAAAACTGCATCTCTAGACTTAATTCAGGGGCTCTGTCCGGATGCACTTCCAGGTGGTGTGGTCGGTCTGCCTCCAGTATGCAGACGACACTATCCTATTCGTGCAAAACAACATAGAGAAAGCCGTTAACCTGAAACATGTTCTTACTTGTTTTGAACAAGTCTCAGGCATGAAAATCAATTACTCTAAAAGTGAGTTGATCCCCATTGGGATGGAGGAAGAGGAATTCTCCCCTTTCGCCAATATCTTAGGCTGTAGCGTGGGAAGTTTCCCCATAAAATACTTAGGAATTCCGTTGCATTATGATAAGCTTAGAAAAGAGGATATTCAACCTCTTATAGATAAAATCATCAAAAGGATTGCAGGGTGGAGGGGCAAGCTGTTGTCCTATGCTGGCAGAATCCTACTGATTAAAACTTGTCTTGCTAGTTTTTTTTTTGAGACTTACTTGTCTTGCTAGTATACCTGTGTATCTCCTTTCCTTTTTTAAATTCCCAAATGGGCCCTAGATTTAATTAATACTCAGATGGCTCATTGTCTTTGGAGTGATTTTGAGGGACATAGGAAAATTCACTTAGCAAACTGGGGTCTAGTCTGCCTGAAAAAAGACTTTGGGGACTAGGTATTCCAAACCTGAGGGAAGTAAACTTTGGCCTTCTAGGCTCCTGGCTTAAGAGGTACCTTTCAGATGATGGTAAAATCTGGAAAACTATAGTAGATCATAAGTACAAGACAGCTTCACCGAACATTTTTGCCTGCCACTCCCCTCAGACTTCTAGATTCTGGAAAGGGGTGATGGAAGTGGTTAAGGCAATAAAATTTGGTTTTAGATGGGTAGTCGGAGATGGGGAAAAAATCCGCTTCTGGGAAGATACCTGGTTCGGTAATGCCCCTCTTGCAACCCACTTTTGGGAGATTTACACAATTTGTAATGAGCAGACGATCACTGTTTCTGAAGCTTGGGCTGATAACTGTCTGAAATTAACTTTCAGACGCAATTTTAGCCCTCGTCTGATGGAACAGTGGGGTGACCTCGTTGAGATTGCTAAAAGTATTAGGTTCTCAGATGATATGGACTCCCTAATTTGGCGTCTAGAAAATAAGGGGGTCTACTCAACAAACTCTCTTTACCATGTGATTAACTTTCGAGGTGTCACGCCGGTTTACATTCCAGCTATCTGGGATCTTGTTGTCCCACCTAGAGTTCATGTGTTTCTCTGGCTGCTCTCACACAATAGGATCCTTACTAGAGACAACCTTAAGAAACGGCAAATCATTAAGCCTGAACAGTGTTCCTTCTGTTTGGAGACAGAAACTGTTCATCATCTTTTCTTTGCAGTTTACATTGGGGGCTCTTTTGAATCTGTAGCTAGATTTTGGGTTTCCAACACTAAAATGCTGCTTTGAATTCCATTTGTGCTGCTGTCTTGTGGAACATTTGGAAACTCAGAAATGATCTAACCTTTAATGGTGTTTGTTGGATGGATACAAAGCAGGCCCTAAGGAGGATCTACCACTCGGTCCAGAACTGGAAATTGATCTTCAGAAGTCAGTCCCTGCCTCAGGATCGCGAAGAGACTGAGAGATCCTCTCTGCCTGGAGAATGGCTGACCCCAACTACCGGGCCCATGGATCTCATCCGTGGTCTGCACATTTCTCCCGGAGACGCCGCGCCAAGCTCTCCTCCTCCCAGCGAGAAGCATGACATCGCCAAGAAGCTCTCGGTGCTCAGCCCTGCCTCACCTCTAGAGATAGGCTGCTGGTCACCGGCTCCAGAAAACATGCCGCTGAAGAAGCTCAAGCACTCGTCACATGCTCTTGAGGAGATCGCAGTTGACCTGTTTGTCTAGCTGCAGTAATCTCTCCCCCTGGCTGTCGACCTTGTTGCTCTCATTTTCGTTTGCTGTATCGCTAAAACTCTCGCAGACTAGCTCCTCAGACTCTCTGCTTTCACAGCAGGTTTAGTTTCAGGGTAGTTTTGTTTACTTCTCGTTCACCAGACTTGTATCGGATCCTGTGGTTTCGTTGTTTGCAATGAAACTGGGGCAAGGGTGCCCTTTTTATCTAAAAAAAAAACTTAAAAGCTAACCAATTGTAAAAATTACAGTTCACATAACTAGGCTAGATACAAATTCATGCACTTTATTAAGGCAACTATGCTGATGATGTAAGTTACAAAATAATGCATCCTTAATTTATGAACTGAAATCTTTAAAATTAACTTAGGAATGTATTTTGCTTAATGAACTTGTCAACTTTCCTAGTCTTAGTTAGGGGCACCTATTATTTTCCATAGTTTTGCTTAAAAACTGTGCTTATGTTTTGTGGCTTACTACATCATAGAAGCATGTGGACGTGTCCCCTGTTTGAATATGATCAGTTGCAACTTTGCAAGAGTGCACGGAAAGGGGAGAGATGAACCGATGAAAATCTCAAATTAGTTGAGAAACTTTACATTTTTGGATCCCGACGGGCATGGAGAAAGCGATCAATTGCACTGTCAGCTTCCTGTTAAGCTCTGAAACGGTCCGCCCACATGAGGATATGTGTGGAAAGATCCACTATGATCAGCCCTGATGTAAAACGTCGAATTCCAACCAGGAGGTGACCGGACCAAAAGAGATGACCGGGAGACAAGGAAATACAGCTTCGTCGTGCCGGCGAGAACACACCGGTGGTGTGATCAGCAGCTGTCTGGCGGGGCCATGGAGTCGAGGTGATGGTCGAATCCGTGGTTGCTGTTGAGTCGAGGAACTTCTTCCGGGATGATTCATCTGGTACTTCCAGTGTAGGCGACATTCTCCTCCTCCTCCTCCTCCTTGCACCTGAAGCGGAATATATAAGCGATCGATAGATTAGCAGAACAACAAGCTATCTTGGAAACGAATAATCCATCATGAAAAGTGTATAGAGGCTAGGAAATCCACCGGCAGCTTGCAATTTGATCGGACAAGAGTCCGACTAGAGTACGTGCCTATCTTCGTACCCAAACCCTATCGTTCCCAAGGATTCCCCATCGGTAACCAATTCGATCCACACCCTTTCGACGAAAAGATAGGAAACAGGAAACGAATCGGGACATACCACCACCAGCGCGGACCGGGATTCGGCCGGAAACGAATCCATCATGTACAAAATGTTGGATAAGTGGGATAAATGGGTCTTATTTTCACATCCCTAAACAGCACCGCTTTCGATAGGAAAAGGTTTATCAGTTCCGCTTAGATACGGCTAGGAATAATTTAGCGTCATATTTAGGCTAAGTGAGCAGTTAGGATTGTGTTAGTAATAACTTTTTATTTCAGCGTTGTCTAAACGCAAACCCCGAACGGGTGCCACGCCCCTTCGGAAGGGATACATCTTGTAAACCGACATTGTAAAGACGGCCGTCCAACCGGACACTATATAAGGCCTGAACAGTACATCAATAGAATCATTCCATTCGCTTCACTCTCTCGTTTCTTCACAGATATACACCGCCTCTCCATACTTAAACACAACAACAGCCCTCGTTGGTGACACGCCCTCACGTGTGCTGTCCAGCACGAGCGGCGACATTCCTCATCAGCGACGCCCTGACACTAATCCCAAAAGCATTTCTTTCCCATATCGCCTTGTCGTTTTTAGATAAGATTTCGCTTCTTCAGTGAGGTCAGATTCACTCGTGAGGAGTGATGACGATAGGGTGGACAACCTCAATGGGGGGTTTGCGTGCTAGGGTGGCCGTGTGCCCTTACGATGGTCGTGTTTGATGACACTAGGCGAGAGTGTTTGTACCAGTCTTCAATTTCTAGCTAATTAAGTGGTCAACTCTTTCTTCTTAATTAATGAAAATAACAAGTCTCTTGCCTCATTTAACACGACTTTACAATGAAGATGCAGAAACAAAACCAATATCTGATATTTATTCCATTACTAGAAGGTGGCATGAACTTATATCATTGAACGGGTCTCAAAATTGAGCAATGTTTGACGGCCCTGTCAATGTAAATAAATGGCGCAACAGCATTACCGTAGCCGTGGGCAGCAGTATTTGCTGAAATACTCTCAAGTAGAGCAGCTCAATCAAGATAGCAAAGTGGTAACTAGTCAGAACAAATATATGTGTCTGATACATCTCTTCAGGTTTGCCTCGCTGAACTCTATTTGTCATTCACAAGGGGACTGTAAACAGGGTACCACATCTTCCGAGCCACGTAGTCCACTGTGTCCGACTGTCAGATAAAAGAAAATCAGGAACTGTTCTGGCAAGCAACTTTACGGACGTGAGATTTTGTATGCCTTACCTCTGACATGCTCCTAAGCTCCCTAGGATCCACGTCACCGCATCCCTCGCCAGTCTTCGTCAACAGCGGCACGGGCGACTGCAGCGCCAACACGTGCGGTGATGTGCCTGATACTGCGATGTGTGGAGGGTGGTAGTTAGCAGCGGTAGAATGCATGGCATGTGTTTACAGAATGCAATGGCAATAGTTTGGGCAAGGAGCTAACCTTGAGATTGAAGGAAAGAGGATTCCTTTTCGAATCGCATCATCTGTGATGTATGAAGCAAGGCTGCACCAGCAATTCTCAGTTACATACTTAGCTCAATCTTATTCAGGAAAAAGAGAGAGAAAAACAAGAGTCCTGCAAGATACATTAACTACAAAAAGTGTGCAATTTAAGTTGAAAAACCAATAGTCATGGCTCCATTTTGTGAAAAGTCTTATGGCTGAAGTCTGCAAGCCTAAAACGTTTAGCACTTTACGGCCGAATAACAACAGTAAAGTGTATTTTAACAGCTTACGACAATGGTATTTAAATGGGGTAACAAGCAAGGGGATGTCATCAGTTAGGCCAATGATATCATTCAATCAAACAAGACCTACCACTCAGCGGCCGCATGGAGCATGCCATCCGAAATATGCCGAGCACCTGAAAGAAGGGCTCCTAACCGATCCTGTATTTCACACAAATTTACGTCAGGTGAAAACAAAAACCAAAGACTGACATCAGAAAAAATGGAAGATTGTCATACCCAGGAAACAGATACATGTTGTTTGCTTGATTAGCATACTTTTTCCTACCATTGCCTGGGACATTCAAATCGTAGCATCAGCAGTCAACAACAAGAATTTAGACCAAGCAAACAACACAAAGGCGGTTAAACATGACTCACTGAAAGTAACATTGCTGAAAGGGCTTCCACTAGCAAATACTGCATTCTCTCCAACATGCTTGAATACATCTTCAGGCGTACATTCAGCTGTAACAATTAAAGGCCAATGTTAGTGTTTATTATAAGTATTTAAAAAATAAATATTAGGGTATACCTTTAGTAGTTGGGTTGGACATTGCAAAAATTGCAGGGCAGGGGGAATCAGATTCTTTCATAGCCTTGAGAACCTGGAATTATACACAATTTTATGCCAAAACTCAACCGCTGACAGTGACAGCGTAGGACATGCAAATAACACAAGTACATGACTAGGAGAATAATTAAGGATTGTTAATATGATTCTAGACAATTTATGCTATAAATTAAGAAAGGAGACATTTTTCGAACTTAACAGGAGAAATACATATTTGAGGGTGTCGTTGTCCATATGAAAATTTTGAATCATGATGAAGCATGCTAAACAGCAGATAACCAGAGATATGATCCTTAAATGTTAACAACGGTGAAATAATTAATAAGATTAACTGGAACTTTTTGGCGCAAATGTTCTACCTCAAGGGTTCATCACGCATAGCTGGAACAATCAATCTCTAGCGTGTGAGAGTGCATTTAAATGTACTGTATTGAGGTTATCAGTACTATCGAGTATTTTTAGGTATGGGAACTGGGATATAGCAATCATAGTCCTTCATCAACTTAAAATGGACTACTTGCTGCTACAGAGAAGACCCTGGTTTGAGGGTTGATAGGAGCGGACAGGTAAAATAATGTAAACAAGTAGAGAAGAATAGGCATCAGCTTCCAGAGTCATGACTCATGCGATAAGAAGATTGTGCAAAAATGGATCTTACCTCCTCATTAAATATCCCACCAACTCCAGAAAGTCCTAAAAGCACATGAGGCTTCACTTTCTTGACCTGATGATGAGCTGAATTAGTGCAACTACAGAACTAGTGGGAAAGTCTTTTCTGCTAATAACATTGCTCTGAAGATTGAAGAAAGATATGAAAATTTTAATACCACTTCAACAAGACTAGCCTCCTCATGGAGATCTTGGATCTCTTCAGGACCAAAACCTCTGGCAAAACGAGCAACTGCTGGATCCAGACCCTTTCTACCTTTGGTGATAAGGCCCTGCATGACATCATAATAATCACACGTAAGCACTTAACCTATTGGGCAATTATATGATGTCTAGAGCTAAAATGTGAACTGAACGCATATGACAGAAGATACATAGTGAAAAAGCATCAAAAGTGTATTTGCTTGCAAATGAAACTTACATCCTTGTCCAGAACCCAGAACTGATTGTGTCCTTCGCACAGTTCTCCACTTTTATGGGTCCCTGGCATCCTTAACATTGCATGCTTGGCCATATTAAGCACACCTATCCCAGCACTGGATTCTGAACAGGTGTTAGAATGGGCAAAAAATACTTTTGACAAGCAACATGTCATATAAAATAGACGGAGGAAATTGTACAAGCATGCCAAACGTATCACATACCTTCCAGCTCCCACCACAACTATCTTCTGCTTAGTAAAGTCTGTGAGGGGTCGACCCTGTGCTCTAACAGCTCCAAGTAGACCAGCTAGAGCAACTCCTGCTGTCCCCTATCGAATAGGAAAAGCACAATAAATGATATATAGAATAGGAAGGAAAGAAACATTGCTAATAAATTACAGACAGCAAAGTTGGGGAATCAAAGTACCTGTACGTCATCATTGAACATGCAAAATCGATTCCGATACCTCTGAAGAGTTTCGAAAGCCCATTTCATTTGGAAGTCTTCAAACTGAAATTTTACCACTTTAGCAACGGAGCATGATTGGTTAGCAAGCAAAGTATGACCACAACACACATACCTGCACAACTGCTTTAGGCCACCGTGCATGAACAGCTTCCATGAATTCATCTACAACAGCTAAGTATTCATCTCCTTCCAACCTAGGTTGCCTCAATCCTAAATCTAAGAAAATACTCACTTAATAAGCTATACTATGATGCAGGAATTTACTCCAAACAGAAAAACAGTTTCCACTCTTTCTTCCAAAGAAGTATGATTAGAATTTGAGTTAGTCTGAGAATGTCCAATTGTGCTTGCCACGAAAGTGGATAAAAACAAAAAGTGCTTTTGGCTCCCGAGTTCACTGGAGCCCTTTCAAAAAATTGAAACCCATAATTTTCAATTCTCAAAAAAATTCACACAAGTACATCTACATGTCTATGTAATGTATGACTCAAGTTTCGCCAAAATATATTATTATCGATGATTCATTTGTCATTTTTGTGTAGCCCAATTCTCAATAGTTTTCCGTGAAACTTGGCAGATCTGTAGATCACAGAAATATGTCTCCACGTAGCCAAAACCATAATTTTTTTACAACGTCTAAATACCATTTTTTTTTTTTCAAAATACCAGGCTACACACGACGCGCTCATAAAAAGCATCCTATGAACTGTAATGTATCTTACGCACATAGCTTGTCCTCAAGGAGCTTTTCATTATTTGTTCCCACATCAAGCATTATTGGGAGAACCTACAGAAGAGTGGGAAAATATAAAAAGAGGGAAATGCCATAACCCTGTAGTTGACTGAAGCAATTTTTAATGTTCCAAGCAGAAAGTGACACATTACATACCTTCTGTGGGTTGATACCAGCAGCTGCAACATAAACATCAAGTTTACCAATAGGTATACCAATGCCCTGAACACCAAGATCACCTAACCCTAGAATGCGACTCCCGTCGGTCACAACTATCATGTCAACCTGAAATGAGCAACAACCAGCCACATGAAGAAGCTTACAAGCAGAAATGGGATCAACTCTATTGTATCAACTATCAGGCGTGGAACATACATATGGAAACTGAATAGATTTAAACATAAATTGTTCCACAATCGCATGTTGGCATTGGATGAAAATGACATGAAAACATTGATAGCTCTGGAAAACCACTGGTGTTGTTGTGGAGTAATTCACTAGTTCACAAGTACAGAACTGGCTTTTTTAGGAAGATGAATGTTGCATTGACTTGATATCATATCTCATGCATCAAATTTCACTAGAATAATCTCAACCTTCCCGGCCCAGCTACATTGGTGACCAAACGGTATATCATTTTGTTCAAATAGTATATATGAAACTGATAATAGATGTAAACGTAAATTACTCTGCAGTCGTTGTTGGCATTGGCTGAAAATGGCATGAAAACATTCATATGTGGAGTAATTCGCATATTTATAGCTACAGAATTGGATTTTCAGGAAGATAAGCGACGTTGCATTGATTTGATATCATATCTCATTCAACATATTGCTACTGAAATAGTCACAACCTTTCTAACCACTGCACTGGTACCAAAGAGCATATCATTTTGTTCGAAATAGTAAGTGTACCACTGTACCTTTTCTGCTGGCCAATTGTAAATCATCGACATCATCTCCCCCTTATCCTTTGCACTGAAGTACATCCCACGAGGGCGCCTGAACAGACCACTGTAGTTTTCACAGACCAAGCCAACAGTCGGAGTGTATATTATCGGCGCGAAGTCCTTGATGTTGTCAATTAGCACCTACAGGGACAGACCATACCACCACATAAATAAACGCATCAAACACCCAGTTCACTCCTCACGACAGAAAAAAAACTCAGTCAGGCTAATCAATCACCATTCGAACGGCGGGAGCTCACCCTGTAGTACAATGTCTCATTCCGGTCGTGCAGCTGTTGAGGATCCTCCACTTGGCCAGCGAGACGACCGACTCGGGCTCCCCCTTGGTGTTGTGCTCCAGCGAATGGTACGAGTTTACTGCAACACAGCACGACATTAGCGACGACAGATTGCGTGATCTCATCGAGAGATTCCGCCGTGGGGGCTAACTTAACAGAGGACGCGACATTGCGAGGGGGACTCACTGACGCGCTCGTACTGCTGCTCGAAGGACATGACCCGCGGCGGGAGCAGGCCCCGGAGGCCGAGGCGGTCTCGCTCCGTGAGGGGAACGCCGTGTCCTGCGCAAAAACGAAATCGAAGTGAGAACCGTTCGCGTCAGAACCGGGTCCCAGGTGCACGAGCGCCGGCGCGCGGATCGCGAGATCGAGGGGAGTACCTTGTTGTACCAGGGGTCGTGGAGGATGTCGGTGCCGCGCTTGTGCACGATGCAGGGGCCGCGCACGGCGGAGCCGGCGCCCGCGGAGGGGGCGGACGTCGACAGGAGCCGCCGGATCTGCGCCGACCGCCGGGCCGCCGCATGACGCCACATCACGCGAGATCGGCCGCTGCGCCGTCGGTGTCGGTTCAATGGTGGTCACTGGAGCGAAGCGAACGCTGTGGTGGTGGTGGGCGTGAGACCGAGCTCCTCGCAGATGAAAAGGAGAAAGGTTTGAAGGGGAGGAATGAGTCGCCGAGCGGTGCGGGCACTCGCGGTGAGGACAGGGGGCAGGGTGCGGCAGGAATGTGATCTGTGTGACGGCCTGACGAGCGATGCCACGCCAGCTGGCTATGGTTTTGTGGCGGTAAGGATTGCGCGCGGAGCAGCGGACGCGCGGCGGGACGCGGCTCTACTGGTAAGGGCGCTGTCGGCTCGGCTGACACAGGGCCCAACCGGCAACGAGAATTGCTGAGCACACGCGGACGGGGGACGCGGCGCGGTGCGGATCCCTTTTTGACTTTTGTGCTTTATTAAAAAACGGAATTGCAATATTTATAACATCATATTGATATCACTAGGTGCATTTTGAAATGTAGCTTTATAATATAATTACATACTATCATAAATATTGCTATAAATTTGATAAAGTATATAACGATTTTTGTCACCGGCTTAATAAGAAACTAAGGGTATCTACAAGTGGAGCATTACTCAAGCCTCCTTTGATTCATAGGGTAGGAGAGCCAAAGGAATAGGAAATTCAAAGGAATGGAATATCATGCCCTACCGAATCCTATGGACACAGGAATTCTCAAAAATGAGGTCGGAGCTCATGTTCCTTTTGCCGTGAAAACACACGTACGAGTTCCTACAGGATTGATTCTTACATGTTGTAATCCCATGAATCAAACTTGTTCGGAAGGAAAAAATCCGCAGGAACCGAATCTTGTAGAAATCCTGAGGAAATACTTTGAATCAAAGGAGGCCTCAGTTTAGTCATCGTATCCATAGTAAAAATATGCATGTGGTATATTCTCTAAATCCTGCCTTCTTTAGGAATCAAATAACTCTTAAAGCATCGTTCCGGACATGGCATATTTCCACATCGGAATCCGACAAACCGGTTTCGCTAGCCAATGTACTTGGGCATTCTCTCACACCAATCCACTCTCCCCCCCCCCCCCCCCCCCTTCCAAGTCCTTTCCTTTCCGTCGAATCAATGCGGGTGCATCTCAATTTCCTCGGGCCTCTGCCACCACACTCTACGAAGACGCCGCCAGTCGACCCTATGTCGCTTCCATCGTCTTTTCCCATGCCTTTTGGCCGCGGGCAATATAGATCAGAAGGGCACGTACCACACTGCCGTCACCATGGGAATCCCAATTTGAGGTCCCTCCCTCTCTCTCTCCGGGCGCAACTAGTCTTCATCACTTTTGGTAGCTCATCATTGACGGATGTTTCAGTTTATAGGTAATTTTTGCGCCCAAATTGCAACCGGTGACACTCGGAAGTCACGTCTGCTTATGCCACCATGCACAACATGATCATGGGGAATGAGTGTGATGACCAATGAATATTTTCAGGAGTGGGACTTCATGGGCCCTCTTGTCAAGCCAAATCTCAGAGTCAAGACCGAGTTTGGCGAGAAAGCATACTGAAATTCGTTTACGAACATGGTTACATGCTCATAGTTTCCTTGCCATGTGTTGTAACTTGAACTTTTTGTTTTTTCCTCAAACTTTCCTAGTATTATGTAAATTTAAATTATTTCAATGTTTGAATTGTAGTTTAACTAATTTCAATGTGTTTGTCTAATAGCAAAACAATGGCCGAAGTAGCAAAAAAAATTAGCCAAATAGCGAGAACAATTGGCCAAAATGAACTGCGCCACACTGATGCTAGGTGCCCGGATGACAGGAGAGGAACGGATGCCTGACATGAATCAGATGCCTTACCGTTGTGGTCTGGCTTTTTATAGAAGCACCTCTCCTGTATTAGAAGCCGCTCGCTCGCCGAATCAGTAAAGGATTGGCTCCAAATATGCGCCCGCGATGCGCTTTCAGCCGTTCTTTTTCTGCTGTTAACCTGTCGGTTGTTTGCTCCCAAAGCATATAAAAAGATCGTCGAAATGGGTTTCAGATTAGCTCAGCTTTGCTTGATGAGAGAAAATAAGGTAGTTTGATGGATAGGACTGAAGGGCCAGAAATGACTTAAGCCCACTGAAGCATACGTTGTACTCCAATCCGGGTCCTGCCATCTCTGCACAATGGAAGGCCGTTATAGTAAGAAAACTGCAGCCCAACACCCAATGCTGTGCCATGCAACATCATACAGCAACAGGCAACCGAAATTTTGCAAGCTAAGAGCATGTCTAGTAGAGCCCTCGAAGCCTCATCCAACCGCTTTTTTACAGTTTCGAAGCGAAAAATCCCGTAGACTAGAGCCCTCAAACCCTCAAACCCTCAAAAAAAATTGAGGGTCCAACCCTCAAACCTCATCCCAACCTGTAGAAGTGAGGGTTGGAGAGGGGAAACGACCCCAACCCGTACTCCTCCACTGTGAACGCGCGGGAGGGAAATTTCAGCCCGCCAAGCTCTCCTCCGCTGGCCGCCGCGCGCCATGGAGCCGCCGCCCGCCTCCTCCCTCGCCCCGCCCGTGGCCCGGCCCCATTCCCCGCCTCCGCGACGCCCGCGCCGGCCCAGCAGCCGCCCGTCCCGAGCCTGCCGACGCCGGTGGCCTCGGTGGTCGCTGCCAAGCGGCGCGGCCAGAGTCGGCACTGGGCGGCGCGGCCTGGACGGAGCGGCCTGGGGCGGGGACGGCCTGGGGCGGCGGCGGCCTGGGACGGCTCGGCCTGTGGCGGCACGGGGCGGCGCGGCCTGTGGCGGCACGGAGGCGGCACGGGGCGGCACGTCCTGGGGCGGGCTGGGCGGCGCGACGGCCAGGGCGGCTGCGGGGCAGGGCTGGGGAGGCGCGACGGCCAGGGCGGCGGCGGGTGATACGTCCATTTTGCATCACTATTTTATATCATAATTTACTGCTATTCATCGATATATTTCATATTTAGAAGTGTTACTTATGTTATTTTACCTATTTTGCATGTTTGATGAATAATGGAGAATTGGACACCGGAGTCAGGATTCTGCTGGAAAAAGCACCGTCGAGATGCACTATTTCTGAAGATCAATAAATCGAAGGAGACATATGGAAGTCCTATTTTACCAGATGGAAGGAGGCCAAAAGGGGAGGCTGAGAGGGCCAAGGTGGGCCCTCCTCACCAGCTGGCGCGCGGGCCCACCAGCCGCGCCGCCAGGTGGTTTGGGGGCCCTGGCCCACCTCAGCCGTTCCCCCTTCGTGTACTTGACCCCCTGGAACCCTAACACACGGAGAGGGCCATCGAAATATTCCGCCGCCTCCACGAGGCGGAAAACACCAGAGAGCGAAAAGCTCCCCTGCAGGAAGAAATCTGCCGGGGGAAATTCCCTCCCGGAGGGGGAAATCGTCGCCATCATCACCGTCATCGAGCTGGACTTCATCGGGATCATCATCATCATCATCATCTCCACCGCCAACATCATCATCACCGCCGCTGCACCCCGTCTCCGCTGTAACATCTAGGGCTGAATCTTGTCTATTTCATAGGGGAAACTCTCCCGGTGTTGATTACTCTTGTTATTGATGCTATTGGGTGAAACCATTGGACTAAGGTTTATGTTCAGATTGTTATTCATCATCATATCACCTCTGATCATGTTCCGTATGATGTCTTGTGAGTAGTTCGTTTAGTTCTTGAGGACATGGGAGAAGTCTTGATGTTAGTAGTGAACTATGTTGAGTAATATTTAATGGTTTGATGCTTAAGTTGTGGTGTTATTCTTCTAGTGGTGTCATGTGAACGTCGACTACATGATACTTCACCTTTATGGGCCTAGGGGAATGCATTGTGTATTCGTTTGCCAATTGTGGGGTTGCCGGAGTGACAGAAACCTGAACACCCGTTGGTATATCGATGCATGAGGGATAGCAGGATCTCAAAGTTTAAGGCTGTGGTTAGTTTATCTTAATTACTTTCTTGTATTTGCGGATGCTTGCAAGGGGTATAATCACAAGTATGTATTAGTCCTAGGAAGGGCGGTGCATTAGCATAGGTTCACCCACACAACACTTATCAAAACAATGAAGATTAATCAACTATATGAAGCGAAAGCACTTGACAATATTCCCGTGTGTCCTCAAGAACGTTTGGTCATTATAAGTACAACAACCGGCTTGTCCTTTGCTGTAGAAAGGATTGGGCCACTCGCTGCAACTATTATTACTGCATTTTATTTACTTGTACTTTATTTATCTGTCATATAAAAACTCCTAAAAACTTGTCTGTGAGCATTTACAGTGAATCCTTCATCAAAACCGCTTGTCAACACCTTCTGCTCCTCGTTGGGTTCGACACTCTTATTTATCGAAAGTACTACGATACACCCCCTATACTTGTGGGTCATCAAGACTATTTTCTGGCGCCGTTGCCGGGGAGTGTAGCGCTATTGGTAAGTGGAATTGGTAAGGGAAACATTTATTGTACGTGCTGTTTTTATTTTTGCCTGCTGCTATATCTCATTATGGAGGGGTCTTCTCTTGAATTCCTATTTGGGAAACCAACTACCACTGCTAAGGTAGTAGAGGAGGCGCCAGATGAGCAGGTAATACCGTTCAAAATTCCTATGAAAATTGTTGAACGTGTCACAAATAACCGCTATGCAGGAGATGGAACTGTCCATCCTGGAGATCATTTGTTATTTCTGCATGAATTGTGCGAGTTATTTAAGTGTGCAGGTATCTCGATGGGAGAAGTTAAGAAGAAATTATTCTCTCTATCACTGTCTGGTAAAGCTGCACATTGGTATAAACTGCTGAAGAATGGGTATTCTCTTGGATGGGAGGAAATTGTACCTCTCTTTTACTCCAAATTCTATCCTCCAAGTGAGATTCATAAGGATCGGAATCTCATATATAACTTCTGGCCCTATGATGGAGAGAGTATCGCTCAAGCGTGGGGGAGATTGAAGGCATTAATGCTCAAATGTCCCATTCATGAGCTTCCTGGTAATATTGTTATTGATAACTTTTATGCAAGACTCTCCTTTCAAGATAAAACTCTATTGGATACCACTTGTGCTGGATCATTCACTCGTAATAAAGAAGAGTTTAAGTGGGACCTTCTTGATCGGATTCAGGAGAACACTGAAGGATGGGAAAATGACAAAGGTAGGGAGTCAGGTATAAGCTATGACTTTGAGTGTGTTAAAAATTTATGGATACTGATGATTATCGCAAAATTAGCACTACTTATGGTCTTGACTCTCAAATTGTTGCAAACTTTTATAAAGCCTTTGCTTCCTATTTCGGTTTGCCGAAGGAGGGTTTTAAAAATTATCATGAACCATATAAAGATGAATCTGTTTCTCATATATCTGAAGGTGTTGAGGTTAATGTTGTTGATCGCATTATTCCAGAACCTTATATTGAAAAAGTTCTTTTTCCTAATAAGATTAAGGAACATACTATCATAGCTGGTGTTGTTAGTAAAAGTAATAAGAAAACTACCAAACCTGATGAGCAAATAACTGTTGAACCTGTTGTAGCATTGGTTAAAGATCTTGTCACTGAAAATTTAGAAGATAGACACATTATCTTTTGTGTGGATGCTTCTAAAATTGTCTCACATCCAAAAGTTCTAGGAAGTCTAGTGTTCCTGTGCTTTCTGTTAGGATAGGTGATCATTGCTATTATGGTTTATGTGATATTGGTGCAAGTTCTAGTGCTATTCCTTATGAGCTTTACAGGGAAATTATGCACGAAATTGCTCCTTGTAAACTTGAAGAGATTGATGTGGTTATTCAGCTTGCTAATAGGGAAACTATCTCTCCAATTGGTATCATTAGAGATGTCGAAGTCCTTTGTGGTAAGACTAAATACCCTGCTGATTTTCTTGTACTTGGGTCGGCTGCCAATGATAGTTGTCCTATTATTTTTGGTAGACCTTTTCTGAATACTTGTGGTGCTGTTATAGACTGTAAGAAAGAGAAAATCTTTACTAAATTTGCTGGTGAATCTTATGAATTCAATTTCTCTAAATTTGCTAAAGCACCTTATGAAACTGAATTGCCTAGTGAGGATTTTGAAATTGCTCAACTTGCATCTATTGTTCTTGCTCCTAACAATGCTTTGCAGCAACATATGGAGAATCATGAAAGCGAGAACTTCAGGGAAGAAAGGAATGAGCTTGATGAAGTATTCCTTCGTCAGCCTATGCTCAAACACAATTTACCTGTGGAAGATTTGGGTACCACAATGCCACCCAAGGAGGATCCTGTTTTTGATTTGAAACCTCTGCCTGATAATCTTAAATATGCTTATATTGATGATAAGAAAATATATCCTGTTATTATCAGCTCTAAACTTTCAGGTACATAGGAGGAAAGGTTATTGGGAGTGTTGAAGAAACACCGCGGAGCTATGGGATATACTCTTGATGAACTGAAGGGAATTTCTCCTACTATATGTCAGCACGCCATCAACATGGAACCTGATGCAAAGCCTGTTGTTGAGCATCAGCGTCGTTTAATACCCAAGATGAAAGAAGTGGTAAGAAATGAGGTATTAAAACTTCTTGAAGCTGGTATTATTTATCCTATTGCTGATAGTAGATGGGTAAGTCCTGTGCATTGTGTTCCTGAGAAAGGAGGAATTACTGTTGTTCCTAATGAAAATGATGAACTAATTCCTCAAAGAGTAGTAGTTGGTTATAGGATGTGCATTGATTTTAGAAAGGTTAACAAAGTAACTAAGAAAGATCATTATCCTTTGCCTTTTATTGATCAAATGCTTGAGAGGTTATCCAAGAAAACTCACTTTTATTTCCTTGATGGGTATTCTGGGTTTTCTCAAATTGCTGTGAGAGCGCAAGATCAAGAGAAAACTACTTTTACTTGTCCTTATGGAACTTATGCTTATAGACATATGCCTTTTGGTTTATGTAATGCTCTTGCTACTTTTCAAAGATGCATGTCTGCTATTTTTCATGGCTTTTGTGAGGAAATTGTGGAAGTCTTCATGGACGATTTCTCCGTCTATGGAACCTCCTTTGATAATTATTTGCACAACCTTGACAAAGTTTTGCAGAGATGTGAAGAAACTAGCCTTGTTCTTAATTGGGAGAAATGCCACTTTATGGTTAATGAAGGAATTGTTCTTGGACATAAAATTTCTGAAAGAGGTATTGAAGTTGATCGAGCTAAAGTGGAGGCAATTGAAAAGATGCCTTATCCCAAAGATGTTAAAGGTATTCGTAGTATTCTTGGTCATGCTGGTTTTTATAGGAGGTTTATTAAAGATTTCTCTAAAATTTCCAAGCCTCTTACTAATCTTCTTCAAAAAGATGTACCATTTGTTTTTGATGATGATTGTAAGGAAGCTTTTGAAACTTTGAAAAAGGCTTTAATCACCGCTCCTATAGTTGAACCACCTGATTGGAATTTACCTTTTGAAATTATGTGTGATGCTAGTGATTATGCTGTAGGCGCTGTTCTTGGGCAGCGAGTAGATAAAAAGTTAAATGTTATTCATTATGCTAGTAAAACCCTTGATTCTGCTCAAAAGAATTATGCCACTACTGAAAAAGAATTTCTAGCTGTAGTTTTTGCTTGTGACAAATTTCGACCCTACATAGTTGATTCAAAAGTCACTATTCATACTGATCATGCTGCAATTAGATACCTTATGGAAAAGAAAGATGCTAAGCCAAGGCTTATTAGATGGGTACTTCTTTTGCAAGAATTTGATTTGCATATCGTAGGTAGAAAAGGTGCTGAAAATCCTGTTGCTGATAATTTGTCTAGATTGGAAAGCATTCCTTATGATCCTATTCCTGATAATGATAGCTTTCCAAATGAACAATTGGCTGCAATAAGTGTAAGTTCGCGAGATAGTCCTTGGTATGCTGATTATGCTAACTTTATTGTTTCCAAGTACTTGCCTCCAACCTTTTCAGCTCAGCAAAGAAGGAAATTCTTTTATGACTTGCGGCATTACTTTTGGGATGACCCACACTTATATAAAGAAGGAGTCGATGGTATTATGCGAAGATATGTTCCTGAATATGAATAACAGGAAATACTGAGGAAATGCCATGGAAGTGCTTATGGAGGGCATCACGCTGGAGATAGAACTGCGCAGAAAGTTCTACAATCAGGTTTTTATTGGCCTACCCTCTTTAAGGATGCAAGAAAGTTTATTTTATCTTGTGATGAATGTCAAAGGGTTGGTAATATCTCTAGACGCAATGAAATGCCTATGAGTTATTCTCTTGTTATTGAACCATTTAATTGTTGGGGATTCGA
This sequence comes from Poa pratensis, assembly GCA_947311845.1. Taxonomy (NCBI): domain Eukaryota; kingdom Viridiplantae; phylum Streptophyta; class Magnoliopsida; order Poales; family Poaceae; genus Poa; species Poa pratensis. Next base: position 10,874,658 of record CAMZMU010000060.1, on the reverse strand, counting down.
CTTCATGGGTCCTTTTCCTTCTTCACAAGGTAATACTCATATACTTGTTGCTGTTGATTATGTCACTAAATGGGTTGAAGTCATACCTACTAAAAGTGCTGATGGTGAGACCTCTTTAAAAATGCTTCAAGATGTCATTTTTCCTAAGTTTGGTGTACCTAGATATCTTATGACTGATGGAGGTTCTCATTTTATCCATGGTGGTTTTAGAAAGACTCTTGCTAAATATGGTGTTAATCATAGAATTGCTTCAGCCTATCATCCTCAAACTAGTGGACAAGTAGAATTGTTGTCGGGCGGTTACCCCCGGGTAGGCTAAAGATGAGGTAAAGACATGTAAGGTTAAGGCTGTAAGCCGTCCGAGGTAGCAATTAAGCAAAGACGCAGGAGGCGTCACCCGACGTAAGGTGTACGTCGGAGGAATCATCCGAGGTATGGCCTCCGAGGTATGAACCTTGGGGCAGTCGGCTAGTTACCACAAGAACAAGGTGTTATCTACCGAGGTGTAGGATCCGGAGTATCCCGAGCCAAGATGAAGCGTGGCCCGACGTATAAGTGACCGGCCAGCCGAGGTTAGCAGCAAGTATCGAGGCATGTCAGAGGAGTCACGGGTGCCGCAGAGCTCGTAGCCCGAGGCTTCAGAGGACGGCGAGGTCCGTCCACGGGTTTCCCGGAAGCTCGGGGGCCTAGGAGCTGACTCGGCTATTTCGGGAAAGGTCTACAGGCTAGACCTCGGCAGGCTACTGAAGTATGACCGGAAGAGGAAAGCTAGGCCTGGCTGGCCTGACAGTTCGGCCGTTGAGCTGGCAGGAGGCAGAGGCTTGTCTTCTACCTTTTGGCCATGCCATTGTCAGTTGTAGGCAGGGGTAAAAATGTACTTCGGCCTGTGTATATATGCGGCATCTCTACCTCCAGGGAGGAGGACGGCGAAACCCTAGCTCATTTCCCCCTTCATAGTTTCATCTTCCATCTAGAGCTCTCACTTGAGCAGCATCATACAGCTCGAGGAGCACCTTGTACCGAGAACTACACTGATATATTGAGAGAGGAAAGGCAGGAGTAGGGGTTTTACTTCCTCACGAAGGCCCCGAACCTGGGTACATCGTGGTGTCTTTTGTGTTCTTGGCTTTCTTGGTTCTTGTTCATGTTCTTGTGGTTTCTTGCATGTTCTTGCTTGTGCACATCTTGAGTGCATAAACCCTCCCCGGATTCCCCCAACGACCGTTCGGCCCCAACTAAGCCATACCCATGGCATCTGCCGTGATCCCACCACGACAGTTGGCGCCCACCGTGGGGCAGATTGAGGCGTTGGGTGGAGTTTCCATCCGGACGGGCTCCTCTGAGTGTGTTCTTTCTGGCCTTGTTGCCAAGATCGGCGAGTTTGCCTTTGTGAGTGACAATGCGGGGTGCTTCGCCGGCAAGCCTTTCCCCACCGATGGTTTCCTCATGATGCTCGGCAGTTTCCCCACATGTTGCTGTCGAGGTGGTTCGCGAGTACCCGGAGCAGGTGCTCGTGGACGACGAAACTCCACTCCTGGCGGCTTTGGGCCAACGTGTTACTCGCCCTCCGAGGTGTGTGGAGGTGATGGTGGCTGGTACCCAGCCTGCAGCTAGCAAGGCGGATGCTGGCAAAGTCGCGCTAGCCGAGGTGGAGGCGACACCAACTGCGCTGCCTGAGAAATCAGGTCGGGCGGCGAAGTTTCCGTACGAGAAACCTAGTCAGAATGAGCAGTTGGGCATGCCAAGGGAAGAGTTTCCCTTAGAATCTATCGTTGATAGGTTAGCTCGGCCACTCGCAGTAGAGGCAAGTGTGGAGCATACGGTGGCCGGGTTAGAGGCAGAGCGCCAGAGAGTGATGAGAGAAGCTCGGTTGCTGGCCGAGGCTAGGCAGCAGTTTGATATGGAGCAAAGGAGTACAATGCTGCACATGGTATAGAGGATGGTTTTACTCCGGTTGTGCGGCGTAAGAAAGCTGCTCTGTTCAACCGAGGCAAGGACCTCTATGAGGAGATGGTTAGGGCTGCAGTCTCGAGCTCGGTAAGGCAACAAGTAGCAGGTCGGCTACTGGTAGGCCGGTGTATAGTTCACCAGCCAAGAACCTTAGAGCAGCCGAAGCAGTAAGGGCCGGGCTATCGGAGTTGACCGGAGATGCATGGCGTGAGCAGCAGAAGCGGCTCAATGAGTTAGTGCATGTGGCCAGCAAGCAAAATGAAGCCCTCCGCAAGGCCGGGCTTGGCGGTTCGCAGGCGGTCCATTCGATTAGGCCAGTTAGCCAGGGGTCCAAGGGGCAAGCCTCGTCTCCACACGTCGGAGGAGCCGAACGTGCCCGGAGTGTCACTTCAGGTCGGAACAAGGAGATGCAGCTGCAAGTGTACGATCCGGTGTTAGCTGGAAAGCAAAAGGTCGGTGACGCTAGCCGAGCCAATGGAGACCCCGGCCCAGGTGATGCAAGCCGAGCTAAAGGCCGTTCAGCTCAGGGAAATCAGAACGGTGGGCAAGCAGCGTCGGCTGGCCGAGGTAAACCACCTCAGCCCCCGAGGCATCAGCAGCAACCCCGGCCGCAGGAGCAGTATCAGCAAGAGCCGGAGTATGTTCCGCAGCCGAAGAGCGTCGGTCGAGGTGGCGACCGATATGATGATGGAAATTCAGCCATGGAGCGGGCTGGATTCTATAGAGTGGATGGTGCATTGGGAGAGCGTATCGGAGCTCGGACGTTGCCTACAGGTGACGCGCGATACAAGCTAGATCGGATTTACAAGTCCGAGAGGTTGGAAGAGGAAGGTCCTCCTGGTCCGGCGTGTTTTGGACCTCGGATCATGAAGGAACCACCTCCACCAGTGTCTCAGTTTCAGTTGGGTCGGAGTACCAGGCCGTACAATGGGAGCACCAAGCCGCAAGATTGGCTAGCTGATTATGTTTCAGCAGTATACATTGCGGGGGGCAATCGCCGATGGGCGGTCCGGTATCTCCCGCACATGTTGGAAGGTCCTGCTCGGATCTGGCTGAACAATTTGCCGGAGAATAGCATCAATTGCTGGCTGGATTTAGAGGAGGCATTCAATAGCAACTTCGCCAGCACTTACAAGAGGCCAAACCGACCTCAGCTTTTGCAGGCGTGCAAGCAGGAGGACAATGAGACTGACCGAGAATTCTTGACTCGGTGGAGCAATGTTCGGAACTCCTGTGAAGGAGTTATCGAAGCACAGGCTATAGCGTGGTTCGCTGATGGATGTCGGTATGGTAGCATGTTGTGGCAGAGGCTCCAGAGAGATATGCCAAAGACTCTGGCCGAGACGATTCGGATAGCTGATTCCTATGCCCTTGGCGATCCGATGCAGCCTCTGATGGATGGGAATGCCCGGAACAGGAGGAATCCGATGAACAATCGCAACAACGGACCGAGGTTTGATAACCGTCAAGAGTTCGGGCAAAGAGGAGAGAACCAGATTTCCAAGTCAATGCTGTAAACCCAAGTCAGTCCGGACCTGGAGGCGCCCAGAAACCGAAGACTGAGGGTCAGGCATGGACTCCGAACCAGAACCAGAATCAGGGCGGTGGTGCGAAGCAGTGGCAGGAGGCCGGACCACCTGTGACTTACGAGTCATTGGTGAATGGGCCATGTATCTATCATGGCAGGAATGGCAAAACACCCAACCATACCACTCTGCAGTGTAGTTTTCATCACCGAACCGCTGCAGAAGGGGCGAAAGCTGGGACAAACCGGAGTGGGCCACCGAACCAATGGCGTAGACCTCAATATCCGAACGCGCAGCAGCAGCATAAGCCGACCATAGCGGCGCAGAATCAGAGCTTAACCGGAGCAAATTCAACCCCGGTGCATGCGGCCCAAAACCAGAAGATGGTGCAGGCGAAACCGGTGAATGCAGTGAGTGCCCAGGGCAACAACAACAACGGTGGTGCCGGCCAAAGCCAAACGTGGTCCTTTGAGAATCAGAGGTATGAGAACCCCGGTAATGATTATAGGGAAGTACATCAGAGTTACGTGGTGTTTGTGACTGAGTCAACTGATAAGAAGAGTATGCTGAGGCGTGCCAAGGAGGTGAATGCAGTAACTCCAGCAGTGGTGAAATACATGAATTGGTCCGAGCAAGAGATCACTTGGAGCAGGCAAGATACACCTCGGATCATGCCGAGCCCTGGAAACTATGCACTGGTGGTGGATCCGACGTTCTGTGGGCCGACCAACAATGTGAGATTCACCCGAGTCTTGGTGGACAATGGGAGTGCCATAAATATCATGTACCGAGACACCATGGTCAAGCTGGGATACTCACCGAACCAGTTGCAGCCTAGCAGCTGTACGTTTCACGGTATTGTGCCCGGGGTCTCTTGTGCACCTATGGGAAAGTTTGGGTCGACGTGGGTTTTGGTACCCGAGATAACAGCCGAGTTGAAAGTCTTGAGTTCGAGGTTGTGGACTTGCAGAGCCCTTACCATGCCTTGCTGGGAAGGCCAGCCTTGGCCAAGTTCATGATCTCCACTCATGTGGCCTACCTAAGATGAAAATGCCGGGGCCCAAGGGAATAATAACCATTTCAGGTGACTACAAGAAGGCTATGCAATGTGCCTCGGCGGGATCAGTTTAGCCGAGTCCTTGGTGATCGCGGCGGAGAAGAAGCAACTTCAGAAGGTGGTGGCAATGGCGCAGTCTACTCAGCTCGGCATGTCCGGACTAATTACTCCGGACATGAGCGCTTCATTCGAGGTGCCCAAGGAGACCAAGAAAATCCCGCTGGACTCGGAGAACCCGGAGCGTTTCGCCATCATTGGTGCTGGCATGGACGAGAAATAGGAAAGCGCGCTCTGTCACTTCCTCCGTGAGAATCGGGACATTTTTGCATGGTCGGCTAAAGACCTGCCAGGTGTTCCGAGGGAGTTGGCAGAGCACTCTTTGTTTGTTCGGCCAGAGGTGAAACCAGTGCGTCAACCGACGCGGCGGCTCTCAGATGACCGAAGAAAGGTGGTACTCGAAGAACTGGCGAAGTTACTGGCTGCAGGCTTCATCATGGAAGTGCTGCATCCGGACTGGATATCTAATCCAGTCCTCGTGGAGAAAAAGAAGGACGAACCGGCGATAGTCAAGGTGTGGCGCATGTGCATTGACTTCACCAACCTGAACAAGGCGTGCCCGAAGGATCCCTTTCCTTTACCTCGGATTGATCAAGTGATCGATTCTACGGCTGGATGTGAGCTGTTGTCTTTATTGATGCATATTCTGGTTTTCACCAGATCCCACTGAACACTGATGATCAAATAAAGACTGCCTTTATTACCCCGTACGGGGCGTATTGCTATCGTGTCATGTGTTTCGGTTTGAGAAATGCCGGGGCAACTTATCAAAGGTGTATGCAGAAGTGCTTACACTCTCAAATGGGCAAGAATGTGCAAGTGTATGTCGATGACATTGTTATCAAAACTAAAAAGAAGCATACTCTCATCGAAGACCTCGAAGAGACATTTGCAAACTTAAGAAAGTATCGGTTGAAACTTAACCCGGACAAGTGCACCTTTGGTGTCCCGGCTGGAAAATTGCTCGGTTTCCTCGTATCGAGCCGAGGTATAGAGTTAACCCGGCTAAGATCCGAGCTATCGAAAGAATGAAGTTGCCGAACTGTTTAAAAGATGTGCAGAAGTTCACGGGATGCCTTGCATCTTTAAGTCGGTTTGTAAGTCGGCTAGGAGAAAAAGCCTTACCATTGTATCAACTTATGAAGAAAAGTACCAGTTTCACTTGGACCCCGCAGGCGGACGCGGCGTTCAATGAGCTGAAGAAGATGTTGTCCACTGCTCCGGTGTTGGCGTCCCCTTTGCAGAATGAACCGATGTTGATATACATTGCGGCTACAAACCGGGTCGTAAGTGTTGCAGTGGTGGTGGAGCGAGACGAAGGAGGCAAATCGGTGCAGAGACCAATCTACTACCTGAGCGAGGTGATATCCACGTCGAAGCAAAACTACCCCACTACCAGAAGATGACGTACGGAGTATACCTGGCGGTTAAGAAACTGAAGCATTACTTCCAAGAGCATCCCATGACGGTGGTATGTGATGCTCCAATCTCGGAGATCATCGGATGCAAGGACGCAACTGGGCGAGTTGCCAAATGGGCGATCGAGGTATCTCCATATACTCCGCATTATGAAAGGCGAGATGCAATCAAGTCGCAGGCGCTACCGGACTTTTTATGCGATTGGGCCGAGATGCAATATGAGCCGCCCTTGCCGGACTATAATTATTGGAAGATGCACTTTGATGGGTCCAAGACCAAGGTCGGATTAGGTGCCGGCATAGTCCTAACCTCGCCGAAGCAAGACCAGTTGAAGTATGTGCTGCAAATCCATTTCTCGGCGTCGAACAACGTGGCGGAGTATGAGGCCCTGATCCATGGGCTCAAGGTGGCAAAGGAGATAGGTGTCCGGCGTATAGAATGCTTCGGCGATTCAGCTTTGGTGGTGCATCAATCCACGGCACTTGGGATGCATTGGATGCGAACATGGAGTTGTATCGGTTTCATGTGCAAAAGGTGTCTGGGTTCTTCGAAGGATGTGAGTACAAGCACATACCTCGGGGAGAATGAAGCCGCCGACGTATTGTCTAAGCTCGGTTCATCCAAAGAACCGGTGCCACCGGGGATAGCACTGAACCATTTGAGAACTCCTTCAATCAAGCCCTCGCCTGACTCTGAGTCAATTTTCTTACCGCCAAGTTCGGAGTCTGAGCCATTCCTATGGAGGTAGACGTCGGATGCGTTTGGCCGGACTCGGGGACTGCTTCGCAGTATCCGAGGAATGATAGAGCCTTTCCTATGGAGATAGATGGTGGGAACTTCGGGTCTGACCCGGGGACTTCGCACCAACACTCGGGGACTGGCCGAGCAATGGTGGAGGAAATCATGAAGGAGATCATGGCGACCGAACCAATGGAGATAGATGAGAGGCTTTTTCCTCTGCATCCAGTGCCGGAATGGGCGGAGCAGATCATGAACTTCATAGCCGATGGAAGTTTGCCAAGTGATACAACCGAGGCAAGGAGAATCCAGAGGAGAGCTAAGGGATACACCATCATCAACAAGGAGCTATACAAGAGAAGTGTGACCGAGGTGTTGCAAGGTGTGTCGAACCAGCTGAAGGCAAGGAGATGCTTTTAGAGATCCACCAAGGAGAATGTGGACATCATTGCAGCACAAGAGCTCTGGTGGCCAAGGTGTTCCGGCACGGGTTCTATTGGCCCACCGCCAATGCCGATGCAGAAGATATAGTTCGGAAATGTGAAGGGTGCCAAAGGTTCGCCAAGCAGCAGCACATGCCAGCTTCGGCGCTCAAACCATTCCTATCACGTGGCCCTTTGCAGTTTGGTGTCTGGACATGGTGGGAGAATTCAAGCCAGCCCGAGGCAATATGACTCACATACTGGTGATGGTGGACAAATTCACTAAGTGGATCGAGGTGAAGCCAATCCGAAAGGTGGATGGTCATACGGCAGTGACCTTTTTGAAGGAAATAATCCTGAGATATGGATATCCTCATAGTATCATTACAGACAACGGCACGAACTTTGCTGTCGGAGAGTTTGCTCGGTTCTGCATGAGTAAGGGAATTCGACTTGATGTAGCCTCGGTGGCTCATCCACAGGCTAATGGGCAAGTAGAAAGGTCAAATGCATTGGTATTGGCCGGAATCAAAGCTCGGCTAATAGAACCACTGTTGAAAACACCGGGGTGTTGGATCGATGAGATACCAGCAGTTCTGTGGGGTCTAAGGACCACACCGAACAGATCAACTGGCTATACGCCATTTTTCATGGTCTATGGGGCCGAGGCAATGCTGCCAACCGACATTGAATATGATGCGCCCAGAGTGGCAATGTACACAGAAGCCGAGGCTAAAGAAGCTCGGGAAGATGCTGTAGATTTGCTTGAGGAAGCAAGAGAATTGGCCTTATCTCGGTCAGCAATATATCAGCAGGGTCTCCGACGCTATCAAAGCCGGCATGTAAAACCCCGAAAGTTTAATGAAGGAGACCTAGTGCTGAGGCTTGTCAGCGCAGTAAAGGTCGGCACAAGTTGTCACCTCCATGGGAGGGACCATACATTGTGAGCCGAGCTCTGCACAATGATTCATACTATCTTATAGATGCACAGGAACCAAGGGGAGATGGGCTGGATAGACCCGATTCGGAGCTTCAGCGTCCATGGAATGTAGCTCTACTCCGACCCTTCTACTGTTGAAGGAAGTAATGTATGTACCTCGGCTGATCTTTAATAAAAACTTCGGCACCTCGAGAGTGAGCTCGGGGACTGCCTCGCTCTTATGATTGCATGTTTTTTTGTTGTACTCTTTCTTCGTTCGTATGCCGAACTATTTTGAACCTCGTCTCAAACTTCAAGTACTGTATGCTATGTAACTAATCTTGTGACTCGACTGACGAACGCCAGCATGGCAGTCAAGAGCAAAGACGAAAGAACATGGGAAACATGAAAATGAACTCGGGGACTCGGTCCAAAAAGACAGTTCGGCATATGTCGTTTACTAACCCCTGTTTTTACTTCTTTTTTATGTCGGATGACTTTGAAACATACCTCGGAATTTACCAAGTACTGTATGCTATGAACAACAATCTTGTGACTCGACTGTCGAACGCCAGAATGGCAGACAAGAGCAAAGAATGCCAAATATAGTAAACACGAAAGTAAACTCGAGCAATCATTCAAAAGGATTCGACATAAAGCTTAGAAAAGCATGGTTCGATGAGCATAATAGTAATAGAGGTAGCAAAGGAACTACTTAAGTTTGATTACATCTGCGTCCCGGCATACCGGGGATTTAATGAAGTTTTTTGGCCAAGCATAAGTTCAGGTCGAGGCATCAGGAATTACGTCGGCAACAGCCGAGGCAGCAGGGATTTCGTCCGGAGCCGAGGTAGCCTGGGAAGTGCTGGCAACGTCGGCAGTAACCTCGGCGTCAGGTTGTGGAGAAGCCTCGGTTTCTGCTTCGCGGGTTTCACCGTCGTCACCTTGCTCGGCCTCGACGTCGGATTCTGTTTCGTATTCCTCGTCTTCTGGCTCGTAATCCTCGGCGTCGGAGTAGGTGTCTCCTTCGCTCAAGTTCTTGTGTTGGCATATCCAGCGAAGAAGGCAGCCATCTTTTCGCGGCGCTTGATGAGAATTGGGTCCGAGGACCAGGGCGAGCCTCGGCGAAGAGTGTCCATCTTTTCGAGGTCGATCTTCTCGCACCAAGTCATGATGAATTTGAGAGCGGCATCAGCTCCAGCGCGAGCTGAAGATGAACGCCACTCTCGGAGTCTTTGTTCGGCTTCACGAAGCTTGGCGGCGAGCTCGGGTGTAGTATTGGGAGCATCGGCAAGAGGCCATAAGGCTCGGAAAGCAGACAGACCTGCGTCGAGGAGTTCGGACCCAATGGTTTGCAAGGGATGGATCCGAGCTTTGATGGCCACGATGTGGTCCTCAACGGTCCAGTCGGGGTTCGTCTCGTTACGCCTCTTCCTGTGCTGAGCAGTGATATTGCGGGCCGAGATTTGGGTGTAGGTGAAGTGCTCTGCAGAAGGATAGCCTGTTAATAATGAAAGAAACAGTTCGGCAAAGAGCCAGTAACGTTGAGGACAAAGCAAGGATAAGGGGGGCAAGAAGCTTACTGTCCATTTCTTGGTTGATGCGTTCCAGCGTCGGGAGGAGCTGGTTAACCGAAGCTTGAAGGGCTTCATAAGCCTCGGTGGCCGAGGTGGCGCGGGCCTCGGCTAACTGGAGCGCATTCTCATGTTCCTTGGCGGCATCCTCCCGAAGTTTCTTCTCTGTTTCAACAACACTGGCCTTTTCCGCCTGCAGCTGCTCTTTTTCAGACGTCCGCAGCTCAGTGATGCGCTTCAGTTCCTTTACCAGACGAGCTACCTCGGCTTTCTCTTGCGCTAGCTGGTCATCCGAAGTTTTCTTCGCTGCAAGGACGGCCTTGTGCTCGTCGTGGAGTTTCTTGTGGTCAAACAGGAGGGTATGGAAGATATCCGTGCGAACGTTCATAGCATTCTGCAAGGAAGAAAAATATAGCTCGGTTAGAAAGGCTATACCTCGACAAGAGTCTCGGGGACTCGGAGTCAACTCTTTGGGAAAATGTTGCCGGGGTATGCCTCGACAGGAGTCTCGGGGACTCGTACCCGAGGTGCATGCTAAAGTGAGATAAAAATGGATTGGATACGTCGGATGAAAATGGAGAGTTAAGATTCAAGCCAAACAATTTTAACTCCGGCGGAGCGTCAATAGTTTACCTCGAATCTCGGGGACTGGAGATGGTGGATATTAGAGAGATACTGCATGAAAGTAAAGAAAGTGGAACTTACGTTGACAGCTCGAGTAGCAAGCAAAGCAGAAGTTTGCATTTCAAGCATGCGTCGGCGCAGGTGCTGCTCCCGCAGGATGCTCGTCCCCTTGGGTGGTCAAGGAGGCAGAAGAGACCTCGTCCATGTCTGCAGAATTCCAGTCTGCGTTGTAGTGTTCCAAGGAGCCGAGGCTCTGGTCACTGTCAGTGCGCAGAGGAGGAAATCCCCACGGTCCGCCCTGCTCGATGCCCCTAACCGAGGCCTCCAAGGCCAAAGTAGCCTCGGAGCTTGAAGCAGGCCGGTTATCCAATATAAGAGATGCCCTCCGAGCATATTCTTCGGCCGGAGGGGCAGTCTCATCAATGGGTGCGGCGAATGGAGGAATTCGGCGTGTCGCCGGGGGAGGAGACCTCGGTTGCATCCTTGAGGGAGAAGAGATAGTCAGGGTGCCAGACCCAGATGTTGGTTTGGGGGTGACCTTAGACTTCACCGTCTCTTTTTCTTTCTCCTTGCCCTTCTCCAACGGCAAGGTAGTCTGGCGAACTGGTTTTTGGGGCTGCTGCTTGGGCTGTTGCTTCTGTTGTTGCTGCTGTTGGTTGCGGGCAGTCTGGCTGCGGGGGGAGAGTCGAGGCTCCGGCAAGGCGGTAGCCGGAGTTCTGGCGCGATTGGCATCCGTTTGAGGACGCGGAGAAGTCTGACCCGGGTGGGGGCAGATTTCCCCAAGGCCGGGCCAGACCTCGGTGGAGATCCTGGGCGAGAGTTCGTCGGGGTGGTCGTGGCTTCAGAGGCACCAACGGGTGCAGTCATGGAGGATACCTCCTGATCCACGTCTATGGGGGCACTGCAACGAAAAGAGGAAGGTCAAGTGTTAATACCGAGATAATATGTTTAAACAACAAACATTGTTGGCTATAGAAGCAAAGCATTACCCATCCGAGGTAGGAAACCTCTTGCCCCCCCGGGCATGAGGAGGAAGTCCGGACTTCTTCAGCCGGCGTCTCTTGACCGGAGCCTCAGTGGGTCCGGAGGCTCCAGTGGCGGATGGTTCGGCGGCCGAAGTTGCGGCACCAGCGCGTTTCCGGCTGGTTGCTGGAGTAAAGTTCGGAAGGTGAGGAAGGCGGAGAGAGGTACCGCGTTTATTGGTTCCATGACGAGGAACCCCTCCTCGTCATCCGAAATCTCTTGAACTGAAGCTTGTGCTTGAGGCTTACCCGCGGTGGTGATGCGGGCCGAGGCAATGGGCATATAATCCTCGTCGTCAGGGTCCACGTTGGATGGTGGGTCCTCGACAGGGAGATCCTTGCCGAAGTGGTCCGCAGGATGGACTCCATCCTCGGCGGTCTGGCGGGCGAACAGCTGTATGGCAGACATATGAAAAGGAGTTAGGAAGAAAAATTGTCAAGGTGAACGTCGGTAGCAAGACCTCGGTGGTAAAGAAGTATCGAAGAAAACGTCGGAATAGCGTACCTGTTTCGCTGGATTGGTCCGGTAGTGGGGTTCCCTTCCCCATGTCCAAGCGTCGGAGATCTTGGACTTGGTGATAGCTCGGACTCGCCGAGCTACCGCGGCGTTGTCCAGTGCAACGTGCGTATGACGGGTGGGGTCATAAAGACCGCTCATGTGGCAGATCTTGTGAGACCTCGCCTGAAGAGGGGAGACCCTGCGCTTCACGAATGTGCAGGCCAGGTCGTCGGCCGTCAGGACTTTCCCGTCGTTCCCGGGGTCTCCGGGTCCTGCCATTTCGCAATATACCCATGGATGGACTTGAGTTCGCCGGTGTGAGGGGGAGTGTAGTCCCAGTTGAGCTGTTCTGTAGGAGGGCTGAGGTTAAACGCCGGCAGGTTGAGGAGGTCCTCTTCGCCGGAGTTCTTCACGTAAAACCACGTCCGGAGCCACTTGCGAACGGTGTCCGGAGTAGTGATACGTGGGAAGATGGAGTTTCGGCGAGGAGCTATGGTGGCAGCTCCGCAGGCGGTTAATTGCTTGGGCAGATCCTTGTTCTTTGGATCCGGGATCACTTGCCGCTTGAGTTGGAAGTAGCGAGAAAAGAGGTCTACCGTGGCTTCGAGGCCGAGGTATCCCTCAGAGAAGGAAACGATGCAGGAGAGAGTGGTGATGGCGTTGGCGGGGAGGTGATGAACCTGGAGTCCGAACTTGTCGAGGAAGCTCCGGAAGAAGTACTAACGGGCAGTCCGAAGCCGCGCTGGAAGTGCGCGACGAAGACCACCCGTTCCCCTTGCTTGACTTGAGGCTCGAGTTCGCCCTCTGGCAGGCGACACTCTACCCCGGCGGGAATCCGCCGAGTCGCCCTGAGCCACTGGATTTCGTCCGGAGTTACATCCGAACCTTCCCAGCCGGCTCGTTCTCCGACCTCCAGTTCGAGGTCTGGAACCTCGGTTTGTTCCGAAGTCTCAGGAGGAGACATCTCGGCAGAGTCAATCTGCAGAGAATGCGCAGAAGTTTAGCAAAGGAAAAAGGGAATCTGGAATCTAGTACAATATTTGGCTAACTCAGGAGGAGTTTGGTGGCTATCTTATGTGCATAGAGGCATATCTATGCTAGGCGAACATCTATCCGAGGCATGAAACCATTTCTACCCAAAAGAGTATGCGAGTAAGATCTACCGGAGGGGTAAATAGAGTTTTATTCAAGAACATATGAAGAACCAAAGCGCGGAGGAAGAAACCTAGAGCAATGCCTAGGGTATCAAGAAAGGGAGTACATACCGTGAAAACGAGGTGCTGAAGGGCGGCGCCGGTGACGCGGTCGCAGCGGCGACGAAGGAGCTGCTCGTCGGCGGCGGCGGGAACGCGTTTCTTCTCAACGGAAGCGGCGGCACTGGTTGCGATGGAGGCGAGACGGCGAGTGAATGAGGAAGAAGAGGGAAGCACTGCCCTGGGCCCGTATTTATAACCGCGGGCGGTAACTGCGCACTACCGCGCGGTTATCGGAGCGGCGAGTGGGATCGTTTGTGCACAAATGCCCACGTGGCACGAAGATAGCGGTGGACAAGCAGGCCACAGGATCGGTTGCAGGAGGCAAACCGTCGTGGCGCGGTTACTGGAGCGCGAAGCGGCGCAGCGGGAAACCTCCGCTGACGTGGGCCGCGTGGTGGAAAGCACTCGAGTGCTTTGACTATCGTGGACCAGGAAGTGACGGATGGGACACGTGAACAGTGTTCTCTGACCGAAGTCAGTAAGGATGCAGAAATCGAGGGTTGACGTCCGAGATCTCGGCGGATACTTCGGAAAAGCAGTATGGCCCGAGGAACAGACCGATGGATTTCTCGGAGTATTGGTTCGGTAACCTGCAAACATTGTAGCGCATGTGGTTTCGGGTTGAACCTGATGCGGCCTTTCATCCGAGGCTGCAAGACCACATCAGCTTCGGGGACTACTGTCGGGGGGTTACCCCCGGGTAGGCTAAAGATGAGGTAAAGACATGTAAGGTTAAGGCTGTAAGCCGTCCGAGGTAGCAATTAAGCAAAGACGCAGGAGGCGTCATCCGACGTAAGGTGTACGTCGGAGGAATCATCCGAGGTATGGCCTCCGAGGTATGAACCTTGGGGCAGTCAGCTAGTTACCACAAGACAAGGTGTTATCTACCGAGGTGTAGGATCCGGAGTATCCCGAGCCAAGATGAAGCGTGGCCCGACGTATAAGTGACCGGCCAGCCGAGGTTAGCAGCAAGTATCGAGGCATGTCAGAGGAGTCACGGGTGCCGCAGAGCTCGTAGCCCGAGGCTTCAGAGGACGGCGAGGTCCGTCCACGGGTTTCCCGGAAGCTCGGGGGCCTAGGAGCTGACTCGGCTATTTCGGGAAAGGTCTACAGGCTAGACCTCGGCAGGCTACTGAAGTATGACCGGAAGAGGAAAGCTAGGCCTGGCTGGCCTGACAGTTCGGCCGTTGAGCTGGCAGGAGGCAGAGGCTTGTCTTCTACCTTTTGGCCATGCCATTGTCAGTTGTAGGCAGGGGTAAAAATGTACTTCGGCCTGTGTATATATGCGCATCTCTACCTCCAGGGAGGAGGACGGCGAAACCCTAGCTCATTTCCCCCTTCATAGTTTCATCTTCCATCTAGAGCTCTCACTTGAGCAGCATCATACAGCTCGAGGAGCACCTTGTACCCGAGAACTACACTGATATATTGAGAGAGGAAAGGCAGGAGTAGGGGTTTTACTTCCTCACGAAGGCCCCGAACCTGGGTACATCGCGGTGTCTTTTGAGTTCTTGGCTTTCTTGGTTCTTGTTCATGTTCTCGTGGTTTCTTGCATGTTCTTGCTTGTGCACATCTTGAGTGCATAAACCCTCCCCGGATTCCCCAACGACCGTTCGGCCCCAACTAAGCCATACCCATGGCATCTGCCGTGATCCCACCACGACAATTGTCAAATAGGGAGATTAAATCTATCTTGCAAAAGACTATTAATAAATCTAGAAAAAATTGGGCTAGTAAGTTAAATGATGCTTTATGGGCTTATAGAACTGCTTATAAGAACCCCATGGGCATGTCTCCTTATAAAATGGTTTATGGTAAAGCTTGTCACTTGCCTTTAGAATTAGAACACAAAGCTTATTGGGCAGTGAGAGAACTTAATAGAGATTTTAAACTTGCCGGTGAGAAAAGGTTGTTGCACTTAAGTTCTTTAGATGAATGGAGAAGTGAGGCTTATGAAAATGCTAGACTCTTTAAAGAAAAAGTTAAGAGATGGCATGATAGGAGAATCTTAAAAGAGAATTTAATGTTGGTGAGAAAGTTCTATTGTATAGGTCTCGTCTCAGATTTTTTGCAGGAAAGTTACTCTCAAAATGGGAAGGACCATTTGTTATTGTGGAGGTGTATCGTTCAGGTGCAATAAAAATTGCTTCATTGAAAGATAACTCTACACAAGTGGTAAATGGTCAAAGACTCAACCATTATATTTCTGGAGATTCTATTAATGAAGAGGTTGATACAATTAAAGTGGTGACTCCCGAAATTTTCATTGAAGAACATTTTTCTGGGACTGCATAATTCGATTAGAATAGGTAACAATTTCGGTAAGAAAAGTTTCGCGAATAACTTTCTAGAAGATATTTTCGTCGTTTTTATTAAATATGGAAAAATAAGAGACCAAACCGGATGGGAGACGGCACCCGTGGTGCCCAAACCATAGGTCAGCGCGGTGGGGCCCCCAGCCACGCCGCCTGGTGGTTTGAGCACCCCGGAGCTCGTCTCCGATCAGGTTTCCTCCTGTACGTTCCTTATGTTGTACAACTTTTTGCTATATAACTCACCCGAACCCCGAGGTTTGTATCTCGCCTTTTCATCGTGTTTCGTTTCAAGCTGTTTCTGTCCAGATATTGTTTTCAGATCTAGAGCTGCCATGTCTTCATCGAAGCCTCCAAAGGACAGTTTCTTTGTGAACGTCGTCACCCCATACATGGATGAGCTGAAGATGCATCCCAAGGAGTCGCAGATGGTTGATGGAAAGCTGCAGATGGAAGACGTGCGAGGACCCAAAGGAGAAGGGAGCCTGGAAGCCAGGATGGAGAAGCTGGAGCAAGAGGTCTTCACATACAAAAAGTTGGCGGAACGTGAAGTGGGAGTCTTCCACTCAATGGTGTCCGCGCTGGTCGCTGAACATAAGAAGGAGACTGCACAACTCTGGGAAGACATATTTCACCTCATCAACACCACCAACAAACTGCAGGCGCAACTCTATGACGTCCAGAATCAAAACTGTGAGTATGAAACTCGGTTTAAAAACATAAGCGCTGCTGCTAGTTTCAGGATAATCGAAACCAAGTCGTCCTTTGTTGATGGGAAACCCCTTCCCTGGAAGTCTGATGATGAGGATAATTCACCACCACCACCGAAGGAGTAATTCATCATAAGTATTGGCATCCCCTTGGTTTGTTCCAAGCTTGGGGGAGTGCCGCGGTATCACATCATTATCTTTACCTTTTACTTTTCCATAAAGTCGTATCGTGAGTAGGGAAGTTATCTTATATGATGGTTTGCAATGTGGAAGTATCTCTCTTTTAGTTGGTTATCTATGTATCCCTTGGTGTGAGTTGCCGTTATGGAATATTAATGAGAAGTTTTATCATTTACCTTCTGCATACTTTATTTTAGCTTGCAATTCTCTTTCATATTGATAACCTTGTTGTTAGTATAGGGATCACTTTTTAGAGCACTGGTGGCTCTAGGTTGATAGCGCCAAAAACAATGCTTGTACGTCACACGTCAGTTGGGAACCCCAAGAGGAAGGTATGATGAGTGCAGCAGTAAGTTTTCCCTCAGTATGAAACCGAGGTTTAATCGGACCAGTAGGAAAACGAGGTTTGCTTCGAAGGTGTTGGTGGAGGAGTGTAGTGCGGCGCAACACCAGGGATTCCGGTGCCAACGTGGAACCTGCACAACACAACCAAATTACTTTGCCCCAACTTAACAGTGAGGTTGTCAATCTCACCGGCTTGCTGAAAACAAAGGGTTAAACGTATCGAATGGAAAATGATGTTTGTTTGCATAAAACAGTAGAGAACAATGATTGCAGTAGATTGTATTTCAGATGTAAAAGAATGGACCGGGGTCCATAGTTCACTAGTGGTGTCTCTCCAATAAGATAACTAACATGTTGGGTAAACAAATTACAGCTGGGCAATTGACAATTGATAGGTGCATATAACATGCATGTGTGAGCTGTGGTGTCTACTATGAGATTCATTTGGGCATTACGACAAAGTACATAGACCGCTATCCAGCATGCATCTATGCCTAAATCGTCCACTTTCCGGTTAACATCCGTACCCCTTCCAGTATTAAGTTGCAAGCAACAGACAATTGCATTAAGTAATGTGCGTAATGTAAACAATACATTCATCCTTGAATAAAGCATTGCTGTTTTACCCCTAGTGGCAACAACACATCTACAACCTTAGAACTTGCTGTCACTATCCCAGGTTAAATAGAGGTTGAACCCAACTATCATGCATAAATACCCCCTCTTGGAGTTACAAGTATTCACGTGGCCAAGGCTTCAACAAGTAACAGAGAGCATGCAAGATCACAAATGACATAGACATGATAATATATATTCAGCTCCACATAGGTATCAATATAAGTCAGATCCCAGCAAACACAACATGTAGCATTACAATAAGATGATATTGATCATGATAGGCAGCTCACAAGATCTAAACATGATGGCACAAGTGGAGATGACAACCATCTAGCTACTGCTATGGACCCATAGTCCAAGGATGAACTACTCACGCATCACTCCGGAGGCGGGCATGGCGATGTAGAGCCCTCCGGTGATGATTCCCCTCTCCGGCAGGGTGCCGGGAAGAGCTTCAGAAACCCCCCGAGTTAGGGTTGACGACGACGGTGGCAGCGAATATGTTCTGGATGAAAGGCTCGGTGTTTTAGGGTTTTCGCGTCTCGGGGAATAAATAGGCGAAGGGGCGATGTCGGCGGACCCCCGAGGGGCCCAAACCACCAGGTGGCGCGGATGGGCCCACTGCCGCGCCTGGGTGTGGTTTGGCCACCTCGTGGCTCTCCTTCGTCTCTCCTTCGTACTCCGTGTATGTGCTGAAAAAATAGGGACCTGGCCTTTTGTTTCGTGCAATTCCGAGAATATTTCCAGAAGTAACTTTCTGAAACCAAAAACAGCAGAAAACAGGGAACTGGCACTGTGGCATCTTGTTAATAGGTTAGTCCCAGAAAATGCATAAAAGTGATACGAAGTGTATATAAAACATGTAGCAAATGGTATAATATAAGCATGGAACAGCAGAAATTATGGATACGTTGGAGACGTATCAAGCACCAAGTTAATCTTTTTGGTTTTGGCAAACTTAGCATTGGTCAGTAGTAGACAATATTTTGAGACTTAAGTAGAGAGAGGGGAGTGCATGCAAATATATTATTCCATGATCTTTCTTTCTTTGTAGCTCACAAGCTTAGTATTCTTAAGTTAAACTATTTGTGCTTCTAAGGAAGATTGCATGATTATTCTTATCACTTGTATAATTGTTTGTATCCCTCAACTCTTATGCTTGCTTCAAATAACCTTGCTAGCCAAAGACCTGTATCGAGAGGGAATGCTTCTCATACATCCAAACCTTGAGCCAAACCATTGCCATTCGAGTCCACCATAACTTCCTACTATATGGTATTTTGCGCCATTCCAAGTAAATACTTCATGTGCTACCTTTAAATTATTCAAAACTTATTACTCCTAGTTTTGTGTCACTGTTTATTAGCTCATGAGGGTTCTGTAGAGTTTCTATAGCACTTTTGTCAAACAGACTTTCACCAATGGACTAGTGGCATATACACCGCTTATCCAACAATTTGCAAAAAGAGCTGGCAAATGGGGTGCCCAGTCCCAATTAACTACAACTTTCATTAATAATTCTCTTCACATGTTTTGCCCTGATTTATCAGTAAGCAACTTAATTTGCAAATAGACACTCCTCCATGGTATGTGAATGTTGGAAGGCACCCGAGGATTCGGTTAGCCATGGCTTGTGTAAGCAAAAGGTTGGGAGGAGTGTCAACTATAAAGAAACTAAAATACATGTGTAAACAAAAGAGAAGAGGGATGATCTACCTTGCTGGTAGAGATAACGTCCTTCATGGGAGCCGCTCTTGAAAGTCTGGTTGACAAGGGGTTAGTGTTCACTTTACTACGATTCGTTGACAACGACATACATAGCTCAAACAACTATTTTCATACTCTCTATATGCTTTGCAAAACTTAAAAGCTCTAGCACATGATTTATTCCCTGCTTCCCTCTGCGAAGGGCCTATCTTTTACATTATTGTTGAGTCAGTAAACCCATTCCTCTCTTTCTCAAGCAAGCATTTGAGTTGTTGAGATCCAATTAGTTATATGTGTTGATACTTCTAATCATATCTCTTATTTCCTTGTTTCGCACAATAGCTTTTATCCGAATGAATATAACTTTGAAAGTTATCAATGACTGTAAGGAGACTGTTATGATTAATGCGTGTAAGTTCTGCTATATAAGCTCTGATATAAAGACTCTTCTCGAAAGATAAGTATGATCTGTTAATTGTTCTCTGACCAAGAGTTTAAGTTTGCCTTCACCAATCATGGTTCACTTTATGCACTTCATCGTGGCTCCCTTTACTTATTTCAAGTTAGATTATATGAAGGGAAGTTGCTGTCTAGAATGACTTGTGTATCAATGAATGTGATGCTTCTTGTCCGTATTTTATTTATCGACACTTTGCTCCATAAATTTGTGGTCATGTTTACTGAGCTCAGTTTTCGCTTTGGGACAAGCGAGGTCTAAGCTTGGGGGGTTGATACGTCCATTTTGCATCACTATTTTATATCACAATTTACTGCTATTCATCGATATATTTCATATTAGAAGTGTTACTTATGTTATTTTACCTATTTTGCATGTTTGATGAATAATGGAGAATTGGACACCGGAGTCAGGATTCTGCTGGAAAAAGCACCGTCGAGATGCACTATTTCTGAAGATCAATAAATCGAAGGAGACATATGGAAGTCCCTATTTTACCAGATGACGAAGGAGGCCAAAAGGGGAGGCTGAGAAGGGCCAAGGTGGGCCCTCCTCACCAGCTGGCGCGGCGGGCCACCAGCCGCGCCGCCAGGTGGTTTAGGGGCCCTGGCCCACCTCAGCCGTTCCCCCTTCGTGTACTTGACCCCCTGGGAACCCTAACACACGGGAGAGGGCCATCGAAATATTCCGCCGCCTCCACGAGGTGGAAAACACCAGAGAGCGAAAAGCTCCCCTGCAGGAAGAAATCTGCCGGGGGAAATTCCCTCCCGGAGGGGGAAATCATCGCCATCATCACCGTCATCGAGCTGGACTTCATCGGGATCATCATCATCATCATCTCCACCGCCAACATCATCATCACCGCCGCTGCACCCCGTCTCCGCTGTAACATCTAGGGCAGAACCTTGTCTATTTCATAGGGGAAACTCTCCCGGTGTTGATTACTCTTGTTATTGATGCTATTGGGTGAAACCATTGGATTAAGGTTTATGTTCAGATTGTTATTCATCATCATATCACCTCTGATCATGTTTCGTATGATGTCTTGTGAGTAGTTCGTTTAGTTCTTGAGGACATGAGAGAAGTCTTGATGTTAGTAGTGAATTATGTTGAGTAATATTTAATGGTTTGATGCTTAAGTTGTGGTGTTATTCTTCTAGTGGTGTCATGTGAACGTCGACTACATGATACTTCACCTTTATGGGCCTAGGGGAATGCATTGTGTATTCGTTTGCCAATTGTGGGGTTGCCGGAGTGACAGAAACCTGAACACCCGTTGGTATATCGATGCATGAGGGATAGCAGGATCTCAAAGTTTAAGGCTGTGGTTAGTTTATCTTAATTACTTTCTTGTATTTGCGGATGCTTGCAAGGGGTATAATCACAAGTATGTATTAGTCCTAGGAAGGGCGGTGCATTAGCATAGGTTCACCCACACAACACTTATCAGAACAATGAAGATTAATCAACTATATGAAGCGAAAGCACTTGACAATATTCCCGTGTGTCCTCAAGAACGTTTGGTCATTATAAGTACAACAACCGGCTTGTCCTTTGCTGTAGAAAGGATTGGGCCACTCGCTGCAACTATTATTACTGCATTTTATTTAATTGTACTTTATTTATCTGTCATATCAAAAACTCCTAAAAACTTGTCTGTGAGCATTTACAGTGAATCCTTCATCAAAACCACTTGTCAGCACCTTTTGCTCCTCGTTGGGTTCGACACTCTTATTTATCGAAAGTACTACGATACACCCCCTATACTTGTGGGTCATCAGCGGGGCAGGGCTGGGGCGGCGGGGCAGTTGGCCAGAGGAGAGGAGGAAGAAGGGGAAAGGAAAAAAAATTCTGATTGGCATATTCCTAAAATATTCCGTTATAAGGGCTGGGTTTGAGGGTTCTAGTCTTTGCCCCTGTTTTTCAACCCTTAAAAGTGCCAAAAAATGTCAATTCTCAACCCTTAAACATTTGAGGGTTTGAGGGCTCTACTAGTGATGCTCTAAGTACTTCCCTTCTAGTGTTTAAAAAAAAGTACCTCCCTTCTAGAGTACTCTATCTTGAGTGCTAGAGTTCTCAGGTCTAAGAGCATCTTTAGTGTCACCCCCGTAATTATGTCCGATAACCTCCAAATTGTATCTGTTTTGGGGGATGAGGGACACGTGTCCGATACATTTCGGGGTGGTTTGCCCACAGTGGCACTCCCAAGTAAAAAAAAAGATTAACGCAAACGATATCTTCATTCAAAATATGTTATATTTTACAATATAGTTTGAATGAAATTTAAAACGGGTGGTAGTTTGAATGAAATTATTTTATCTCCAAGTTTATTATTAAACATTTATATCTTTATGCTACAACTACATTGGACACTTGAATAGAGAATACAAACTATTCAAAAGGAAAATCTCCAATGCACGTGTAGAGATATGAATAAAGTAAAAGAGTTCCTGGTCTTGTCTATAAGATTAGCCCATCTTGTTTTTAGATGATCATGTTTTCCTGATCATGGACTTTCTATAAGTCACACAACTATAGGAGTTTATTATCGGAATGATAATAATACTGAACCAACCCATCCGATGATCTTGCTAAGAGACAAATCGTCACAGATGAAGATTAGCAATTGATCACATAGAGTTTTCGTTGGCTGAATTCCTATACCTTGAGAACATCTTGTGCCCGCGTATTTGACACTTACATTTTGATCGTCATCAACCATCCGACATTAATTTGGGGATCATAACGATGACAATTGAGTATGAACTATAATACGTAATGGAACAGAGATTGATCAAGAATGATACTTACTCCTCCAGACAATGGAGAGATACATCTCTAGGTCATCTCAGTATTATCAATGTCACCCCAATCGTCTGGCCAGACATAATGTGATTTATCACAGGACATTGAGAATACGGAATGAGAAAAGAGAATGATATCGGGAACGATTTTTGTACGTGTTATGATCAAATGGTATTTATCACATTGGAGCACATTGTCTCACCTCGTGATATCATTGGTATCGTGTACATAAGAGAATTAGCATAATGAGAAACACAAAAGGTTCTGTCATTCAATTGTGAATACATAGGAGCCAGTACAAACGTTTAGGTCCCAATACTGGTTATTGTCTGGTAAGCACCAGGACATGTCTATGTGTTACCGAACCTTCCGGGTCACACACTTAAGCTGTGAGTCAATCTTTTATTAAGAAAATAAAGTTGTTTTTAGTGGTTATGAAATAGTATCGGAGTAGCTCCGATGTCACAGGAACTTATTTCGGTGAAGGTATAGAGAAAGAGAAGGCACACATTTCATGTCTCGGAATAATAGGAATTGTTTCTATTATTGTCGGATTTATTCCGAGGGTTTATATAAGAGGGAAATATTTATCCGGAATATTTTGTTACCGGACACTGGGAGTCCCGGATCATATAAATAGGTTTATATGATAAGTAATTAATTCCGGTAATTTTCTGTAAAAGGAAATATTTAATTAGGAATTAATTAAACAGAATAATTAATTAAATTAATATTCAAAAAATATTAAATAAAAGATTTTATTTTGGAACCCACCAGAGGGGGCTGCCTAGTGGGCGTTGTAGAACACAAGGGCATCTGTCCGCTCGTGGGTGAAGCACTGGGCGCAGTTGTCGTCGCCGTTCTCGCGGAGGGCTCGCTCTTCCCGTGTCGTCCAGCTCCAGCGCTGGGCAATGGTGCGCTGGATCTGCTCTGGCGTTCCAGGTAGGGGTGGGCATAAAAACCGAAGACCGAAAACCAAAACCGAAAAGACCGAGACCGAAACCGAAACCGAAAAGACCGTTAGAAATTTGGGTAGCAAATTAAAAAAGACCAAAATTAGATCAGAAATTCGGGTATCACTTATACATAACCCGAATAGACCGAAAGACCAATTTTATTTTATTTTGAGTGAATTACGTACGGAAGGAGCCGAATTTGTGTCCCAGCCTAGCTTATGTGTACATCTAGTCTATAGGCCCAACTACTAAACCAAGCAAACCATCTAATCTCTAGGCTCAACAACTGAGTATCCCAGCCCAGCGTACTGTAGATTCTCCCGTGCATGAGAGACCAGTCGATCGCTTCCCACTTTCCCAGTCCCGGGCGCCGATTCCCCTTCTTGCGCCCTATATTTTGGTCTATTTGGTCATGACCGAAGACCGGACCGAATAGACCGAAGACTGAAGAACAGAAAACCGAAAAATACCGAATTTATTACGGGTATCATTTCTAGATGACCAAAATTGGTAAAGACCGGAAAGACCGAACCGAACTAACCGAAAAAACCAAACGCCCACCCCTAGTTCCGGGCACTGCTGACACAGCGAGCCCACTGCTGGAGACGGTCCACCCCATGAGCAGGCAGAAATCCAGAGGGAAGAGAAGCCCGTACCGGTAGATGTCCCATGCCTCGTCGTGGTTGAGGGTGCGCCTCTCGAGGTATGTCGAGCTGCCTGCTTCGTAGTTGTGCCATGGCGGCGAGCAGGCGAGGTGGGATTGTGGGCGAGGATGCGAGGTGGGATGCGTGGCGGTGCGCCTTATATCGGTCGTGGTGGGCGGTGTGCCGACGTTAATGCATTGCATGGGAACGCCGCAACGTCGGCACGTGGACTAGCGTCGGCGTTAATACGACATATGCTGCATTTGCACCGCCATTGTGTCCCATCATCGCCTGGGGAACCCACTAGTACAGAACGACAATCAGATACCCCTCAATGGAAACAACACGAGTTAGGCGACGGAAAATTGAGCTTTCCGCATGAGAAAACCCGCCCCACCAGGCAAGCTGGCCCGCATCCCGTCATCATAGGCAACGATCGCGCATTTTTAACCATTGGTTTGCGTGACTCCGTGTGCGATATGTACATCAATGGCATCGGACATTTGTATACAACCGTTGGCAAGGTTGCGTATATAAAATTCCTTTTTAGGACTATCTTGGATATTATAAAAGACTGTCAATTCGCCCTTGTTCCTCTGCTCCAGCTTGTTTCTACTCCGCACTAGTGTCCTCCATGGCCAAGAGCATGAGCTCGTCGGGGAGATCGATGGAGTGCTCCTCCTGCGCCGCCGGGGCCGAGTCAGATCTGCCGCTTGTGAAGTGCGTTTGCTGCCGCTGTAAAAACGTGATTCGTCGAGTGTCGTGTTCGGATCTGAACCCAGGCCGGATCTACTTCAAGTGTCCAAATCATAGGGTTAGTTCGATGCTTCGACTAGTTTTGATTGATTTCTATTCTATGTGTGATGTTGATTTGTCTCTAGATTCGATTTACCATTTGACAGGGGAGGGGCGAAGAGTATTATGGGAGCTGCGACTTTTTTTTGGATTGAAGATTATATTGAGATGTTGCTTGCTAATGGCGTCGAAGTCGAAGCTGCGGAGCTGGAAAATGTAGCCTTGATAGTCAGGAAGGCGAACATGGAGATGAAACCGCACACTGCAACTGCTCTAGCTGGTTTGGCATGGCGCCGAACAAACACTTCGACTAAATCTGACCATGTTGTTGATGTGCGAAAGGAGCGGCAGAAAGGTGAAGAAATAGCTCAGTTAAATTTTCTTGTGAGCATTGCTAGAATGATTTTGTGTGTTTGTGTGCTACTGTTAGGTGTGAACTTGTATGCAACCATGAAAATCAGTAGAATGTATTATGTTCGTATGCAACTATGGAAATCAGTAGAATGTATTAGGTTCGTATGCAGATATGGAAATCAGTAGAATGTATTAGGTTTGTATGGAGCTATGGAAATCAGTAGAATGTATTAGTTTCATATGCAGTTATGGAAATTAGTCGATTGTACGTAGTGGGTTTGTATGCAGCTATGGAAATTAGTAGATTGTAGTGGGTTTACATGCAGCTATGGAAATCAGTAGAATATAGCAGTTGTGAACTTTTATGCAGTAGGGTTCTATGCAACAACTCATTATTAATAAGTATCCAATGGAAACGGTTATATAAAATGTCGGTTGCCAATTCGGCCCTTACAAATGTACTGCCGACGGAGCAAGTCATCAGTCTCATTCTCACTCCCTCACTGTCTATCTTCCAACCCTAGCCGCCGCACACTGTAGGTTTTAACTATCCTCACTCTCTCCTGGCTTCCTCTGCCGGCGTTTCTAGATCCGGCCATCGCAGCTGCGGCTCTAGCGGCACCCGTTCGTGATGCTAGGGCCGATCTGGAGGCGGCCGTGACGCGGCTGGTGTTGCAGCGCGTCAGGCGGATCTTGGCGCCCTCCTCCTCCGGTGATGCCTGACGTCCTCTGGGCCACGCGGAACCGGTACAGATCATTCGTCAGGTGGTGATGCAGCAGTGCCGGCGGATCCGCCGGCAGAACCAGCCAGAGATGCGAGGAGGTGGCCGATCTCGAGGCCGCCGTCGATGGAGGAGAGGTTCCCAAAGATGCGAGGAGGTGGCCGATCTGGAGGCGCGTCGTCGGAGAAGAAAATATGAGGTCTAAATAGCTCAGCTCATGAACTAGTTCATCAATTGGTTTTATATTAGATTATTCATAAATTGTGCTCTGTCTTTAAATGTGATATTCTGCAGCGCCATAGGCAATATCTCATGAACTAGAGATGCTCTGTTTTGATATGTGATTTGTATTAGCAACTCATGAAATGTTCTATTGGTTTTGTATTAGATTGTGAATTATTTCGGTGACACTGTCCAAGATGGAGCAAGGCTCAGTACGAAGAATTTGGCAAAATATACTTGCTACGGAGGCTTGCGAGCTCGGTGTGGTTTCTTGTTTTAAGTTTCTCCAAGTATCTTCCTGCAAGATGGAGTCTTTTGGTAGCTCGAAGACCATTTTCAAGGTTTCGAAACGGACAGCGAGCTGAGGAAGAAGAAGAAGAGTAATGGACTATAAACGGACAACGAGCTGAGGAAGAAGGAGAAGACTCAACATGTGTAATTGATCATCTTTTGATGCTATGTAATGGTTACAATTGTTATATAGGTTATGAATGGATTTGTTAGTATTTTTGTGCTTCTGCTGTGAGATTTTAAATGTCAAGTGGCAATTCTATTCCTGCTATACGCCTATGAAGAAACCTCAATGCAAACGAGTCGAAACAGAATCTCCGTTTCTGATGTTCCGATACATCGGAAACAGAGGTCTGCGCACAACCGTTGCCAAACAGAGACCTCATCTGCGACGTTTTTTAGCCTCCGTTGCCGATGAGGGCCTTCACATCATCCACGGGGGCGGGGACACGGACGACTTTTCCGTTTCCGATGGGGTTTTTGGCCCGTTTCCGATGTGTCGTTCTATACTAGTGACCGCCCGGTGAATTGCGCGCCATTAAGCGGCGGAACGGCTCTGCACGACCCACAAATTGCGGCTAACCGAAAATCGTGAGCATGAAAAGCGGGCCCAGCCCGACGGAGGTGTTGTCCGGTTGCTGTCCGGCAGCCCCGAGGCCGCCCCCAAGTTTGGAGGCCCACTCGGGGGTGCCGGATGGAAATCGGGTCTGGCGGGCCGGACACATGGGAGTGTCGTTATGGCTATTTTTTCGTGGCTAGCCCCAATAAACTTTTGGTGTGCCTCAAAGTACTTCCCTTGTGTTTAAATTTTGCACGCTTAATTGGGCAAGACTCCATCGGACATATGGAGAACAATACTAGATGGAAGAGATGCTCTTAAGCAGGGGTTAAGTAGGAGGATTGGGGATGGTAAGAGCATCTCCACCGGCACCCTCCAAACGACCCCCCAAAGGCCCATTGGGGTCCGGATGCCAAAAACCGCCACCAGCGGCACCCTCCAAGGTGTCGGTCGAGCAAAATCGTGTCCGACACCCCCGAGAGGGCCTCTAAGCCTGGACACGCCCTTCGACAGGTGCGGCCCACCCGTCATAGAGACACGACGTGAACAGGTGCTCTAATGGCGTCGTGCAGGAGGCTGTTCTGCCCGCGTTAATGGCGACGTGTTTCCGTAGGCGACGAATGGACGGGACGGCGATGCGTCTGCCGCACGCCTCGCATTTACGGCGCCGCCTGCTGAGCGCCCAGCCTTCCCCGGCTTCCCAAGCGGTGCAGTGGCGGAGACGTGTCACCGCTATTAACTCCGACGCGACGCGTGCTCACCCACCCGGCGCTTCCCGCCCAGCGCCACCGCTTCCTGCCTCGGTTTCCCGCCTCTACCTTGGCCGGCTATAAAGAGACCCTCGCTATGCAGCCATTTCACCACCCAACACCGCCGCTCGCCATAGCCATTTGACCACACCACCAGCCGTAGCCCAGAGCATAACCATGCCTCGCCACCTCATGGGCCACCCTCACCCAGGCAGCACGCCGTGCTCACGGCAGCGCAGGAGGACGCGGCCGACGAACAGACGTTCGACTGGGCGGATGTGGACGACGTCGACGTGGACGAGCAGGAGGAGCAGGAGCTGGTGCAAGACCGTACCCTGGCCAGGAGCCGCCGCCGGGGCTCGATGAGGTGCCGTCACCACCGCAGCAGTAGGAGCCGGAGCAGGCGCTCCCGCCGCCGCTGTGGTCTGACCAGGTGGTTGCCTCCAACTCGTTTGAGAGCTGGCGCAACGAGCAGGCAGGCCGCCAGGTCAGGCTCGGCTATGAGGCGGCTGGGGACGCCGTGGAGGCCGCCATCATCCATGCCTCCATCCTAACCGCGGAGCACGACGAGCGTTGTCGCGTCTTCATGGCCGCCGAGCGGGCGGCGTACGAGCAGCTCAACGCCCAGGCGGAGGAGCCCAGGCAGCAGCAGCTCATCGCCCAGGCGGAGGAGCTAGCGCATGCGGCCTCCCAGCTGCGCGCCGAGCGGGAGTCGTACGAGGAGCTGAACCAGCTGCGCGCTGAGCGCCTCGCGAGGTAGGCGCAGGCGAGGGCAGCGGCGGCGGCGGCATACAGGGATGCCGAGCGCCGGGCGGCAGAGAGGGATGCCATGCGCCGGGCGGCGAGCGCACTCCGGCAGGAGAGGCTTGTGCGGTCGCGCTTAGCCCAGAGCCAGAAGGCCGCGCACGACGATGAGGCTGGCCCGAGCGGCGGCATTTAGATTAGGGTTTAGTTTAAATTAGCATCGTTTTAGGTATAAATTTGTATCGTTTAGATAAAATTTGTATCGTCTTAGTTTAAGTTTGAATCTAAAACAGTCGTCGCGTTTATGTTTGTTTGAGTTTGAGGCAAAAATTTGTAAACGCCCACAAGATGTTTGCATCTCAGACCATTTGGTTGGGGGGGGGGGGGGGGGGGGGGGGGCTTTGGGGTGCGGGGCAGGCTCCAAAACTTGGGTGGACACATGTCCAGCACCCCCAATTAGGCTTCAATTGGGGTGGGTACCGGACACCGATTTGGAGATCCCGGTGGAGATGCTCTAAGTCCACTGAAATTTGGAATTGCAATTGGTTGCCAAGGGACCACAACATGAGACCGATTGCATGTTTGGTAAATAATCCTCCTCACTTTGTTAGTGAGTTGATTGATGAAACATCCGCTGTTTGGAACCGACAAAGGGTACATGAAACTTTTCTTGCCGTGGACGCAACAACCATTTGTGCTATACCCTTGTGTAATAGGCAGATGGAGGATTTTGGGCCTGGAACTACGAAAAAACGAGGTATTCTTTCTGTTAGGTCTGCTTACAGAATGCTTGCTCAAACAAATTTCAGGAGAGAGGCCTGGTTAGATGGGCGGGCTAGTTCATCTAGTGCTGAAATTGATCAGAAGTCTTGGGACAAAGCTGTGGTCAGTAAAGGTGCCGTCTAACGGTCTAAGGTGAAGATATTTTTATGGCGCCTAGCGCAACAATCGCTTCCAAACGAAATATGTCGACAGTTAGCCATTACAGATTATGTGGAGCTGACGACTCTTGGAAGCATGTGTTGATTGACTTGTGGTATGTGGCGGAGTGTTTGGGCATTAGCAGAGCCGGAACTTGTTGAACATATGGAAGAAACTACCGACCCTGATGCAAGGAGAGATGGCTTTTCAGTATGATCGATTCAGTGCCCCAGGTGCAGTTGTCCAGCTGGTGGTGACTGTGGGCGATATGGTATGCTCGCAGAAAAGCAATGCATGAAAATGAGTATCAAAGCCCTCTCTCCACACTCCGGTTTGTCGAGAGTTTTATTTCTGAAATCACGTAGGCATCCCAGCTCAGAATAATATCTCCACCAATGCTCAAGCATGGACTTCGCCATCTGCCGATTATGTTTAACTAAAGGTTGATGGTTGTTTCGAAATCATCTAATTCTGGCTCTTTCAGTGCCGTTTATAGGGATGAACATGGGGTATACTTGGGTACATCTGCTGTCGTGAGCTCCGGTATAACAGATCCTGCGACATCGAAGCTTTAGCGTACATGGAGGCACTGTCCCTCGCTGCTGATCTTGGCCTTGATAAGCTGATTTGCATCTGATGGCAAAGGAGTCGTTGATGATATTGGTAGGAGCACTGGCGGCCCTTACGCCAACATAATACTGGAGATCCAGGCTATGGCGAGAGAGAAGACTGCATTTTCTGTTATTTATGAGAACAGAAGTACTAATAAGGAGGCCCATCTCCTAGCAAAGCACGCTTTGGGGTTGGATGAAGGACGCCACCTGTGGTTAATCCATCCACGTAGCTCTATCCAACCATTGTAACATTATAGATCAACTAGTTGAATGCCCGTGCGTTGCTACGAGGCATAAATTATATATTGGTTCAACACTAATTGTGTCAAACATGTAATTTTAGCATTCTCGAGCACATCAAACATCATTACATGGGGCATAATCAAAACATAATTTCCAATCAACTATAATTAGCATTAACATCAAACCAAAATCTACAGGAAATCGTCATTATATAGGTGTCTTTGCTTATATAAACCTTGTTCTGTAACTCTGACATCAGGCTTCCAAACTCACACGCGATATTACCAGACATGAACATTAGAACAGGGATTAAAGTACAAACAATCCACATAAATTATTGAGATTATAAACCTTGTACAGAACACTGACAACAAAGTGATTTGATGTTCATTCAGAAGAAGTGCCATCGCCATAATCTCATATAAGAACACAACATAGCTCAAGTTGCTTGTTGTAGCTAATTTCCCTGAACCAGCAAGCTCATGTTCTTCATAGATCAATCAGGAATTCAGAAGGAAGGATTGTTCGAGGTGAACTTTGCAATTTGTCATATGTCATCTAAATACAAAAATAAGGATCATCCCTGACTCCTTGATGCCCTCAGAACCTACAGTTATAGGAAGACGAATTTAGATATTGCACGCTTGGTCTACGGACTGAATTCACTCAATATTCCGTAACAAGAAAGCTGAAAACATAAACATGAGAATGTTATGTCACTTCACCCAATATTTTGTAACGAGAAAGCTCATGTCACAATTTGCAAATGAGGAAGAATTTCAAAAACTAACATCAATGTAGGTGTCAAAGGATGCTCAGTTTTTGGTTGATGTTTCTTGGAAGCTTAGCTTATGAGTTGAAAGATCCTTGTTGAAAACTGGAGTATCAGGCTGTGCCATCAACAGCAGAGACACACAACAAAATAGCCTGAAACAAACACAACACAAGCTATTATTCTTCTTGAACCATCAAACAACAAGCTCCCATCACACATATCATATAAGGAGACTTCCTTTTTTACACCAAACAAAGATGTCGATCACTACCGGTTCATCCAGTACATAGGTAGATCAGACTGGTTGTACCCATAAACATGTATGTATACATGACAAGAAGAGCGTTGGCAAGTATATCAAGCTAGCTACAAACATGAGTGCCCAAGCAGAACGTAGAGAGTAGCACAGTTGTTGGTACAGTAGAATTTACTATATAAACACAAGTCGATTCAGAAAGAGTGCATCAAACTGAAGCGGGTTGCCACAAGAGAGGACATTGAACAAACAGTGGTGTGTGATGGAGTTGATAGCGTAAAACTACCACTTTTGTAGCCAAATTTACTGATTGGTACCAATGTGCTCCTCAATCTCATTTTGGTACCACATTTTGCCTATGTTTTCTCATTTTGCCCAAATGGCGCTCTGATTCAATTTAGACAGCCGTTCTGACAGGGCGGCCCCACCTGTAGGATGACGTGGCAAGTAGGCCCCACTTGTCAGCCCAATTAAACAAATAAAAAATTCTAGGAAATATTTTCTGAAAAAACTGGACATGGGTCGTACCCTGACAGGAGAGTAGGCAGAGCTAGGTACCCCTGGATGCGGAGGTACTTGGCCCGGAGCTCGTCGGCGACGCCGATGGTGTCTAGCACGTGCCACCCATTCTTGAACAACGTCAGCGACGTGCTGCTCGCGCGCAGGGAGGGTCCCTGCTCCAGAACGGTGGCGTCCACGCCGAGCCGACGCAGGGAGAGCGCTGTGGACCGTGACGGCCAGGAGCCTTTATTTAACGGCCGGGAGCGCGGCGGCCAGAAGCGCGCCGGTGGACGGCCGGACGCGCGACGGCCGGGAGCGTGGCGGCCTAGACCGCGACGGCCAGGGGCTCGACGGTCGGGTGCGCGATGGCCGGGAGGGCGGCTGTCTGGACCGTGACGGCCAGGGGCTTGACGGCCGGGCGAGCGGCGGCCTGGATCGTGACGGCCTGGACATCGTCGTGCGGGGGGGCTGAACGGCGGCGCGGACTCAGCGTGGAGTCGCTCGGAGGCGCACGGGCACGGGCACAGCTTCGTGTGCCGACGTCCGGACAGATCGCGCGTGTGCAGGCCGAGCTTGCCGCCACGCGCGCCCACCACGCGCACCTCGTCGCGGCGCCGGTAGGACGAGAGCCGGGCGTCCCTGTTGACTTTTCTTTTTTAGATATTTTTAATATTTTGATTTTTTATTATACTAACAAATGGGACGTACCTTCCACCTCACCAAATTAGATTTTTAATTTTAATTAGACTGACAAGTGGGGCCTACTTGCCACGTCATCCTACGGGAGGGGCCCGCGTTGTCAGAACGGCTGTCTAAATTGAATCAAAGCGCCATTTGGGCAAAATGAGAAAACCCGGACAAAATGTGGTACCAAAATGAGATTGAGAAGCACACTGGTACCAATCAGTAAATTTGGCTACAAAAGTGGTAGTCTTACGCTATCAACTCTGTGTGATGTTGCCTGTTTCCTTGCACCGACTCCATAGACGCACAAAATCTAGATCTGAATCCCACTTGACTTGGAAATACCAAGAGAAGTTGTCGGCTGCACAACACAGTGTTAATGATTAACAATCTGTAATAGCTAGGAAAGTGGCAAAGACATAGCGTGCATGTGCTGACATGACAAGGCATTCAAAAGGAGGTCGATGGTATCTAGCAGGCTGATTCTATGACTCATTTTATTCAAAATAGCAATGCTTAATTTTAGTTCCATATAGTCAGTGTATTCATGGGTATATCACAAATCCACATCAACAATCCAACAATCAAAAAATACATCGAGGCATCATCAAGTATCATCTAAAAAAGAATTAAGTTAGAAGTGGATCAAACCATTCATATCTGATTAATTCCTTCTGGATCCGTCCTTCACTGCCCCGATGTTTCAGTGCTGGAATGATGGACTGATTAACCAGGTAGAGCAAAGCCCACTGTTTCTCCTGTCATCCTCAGGAACTATCCATCCAATCCAATGCACCTATAATGTGAAGTGTGGCCGTGCAGGAGTGGTATAGATAACGTCCTACAAGAATAGATAGTCAACGTCCACCGTCGACGGGGGCCATGCTGGTGTCGGATGGCTTCAAGATCTTGCAAGGAAACATACCTAAAAAAGGACAATTCAAATTAGTATGAAGATCCTCTCAAGTACTTTGTATGGTGTCGCATCTATGTGTCCATTTCATACTCTACACGGCATAACCACGAGAAGCAGTAGTAACTGCAAATGAGCATGATCATTATACACCAAAGTTACAAAAGGTAAATGTTGAGGCGTGTGATCATTTGCCACGCAATTATGCATTCTATCTGTTGTACAATGTGAAGGATAAATAAAACAGCCGCACAACATTAGCCAGCTAATCTGAAAATTGGAAATTTCATGCTACATCTTGTAGATTATGACGGAACATCCCATTCAATCTTAGGGGAAAGTAGTACACTGTTTTTAAGTCTCTGTTATCGATGCATTGGACGAGAAAAAGCCGGAGAGGACGAGAGAGCGTACATTGTCCTTTAAGAGGTCGGCGAAGCGCGAACATCCTCAGGGCGAGCATCCTCGTCCGCTCTATCACGACCTTCCCGAGGATGTGCATGGGCTCCGCCGCCGCCCAACCCCTACCCTTGGAGGGCGCTGTCTGCGGCCCTGAACTCGGTGGCGAGGTTGAGGAGCATGGTGTCGGCGAAGACGTGGGGCTCGGCGGGACGGACCCCGGACGGTGGGAGACGAAGGGAGGCCCATGCGTGCAGATCTTGAGGGCCTTGGTCTGGTCGTTGGAGGTTGCCGTGGCCGTCGCCCGGCGCCGCCATCACCAGGATCTGAGAGGAGGACGATGGGGGGCTGGCGGCGGGATGTGGAGAGGTGGTTGGCGGCGCCGATGGGTCAGGAGTCGGTTAGGTACTTGATACGTCTCAAACGTATCTATAATTTCTGATATTCCATGTTGATATTATACCAATTGTTACATGTTTTATATACACTTCATAGCATTTTTATGCATTTTTTGGGACTAACCTATTAACAAGATGCCACAGTGCCAGTTCTTGTTTTCTGCTGTTTTTGTATTCCAGAAAAGGTAGTCTGGAAATATTCTCGGAATTGGACGAAACTTGGACAGAACCTCCTATTTTTCCAACACGAACACGGAGACCAAAGGAGAGACGGAGGGGAGCCACGTGGCAGCCACACCATGGGGCCACGCGGCCCCCTGCCACGCCGTGGGTGGTGTGGGGCCCACATGGCTCTGCAGCCGCCGCCCTTTCGCCTATTTATTCCTCCCGACGCGAAAACCCTAAATACCCGAGCCATTATCCATGAAAAGTTCCAGAGACGCCGCCGCCGTCAACCCTAGCTCAGGAGGGTTCAGAAGCTCTTCCCGGCACCCTGCCGGAGAGGGGAATCATCACCGGAGGGCTCTACATCACCATGCCTGCCTCCGGAGTGATGCGTGAGTAGTTCATCCTTGGACTACGGGTCCATGACAGTAGCTAGATGGTTGTCTCTCCACTTTATGTTATCATGTTTAGATCTTGTGAGTTGCCTATCATGATCAAGATCATCTTATTGTAATGCTACATGTTGTGTTTGCTGGGATCCGATAAATATTGAATACTATGTCAAGTTGATTATCAATCTATCTTATATGTTATTTATGATCTTGCATACTTTCCGTTACTAGTAGATGCTTGTAACTCCAAGAGTGAGTATTTATGCTAGATAGTGGGTTCATGCCTCCGGTAATCTGGGAGAGTGACAACAACTTCTAAGATTGTGGATGTGATGTTGCCAATAGGGATAAAATAACCGATGCTTAGCTTAATGGTGCGCCGTTAGGTCTAATGCATTTGTTTATATTACGCACATTACTTAATGCGATTATCCGTTGCTTGCAACTTAATACCAACGGGGAACTCGGTATGACAACCTGGCAGTGGATTATTAGTCATAGACGCTGTTGGATAATGGTCTATGTATTTTGTCGTAATGCCCACATGAATATCATAGTAATCATCATCATATATATGCATTGTCATGCGCTTAATATTTTGTCAATTGCCCAGCTGTAATTGTTCACCCAGCATGTTAGTTATCTTTTATGGAGAGACACCACTGGTGAACTGTGGACCCCGTTCCATTCTTTTACACTGATAATATAACCAACTGCAAACATTGTTCCTTTTCATTCTCTGCAATTTACTACTGTTTTCCACACCATACGTTTAATTTTTTGTTTTCAGCAAGCCGGTGAGATTGACAACCTTACTGTTTCGTTGGGGCAAAGTAGTTTGATTGTGTTGTGTGCAGATTCCACGTCGGCGCCGGATTCCCTGGTGTTGCGCCGTGCCATATTCCGCCACCAACAACCTTCAGAAGTAATTTCTTGCTCCTACTAGTCGATTAAATCTTGGTTTCATACTGAGGGAAACTGCTGCTACACTGCTTCATACCTTCCTCTTGGGGTCTCCCAACGAACGTGTGATCCACGCAATCAGTACTCCGTGGGTGGCGCTGCTCCTTGCGCACCTGGCACAAGGTGCAGACGCGGTTCCCACACGCGATGGAGGAGTCAGGGGTGGCGACGCTGGTGAAGGTCGGCAGGGGCAGCGACGTCAGTGTGGCCGAGCCCAGGGGCGGCCGCCTGGGAGAAGGAGAGGGAAGGGATCAAAGAGTGAGATAGGGCGTCGGGGACTTGATTTTGTTGGGCTTTGGCCCATTTGATCGCGCCGGGGCGAGCGGAGAGAAGCGCGCTGGGGGCGACGTAAGAGGATGTCGGACGAAGCGAAGCCAAGCGACGGAGGAACGAAACTCTTCTTTTAGATAGGAGAGAAGATAAAATTAAGCGTGTTTTGCCCTTACAAAAAAGGCAACAGAAATATATATGCTTCCTTTTTTTTAACCGAGGCAAAAGACTTGCCATTTTCATTAATTAAGAAGAAGTGAGAATTGGCCGGTTAATTAGTGGAAAACCGGCCTAAAACCAATACAAAACCCTCAACGACCATCATGTGACACAACTGTCGTGAGGGTACACACAATCACCCTGACTACCCACACAAGCTGCTCAGACCACCGAAGCTAGAGTCCTCGTCGAGGTTGCCCCCGTGTCATCGTCATCAAGCTGCACATCCTGGAACGACTCCGACTTCACCCGAAAACCACCAAGGAGACCATCACAGAAGCGGTGTCGAGAATCCCACGTCTGCCTATGCCAAACAGCTGGCTCATCACAAAGGGCAGGCATCTCTGATTCTGATGGAGAGCTTCGAGAAGGAGATGCGCAATACTTGGGTTGAGAGAGATCTTCACCACCGGACCACCCTTGCAGGTCATCGTACACCGCAGAAAGCAGCTTCGACTCCACAACTTGGAGAGACCAACACGAAGACACTCGGACACGCCAGAAAGAGCCAACTACGAAGCCAATGTTGCAACCAAACCATTGCTCCACAACATTGTCGTTGCCGCGCATACCGCCACACGGAACACCCACAACGCCCACCGCCAACCTCGGCTCCCTCATGCCGATGCCGGCCTCTGAGACGAAGTTCCCAAGAGGGAAAACGACACCAAGGCGCCGTCATCATCCGATCACGAGATCAAGGGTTTCCCCTGGAGAGCCAAGCTGGCCGGATCCGTGTGGGAGGTGGCAGCAGCAACACAACGATGCCTCCAGGAAGGCCAACGACGGTTGCGGCCGCCGCCATCGCCTGTCACGGCACAAGGCCAAGACAGGGTCTTCACCCTAGCCGCTCACCACCTCGACGCTCACCACGCACCGGCGCAGGCAAATCCACCAGCCACTACCGCCCCTAGAGCTCCCAACAGAGGCGTCGAGGACGCAGCGCCGCAGCTCCCCACCGTCCGAGCCAGGTGAGCCC
The DNA here is from genome assembly GCA_947311845.1 of Poa pratensis. NCBI lineage: Eukaryota > Viridiplantae > Streptophyta > Magnoliopsida > Poales > Poaceae > Poa > Poa pratensis. Next base: position 10,837,733 of record CAMZMU010000060.1, on the reverse strand, counting down.
AGATCGGACCCTCCAAGCCCATCGGGCACGCCCGCCCGCCCGCGACCCCTCCCCGCAGGAGCAGGTGGCGGTGCTGCAGCCACCACCCCCCGCTGTAGTCCACGCCCCGGCCGCCGCCCTGACCGCCGCCGCCCCCACGGGTCAGTCGCCACCCGACGATAAGAGAACCACCCCCTCCCCCCCCCCTCCCCGACCACCTTTTGGTACCGGAGGGGTGCCGCCACCGCCGCCGACAGGGCCGGCGACGGCAGCGGCAGAGAGAGCCAGGCGGGGAGGGCTGGTCGGCACCAGATTTGGGCCCCTGGCGCTGCCTGGGGGTCGACGCGAGGGGAAGGAGGAAGGTGTTTTTTTTCCGGATTCGTATGCTTCCTTTTCGAAATGATAGCAGAGTACGGATGGAAAAACATTTCCGTTAAAAAAAATGCAGGACAATACGAATACACTTGGAGTTGTTCAGGCGCATACATAGACATACAGTTACATGTTCGTGCAAAAAAAAACATACAGTTACATGCAGGATTTGTTACACTACACATACCATCCATGCCTGCCGACCACAGTGAATCCGACGAGACTTCTTCACTTCGCTCTACCATACAGATTAATGGAGCTCCCACCACAAGCCAGCTGCGGATTAAATTCCACTACTGTACTACTCCAGTACTTCACTGGCCAATAACCACAAGATAATTCAATTACAGATAGCGAAATGGACGGGCGACGGGACAGCGCACCTACGCACCCTAGCTGATTCAATCAGAGCGCAGATTTGATCATGGCGGGGAACATGTCGGCGGCGTCGACGGCCGGGCGCAGCAGCTTGCCCATCTCCTCCACAAACTTGTCCATGGCCGGGCCGGGCAGGCACATGGGTACAACGATGCCGTCCTCGCCCTTGGCGTTCTTGAACGGGATGAGGAAGCTGGCCACGCCGGGGATGGCGCCCACGCCGCCCTTCGCCGGACCGCCGTACACGGGCCTGCCCCACCCGAAGTCTAGATCGCCGAACCCGGCCTTGGTCACGTCCGACGCAAGGTACGCGCGCACCACCGTGAAGTGCGGCCGCCCGCGCTGCACCATCAGGTCCGCCACCGACCGCATGTACTCCACGTCCACCTCCCCCTTGGCCTCCTTCACCAGCCGCACGGCGTAGCTCAGGGGCTTCGCGCACAGCTCGCCGGCGGCCGACACGGCCACCGGGAACGCGAACGCGTTGCCGTAGTACCCGCTCGGGATGGCGCTCTGCTTGCCCTTGCCGCCGCGGGCGTTGACGATGCAGATCATTCGCATGTCCTCGTCGGCGTCAGGGGCCAGCGCCACGGTGCGGCACTTCCATAGACAACCCGTCAGGACCTCGAACGTGGTGGCGCGACTCCGGAGAGCCGGCGCCAGGTGCGACCGGATGGCGGCGACCTCCTTGGCCCCGAAGAAGAAGGAGCGGTGCGCCATGTCGTCGAGCGGCACGATGGTCCCCTTGGTGTCCGGCACCTCGTCGTACTCCCGGTGGGCGAAGCTAGGACGAGGCGGGTTCCGTGCCTCCAGCAGCTCGCGCCCCCACACCGGCAGCACCGACGGCACCGCGGCGCCTCGCGCCAGCTCCGCCACGGCGGCCAGAAATTGCACCAGCCCCTGCGCGTCCGCCATTGTGTGCATCAACCGAACCGCCAGGATAAAACCTCCGCACGAAAGCCGTGTCACCTGCACGCACGTACCACAGTGAGCCATCCTTGCAGAGTTTTTTTTGTTTTTGTTTTGGACGAGATCCTTGCAGGGTTGTCCATAGAGATAGAGTCCTTTGTCACAAACGTACGTAATCGTGCGTGTTTGGTGTTCCACGAAAAGTTACCTGGAAGAGGAGGAGCGGGGTGCCGAGGACTTCGGACGAGCCGGGGACGTCGAAGATGAGCTCCTCGAGGCACGGAAAGGGCGGCTGGAGGGCGTCGCCGAAGTGCTCGAGGCGGACGTCGGCGTCGGCCTCGATGAACAGAACACCCTCGCCGGTGCAGTCGACGGCGAGCTTGCGGCCCTCGATCTCCCTCAGCCGGCCCGCGAACGGGTAGTAGTGCACGAGCGCCCTGGCCACGGCGTCCCGGACCACCGCTGCGGGGTCCCTGCCGCTCGTGGACGCGTCGCGGCGGTAGAACTGGATGACGGGGATGTGGAACCGCAGACCGTCCTGGTCGTCGATGTCCGAGAGCCGCTTCATCTCCCGCGGCGTCGGCCCCGCCGGCGCCACCAGCTCCGCCACCTTCCTCCGCACCGTGAACCTCAACGACGCCGCCGAGCCCGCCATGCGCACTGTCTCAGCTAATGCACGAGAAGGAGGGGAATGAGCTAGGATAGAGGCGATCGATGGTGCGGGCGCGAACTCGTGTGTTTGGTGCTGCTGCTACTGCTGGTAGGTTTGTGTAGAAATGGAGTGGGACTAGGAAGCTATATATACACGCTCAGCTAGACACTGACAGTGATATATGCTCCAATGGAGTATGTGTTAGCAGTTGGGTCGAAATTAGGGAGCAGTTTACTGACACTACTGAATTTTCGTTCTTGCGTAGACTCTGAATTTTTTTTGACCAGGCAGCAGACTATGAATTGTTGGCTTGTTGCCACGAATGATACAGTGTGGACGAGCAAACGGGGGACATGGATGACTGACTTGACGAAGGCCAACGCGGTGGGTCGGGGGGTGCGTGTGCTCCGGCTTGTGACTTTAATTGAAAAAGGCTAGATCGACCGCTCAACATCCACAAGGGCCGTTTGACTGGGAAGTGGATGGCTCAGATCGGTTATCTAGTGTTCTCTGGGTCTTTGGATCGGTTATTAAGAAGATGGTACAAAATGTACAAAATTGATGAGGGAAAACAAGGGTTGCTAGCTTATCCTATCTATACTTCTTATAAAGCAAAACCCCACTAACTTCATTATTATAAAGCAAAACCCCACTAACTTCATTAATTATTTTTCTATTTTAACATGCAAGCTATCCACATCATTCATTCTCTTAACCAATCAATTGTCCATGTCATCTCCACTAATTAATCACACATCATCTATTCCTTAAGCCACATCATCCACTATTTGAGCCATTATTTATCCATGTCATCCCATATTTATTAATGATTTTCTATCCATTCATGAAAACTATTCACATTATAAATTCTTTTATCCATACAATTAGCTCATAAATTTTAGTTGTTAAATATGGAAATATTATACATTGATTAGATTTAGATTCTCAATTATGATTATTGTGTCCAATCGAATCCTAAATATTCTAGAAAAAAGTTTCCGTTGCATGTGTCATATGTCTTTTCGTTTATATTACAATTTTATAAAAAAATCCCGCTGCAACGCGCGGGGTATTTTCTAGTATAACTAAATAGTTCATCCCCACTATCTATTTCTCTTGACATGCAGCCTATCCACCTCAGCAAAGTGACACATCAGCAATTTCCACGATTTTTCTTTTATTTTAGTTCCTTTTCTCTGCCAAATCTCCGTTCTGTTTCCACGTTAATTTCTTTTACCATGTGGCCCGTGCGATATGTAAAGCACGAAACCCATCTAATTTTCTGGCCCACTCCAGACTGCTAGCCCAGTCCTATTGATCTTCTCCAACTAACGGTCGTTCTTCTCGAAGGAACCAAATCTAGATCGACACACAGCTCCCCCTCTCAATCAATGTCCACCAACGCCCTCTCTCTGCCTCCACTCCGCGATTTCCGCGAGAAAATGCTCCACATCAAAATGACTGAGGCATACCAGGGGTTGAGCTCCCCGTCCTATAAACTTTGTCATGCGCCTCGGGAGGTTGAATCCACGCATTGTCCCTCTGCCTCACGCTCGCGCCGCCGGTGAGCCGCCCCGTCCCGTCTTCACCGCTTACCCATTTATATGTTGTCATTTCTGTGATAATTTTGGATTTCCTCACCCTCAGGTTCTGGCGCTTGGACGCCGAAATCCTACCTGCTAGCTGCTTCTCAGCCTGTGGCGAGTTCCACACCAAAGCAGCCTTCCTCATTGCTGTTGCCTGCTACTCCCTTCGTTCCAAATTAATTGACACACATTTGGCTAGAAAGAGATGTATCTAGACACTAAACAAGTGTAGATACATCCATATTTGTACAACTCCAAGTCAATAAATTTGGAACGGAGGAAGTACCTGTTTGCTCTAAGTTTACTGCTCCTATTTGTATTCTTGGCTGCTCGCCTCTGGATATCACTGCTCCTACTGGTACGTACACCTCACGCCTTAGCACCAGCAGAGGATTAATCCCCTTTATTCGATTCAGCAGAAAAGATTGCTGACGCAATATGCTTACTTATTCATGTTCTCCACAATAGCCATGTCTATTCAGTCATGACTTTTATAATCATGAATGCTGATGCTATCCTATGGACCTATACGATTTATATGCAGAGATAAATTTCAGTTTGCTTTTGCTTTGTACTCAACATTTGCTGATATTATTGTAGCTCCAGCATGGTTATTTCCTTTGTTCTTACCAGCATCAATTTTTCGACGGGATGTAACAGTTGATGTCTTGATTGGAATCTCAGTGCACACTGAAAGTGCAGCTCATAGTGAGTATTTCAGTAATATTTTGATAGCATCAAATGTAATATTGAGTGACTGTTATAATTCTTATCAATGCTCCTTGATATCGCCAACATCAGAGTGGTATACAGTTTGTGGTTTCAGAATTTTGGTATCATGTTAAGAAGCTTGAGTTAGATGTTTTCGAGCTAGTGGGTCTTAATGGTTTGTGTATTTTTCCTTGCATAAGGTACTGTACTGTTTATGTGTGGTTGGGTTAGCTGAACAAAAATGTGGCGGAAGTTTTCTTTCTAATAATTCGAGCTTGGGTACAAATTGTTCTCTTTCTTACAGTGACATTTTCCTTTACGCTTCACATTGATTCAGTTAGCTGAATGAATAATGTAGAGAGTGATCTTCTTTCGGTGCATGAGCTCAAGGAATTATATGGAGATGAACCTTCTATGAGGTGGTTTGACCAACATACAAATTGTTCATTGCTTCAAGTTGCTCTTTTTTCTACAGGTTTGCTAGAGCGATAAGAACAAGATACATGGTTTGTTCATTTGGTTCAAGTCTTTCATCATGTTATTCTAGCTTTTGTATTTCTCAACATGGGTTGTTTTCTAATCAATGTGGCAGCACTTCTATATTGAAGTAAACTCCTAGCTATGGACAATGAATCGCCTCTACTAATCATTCATTCATTTACTTATTGGTTTCAGATGTACTCTGATGATAGTAGTGCAATGTTCACAGATAACACTGGATAACCAAACGTCTACCCACTTATTGGTTTCAGATGTACTCCTAGCTATGGACAATGAATCGCCTCTACTAATCATTCATTCATTTTGGAAGATACATGCATTTATCTTCTTCTAAAACGTCCTCCGAACGAGCTGAGTGAATGTCGTTCATCCTTATTTCTTTGCCACCGGCAGGGCTCCCTGAGAGCTCAGGAGCCATGATTCTAGAGGTAATGTTCTGGGTTGGCACGAGACTGCTTGTGCATTGATCGGTGTAGAGGATCTCCTTCCAAATTCGGATTACCACAAGAGATGTAGCCATCATGTTTGGATCCTTAAGCTCGAAGAAGCGAAGGATGAAAAATGTGTTGTGTGGCAAGTCTTGGTAGGGATTCTCCGGTTTCGTCCAGCTCTGCCACAACCAACGTGTGCATAGACCCTGGCTCTAGCCTGCAAGTCCGGTATGTCGAGTCTGCAAAAGGTTTTTGTCCTGCACACTATATTCAGCATTTCCCCCCTTGGCGATATATATCTTCGTTGCATCATAGAAAGCATCAAAACAAGTTATCAAATGCCTTGAATAGCCATACGGTGGGTCAAGGGTTAGCAACTGGAACACCGACATTGAGGCAAGCACATGCTTGACGAGCAGCAGTCGGCATCAAGAGAGAATTGCCCTTCGTTCCAACTTTTGACCTTGGAGCCAAGCTTTTCCAGTGTAGGTTGGAAGTCGATCTTTTTAATGCCCCATAAGACAATGGCGTATCCAAGTAGGTGCACGGATTTTTTTTTCAAATGGAACATCAAAGTCAATCCCTTGGGCAGGTTTGGCGCAAATGATCACGTCGACGACATAAAGGGAGATTCTCTATGGGATTGGGCGATTGCCTGCCATTGATACGGCGTCATCTCGGTACTGGCGAATAGCGCATCCAAAGCATCCATTGCTAGCACAAATAGAAGCAGAGATAAGAGGCACAAGCTACGCCTCCAACCCTGCTTGCACAAGCTAGTCCCCACATGCCAAAATGCATTCATCAAGGACTGCTCGATCCACCACAACCTTGTCTTCGTGCGTGGCTAGGCCAAGATGTTCGGGCAATCAAAAACCACAACGCTGCTATTGAAATTGGATATACGGAAAACATTCGACTCCATCTCTTGGAAGTTCTTGCTTGAGATCCAGGCTGAACGATCAAGCCCTTCTCATGGAAGATATATTTTTTTCCATTCATTTTCATAGTAGTGCGAAGTTGTTTTTACGATCAGGACATGACATCTACATGGATGTTGCTGCCAACACGAAGGGCTCCTTTGATTCATAGTTTTTTCAAAGGATTTGTGTATGATTGAATTCCTATGGAAATTGTAGACTTTGTAGTGCAAACTTCATGAAAAATTTCTTCACCACAATCAGTCAAACTTTCTCATCCTATAAGATTCAACCAGATATTCCAATTTCATTACTTTCCTATTACTACACTTTTTCTATCATACGAATCAAAGAAGCCCGAATACTGTAGGAGCAGAATGACAGGATCAGAACACTGGGATCAAGTGGGCAGACGGAAAGGATCATCGTCAATACAAAAAGGCGATGCTTGTCCGCACTAGTCCATCCAAAGTGGTTGATCGTGAGACTAGCCAATGAAGAGATGACAGAAACTGCAGAACGGAAGGATTACAAGGAAAGGACAGGGGCTCTCGCGACCGCTTGGGCGACAGGGGTCCCCCGGCGGGGCCGCCTCCGGCCGGTGGCCGGCGTTGGGCTCCTCGTGTCCGGTCCTTCCCTCGGGGGCGGGGTGAAGGGCGGCTCTCCTCTGCGGGCGTCGAGGGTGGCGTGCGAGTCAGCACGGGTGGCGTTGTGGGCGGCTCCCCGTTGTGCTCGCGCCGGCGGTCGACCTTTGGGCGGGCCAGAGGTCGTCGTCCCGCTGTCCTGCTGCTCCGGGGTGGAGTAGTCGGGCGCCATGGCTGGCGGCTGCCGGGGCGGCAGTTGCAGGGGGCGGCGGGCCCGATCTGGGCCTGGGGAGGGTCGGGCGGGTCGCGGCCGTTCCGTGGTGTGGCGCTTGGCTGGAGTTGGGCTTGGGCGAGCTGAGGAAGGTGGTGGCGAGGTTGGCCTGGTGGGTGGGTCGCGGTCGTCCGTCGTCGTGGTTGCCGGGGGCGGCAGTTGCTGCCCGGGCCCGATCTGGGCCTGGGGCGGGCCGCGGTCGTTGAGCTGAGGTTGTAGGTGGCGAGGCTGGCCGGGGGGGTCGTGGTGGTGCTGTTGGGTTTGGTTGCGGCTGCTGCGCTGCTGCTGGGTGTGGTTCTGGCGTGTTGCTGGGCGTTGCTCGCGTTGCCGGCTGCCGTGCCTGGTCGTCTCCTCCGTGGTCGACGGGGGTGGTCCGGGGGACGGCGTGGGTGGCGGTTTGGGGTCCCGCTGCTCAGGGGGGCGGTGAGGCCGGGCGGTCGCTTTGCTCTGCTTGGCGTGCTTTCTGCCGTCGTGGAGGTCGGTGGGGAGGACGGCGCGCTGGGTTGGGTCCCAGTGCCGGCGTCCATGGAGGTCAGGGAGGCGGCCGGTGCTCCGGCGCGGTCGCCAGAGCTGAAGGCGAATCGACGACCTCAGTCGTTCATCGGGAAAACAAGCAGGGTGTGCTGCCCCAAGACATCATAAGTGGCACATTGAATCCCTCCGGCAGAGAAATGGCTTTGAAGACCTGCTCCAGAATCTAGGATTCGAGCAAGAAGTGCAGCGGCGCCAGCAGTAGGTGCGTGGGGACATCGATGTTGGCCTGCTTCAACTTCTGCCAGGTGGGCCTCGTGAGTGCTCCGGCGCCGGTGACCAGCAGAGGCGCAACGAAGACTTGCGGCAGAGGAGTGGCGGTGTTCGTCACCGCATTGAAGACCTGCACAAGAAGCTAGGATTCGAGCAAGAAGAGCAGCAGCGCCGCAGCGGGAGCGTGGGGACGCTCCCAAATGGCGCCATGATGAAGGTCGTCAGCTGGATTTCAGGTAGCGCAACGAAGACCTGCGGCAGAGTAAGGGACGATCTGGGAGTCGAGCAAGAAGAGCAGCGGCGCCTGCAGCGGGAGCGTAGGGACTTTTACCGTAGGCAGGTGGCAGCTAGTGGTCTTGAGCAAGAGGTTGCTTGTATTTTTTTTCTTTTTCTTTTTATTTCTGGATGGCTTCATTAATACTTATTAATGAAGTCGGGCAACCGGAAGTGTTTTTATCTAAAAAAAGTGGGTGATCGTTACGCGGCACCAGCGGAAACATTTCCAACGCGTTGCTAGGCGAGTGGGTCTCGAAAGAAGCGTCAGGCCCGATTATTTAGCGTATGATTTGGTAGGGCAGTTCGATTATGAATATAAATTTGAAGAGAATCTGAGTATTTTGGGCATGAGTTTCTCGACTAGGCAGAAGAGAACAAAAAGGCGTTGGCGAGCATCCTTGTGAAAACACTAGACTGACCGGGCCGGTGGGTACGTGTCTCTGTCAGCTCATCGGTCCGTCCACTCGTCGTTCCTTACCGGAAACGCGCCATTTTATTTTATTTTTTGGATCGAAGTAAAATATGTGGAAGTTTCTTTTCTCACAAAATAGTCAAAACAGTAGTAAGCTCCGTGGTACTGAATTTTCAGCGTACGTGGTGTTAGCGTGTTCTTCTTCGGCAAAATGCGTTTCCTTTTTCGTTTCAAGACTTTGACACTTGAACGTTGTATTTACTAGGTTGTGTTTCAAAAGAAACCAGGTTGTGTGTAAGTTCGTGTACATAGGCCAGGAGGGGTACTCTTCCATGATAAAAAAGAAAGAACCAAAACAAACTATAGAGAAAAGGCGAAAGAATAGTTCGCTTTGTGCTCACCACGCAGCTGCGTAGCTGGTGTGATGGTCGACCTGGAAGGAGAGAAACGCCCGTATTTTCAACAGACAGGCTCGGAACATGACCGAGTTGAAGATGGACATACTCCAAGAAGCAAGCCTATGGAGAGCGGCTGGCAGGTCAAGGGCTGCAAGCATGCTACAAAGACCTAGAGAACCTGACTAGAAACTCTTGTTGTATATTTGTTTGCAGTAGAGTAGTTTTTTTTCTTCTTTTCTGTACATCTCTTTTGTACAACTTTTTCTCCTATCTACTATCAATGAAACAGCAGCTCTGACTGCTCTTTCCGTCAAAAAAAAAAACTATAGAGAAAAGATGAGGAAGTTTCTTCTGCAAAATGCGCGCAAAACTTCTTTTTGATGTAAACTTTGAAAATGATGTCTTTCTTTTCTTGTCAAAGTATATGTAGTGTTCTGGTCATTTGGTCACAAGTCTTTCCCCACGTCTACATAAAAAAGGAGGTCAAGTCGAGTCTCACAAACTAGAGCAACGTCGTCAGTCTCTGATGCAATCTAGGAAGGCTCTGATACTTTTTATAGTCCTCAACTAGTTTTGGTTTATGTTATTTCAGGGTGGTTGAAAGTGGCATTAGCATCGATCCATCCAGTTGCATCGCTGATATATGTATAACGACCTAAGCTGGTCAGACCCCGTGCTTTCCTACTTGAGCACTACAGTATAACTTGATGTGACGACTGATGCGATGACTAGGTAGTATTTTCCGTTCTCGCAACTGGGCAGTTGGCAGGCTCTTTCCATATCGGTACACAGAAGAAAGAAACCGTACGTTCTACTACTACCAAGTCCAAGTGCAAGCTTAGGTAATTTGCCGGGTTTTTCCAAGCACGGTCACACTGGAAAATGCACAAGAGACTTTACTGGAAACTGCAATGCTGCTGCTAGCCGATCTACAAACGGTAGCGATTTCCATGCAAGAAAACAGCAGAGTCGGCCGGTCACCCATTAATGTCTTGCCCTGCAACTGGACGGAAATGACCAGCCGGCAATCAGCTGAACTTGCGTGAAACTTGCACTGAAACTACAGTGCGGTATTTTTTTTTTAACCGAGACAAAAGACTTGTCATTTTCTTTAGTTAAGAAGAAATGATAATTGGCCGGAAACCGGCCTAGAACCGAAACAACACTCTTCACAACCGTCATGGAACACGACCGTCGTGAGGGCACACACAGCCACTCTGCCTACCCACACAAGTCACATACACCACCGAACCGTCGTCGAGGTTGTCCCTTGTGTCATCGTCATCAAGCTGCACACCTGCAGCGACTCCGACTTCACCAGAAGACAACCAGGGAGACCGTCACCGAAGCCACGTCGAGAAGCCCACGCTGGCTATACCAAACATATGACTCTTCGTGTAGATGCAGACAACTCCGATTCTGCTGAAGAGCTCCGAAGAGGAGATGCGCAAAACCAGCGCCGAAGAAGATCTTCACCACCGGACCGCCTCCTGCCGGTCATCGTACACCGCTCAAAGGTAGAGACTTGAGAAACATAGCGGCTTCGACTTCGCAACCTGGAGAGATCAGCACAAAGACACTCGGACGCGCTAAAGCACTAACATGATCTTGTCATGACCACACCATTGCTCACCATCATCGACGTTGCCAAGTCTGACGCCACACGGAGCCTCCACATCGACAGTTGGCAGCCGCCAACTACAATGTCGTGTGAGTCCAGCCCACAAAAATGCACGCAGGAAACACCATCTTCAAGGCGACGTCCTCAGGAGGAGAGGCGACGAGGTCGACGCCGTCGTCCGAGCCTGCGCAACAGGATCTAGATCTTCACCCGAAGATGTGATCCGAGGCAATAGAGACACGGGGAGCTCCACGACGACCCCTCAAGAGGAGAGCGATATCCACGAACGCCGCGCCATCAGGCTTTCGCCCAGAGCAACCAAATCTTCTCACCTCCATGCAGCCAGACCAAGGCAGGGAGACCCGCAGCACCGCCGGCTTGCAACCCGCTGGACCAACACCTGCTGAGCGATGGGGGCGCCAACATTGATCAGAAGACCACCTTTCTCGCCACGCCCGCAGCCCGTGGGCCAGATCAAGCCACAACCAGATCTGGCGCCCAGATCGCGAGGAAGCACTCCATCTTGGTTGAGCACGCGACGAGCTGGAGGGTGGGCCGCCACCCCACCCAAGCACGACCCTGGAGCGGGAGCTCCAGCGGTCGCCACGGCCAAGCGCGAGCAGCCGGAGACGCAACTTCGCGAGCGGCCAGGTCCGGGGGCCGCCAGACAGGCGCAAGACGCCGGCCGCCTAAGGTCTGCGACGACGCACCGGGTCGAGCCTCCCCCACCAGAGATGCTCTTGAATAGGTTTGTGCCCCGCTATATAAATATAGCAAACATCCATACAACTGTGAGACCACTGCTGGGGCAATCAGCACAAATAAGCCCAAGAAAAACAACAAGAGAAATAAAAGAGAAACTAATGCTAACAACGCCAGATCGACGAAAACGAAGATGTGCCGCAACCACTCTGAAGCATTCCCACCACTCTTCCATGCCTCCGACTTGCTGAGTACCAAGCAACACCTTCAAGAAGGAATGTGACGACGACGACGCTGCTGCCCGGACCGATCCTAGGATTTCTCCCGGTACATGGAGGGGAGTGGGAAGGGTACACCCGACGCCCTTCAAGAAGGGCGGCGGCGCCCGCAACTGTCACCGCGCCGGTGTCGGTCAACGCCGACATCGATTTCTCCTGACTCCAATAACCACACCCCGGACAAACCATCGGCTCCACCAAGCACGCCACCCACCAACATGCACCGCCAGTCTTCAAGCCATCATCGCCGTCTCACCATGGACCAAGTTGTGAGGCCAGCCGGACCGACAAGAAGCATCCGAAAACAGGGACGACAGTACTGCTGCCATGTGGGAGGGTACAGACCGGACGCATCGGCAGGAGCATACCAGGCCACTCTGCACGGCCGGGTCCAGATCGGACCCGTGAAGCTCCCGTCGTCGCGCTGCAGCAGACACGGCGCCGTACCCGCCACCCTCATCCCGAGCTTCTCTTCCATCAAGCCGGAGGCGTCACGTCGAGGCCCACACCGGCCCGACCCTGACCCAGATCGGGCCCAAAGGGCCCAGATCTGGGCCTGCAGGCCGCCATTGGCCAAGCCCCACACCGCGTCGCCCTCACCGCCAAACGGCAGCGCCATCGCCCTGCCGCCATCCAGGACTGCGCCGGAACGTTTCTGGCCGAGCTGCACCGCCGCCATGGAAACCGCCGCCCTGGTCGGGGCACCACGCGCCGGGGAGTTGAAGGCCGGCCGCCGCCGCCACCGGACGGGCCTAGCCCGGCGGCTGGGAGGAGAGGAGGAGAGAGGACCGGAGGGGGCGGCGGAGATGAGCGCGTCCCGGTCGCCCGCGGGCGATGCGAGACGTGAGAGCTCGTAAATATACCTAGAGGTCCCCCACCAGAGATGCTCACCGCCAGAGGAGCCGCGCGCGCGAAGGTGAAATGAGACCCCCCCCCCCCCCCGCGCACGCCACTGTCAGCCACGTAGGCCTTGCCCTACGGCATCCTCCGGCGGAGGCGGCATGGACGGGCGGCGGGGGGGGGGGGGGGGAGTGGCGGCGCTCTAGGGTTCCCCCGAGCCGCCAGAGAGAGGCGACGCGGGGATCGGGCTATATATCTGGCTGTCTGCTGCATCTGTTGTCCTTATGTTCCGTGGTGCGTGTCACGACTATTGTTAGCTGATAGAAATTTCGAGAAATATCTCCATGTTCACCTCAAGAAAAATCTTTCTCCTATCTTAATCTCTCGATCTGAGCCATACAATTCGAAGTCAAACGGCACTGCTGGACGTTGAGCGATCGATCGAGCCTTTTACAAGTCACAAGCATGGACGACTCAACAGAGCACGCACCGCGTTGGCCTTCGTCAAGTCAGTCATCGATGTCCCCCGAGTGATCGTCCACACTGTATTATTGTTAGAAACAATTCATAGTCTGCCTGGTCAAAAAACAATTCATGGTCTGCGCAAGAATGCAAATTCAGTACCGTCAGTAAACTGCTCCCTAATTTCGACCCAACCGCTAACACATACTCCATTGGAGCATATCACTGTCAGTGTCTAGCTCAGCGTGTATATATAGCTTCCTTGTGCCACTCCATTTCTACACAAACCTACCAGCAGTAGCAGCAGCACCAAACACACGAGCTCGCGCCCGCACCATCGATCGCCTCTATCCTAGCTAGCCCAGCTCCTCCTCCTCCTCCTCTCCTTGTGAGTTAGCTGAGACAGCGCGCATGGCGGGCTCGGCGGCGTCGTTGAGGTTCACGGTGCGGAGGAAGGCGGCGGAGCTGGTGGCGCCGGCCGGGCCGACGCCGCGGGAGATGAAGCGGCTCTCGGACATCGACGACCAGGACGGTCTGCGGTTCCACATCCCCGTCATCCAGTTCTACCGCCGCGACGCGTCCATGAGCGGCAGGGACCCCGCCGCGGTGGTCCGGGACGCCGTGGCCAGGGCGCTCGTGCACTACTACCCGTTCGCGGGCCGGCTGAGGGAGATCGAGGGCCGCAAGCTCGCCGTCGACTGCACCGGCGAGGGTGTTCTGTTCATCGAGGCCGACGCCGACGTCCGCCTCGAGCACTTCGGCGACGCCCTGCAGCCGCCCTTCCCGGGACTCGAGGAACTCGTCTTCGACGTCCCCGGTTCTTCCGAAGTCCTCGGCACCTCGCTCCTCCTGTTCCAGGTAACTTTCCTTGTCACGTACTACCTTTTTGCGTGTACGTGCAAGCGTTTTCGGTCCGTGCGTGGCTCACTATGGTACTACGTGTGTGCAGGTAACACGGTTGTCGTGCGGAGGCTTCATCCTGGCGGTGCGCCTGATGCACACAATGGCGGACGCGCAGGGGCTGGTGCAGTTCCTGGCCGCCGTGGCGGAGCTGGCGCGGGGCGCCGTGGTGCCGTCGGTGCTGCCGGTGTGGGGGCGCGAGCTGCTGGAGGCGCGGAACCCGCCTCGCCCTAGCTTCGCGCACCGGGAATACGACGAGGTGCCGGACACCAAGGGGACCATCGTGCCGCTCGACGACATGGCTCACCGCTCCTTCTTCTTCGGCGCCAAGGAGGTCGCCGCCATCCGGTCGCACCTGGCGCCGGGTCTCCGGAAGCGCGCCACCACGTTCGAGGTCCTCACGGGCTGCCTTTGGAAGTGCCGCACCGTGGCGCTGGCCCCCGACGCCGACGAGGACATGCGGATGATCTGCATCGTGAACGCCCGCGGCGGCGGCAAGGGGAAGCCGAGCGCCATCCCGAGCGGGTACTACGGCAACGCGTTCGCGTTCCCGGTGGCCGTGTCGGCCGCCGGCGAGCTGTGCGCGAGGCCCCTGAGCTACGCTGTGCGGCTGGTGAAGGAGGCCAAGGGGGAGGTTGACGTGGAGTATATGCGGTCAGTGGCGGACCTGATGGTGCAGCGCGGGCGGCCGCACTTCACGGTAGTGCGCGCGTACCTGGCGTCGGACGTGACCAAGGCCGGGTTCGGCGACCTGGACTTCGGGTGGGGCAGGCCCGTGTACGGCGGCCCGGCGAAGGGCGGCGTAGGCGCCATCCCCGGCGTGGCCAGCTTCCTCATCCCGTTCAAGAACGCCCAGGGCGAGGACGGCATCGTGATTCCCATGTGCCTTCCCGGCCCTGCCATGGACAAGTTCGTGGAGGAGATGGGTAAGCTGCTGCGCCCGGCCGTCGACGTCGCCGACATGTTCCCCGCCATGATCAAATCTGCCCTCTGAATCAGCTAGCGTGCGTGCGTGCGCTGTCCCGTCGCCACACAGTTTCGCTGTCCGTAACTTCGTCGCGTGGTTACTGGTTAGTGAAGTTGTAGTAAGTAGTGATTTTTAATCCCGAGTTGGTGTGTGCCTGTGTGGTGGGAGCTTTGTTACTGTACTTTGTGGTGTGATTTGTTTAGTAGAGTGAAGTAAAGAAGGGTCGTCGGATGCACCGCGGCAGGCGGGTGTGCAGGGGTTGTAGTGCAACCAACACCTATTGCTTGTCCATGTGTACCTATGCAACGAAAATTTATAAGTAAATAGGTAATATGCCCATGCGTTGCAATGGGCGTAAAAACCCCGTTGTGGAGGCGTGCAAATACAAGTTATAAGCATCGAGTTCAAATGTAAATATTTTCTTGAGCACACACAACTGAAGGAAATGCACATATCTTTACAAGTGATTATTCCTCCCCCTTGTTGAATTAAAATTCTTTGGACAGGTTCATAATCTTAATGCCTAATGCGACAAACGATCCACTCTTCACTACTCCATCACTCGTGCTCTTCCTAGCTGCCTCCAGGCTCCAGCAAGCTGGTGGGCTCGACGACAACGTCATAGGAGCACTTGCATCCAAAACCAGCACTGAAGAGCCCCGCTCCATGCTTCCTGAAGCTCCTCTCCATGGGTTGGTCGCCTGCTCAAATCTTGCACTCATGTCGCTGCCGCGGTGAACTTAGATTATATGGGCGTGGCTTCTGCTTGAGAAATTGTAGAGCTGCTATAATTGCTTCTGATGGTTATGCATTATAGATTATGGAATGGAAGTGCATCCAGACTAAATAGATAGTACCTCGGCTTGGCAGTATGTTGTAACCCTTGGAAGTGCAAAGACATAGCGTGCATGTGCAGGGGCGAATCTAGAAAAATTCAGCGATGGGGTCGGACCAAGGAAAAAATAGCGCGCTATAGTAAATTAGCGTCAGACTTAAATATGCCTTAAATATGCTAGCGAGACATTGTACGCTGATTTATTTAGCGAGACAATTCTCAAAACGCTATATCGTGCTATTAGCGGCGCTATATCGCACTATTTTTTTTCCATGGTACGGACACTACAGAAAAACTTTTTTGATCATTGAGCTAATATAATGGACTACTATAACATACCGTCTCCCATACCAAAATATTGTGTTTAAAGACAATTTGAAAGTGTGCAATGATTGATGATCACAACATGTTGATAATGCATTCAGATGAGGTTATGTGGATTATTTTTATAGGATTCTGGTTTCTAGAGTCCCCAGCTAAGCACATTCGCCTTATCTCACCTTGTTTCTTGGAAAGAAAATTCGAAAATATGTTCCATGGATTTTTTTTGGTGTGCTCTCCAATTTCTCTCCAATCAGCCGGATCATATAATGAATTTCATCCAAATTAATTTCGCTTGGGATACTTGCACAACATGAGATATTATCATTGACATTTGCCTAGAGGTGTCTACATTAATAAATGATCTGTTTTTCTCAATACAAATCGATACGTAACCTAAAACGATTAAGTAAAAGACAATGCATCTTTAGACTTTGGTGCATACAGATGGGGAAAAGCAAAGCTTACCTGAGTTAAGAATGGATTTATGAATTCCAGCACCAACATGTGGATTCAATCTTCCGCCTCTAGTCTTCTGCTTCCCGCCGATCAGCGCCGGCCTTAGCCATGCCGCCCCTCTATCCTATTTTGTGGCCGCCGCCGCTTGATGATTCGGTGTGAGGCGTGAGAGCGCGGACAAAATTAGAGTTTTGGGAAAGTGGAGAGATCATTGCGTTAATTACGACACAGGCTACGTACACGCAACGAGCCTAATGATTTTGCGGCCTCGGTAAACCACACATGGGCAAACGCACGGGCCAGCTTTCTAGTTTTTATTTACCGAACCCAAGAGAATGTATCTTGTGCGGTTGGGCCTGACGAGAGATGGGGTCAGACAGTTTTTTGGGATGGGGGCAGACACCATTTTTACGTGAGCATCTTCGATATTAGATCGGTTTCATTGGTGTCAGCTGCACCCAATCGCTACACGTGAGCTCCGCCCCTGTGCATGTGCTGATAGGACAAGGCAGGAATGCCAGTTTTCTGTCAAATTTATAGTCATTAAAATAACATGAGATTTTAGATGTGCTCCTTCTCCGGAATTGTTTAACCAAAGAAGTAGACTTCAAAATTTCAGACACGTTAAGTGATTAAAAAATATGGTTTATAAACTCATGTTATTGCATGACTGCAATTATGATTTCCAGAACATTCATTCTAGTGATATCTTATGTCATTAAAAATAACCTTTGATACTACAAAAATTGAATTACTGTGATGCAAACTGCAAAGGTAAACAATGGTCTTCCCCGTGCTAAAAACAAACTAAATTACAAAGAATGTGATTCCAGAATTTACCTTGCGGCATTCAACAGCTAGGTTCTCTTGATTGTAGCAAATAGCTTCACCATGTCATTTTTCACGTCTCCGATCTGATGGCATGATACTAAAAATTAAGATCCACAATAATAACTAACTTCAAATGATACACATTTGTAAAATCAGATGAATGGAGGTTGTGACGGGTAATTTAGAATATTATAAGCTGAGAGTACAAGCAAAGAGTATATCAACCTCAGCATCGGACAGTGAAACAACTGCTAATGCTTCTAGTGCGAGACCTTCCAGTCCCAGCCCTGCTTTCGAGCGCCACGACGGGGGAGGACGAAGACGTAGAAGAGGGAGGCCACGCTGCATGCCGCCGCAATCCACAGCTAGGCCGCGCCGCCCCCACCTTTTGTACGCGCCTGCATGCACGGAGTTCATTAGCCAAACGAACCAATCAAATCAGGGAAGAAAAACAGAGATCGATTCGGAACGCACATTATATGCACGGAATTCAGGCAGGGTACTCACGGAGGCTAGCTCCCCAACAGATCAGCACTTCCTTGATGGTTTCTGACATCCCCAAACCATCGGATCATCAAATTGCATAACGGGAACCAATAGGATAAAATCAAGTAAAATCCCCCAACATCCTCAAGCACGACGACGGATTACAGCCCAGATCCGTCCAAATCAATGCAACGGGAAAATAATTCGAGAAACGAAATTTGTTCAGAGGCGGATGGATCCATTACATGGAGGAGAGGCAACGGGAATCACGTGGAAGATTCGATGGGGGAGAAGCTAATGCGCCGCTGTGCTCTCGCGGTAGCAGTCGCCACGACGCCTCCATCAGCTTGCGACGGCAAGCGCCTATGGCGCGATCGCGTGAGATGCCGAGCTTTTGGTGCAGGGTGGTGAAAGGGGGGGGGGCAGTGCCGTGGAGGAGTCGGAGCCGGACAAGGGTGAAGGACGGCGGCTCCGTTTTGAATGGCGATGGCGAGAGCACAAGGTGGGTATGGAGCACATGGCGCACTGGGCTTTGCTGTAGATCGTAGGCAGGGGGTGGCCCGAGCAGATAACTCGCGCGGCGTGAGGGGAAACGATGGACAAATCGCGTTTTGTTGCTGATTGGTGTTAAGGAAATCGCGTTAATTACTCCTGATTGATCGCTGTTGATCGTTACCTGATGGCGAAACCGGCATGGGAGGATGTAGGACGAAAAAATAATTTAGACGTTCGAGAGGAACCAAAATTTTCTTTTATATAGGAGAGAAGATTTCGCCTAAACATATTACTCCCTCCGATCCCTAACTTGTGTCGGGCGTTGAACACAATTTTTTTGTACTAGGCTAGTAGTTTCTCCACGACACTTTTTGTGGACCGGAGGTTTTTTTCCATAAAGGGAGCTTTATTACTTCAAAGGTATAAGTATTACACCCAGTCTCTGCATAACCAAGATGCACACAGCCGAAACAAGTCTGTAGTTCGAAACATAAAAAGACGAATTACATATCATAATGAGAAATTATAAGAACGCCTATGATGGTGGAGGGCCAATCCGCAAATTATGCTGTCATCCATGTTGGGATAAAAAAATCTCTCGCCGTAAACTCTAATCTGGTACACATCTCCATAAACAGGTCTCGATGTCCCATACGTTGTAACCGAGACCACGAACGGAGAGTAGCAGTAGTCCTGTAGATAACCTGCATAAGAGAACAATTTTTATCATTAAAAATCATGTCGTTCTACATAGTCAAAGCGACCATATTACGGCAAGCGCTCTCACCCTAATAAGTTGTTTAAACCTATTATCCACCCCATTCAATCAATTGCCAAAAATATTGGCAATGCTTTTGGGTGGGTATATAGTAGAACCTATCAGGATGATGGACCATATAGAACTGGCAAACTTGCACTCGAAGAATAAGTGTTTGATCGTCTTGTCTTTATGATAGAAGACACACTGTTTACTTTCATGCTAATTGCGTTTTGCAAGGTTGTCTTTGGTAAGAATAACTCCTCGACGAAGATACCACGCAAAAACTTTGTTTTTTAGTGGAATCTTCGTCTTCCAGAATTTTTTTATTATTATCAACCGGTACTTCTGGCTGGATTAGTGTTGTATACATAGAGTCCACTGAGAATAAATTCCACCGAAACTCATCAGACCCTTGTGTCAAATTGACAGAAGCTAGGCGTTGTAACAGCTCGTGCCAAGCTATCAGCCTGGGACCAATAAGATCTCTTCTGAACGTCACAGTTGGAGTATTATCTACCAACACTTGAGCAAGCGTATCACTCTTGTGACATCCAAGGATTATATTATATAAAACTGGATACAAAAATGATCTGCTAGTCAGGGGTGTGCGTGCGCACCCGGTCTTTGCAAGACATCTGTCCCTTCGGTCAAACCAAGATTAATATAAACTGGGCATCTATGGTAGCTAATTTTCTGACACTTCACTGCTTCGTGTCTGATGAAAGGATCGTGAGGTAATTCTCGGAGTGAGGTAGTTCCCAGCCACCTATCTTCCCAGAACCTTATCCCCGACCCATCCTTAATGGAGAAAGAACTGTATGGGAAGAAGAATTTCTTTGTCCCCATTAGGCCAGCCCAAAAATGTGAATCACCTGGTTTCCAAGAAACCTGTGACAACGCACTTGAGCCTATGTATTTCCTCCTAAGAAGATTTTGCCACACCCCATCTTCAGTGAGAAGTTTAAACAGCCACTTACCGAGGAGGGCTCTATTCTTAACCTGAAGGTCGTGAATCCCAAGACCGCCATGGTCCTTAGGGTGGCACACTACATCCCATTTTGCAAGCCGATATTTCTTTTTTTTCATTATCCCCTTGCCAAAAGAATCTAGATCGAAAGTAATCTAATCAATGCAAGACTCCCTTTGGTAATTGGAAGAAGGATATCATATACAGTACCATATTAGTTAGGACTGAATTTATTAGAACCAATCTATCACCCAGGATAGTAGTTTTCCTTTCCAACTACTCAACTTTTTTGTAGTCTTTTCTC
Source organism: Poa pratensis (assembly GCA_947311845.1). Classification (NCBI taxonomy): domain Eukaryota; kingdom Viridiplantae; phylum Streptophyta; class Magnoliopsida; order Poales; family Poaceae; genus Poa; species Poa pratensis. The sequence goes on along the minus strand of CAMZMU010000060.1, from coordinate 10,817,381 downwards.
AACGTGCTTCCATTGAGCAATCGTTAGCCTCCTAAAGTGAATTGGGATGTCAAGATAACTTATTGAAAACTGGCCAAGCCCGCAGCCAAATAACTCAGCATATTGAGCAGCCTCGTCCCGAGCATCGCCAAAACAAAACACTTCGCTGGGAGAAACATGGCATCACGGCCACGACCACGACCGACCTCTCCACCCCTCTCCACCGGCGCCGCCACGGCCCTCTCTGCCGGCGTTGCAAATCCTCGCTCATGTTTAACAAACTGGCTCCTAGTATATGAGTCTGCATTTTACCGGAACCATTGCCGGCCAGTCTAATTCACCAGATAGCCTGCATCGTGGTTCCAATTAGCCAACAGAACCTGGTTAGCACTGAAATCTTGTAACCTGCAACTTGAAGTACATGCACCCAAAACCTGAAGTACATCTAAATAGATGTGCAGAGTATAAAGTGCACAAAACAGGGAGTATAAAGTATACACAAGACGGAGTACAAATACACAGGCAAACGGAGTACAAGTATATAGAAAATGAAGTACAAAGTATATAAAATAAGGAGTACAAAGTATACAGAAGACGGAGTATAAAAGCACACAGACACACAGACTATAAGTATCACAAATGACGGAGTACAACGTACACAGAGGATGAAGTACAAAGTACACAATGGTATAAATGACACATATCACGGAATAAAAAGTACACAGAAACACAGAGTAAAAGTACGTAAAAACCCTGAAGTACAAGATGTTGAAACCCGATGTACAAGCAGGTTAGAACCCAAAGTACATGTGTGTAGCTTTTGGATGTAAAAAAAAGTCAAAACTTATCAACATGTAATCTAGTTTGAATATCGAGAAGCTGAAAAGCAAAAAGGTTCGTAATTTAGATAAACAATATTCAAAATATTTCATTTTAAAACTGGTTTTGAAAATATTAAATTAAAGAGAAAACTGCACTGCCACCTCACGTATCACTTTTTCTCTTATTCTTTTTTTTTTTGAGAAACACAGTACAACGCAAGCGCTCATATACACGCGCATACACTCACCCCTATGAACGCACACACGCACAACCTACCCCTATGAGCACCTCCGAGAGACTGAGCCGGCGGATCAGGTCTTGAGATTGACGAAGTCACCACGGGCGCCTCGCTGTCGACGGGAACGTCGCCTCGCATTGAAGAATATTCCGGCTAAATGAAAAACACCAGCGTCAAACCTGGGGTTTGAACTCTGGTGGGCTGGGTACAACCACCCTCCTAACCATGCCACTGGCAAGTTCTCACTTTTTCTCTTATTCTCATCATTTTTATTCTGTTTGCACACTTTGGTAAACAGTTGCGGGGACCGCACTCGTATGAAAGAAACGCGTGGAGAACGAGAACGTGAATTGCCAACTGAACAATAATTGGGCCAAGCTGCCATTGAACGGGCGGCAAAATGCTCCAGACTACAAACGGGCTAATCTGCCTCGAAACCCGTAAAGCCCAACAAGTCACAAAACACAGAGATATGAGGCCCGTCTCTCCCGCATACGGCTACGCAAAGCAACGATAAAACAAGCTGAGCGCTCCACATCACACGATTGGTGAGCGAGCGATGCGCGCGAGCGGCGGCGCGAGCCCACGACCCGCACCAGCACCGCCGAAGCGCTCTTCCTCTCCGACCACCACCAAACTGCTAGTACCCGCCTCCTCCTCCTCCCTTGCCATGCCGCCCCCTCGCCTCGCCCACCTCCGCCGCCTCCTCTCCCTCCACTCCCCGCATCCCCACCCGCTCGCCCCCAGCCCCGTCCGCCCCATCCCGCTCCTCCTCCCCCGCGCCATGGCCGGCGCTGCACACGCAGGTAATAGCTCGCGGACCGAACCGAAACCGGGGCCTTCTCTCTGCTGCGTTTGTGTGTGGTGAATGATGCGGTGGTGCGCTCAGGTGCGGCAACGGGGTCGGCGGAGTACGAGGAGGTGCTTGGGTGCCTCTCGTCGCTCATCAAGCAGAAGGTGCGCGCGGACACCGGCAACCGCGGCAACCAGTGGGAGCTCATGAACAAGTACCTGCAGGCGGGTGTTGCTGCGACGGTAGATGTTCGATTGGACTGTGGTTTGCCTAGCTGTTTCTGATTGGGAGTTTGGTTGTTCTGACAGATACTAGAGCTGGAGGAACCAATCGCGCGGCTGAAGGTGGTTCACGTCGCGGGGACGAAAGGGAAGGTGAGTGTGCAGCTGGGGCTGTCTCAGGGATGACAATGCTGTATTACACTGATTTGAACTGATTTGGGTGGGTTTAGGCATGCGGTTTCAGTAGTAACATATGTATCAGTTACAAAAATCGCCACAATAATCGTAATGGGATGCACCAAAATTTTATGTTCTTTGCATTTCAGCTTTATTTCCACATGAGTACAAAATCTAGCCAATGTAAACCGACTATCGCTATTTCTCATCGTTTTCGTGTACACTTGCTGAGTCAATCATTTGTAATATGCTTACATCAGAAAATTTGCAGCAGAGCACGTGTTGACAGCTCTGGTCGTTTTCTATCTGTTAGGGTTCAACATGCACGTTTGCCGAGTCGATCCTTCGATCATGTGGTTTCCGCACTGGATTGTTCACCTCTCCACACTTGATCGATGTCCGTGAGCGGTTTCGGCTTGACGGGTATTTTTCTCTTTGCTGCGCTGCTAAATTTATTTCACGGTGGTGTTGCTTCTTAGCTCATTATAATTTAGTCTCGAGGAGATTCCTATTGTTAAGTTGCTTGGACTTATTTAATTTGTCCTATCACTATGCATCACTGTGCTTACCTATTCTGTTTTCTTTCCGGTGAGGTTATAGGCTAGACATTTCGGAGGAAAAGTTTATTAGGTATTTCTGGTGGTGTTGGAACAAATTGAAGGTAAATATCACCTGTTTTGTTCATATGGTGGCATTGAAGCTAGACTATGAAATAAATACTAGTGGAATCTCCAACATTTTTTTCTATGTATTCTACGGCTTTCCTTAAAACACCCATTAATTTGGTGCATTTTATTTACATTCCAGGTCAAGACTGGTGATGATATTCCAGTGCCACCCTACTTTAGATTCCTTGCACTGTTAGCATTCAAGATTTTTTCAGATGAGCAGGTTAATACTCTACGAGAACTTCCCGTTCGAGTCTTTCTTGTAATATGTCTAGATAAACACATGCTTGAGTTTTTCTTTTCTGTGGATCTTGAAGATTTTCGCCCATCTAAAGAATAGATATTGTGGACATTGGTTTATTCTATATCAGATTGAATTTAAAATGAAAGAAATGTGCCTAGCTTTATTGAATCTAGAAGGCTGTCATTGCCTACCTCCATAATATTTTTTACCAGCTTCACTCGAGTTACCTGCAGCCTATGGCTACTGGTAGATATTTCTTTTTTTTAGAAAGCATATTTTTTATATGAATAGTAATTTGAACTGTGATAGGGTCAGTTATCGGTAACTTTATTTAGAAGCATCATCATTTTTCTTTGTAGACGAGCCTGCGGTATACTTGTCAATTTTCAGAACTGCATGTTTGTTGTTTGATGCTTTCATAGAATCTACTCACTGTGTTTTTAAACAGGTGGATGTAGCTGTGCTCGAAGTCGGTTTGGGAGGGAAATATGATGCAACGAATGTGGTGTGTGACATTTCTGTAATCATCTTGTAGTTTAAAACACATTAGCATAACAGTGTTTGTATGCCATAATCGCCAACCGAAAAGGGTGCTCATACTCCAGCACAAGTTGTTCTTTTGACATAAATATGCCATCTTGCCCTAGTTTTACATAATATCATCTTGATCTTCTGATTTGAGTACTAAGTGTTTGCATTTATACTTTAGCAGCAAAAAGGCTGGCCTGAGATTACAGTGCAAACTGTATTCGAGTTACAGTACCGTAGTTCTTTCATCTACCTACCTTTAAATCTGTAAGCTATCTAGAATCTGTTTGGGTGCATTCTGAGCTTATGTTTCTTTCCATTTTAGCTCACTAAGATCATCGCCAAGCCAACATCTTGACTTAAAAGACCGAAGAGCATAACTTGTGTGAAAATTGAATTTTTTGCAGGTAAAAGCGCCTGTAGTTTGTGGGATATCTTCCCTTGGATATGATCACATGGAAATTCTTGGTTAGTCATGAAACTGAAAGAAGAAATACCTTTGTACCCATAGTAAACTTGTTTCATGCACGGTGCCAATGCTTGCTGTGGTCCATGAGCAGGAAATACACTTGGAGAAATTGCTGGGGAAAAGGCTGGAATATTGAAGGTTTCTTTTGACCTATTTTTTCTTCAAATATATGTTAGAAAAGTGTACTATGTTTGCTTTGTTCATATCTCTTTTAGCTGACAACTCCTGTAACTTAATCTGACTGTTCTTTTGGTCCCGCCTGGCTTTTTTCGTCAACACAGAAAGGAGTTCCAGCCTATACAGTTCCACAACCGGAGGAGGCAATGTCTGTACTGAAGCAGAGAGCTTCTGAATTGGGTGTATGTTATATTCTGTGCTACATTTTTCTTTTGCTCGTCACTCTGCTCTTTGCATACTCTAAAGTGTCAAAGAACATGATTACAGATTGGTCCAGTTGTTAATTTATGAAACTAAAATTTATTAAAGGTTGCTATCCGAATAGTCCAACCTTTGGACCCACGGCAATTAGAAGATCAACCTCTTGGACTGCATGGTGAGCATCAATACATGAATGCAGGCCTTGCAGTTGCATTGGCTAATACCTGGCTGGAGAGGCAAGGACATTTGAACAGAATACATGTCAAAGATCATGTAAGGACTCCAACTGGCTTTCTACTTATTCTCCAATAAAGGAAATGTGAGGATCAGTTATCATTTCACTATGGAGTGCAGGGTACCTTACCAGATCAGTTTATCAAAGGGCTATCAATTGCTTGTTTGCAAGGCAGAGCACAGATTGTTCCAGATCCACAAGTGAACTCAGAATATAAGAATACCAACTGTCCCTTGGTTTTCTATTTGGACGGGGCACATAGCCCAGAAAGTATGGAAATGTGCGCAAAGTGGTTTACTCATGTTACAAAAAAGGATGTAACACAACCAGGTTCTTTGGAGCAGCCTCACAGTGGCAGCAATTCTAAGAAGGTATGTTATGCCTTGCAGTGGCAGCCTTTCGGATTAAGGTTTAAATAGTCTCTATCTCTTATTCACGTTCTCTTGTGGGTTGTTTCCAGATTCTCCTGTTCAATTGCATGTCTGTAAGAGACCCTCAGAGATTGCTTCCACGTCTTCTAGATACATGTGCTCAAAAAGGTAACTGAATTCTTTGTTGATGCATTGGTGATGATCTTGAACTATGCAATGATTTTGTTTTGTTACTCATCATGTTTGGAATCAGAAAAAATGTTCTTTCGTTTTTGTTTTAGCTACAGCTTTTTTGTAAATAACCTTGTACTACTTTTATGTCCTACTTAATGAAATGGGCAGAGTGCCTGCATTTCACGTCAAAGAAAAAATTGTTCATTTCCGTGTCATGCATTTCCTTAATGGCTTGAATGGTTGAAGGAACCACCAGCAAATTAACGACTGTGTGAAGTCGCTGGCATAATTTTCTTTATTTATTTTGCAAAATGAATAATATATTTGTATTGTATGTTGAATGGATCCTTCATTGCTCTTCTGTAATGATCAGTTATTTTGCCCAGGTCTTCACTTCGATCAGGCCTTATTTGTGCCAAACCAATCACAATATAGTAAGCTTGGTTCCCATGCATCACCACCTTCAGGGCGAGAACAAATTGATCTGTCATGGCAGTTGTCGCTCCAAACGGTTTGGGAAAACCTACTTCATGGTGAGAAAGGTATTCTAAAATTCATCACAATTGGCTCTTGAAACTGGGGATATACTGTAAACATGAACATTGAGTTGAGAGGATTGATGTACTTGAATGGGAACGATGCAGGTCCAAATGGCCCAAGCTCTAGCAGGACTAGTTTAGTTTTTGAATCTCTTCCTTCGGCGATTAAGTGGCTACGGGAATCTTCTTGGCAAAACCAATCTACTTCATGCCAGGTGAAAACTTCGGACATATTTTCACTAATGTTCTCTGAAATGTTTCATAGCAGTACTACATAATATCATGTACGACTGGAATATTTCACCCATCCTTCCATCCATAACTAGCTACCCTCCTCTGGGCATTGTAGGATTCATTATCATGTATCTGTTACTGACCATTGTTTGCGGATTTACGTAATTATCAGTCTTTTTCACCCATATAATTCTTCCACCCTTTCAGTTCACATTCATTTGTTTGTTTATTTCCTCTGGTTCTGCTATTCCATGATCTGTACCTTCCATTTCATTACGTTTGTGTTGTCGGTTGCTTTATGTTTGTTCTGATCTGCTAATCCAGGACTAAGAACATTTTTATGTTTATTATATTTATTCTCTTGCAAGTTGCAACTGTTTTCCTACTCGACGTTTATACATTTTTTTTGGTACACTGAATCAGGTCTTGGTTACTGGCTCCCTGCATCTCGTTGGTGATGTCTTAAGATTGATCAAGACCTGATTCTCCCTGCTCCTCATTGGCGATGTCTTAAGATTGCACAAGAAGTAAATTTGGTTGGAACACATGGTTCAGACTGAAGTGTCTGCTTACTAGAGCACCATAAACTGGAGCCTATCTTTATTTATGATTGGCATCCACGATGCGACCACCTTGCTAAAGATGGGAGACTTGAAAGCGCCTTTTTATTCTGATTTGGACCAGGGCAACCATGTTGTACTGCTTCATTTTGTGTTTCTGCCCTAATGGGCAATTGTACACCACTGTAGCATATTTTTGTTCAGATGTCATTGCACCACTTTGGAATGTACAAACAGAGAATGATATGATATGAACCATGCCATTTTTCAAACTTGGAACAACAATTTCCAAGCTTCCAATTCTTTGAAATTGTTGTGGCACATCCGAATACCCTTACATGTTGGCACCTCCTGTTGGAAGATGGAGGATAGACTCTGACTAATTGTCATGTACTTCTCCTGCACATCCATCAGTGTTACTTTGCGCTGAAGCAGGACTGACAGGCTGCTCTTTTGCAGAACAAATTCCTGTGACTGAAGCTAGATCAAAGGTAGTCCTGTTCCTTGGACTTTGCCCCACTGGAAAGGGAAATTTCACATGTCAGGTAAAGACATCAAAGGTAGGTACATAATTTGAATGCTAGGTCATACGCTTTCAACATCGTTTCTCCTGTTTTCCCAGTTCATAGACTTTAGTTCTTAACTGCTTGTTTAGATCATTCCAGCTAATTGTTGTTCTTGTGCCTTGACTTTTTTATGTAAGCGTTTTGTTTCATCCTTTCATTGTTTTGAAAAAGCTTTTCGTGTTCAAGGTTACACTTCAAGGTCAAACATGTTCTTTGTGTTTATTCATTTGTATATTGAAGCGCATGTTATTTAACATTCATCATATGTGTTGTAAACGAGCATGTTTTTTCTGGGTGTATTTAGAATGCACCTGGGTCTTTCTGGGTGCACTAAGAATAGGTCGATCAGTGACCGATTTTTCTTCCTCTAAGAAAAGCTTGACGGACAGATAACACCGCCTTTTAGTTTCGTGATACTTCTGCAACTGTCTAGGACTATTTTTAGTAATTAGTTAAATTGGACACTAAATATAGCTAAACACTTTGTATTGGAGAATAACCACAAATTTTAGAACCATGCAAGGACTAATCTCCAAAGTTAGTATTATGACGTGGCTTATCTATTCACATCTCTGACCTTTTCCTGTGGCTTGGTGTTGGAGTCTAACCTCTTCTATTTCTCCCTGAACCTTCTGCCTCTCCCAAATCCGGTTTCGGGCATCGCATTTAAAGCCTCGCACTGCCTCTTGATCCCACCCTCTCTTTGGCTTTCATCTGCTTCTATTTGGTAGCAGATCGAGAGCCGAAGACGAGTTATCTTGATAGCATTAGAAGGCTTGCGCCAGACAACTCTTATTAGCAACTGAGTGGCATATTTTTCTAGGTTTTACCCCCAAGAATATCAAGATGACATTCTCTGGTACACAGGACAAGTGCAAGGCTTGTGACAAGACTGTTCATTTCATTGACCTCCTTACTGCAGATAGCATTCCCTACCACAAGTCTTGCTTCAAATGCAGCCATTGCAAAGGCACCCTTTCGGTAATGCCCTCTTGTTGTCGTTTGTACTTCAGATGCATCAGTTTCTCACACCCAATTGCTCTATGATCTGAATTTATAGATGTGCAACTACTCCTCCATGGATGGAGTTCTTTACTGCAAGACTCATTTTGAGCAGCTTTTTAAGGAAACAGGCACCTTCAACAAAAACTTCCCCACATGTAAGTTTGTCCTGCATCGTTCTTCCCACTGTTGTTTGCAATCGCAACAGGAATCTCATTCTCATCACAGTATACTTGTTTTTTATTTTCAGGTGCCAAGGCAAACAATGAGCAGGTACTGCATTCTCGCCATCTTTTTTATTGGATTTCTTCGTAGTTTTTTAGCCTTTTCCCTAGAAAAATGGCTTTTCTAGCCAATTCTGTGGACCACACTTATATTTGTCGTGAAAATATTATGGAAAAAAAAGGCATCATGATACCCGTAATGTACTATATTGTTGCCTGATAGGTGATCCTTGCTATTGCTTTAATATTTCATGCAGTATAATAAGCAATATCATGCTTCCTGAATTTGTCACAGATTGCACCTCATAAATCGTTTTTGTTATGTTGTAAGGTCCCAAACAAGTTATCTTCTGTGTTCTGCGGGACTCAGGACAAGTGTGCTGCCTGCAAGAAAACTGTGTACCCATTGGAGAAGGTAAAAAAGTTTCCGTTCTCCAAAGATCAAGCAGTGGAAGGGCAATTGATTGACATGTTGATCTCTCAACTTTTTACTAACGAAATTGAAGTAGCAATAGAATGCAAGGCATGTCTTTATGCATCATTTCAGTCCCTTTTCATGATTAGTCTTTGGAAACCACAGGCTACACATGCATCTTGTTGCCTTCTTCTCAAGATGCGAAAGCCTGCCTGATAATTCCAATTCATTTGCAGATGACCTTGGAGGGTGAGCCCTACCACAAGACCTGCTTCAAGTGCGCTCACGGCGGCTGCCTCTTGACGACCGCCTCTTATGCTGCCCTCAACGGGATCCTATACTGCCAGCACCACTTCTGGCAGCTGTTCAAGGAGAAGGGCAGCTACGACAACTTGCTCAAGCCTGCCTCGGCAAAGAACACCGACCAACCAGAGACCACCAAGGAAGAGGAGCAGGCGGCAGAAGCGGTAGAGGATCAGGGGCACTCATAAGAACCTACACTTGAACAGTTACAAGAACCTACATGGTGATGTTCCCCACGTTGATGTTGCTCTTGTATATTGCTGCTGCTGCTGCCCATTGTTTTTATCTCATCGAGACACGCAGTATTGGTATACGTCCTTTCGTCTTGGCTAGTGCAATCCTGAATTATGTATCTCATTTTTTGCATGAAAATTCTGCATCTAATTACCCGTACGCAATGTCTTATGAATGAGAGCTGAATTTGCATGTGTTTGGTCTTATCCTGGGATATCGATAGCTCTGACTTTTTTTTAACAGCGTATTTGACTTCGATCAGAAACATATCCTTGGTTCTTGCCCTTTTTTCTCCTTCAAATGTCAAAAGACAATTCAAGTTTTGTGTGTGTGTGTTTTGAAAGACGATTCAAGTTCCAAACATTCGTCCCCCATTTGTTCTTGTGAATACGGTAACGTGCCCATTTTTTATTCCTTTCACATCGAATCAGGAGGCGTATGAGTGACAAAGACAACCTTCAAAGTCAGAACAAGAGAGCTGCACGTACCGCCCTACCGGCATATCCAAACTGGTACTCCATTCGGATGGATTCCTAGTAGTATCAGATAGGTTGCGTGTGGATGATATTGTTGGGCAGTACTGTTCCAGAAAAGTCTCTATCAACGAGTGATTCTGCACGGCAAAGCACGTTCGGATTAACATAATCTATACTGCTATTAAAAGAGCAAACTTGTGTTGATACATTAAATCTGAGTCCTTCAATATTTGGTCAACAGTCCAGATCGTTCCAATGTTTGACAACTCAACACGCCTTTTCAATTTCGTCGTAATTACAAAGATTTGCCACCGCAAAAGCGCTTGCGAGCCTGACGCGAGGCTGCGAGAAGATGACGACGAGGACCGGCGACAGACCCTTTTTCTCTCCTTTTCCTCTCTCGCTCTCCGCCCTCTGTTCTTGAGAGTCCACCGCCGGGGAAGCCCAGATCCGGCCTCTCTCGCCGTCGGCGCCGTCGCCGGTTGGTGCAGAGATGTTGTAGGGTGCCGGCCCTCTCTGTACAGCGTTGGTACTGATGTAGATTTGCTTTCGTTGCGTTTGCTCTCGTAGCGTCTGGCGGTATTGTCAATTTGGAGTGCTAGCACACGTTTTGCTGTTTGTATGTGCAAAACTTGTCTCGCCATCTAATTCCTTATACTCAATTCACTGCTATATTTGACACCAAACAGGCAAACACCAAGTACCGCATGTTGCTGCAACTGTTTCCGTTAGCTTAATTAATTAGTCATGTGGAAGATTTAAGTTCTATTCCCGTGTACGCAGTCTAAACTGATTTCTGTAGTTCAGACTTTTGACAGTGTGTGAATCCTGGCAATTTTTTTCTTTCAATTTTGAATACATCTGAGTTAGGTTCTGTATCAGAAATTCAGAACGCATTTCAGTTTTGATTTGAGGATGCCTTCAGTCAGGTAAATATGAGCACATCTTCACCGTACAACATGCTTCATCTCTAGCGTTGTTTAAACCTATATAGAGTTCGTGTATTCAGATTTCAGAGTTCTTGAAGCTCATATCATGGCCTAAACCTAGAGGCCCAAGTACAGATTACTATGGTCGACCTGTTTTGAACTTTGGTGTTAAATTTCGTTTCCTTGCTTTGTACATCACCGCTTGTTGTCCAGCTCTATTTTTCCCCTTCTGTAAGCCTGTGACAAAGGGATGAAGCTACTGGTTTTGAACGCTGAAACTAATGACCGAAGTTGGCACCAATGCTTCAACACAAATTTGATACAGCAAGATTAGCTTTCCATTGCTTTTGTTCGAATGCGTAGCACAGAATCATTTTTGTTTTCATTTTCTTGCTGATACAACTGTGCTTGCACCTATAAAATGTATTGATTTTTATGCTTCTTCCACTGGTTTTTGGTTTGTTATGGAAACAAGAGAAACAATAAAGAAGAATTCTAATTTGTATGCATCTGTGGATTTCAAAGGTTGTTGTTAACTCTGACATTGAAACTGCTGTCCTGCTACAAGAGTTGGTACCAAATGTACAACAGAACACTTATATATGTAATTCTTACTTTTCTATAGTATGGCAACATATTCAAAGCAGTGTTTGAACCATAGATAAATCTATTTATTAATTAACTCAAAAGTAATGTGCTAGGAGTACCTAATGTTACAGACGTATGGAGTTATGTACTTGTCGTATATGTCCATGAAAACGTGAAGAGGAAAAAATTATAGGAGTTTTTGTTGCAAAAACATATTGATTCTTGTGTTCCAAACTGGTTACTAAGATGGGCGTCTTCAAAATGAACTCCTGCGGAGATAGTACTTTCATTGGTTCGGGTTTACGCGTATGAGATGAAATGTGCCTTGCACCGTGATGCATGTAAAATGCATACATGAACTTTGCACTTTAATTGCTTATATTCCAATCATATTTATCATGATTTTGGGAATACTTCATAGTTTTCCCATTTATTTGGAATTAACCCTGCACAGGCAGAAAACCCTAGTTTTGTATTTTAATGTTTCAGGGACCCAAACGTCAACGAAATCACCTGGAAATTTACGGGCGTCAATATTTGGAAGGAAGAAGGACTACGGAAAAAGGAAGCAAGCAAACGGAGACCCGAGGGCCAAACGGGCATGGCCCACGCGGCCAGGTACCAGGCCGCGTGGGACCCACCCGTTTGGGCCTCGTGGCTCCGTTGCCGTCGATCTTCGCTCCACCGCCTTCGTCTTGACCTAAAAACGCCTATAAAAAAGGTCCCCGTCGTTCTCTGGAAGGAGCGCCGCACAAACACAGAAACACCGAAACGGAGATCAGGAGCTGCAGATTGGAGGGGGAAAACTCCGGCGGGGCGCTGCCGGCGTGGTCTCCATCTTCTCCATCGACTTCTCCACCGTCTCCATGATGAAGAGGGAGTAGTCCACCTCTGGACTATGGGTTTGTGGAAGTAACTTATGTATCTCTCCTCTCTTGAGCTTCACTAATTAGCACCGTATGAGCTGCTGAACATGATTACGGTCACCGTTGTAATACCTTTGTGGTGGATCTTTATGAGTTAATATATGTTTGAGATTGCAATGTTTGTTTCAGTTATGAGTATAGATGCATATTATGTACCCCGTTCTTGTCTACTTGTTTTGATCAAGCATGTTTATGAGAGCGTGTGTGGGGGAACGTGTGCATTAGTTGGAGTAACGGGGGGTGGCTAGTGCAGTGAACGTGAGAGAAAGTTCTGCGATCCACTTTGGTATCTTTACCTTACTTTGTTACCTCACTAGGGATAAACTAAAATACCATGCTACCGGGGATGTGGGCGTGACCATTGCCACTACTCCATGACTAGATCTAGCATGTTCTTATTTTCACTTCATGTCATGATACTTAATGCTATACTCTGAGTTATCTTAATTACTGAGGTGTTATGATTTAGTTCGCATCTTGGTGGAGTATAAGAGAGGTTAATAACCAAAAGATCTCTATGTTAGGACGTGATGCCCATATATCTAAGTAACTTGTTATCAAACCCTGTGTTGCAATCTCATATGTTAACTGTGTGTGTTCCATTGTCTACCACTTTATAAAGAGAGAGTGCATTTGTGAAACCATGAACCCCAGTCCATTTTTAATCATAAGAAACACCTTTCCAACACCATATACCACTTTTCTATTTTCAGCCATCATTAAATCCGAAAATACAAAAATACTTTTCATCTTGCATACATCATTCAAAAACCCAAAAATATCATTTATCATTGCATCCACCATCATTGCATATTTATTTCTTGTTTGCATTGCATAACTATCCTGATATCATTCTTACACCTTGTGCTTGACAACCACAGGTGAGGTTGAGGACCAAAACATCTAACCTTGTTTTGTAGGTAACCAAAAGAAGGATAAGAAGATAAATCTACCACTTCAGATTCCCCGAGAGTTCGATATTAAACCCTCGAGTCACCCCTCGTGGGGAAAACTGTCTTCCACTTACTATACACTCTGCACTTGGAGTCTCAACCTAATCCCGTTTATTTGTGCAGGCATCAAGACTTGCTCTTCGGGATCATCAAGACGTTTTCTGGCGCCGTTGCCGGGGAATCGTAGCTGAGAGATTTATCCAAGGGTGTGCATCATCGCATTCATCTCACAACAAAGTCAACGTCACCAACTTGTGCTAACACCTAAGCTTGGGGAGGTTGCACCTACGTGAGCACCATCTTATCCATCTTTACTTACAAAGCAATTTATTTGTTTTGTTAGTGTCATTGCATATCATATCATATTTATTTCAGTTTTGCATAAAAAATTAAAAATACCAAAAAAAAACTTGCTAAAATGAATCCTAGTGCTGAAATGAACAACTTTGGTCAATACTATGGAGAGTCATTGATGGATGCTTGGTATAGAATTAAGGACACTAGTAAAAATGGTGTCATTAAATATACTCCTGCCACTGTGATAAGAAACTTCTATAAAGGTATAGATGGCTGGTCTAAATGTTTTCTAGACTCATTGACTAGTGGAAAATTTGCTTCTGGAAATCCCTCACATGCTAATAATTTGATGGAAAATTTATTTGGGAATTCTATAGAATCCAAATATGAAACTGGGATCAAACAACTAAAAGCTTCTATGGATAGGTCAACTTTATGTCTACAAACTTATGTGGAGGACTATCCTACTAAAAATGATTTGCATTCATTTATCCTTCATACCAAGTCTAGGATGAAAAAGACAAATAACACTCTTTCTGGAATCTCTTTGAAAATGGAAACAATATTGAACTATGCCAAGTCTAAAAAGAAGTTGACTAGGGAATTGAATGAAAGAATATCTTCTATGCTGGAACCTTTAGATAGGGATATTAAGAATCATGTTGAAGGGAGGATGACCTCCTAATAGCCTTGAATCTTGCTTTAAAGAAAAGGAATGAGAATCTTGCTTGGGAAGAAGTTGAGGAAGTTAAAATGCTTAATGAAGTCAAGGATCCTTTGCTTGACTTAGAAAATTGTAGCTTGCATGAATTAATATCTATCTTACAAAAATTTGCAAGTGATCCTTCCATCAACACTAACCAAGCAGGTTTTGGTTCTTATATTGCTAATCATGTCTTGAAAGAAAAGATTGCTAGGTACAACCAAGAGGCTATGATACCACCTAAGCTTGGGGATATGTGGATACCTAAGGTACTAGTAACTATTGGAAAAGAGACACACCATGCCATACTTGATCTAGGATCTAGTGTCTCTGTTTTATCTAAAGAACTATATGAAGTGCTTGAATTGAAAAATCTTGAAAAATGCTCTATTGAACTAGCACTTGCTGATGACTCTATTAAACATGCTTTGGGAAAAGTAAGTGATGTTATGGTAGAGTTACATATGACTTTTGTGCCTGTGGATTTTCTAATCATGGATATGGGGAATAAAACCTCTAGTCCTATTATTCTTGGAAGACCTTTTCTTCGTACCACAGGTGCTATCATTGATTCAAAGGAAGGGAATGTAAAGTTTCAGTTTCCACACAAGAAGTGCATGGAACACTTTCCAAGGAAGAGGGAACCACCAAAGTTCAAGCTCCCTCATGAGCTTCGTCCACAATAAAACAACAAGAAGCCTAGCTATATGGCTATAAAGAAAGCGCTTTGCGGGAGGCAACCCGGTTATTTTTGTGTGTGATTTTTCTTTGTGTCCTCTTGCTGTAACAAGAGATTTTGTGTCTAGTTAGGTTCTGGAGTTTTTAATAAAGTGCCAAGTTTTACCCTTTTTGGTTTGAAAAAGTTGCTTATAGCGTTCGGAGATTTTATTCCTGCACAAGTCAGTGCACGGTATGATTTTTAATTCTTATTCTGTAACTCCGAATGAGCTCATATTTGAACTGTAGTTGCAACTTTTCATCCTCTGTATGCATGAATTTTTTCGGAATTTTTCGAGAAAGTTTGGTAGGGTAGAAAAATACGTTTTGCTGCTGCTGTTTTTCTGGACAGATTCTGTCCCATTTTGTTTGATGCATGCTTTGAGCTTTTAAGTTGAATCTTTTTGATCCAATTGAGTTTATGAGTAGGCATACAACATTATACACTTTCTGGACATGTCATATGAATTTTTGTTCAAGGATTATATGCAGCAAGGAACCTATTTGTTTATCACTATTAATGCACCCCACAGAAAAGAGATGGGAGAAACGGTGTTTTGAAGTTTTTTCACAGGGATTGGAGGAGATGCACCAAGAGCTATCCAAGGATGGTGAAGACCATAAGCTTGGGGATGTGAAGACAACCCCGCTGGACCTACACACTCTCGGTTTGCACACGTCCAACTTCTGTTTTTCGATCGAAACACTTTATCGCATAAACTTGGAGCGTCGTTTTTGTTTTTGTTTGAGTCTTGAGAGACCACCACACTATCAATTATATATGAGAGAGCTACTGGAAATATGGGTTGAAATATGTTGGATGCTTTTATAAGATTGGGAAAAGGGATGTTTGACTTGATTTTTAATGATACATATAGTTGCATGATTCATGAGCTTGTTTATGAGTAATAGTTTGCAAATTCTTTTTGTAGAGCTATCACTTATTCATGTTTTGGTGCTGATTGTTATTTTACTTGGTTTAACATGGATTAGTTAGTTCTATGGACACTCATGCATGCATCTAGATGGTCAACTTTCTCCCTTTTGCTAGCCCAAAAACTCCAACAAGCAAAAACTTGTTTCCAACACCTTCAACCAAAGTTATTCCAGTGAGTCCACCATATCTACCTATTGGCTTTATGCTATTCCGAGTATGTTTAACATGTTGTTTGTGTTATCTTACCTCTGAATGAAAATGTTTATGTTATTGATTGCAATGGAAAAAATTGGTTATATAGCTCTCACGAACTTGATGCACAATTTCTTTTATTGCATAATAAAACATGACCCATTGTGATTAAGATTATGATGCTAGTGGCTTGATAAATGTTCGGGTTGGAGTTAGCCCATATGTGCTGTCACATGCAAGCTTTCAACATGCTCTTCATCTCATTTAGTTGATATCATGTACTTTTGTTATGGATGCTATCATGTGAAATGAGGTGGAAATGAAGAGTTTAAATGAGTTTGTATAAATGGTTAGAGAGACGCCTGGGCCGCTAATCTAAGCCATGCATCATTCATGGTGGAAATTTACTTACATACTATGGTGAACCTTCTGTGATACACCTTGCAATAAAAACTATTCCAAATGGTAAATAAAAAGGGTGTTGAGATTGTTCATTTTGTTTGTTTGTCTTGTCATTTTGATATGGGCTTGTTCCATATCTGGGACAAGAGGTACCCCAGTTGACGCTCTTGATGATACTATTATTACTTACAATGATATAATTGAACTTGCTTTGTTTCCCAAGTTGAGTAACATGGTGTAGTACTTGTATTCAAGGGGCATGAGACATCAACCTTTACTTTATCAAGCACACTACTCATATTTGCTTTCACTTTAACCTTAATCATTCAAGATGCTATGATAGGGGCAATGAGAGCTTGACACCAATGAATACCTTATTGCAATCATTAACTTAAGTAGAAGAGTTTGGAAGTTGGATGAAACTTATGCATGCTTTACCTCTACTCACATATACATCTTTCCAAAGTGTACACCTATCATATTCAGATTTTCATCTACACTCTATGACCATTGTAGGATGTTCTACTTATCATTATGCATACATGTGTTCCATATTACTTGCTACCATGTTACACTTTGTGAACTATCAATGAACATCCTTGTCTTGAATACTTGATATCACTTCATAAACTATTTGCATATTGCTACTCCTTTGAAGAATGAATCATTTGACTATATGTAGCAATAGTAATCATCTTTGATATCCATTGTTAAGTATTAAATTGCAAAGTCCATGTTAGTTTTATCATCTTCATACTCGAGGACGAGCATGGATTAAGCTTGGGGATGTTGATGCATGTAAAATGCATACATGAACTTTGCACTTTAATTGCTTATATTCCAATCATATTTGCATCATATAAGGGTTATATCAATGTTTTATCATGATTTTGGGAATACTTCATAGTTTTCCTATTTTTTGGAATTAACCCTGCACAGGCAGAAAACCCTAGTTTTGTATTTTAATGTTTCAGGGACCCAAACGTCAACGAAATCACCTGGAAATTTACGGGCGTCAATATTTGGAAGGAAGAAGGACTACGGAAAAAGGAAGCAAGCAAACGGAGGCCCGAGGGCCAAACGGGTGGCCCACGCGGCCAGGTACAGGCCGCGTGGGACCCACCCGTTTGGGCCTCGTGGCTCCGTTGCCGTCGATCTTCGCTCCACCGCCTTCGTCTTGACCTAAAAACGCCTATAAAAAAGGTCCCCCGTCGTTCTCTGGAAGGAGCGCCGCACAAACACAGAAACACCGAAACGGAGATCAGGAGCTGCAGATTGGAGGGGGAAAACTCCGGCGGGGCGCTGCCGGCGTGGTCTCCATCTTCTCCATCGACTTCTCCACCGTCTCCATGATGAAGAGGGAGTAGTCCACCTCTGGACTATGGGTTTGTGGAAGTAACTTATGTATCTCTCCTCTCTTGAGCTTCACTAATTAGCACCGTATGAGCTGCTGAACATGATTACGGTCACCGTTGTAATACCTTTGTGGTGGATCTTTATGAGTTAATATATGTTTGAGATTGCAATGTTTGTTTCAGTTATGAGTATAGATGCATATTATGTACCCCGTTCTTGTCTACTTGTTTTGATCAAGCATGTTTATGAGAGCGTGTGGGGGAACGTGTGCATTAGTTGGAGTAACGGGGGGTGGCTAGTGCAGTGAACGTGAGAGAAAGTTCTGCGATCCACTTTGGTATCTTTACCTTACTTTGTTACCTCACTAGGGATAAACTAAAATACCATGCTACCGGGGATGTGGGCGTGACCATTGCCACTACTCCATGACTAGATCTAGCATGTTCTTATTTTCACTTCATGTCATGATACTTAATGCTATACTCTGAGTTATCTTAATTACTGAGGTGTTATGATTTAGTTCGCATCTTGGTGGAGTATAAGAGAGGTTAATAACCAAAAGATCTCTATGTTAGGACGTGATGCCCATATATCTAAGTAACTTGTTATCAAACCCTGTGTTGCAATCTCATATGTTAACTGTGTGTTCCATTGTCTACCACTTTATAAAGAGAGAGTGCATTTGTGAAACCATGAACCCCAGTCCATTTTTAATCATAAGAAACACCTTTCCAACACCATATACCACTTTTCTATTTTCAGCCATCATTAAATCCGAAAATACAAAAATACTTTTCATCTTGCATACATCATTCAAAAACCCAAAAATATCATTTATCATTGCATCCACCATCATTGCATATTTATTTCTTGTTTGCATTGCATAACTATCCTGATATCATTCTTACACCTTGTGCTTGACAACCACAGGTGAGGTTGAGGACCAAAACATCTAACCTTGTTTTGTAGGTAACCAAAAGAAGGATAAGAAGATAAATCTACCACTTCAGATTCCCCGAGAGTTCGATATTAAACCCTCGAGTCACCCCTCGTGGGGAAAACTGTCTTCCACTTACTATACACTCTGCACTTGGAGTCTCAACCTAAATCCCGTTATTTGTGCAGGCATCAAGACTTGCTCTTCGGGATCATCACACCGTGATTACGAGCTTCAGGACTTGAGGTGATCCGAGAATTGTTGGACATTATGAGTTTCACAGTTATGTTACCTCCCTACTGAATGTAGCTTATGTAAGGTTGTTGTGTTTTATGTTATTTGTTACAGAAAGTAGTGGTAGCACAGTTGTAAACATTTGTTAGTTCCTTTATACATGAATGCATCTTAGTGAGAGGTTATACAATTATTGTTGATGTTTTCCTATTTACGCTTGAGCTACATAACGTCACTGAGGAGATGATTGGCTTTAGGTACATAAGGAGAAATAATGCTTACATATGAAAAGTTAATACCTATAATTTGGGACTTATGTAAAATCTAGAATTATTAGAATCGATGAAAAATCCTTCCTTGACATCTATCACATGTTTTCGTTGAGCCTATAGTGGTTGAAATGAAAACGCGCATTGCGCGTGCACGTCTACTAGTAAACTAAAGAAACAAATTTAGATGCCATATTGATTTTCGTTCAGTTTCATTAAAACTTAAACTCCGCTTGAAGTTCAAGTACATGCAGTCACCTCAAGTAACTGCGGCCAAAATAATATGAAAAAAAATGTTGCCTAAACTAACCTAGCAAAGTAGCAATCATATACGGGCAACGACGTTTCACATATGTATCAAACGAAATATATAAAGACACATGTTACCACATGCATTGTATCAAACGAATTATATAAAGACACATGCATTGATCTACTACGCAGCTAAAAACCTTTTGTTGATGCGTGAATTATTTTTTGGTAATAGCATTTATGTCCGCCATTTCATCGGTGTAAATCAAAAGGTTAATTGTGATTGTAGCTGCGTGGTAGATCATTATACCACAGTTCAAAAAAATTGTGGTACATGGTTGCGCATCAACAACAGGAGCCAGCTGCCAACCTACATTATGCAAGAACGTTTTTCTGGGAAGTTTTACATCATTACTTTTTTAGTACCATGGTAAATGCATTCGCACATTCTCCTCTTGTTTTTGCTAGACCATCTGTTCTGGGTTTGTACACCTCCCCATTCAATAAAGTCTGAAAAGTTACATTCGGTACACACGTGTAAGAGAAAATAAATTTACATAGAAAGACACATACAATACAATAGATATAACATGTGTACGAACTACTTTTAATCCTACAAGTTGTCTGGCTGATTACACATCATATAGATATAACATATGTTTTATTTATTTCTTATTGTTTCTACATTTTGTACTAGTAAATATAAATCATATAACTAGGTTAAAATGGAGGATCCAAAATAAGATGCACACACATTTTACACGATTAACTAATTAATAATAAATATAGCAATACAAAGCAATCGGCCCCGTCTCCTCCGCCCCCAAGGTGATCAGTGGTTTTCCCATAAGTAAAAGTTGCGGCAAACTCTCTCCGATGTCTAGCTATGGACACTATGTGATAATTGTTGCATTATTTTGATGGTGCAGTGATACACGCAAGTCTAGGGTATTTATCATAGCACTTCACTCGACAAGTATTGAGTGTCGAACCCATGAGGAGTTGAAGATATTAGTTGAAAAGATTGACAAAGAATTAACTTAAAATATATGCAAAGTTTTGTAGTTTTTGAGTTTATGTTGTAGGAATGTAAATTGCAGGCAAATGTACATTAGCAGGTAATTTAAATAACTCTTTTCAGAGAAAGCCCAATCATCTATGCAATAAGAGGACAGACAAGCTCACGGTTTATTCTTATAAGTGACAAAAGTCCCTGAGGACACATGGATTTGCTTATCGCAAAGATTTTCTCATAAAAAATTATAGGCACCATGTCAAGTTTTATTCGTATTGGACTTAGTCAAAGCTAGGTGTGGCCATATACACGCGTAATTATACCCTTCATAAATGATCCCAAGGCCACATATATGCACAATAAAGGGATTTATCAAGATATAAAGTCCAATCATAAGTATAAACAATGTTCAAAAAATGGCCGATATGCCAATTAATCGGCCGATTTATTGTGAATCGCGGGGTGACCAATAAGATTATAGCATATCGGCCGAGTTTATCATTGGCGCAGATATTTTGGTCTGACAACCGATTTTCGGTCGATTTTTTCCACTTATCGGCGATTTATCGGTCTGACAGCCGATTTATAGAATGATAGTTTTGTAGAACTTACATTAGCTCAAATTTTGCCCACTTTGTTAATTCAAAGGAAAGGACTGAATGTAGCACTTATATCCAATACTCCAATGTAATTTTTGCATAGCATATTTTAGAATTTTTAGTGTCGGAAGTTGACATTTACAAAAAAACTAGCCGATAAATAGGCGACCGATAAAATCGATTAATCGGCCGATAAGCGATTAATCTCTAATTAGAGTTCAACCGAGCAGTAAACGATAAGCGATATCTTGAACATTGAGTATAAATTCTAGGGTCCCCGATCATGAACCCCTATTATAAGTCCAAGGTTTGGGATACAGTTCGTTTCATCTCCGGTCACCCCTCTCTTCTTCCTTACTCTAGGGTACAATACTATGAGCCCATATAGGTGAAATAATATAAAGTCAATGTTCGTATATTACCATCATACAATCACAAATAAAATATAAAACTTGACCAAACATTCATAGCATTCTATATGAAATAACATAAAGTCAACACACGGTTGAATACTATCATGAAAGCAACACTATACACCTATTCAGGGTTTCAATCTACACAGATTGTGAGGGAATGATGTCGATCACGGAGATGGTGGGGGTGCTATTGATGGAGATGGTACTGGTGGTGATGGAGACAGTCATTCCCACACAAAGGAGGCACTAGTGTCAACGGACTGACACGGACGATGATTTCCCCTTGGTGGCGGTAGCGGGACAACGGGATCTACCCTCTCCCAGAGAAGGAGAAGGCTTTCGGGTCCGTCGCCACCTCAAAAAATCCTTAGAAAATATGGCTTAGGTTTTTTTCGCGAGACGGGGTTCATAAAAAGGAGGTCGCTGGGCGAGGCCTGAGGCACATGGGATCCACGACCGCATGACCAGCACTGTCAGGCGTCATGGGGCCTCCGTTAACCCACATGGCTCCTCTCGTGGACCCATAGTGTTGGTTGCTTCACCTTCATGAAAAACTTGTTTTTCACTGAATTGTTTGGAATCCTAAAGGTTCATGAAACATCAAAACAAGAAAAGAAAGTTTTCCGCCTCTCAAAATTAAATAGCAATACATAGGGGTTTTTAGGAAAATTCCCTAAATCAACTAAAATTGATAAATTAAGAAAGATGGTCAAATATAACATTGTGAACTGTCCCAATATGGTATAAAATAGATGATAAAAAATACACATATTACGTAGATCATGGCCGATAGGTGTGGCGTGTTTTTCTACAACGAATTTATGGATACATCATCCGATGGTTCGTCTGACGATGATATTTTGATGGCCATGACTCTTGTCCTCTAGATGCATGATGAAATATGTGGCCTGGCTGTTCATGTTCAATCTCCATATAATTTGGTTGAGCACATGTGGATCCACAAAGAACACGAGTAGTCATTTGTTGTCTTCTGTTGGACTTTGATCAAATTTTAGGATTATCGGAATTTAAATTGTAAATTTGAATTAGTCTGTGAATTATGTCATTGGAATATTTAAATTATTATATAAGTTATTTATTAGAGTGTTAAGGTAGCAATATTTTGAATGAAAAATTAAGAAAAAGTGGCTAAATGGATAGTCCGCAGAGACTTGTCCCCCAGTTGCCCTAAAACCATCTAGTCTACCATTTTAAAGGCAAACATGGTACCCACTCATAAAAGTTGTCAACCTGGACAACATGGACTCCTCCGAAACACAGCTTATACCAAATATCTTTGGTGGAGTATTTAATTATTTTATAACATCTTATGATAGAGCTACATTTGTGAAGTTAGTTTGAAGCAAAAAAAAAAAAAAACAATGTGCACGTGACCATTAAAGATCTAATGTAATATTTTGAAAAAATAAAATCTATAGTGAACGTTCAAAAATAGTAGAATCTAATGTAACATAGGTACTCCCTCCGTTTCTAAATATAAGATGTTTTAAATTTTATCCACATTCACATTTATACAAATATATCTAGACAATTCTAGTGTGAATATGCATCTAGACAAAATGTGAAACACGTAAAACATCTTATACTTAAAAACGGATGGAGTATATCACTAATGTCTTTGTCTTTGGTACTGCATTAATCATTTATTACATCTGATAGAGCTACATCATTGCTCGTTGCTTAGTTTTGAAGCAGAAAATTGTGTATATGATTATTAAGCATCTACTCCCTCCGTTCCAAATTACATGACTTTCATTTGTCCACATGTGGATATATCTATACTTGTAACATATCTAGATACATCCGTACGTGGAGAAATGGAAGTCATCTAATTTGATACGGAGGGAGTAATGTACTACTCCCTCCCATCCGTAAAAAAATCTATATTCAGATGAAATATTCCCAGTGAGGAAGTAGACAGAAAAGTTTAGTACTCCGTACTACATGCGTGTCAGGCCGTGTGACAGTCTGACAGAATGATCTTCACTGGAACGTACATTGACCCGGAGCGGACGAAGCGAGTACGAGGTTAGCACACGCATCACGCAAAAGCAAAGCAAAGCAGAGCAGATTGTGGCAGAGAAAGAAGCGAGGGAAAATGGGTTACCAGTACTGTGCAGGAAGATACCTCGGAAAAGCAGACGCGGGAGAGAGAGACACGGCAGCAGGGTGACGTGAGAGGGACAGGTGACTAGTGAGCCTTTTGCCGGCCGTCCGCGTGGAAGAAAAGAAAAAGGAAAGAGAGAGGTGGGCAAAAGCAGCAAGGGCAGCGAGGCATATTCGTCCATGCCCCACTTGCCCACTTGACTTGCCCGCCCGGGCGATCGATCGGTGTCCGGAAAAAGCCGCGTTCGCCGCACGCTCCACGGCTCTCTGACGATCAGCGGAAAGTTTCCGAGATCGGGTCTCGAGACCTCACCTCACAGGCTCCTCCAGACCTGTTGGAGATTGAGGTTATCGACCGTGGTCAATCTCGTTAGGCCTGGACCTGACCAGTCCTGTCAACCTGAAAACCTGTTCTTTAAATTACGTTTCGAACCATCCCTAAAAAAAGCATGCTTAAAAAATAAACACAGTTAAACCCCGCCTCAATCCGAAATCACTCTTTCTCAAGCACGCGAGCCCTCTCGTGGTCCATGCGCGCGAGCAATTGGTGCATCCCACCCATGTTCGCCTTCTCTCTCCCCCGCCTCAGTCTGAAATCACTCTTTGCCGAGACGATGTCGATGACGATGTTGTGGAGCTGCGGCGGAGAAGGCAACTGTCGAGACTAGACTTATTGGTAGGGTTGGGGATGGGGGTGCTCACGGCAACGAGATCTAGTGTGTGTGAGGATTTATAAAGGGATGGCCGGTACGGCGGCGGACAGGCGGAGGAGATGATTTGAGAAGGACGGGATGTGAGGGCGTGGGAGCGCCGACGCCGCAGACGGTGGTGGTAGCGGTTCGCCCGGCGGTGACGGTGGTGTGCGATGTTCTTTCCTCCTTTTGCAGTCGGAATTCTTGCTAGTGAGCGGTCGGAATCTACGCGAGTGTTGCGCGCGTGGTAAGATAGCCTCGCCCGCCTCAATCAGTACAAGTGCAAAATCGGATAGAAACGCGTTAGGGCATGTACAATGGGGTGATGTCAGCCTTCTCTTAGCGTTGACACGTAGGATATTTGTCTAGTTGGAGGAGAGAGAATGAAGAAAAGGGAAGCTGCCTTCCTTAGCTAAGAGATGATCTCTTACGAAATAAGAGAAGACTAATTTCACCATTGTACCATTTGTCTTCCCTTGAAAATACAATTTCCTACTAAAATATAATTAATTCTCATTAATTGGTAGGGATGATAATAAGAGAAAATGCATTATACAACTTATAATTTTGCTTTCTCTAAATGACTTAGATGACTAAGAAAAGACGCGCATTCTCTACCGTTATAAATGCGATCTAATCCAGCCAAGCCAATGAATCCAGCATCACTGGAATGTCATTACCGTCGACTTAATAATTCTCCCAGAATAGTTCCACGCGAATTACACAGCACCAGCTATGCAGGCCGAACTGGCCGAGCCCGGTAGTTAATAACGCACGCGGCGCACGCTCTCCTCCTTCGTTCTCTTCGTCCCGGGCGAACGAGCGCGAGGCAACCCATGCCCGACACGGCGACACCCCTCTCAATTCCCGACCCCGCACCCGCCGCTCGTCGCCGGTCTCCGTCACCGGAGCGAGCAGCTCGGCGGTTTCGCTCACGGACTCGATCCCCTCCGCCAGAGCCCGCCGCGGCCGGGGCCGCGCTAGTCGCGCGCCCCGGCTTCTCCTCCCGGAGATCCATCCGGGTAATAATTCTTCTCTCTCCCTCCTGGTGTCCCTGGACTCGATCGGCTTCGCGCTCACCTAATCCGCGGCAAGAGGAGTTGATCAGAGCAGTCGCGGGATTCCGCGGCCGGTTCCTACCTTTGCTGGATTAGCCGTGAATTTTCCCTACCGTTTTCTCGCGCAATTGGTGTCGGTACGGTTGGCTCTTCCGCTGACGCTTGCGTTCGCGCCGGTGGGGTGGTCGTTTGGTGGTGACGGATTGCGCTGGGAGAGTATTGGAAACGGTGGGGAGGGAGCGCAACTGTTGGAGATTCATCGTCATTTCTCTCTGTCCGCGTGTCGGTTCCGTGCTCCTACGATTCGATGGATATCACCTGCAGTAGCTTATCCCATTTCTTCTCGCTCTGTAGAAATTCCATCGTGCCAGTTCGTCGGAAAGCATGATTTCATTCATTCATTGTTTGGTTGCTGTGTTTTTTGCCGTAAATTGTTTGTGGCTAGCTTGTCAAGGGGACGGAAGGTTAAGCGGGTGTTTTGTTTATAGAATTTTTTGTGGGGGCGCTGCGCATCACTGTCAGATAAGCTTGCAATTGTGGCACCCTACGAGTTACTGCGAGATCAGTGGTGATAGATTCGACCTTTTTTGAAATAATTGTCTCCCTTCTCTCGGAAGGGATTTTTAATAGCTTGTACTTCTTCCCGGCTGTGAATTCATTAGCTGGGTGCATTTCCTTCGTATTCAGTAGTTACTACATTTGTTGAGTAGGCAACTCCTAGACTTTGAAAAGTCTGAATTCTCTTGTGGCCTGATCTCTCTTGTTATTTTTTCTTTGTTTTGCTTATATATAGGATTGGCAAGTAAACTTGTAAACATGAACCTTTTCTGCTCTAATGCATAATAAAGTCTGCTGGGTCAGAAGAATTTGATGGATGGGAGCCCAGTTAAAGTTTACTTTTGGATTCATATTTATTGGCTAGTATGGTGTTGAATCAAGGATAGCTGATTATTTTAAATGTTCTTGCCATGTCAACTCCATTACTTCCAAAGTCACGTCTCCACTAATTATACGTACATCAGTAACAAACAGCTTAAGCGGAGGATTGTTTGGGTGGTGCTGCTTTTGGTTACGGCGATGCTCCATGCTTAGGCTCCTAGGTGGTTTGTTCGTATTCAGGGTTTTGCGCAGTTTTCCTTGAATAAACCGTGGTTTGTATGATTTTTTGCCTAGTTTTCCTCATAAACCGGGTAGCCTACCCCAACTTGTTTGGGAAAAAAGGCTTTGTTGTTGTTGTTGTTGTTGTTGTTGTTGTTGTTGTTCCTCATAAACCGGGTCAATTCTCTCTTCTTGAATGAATTGCGGGTGCTCTTTGAGGTGTTCCTAAAAAGAGTAACAAACAGCTCAATATTTCGTTGGTTACATTGATGTCAATACTCTGCTAACTATCATGGTATTAATCTACCATTAGTGCCAGAGCTAGTTTCCTCATTCCTGGAAGTAACATAACTGCTTGTGGCAGTGACCTGGGAAAAACACTTGGTTTTGCAGAAAAGCTGATTATTGCTGTTAAACACCTACATATCTGAGTCTTCTCTAACCGGGATTGGTTTAGCTCAGTAATCTTTGCGGATTCCGAGTAGAATTATTTTTTATCGTCTTCTTAGAAATTCTGCGGTCATGTAGTTTTTAGAAGGGATTCAACACCTGAGATACAATGTTAATCAATTGCTTGTGGTAAATAAGTTGGGAACTTTGTACATAGTACTTGATCACATTTGTATGGTTGTTGAAGATCCATATTACAGCTCACTAGTTATTGTTGTTGAAGATCCTTAAAATTTGTAGTAATTAAATCGTTTTCCTGTTAGTTTTTCGTGAAATAAATCTTTTTTTCTGGTATCATGGGTGTACTCATTCATATATTTGTTCACGGACACTCAGTGTTTCTATTACTGTCATGTACATGACAGAAGTCCGTTTTATTAGTCGGCTTTTCGCTGACTAGTGTATGTTTTGTTAACTTGCAGGATTGATAATAATGGGAGAAAACAAATGGATGGGAAAAAGATGGGAGGACATGGAAACTGATGTCCTCGTGAAGATATTTAAGGAGCTAAACTTGGTTGAGCTGTCACCAGTGTCTCAAGTTTGTCGCTTATGGCGTTTAGCCTGTTCAGATCCACTTATATGGGGCACTCTTGACTTTGGACTGCTAAAATCCAACTTCATTCAAACAAGAGCATCTCCATATATTTGGGTTGATGATAGGTCTGACAAGAGACTTTCAAAAATACTACGGGTGGCAATGGCAATTAGCCGTGGAAGTGTTAATTGTATAATATTCCATTACAATCTGTACATGAAAGATGAACACCTGGATTACATTTCACAAAGGTAACTACTCTTTGCTAGCTAGTACTACGTTTTATGGCTGTTCTGTTTGTATTTCTATCCTGTATATGGCTGTATGACATGTAGTTTCATATTAAAATCTGCCAACTTTATTTTCAGCACCTTAGTCAAGGCTTTGTGTGCAGATGTATTGTAGCAGTGGGTCTTTTATCTCGAGCACACACTAAAGTGTGTGTAATTTGTATTAGCAAACGGGGACCGAAATGGTTCCAGTACAGCCCACAGCGGAAAAGAAGACAAGTGAAAAAGAAAAGAAAGCGAAACGAAAACAGCCCTAAGCTAAGCTATCTACAAGAGCAAGCTTTTAGGTGTCTTGTAGCAGTGGGTCTTAATGAGCTTTATAGTTAAAACAATCTTTAGACATTAAATTGGTGACCGGATTAAATATTATTTCCTTAAATCTTCATGTCATGCACTCAGTTTTACACATTAGGATATCTTCTACTCCCTCTGTGGCTTGCCAAAACGTCTTATATTAGGGGACAGAGGGAGTATTTTATAGCCATGCAATTTATTATAGGTCCAAGGAATGTTGTTTGAGGACTTTTTAAGTTGAATCGACTCTTGGTTTTTGCTATCGTTACTCATATCTTGACAATGCTCTTGACGCTTACGTTTATGGTGCGTCATTGTAAACTGAGGAATACTAACAGTAAATAGTTATGTACTTTCAGGTCTCCTCACCTAAAGCGATTGGTTATGCCAGCATGGAACCGCATTTCAAGAATGGGAATATGCCTAGCTATTCAAAGGTGGGAAGAGCTGGAGTCCTTAACTATGCCCACCATAGGTTATCCTCCATATATCATGGAGGAGTTAGCCAGGAGATGCAAGAATTTTAAAGAACTCAAGGTCATGGGTTCATTTGATCTCCTATTTGCTTCAGCAGTTACCACCTACCTTCCGAAGCTGAAAGTCTTGAGCCTCCGTTGCTCAAAAGTGACGATGGGTGCCCTGCTATGTGTTCTGAACTCATTGGAACATCTTGAGGTTCTCAATATATCCCACTGCCTGCTGTTTGAGATCGCGACAAATGGGCGGAGGCAAGTGATTCATGAATTAGATGACAAAACTCTTGAGAGAGCTTCCCAGTTGCGGGAGTTCCACCACTGCCAGAGCAGAGAATGTCTCACATGCCAGCGGATGATGCTGGATGAAGGTATATTGCGGTGGTATAGATATGAGGATTGGTTCTGGAGACGGGATGAGGTGAGCTCGCTTGATCTGAAAGATTATGGGAGGTTGTTTGGTGCACAGTGTGAGATGTTGACATCGGTTGATTAGAAGCTAATCGGGAAATAAAACCTGCCTCCTCATTTTAGACGCTTGTGATGACGTGCCAGCCATGTGCAGATCATAGCAAAGGATGGGTAAGCTGTAACCCTAGAGAAATAATGGAAATAATAATGTGCATGGATGGTGCTGTGAGTAGCTTGTGCTGTAAATGGTGGATAATCTGTCTTGTTTGAAGGTGGTGTGCACCTGTATGGGGCCCAGAATGTAAAACTCAGAACCATATGCTTTCGAGTGATCTTTGCATTGGACGTGGATTTCTATTCCCAATTTCCCAGGTTGTCTGTATTGGAAAGTAAACGCGAGATGGATGTGTCTTTTTCCAGAGAAATTCCTGTGAAATTGATGTGCTCCAAGCTGGTCCTGCTTCCATTGGGGCCTTTATTGATTCGAAGATGTTTTCTTCCAACGTGTTTTGTTGTTTGAGCTAGATTCCTATTGTGAGGTAGCATGTCGTGGTCTTTCTGCCTGCCTTTTGCCTGAGGCTATGTCAGTGGAGCCGTTGAATTGTGATATCTTAGACTAGTGAATTAGTGAGATGTCATCCTTTATTCGGAAAAGAAATGAGAAAGTCGCCATCGCTATCAATAATAAACTATACTCCTTTCATCCACAAACATGGCGCACCCGTTTTTCGAGATTCAACCATGACCATTAGTTTGGTCAACAAAACATGGGTTAAGTGTTGAATATGTACTCAAGTAAAGCTTATAACATTTTCTCATGTATTGTCTGTCAATATTGATGGCCAAAATTCAGAAATAGGGCCATCGCTATCAATAATAAACTATACTCCATTCATCCACAAAGTAGCGCAGCCGTTTTTCGTGATTCAACCTTGACCATTATTTTGGTCAACAAAACATGGGTTAAGTGTTGAATATGTACTCAAGTAAAGCTTATAACATTCTTATGTATTCTCTGTCAATATTGATGGTCAAAATTCAGAAATAGGGCGCCATATAGTTATGGACAGAGGATTGGTTCGCTTAAGTCACATAAAAAACATGGTTGATAGTCAATGAGAAAAGGGAGGAGCAGATCACAGTGTTCATCAGCGTAGCTATGCAAAAAAGAGAAAGACAAATGAAAAATACGTTTCCCTCGGGTGCAGGCGTGCAGCCCGGACAGCACCCGTGGCTCGGCTGACCGGCCGGCCTAGCTAGCTGCTGCTGGTTTTATTCATTTCGGGTGTAAGGGTCGCCGGCTACACTATTCATACTAAATTTGTCTTTATTTTCTCGATACTCCTTACGAATTGAGGCCTGAATTTTTTTGCAGGTGATACATATGTTGTGAACATTCACACTTTTTCGTAATTATTTTTGAAACATTTAAAATTATTTTTTTCATAGGTAGCACGGGGAGCATCTAAAGGGGTGGTAGGACTATATATTCCCTCTGGCCGCGCACTCGCACCGACGGTTCGACTGACTCTCGAAGAAGGGAAATATGACTTTTTATTGCCTCTATAAAAACCATTTCTTCCCTATTAAAAATAACTTTCTAGATTTACTCTCTCCTCTATTGTTGAACCTTAAACCTTGATTTCTCTTGATTTCCCCAACCAAATCTCAAAATCTGAGGGAAGAGAAAGAGGTAATCTAGATTACAAATCCTACCAAGCAAAGTTTGATTCCCCATGGTTTCCTTAGTTGTGCTTGTTACTTGTCGTGTCTCGGCGGACGGACACCGGGACTAAAGGATGCCCCTTTTTAGGTTCGGCATGGGGTGCGAAGGAGGCTTCGTAACGTTGCTTCCGGGTGAAGGAGGAAGAACTCTCCTCTCCGTAACGTTGTTTCCGGGTGAAGGAGGAAGAACTCAACGAAGATCGGCACGGGGCATGAAGGAGGCTTCGTAACGTTACTTCCTCTTGCGATTCCCAACGGGCTGTGTAGGCCGCATCACTGCTCAACCTTTTGTTGGCCTTGGAGGCTCCGCGTTACCTCTGGTGTAAACAAAGAGTTGTGCAACCTTCTGTTGCGCCTGAGAGGCTGGTCCGTGGTTCCGGGCCCAATCCTTGAGGTTTTGACCCGCAAATTCTGAATTCCACAAATTGAACCAAGGGTAGGCTCTGTCTTTACGTAGGATGGTTAATTAGTGGGTGCAAATATTTGTTTGTGTGCATGATTTGATTCATCGCGTTACCTTCTGAAGCATCCCCCTCTTAATAGTCTGACTCTCCTAGCAACTCGTTAAAAAATTGCCGAGAAGCGTCTATCTTTACCATTTGCATGGGGGTGGGGGGGGGGGGGGGGTGTTCCAACCATAATTCTATCTTCGAGATGTGTCGAAACAATATCGTAAAGCTTTAAACACATTGTTAGACCGCTTCGTGTTATCCTTAACAACAAAACCATTTAGGAGGGATTTTCCCTTTCAACCCAACCAATGGCTTTGATTCCGAAGTTTGGTAGAGAAAGTGGCCTCAAAGCATTTGGACTTTTGGAGTTCTAGCGTCATCCTTATTTGGCAAAAGAATGATACAAGCTCGGTTTATGCTAGAGGTGTGTGCTCTTTACCCGTAAAATCGGAGAAGAGGTCCATGATTTTGGGGTTGGTGATTGTCGAGGTGTTAACTCGGCAAATCCCATGGTTAGGCACCTAGGGTTGAGATCGGGAGAGAGATTTGATAGCGCTGGTAGTAACTACGGCTGACAAGCAAGGTTTACCCAGGTCCAGGCCCCCGGAGGGTAACACCCTACTTCCTGCTTGTCTGATTATTGATGGTTGTGAACAATGGAGCTACAATGGGCTCCCGACGAGATGTCGATCTCGCTAGGGTTTTGATAGCTGTAGTATCGCGTGTCCCGGATCGGCGGCCCTCCCAGCCTTTATATAGGAGGCTGGGTCTCGGGGATTCGCAACCGACTAGGTTTACAAGTAAGATAAGTTCGAACCGACCTAATCTACGCTTGACTTGCAACGTACTCCTTTTTCCTGGGCCTCAGTCTTGGTTCCTTGATGGGCCTTCATGCGGGTCTTGACCTTATACGTGCACCAGGTACCCTCATAGTGGGGCACCCGAAGGGTAGGCCCACTTCAGTAGCCCCCGAGTGCCTGGCTGACTCGAAGATTCAGGCAGAGACTCCTCCGTAAGTGCACGTCTTGAACCATTTGTCTTGCTTGTGTGCTTTAGACGACAACATCTCGACTGGTCTATTTTGCAGGTTTTTGCGTGATAATATTCGTAGAGTTGGTAATAAGTCAACTGATGCTTTGCATATAACTTTGATGCCTTTATGACAGTTTTAGGGATAATGGCATAGTAGGCCTGGTACACTCGACGGATCGGGACCAGCTAACTGCTTTTGGGCAAAACCTTACTAGCCTACATCAAGTTCGAGTCCCCAGACGCGAACCCGGAACACGCTGGCTAGGTCTGACTTAGGCCACGGAGGTCTTATAGAGTCGACCTGCAGCATAACTTTGTGGGTACCTAACGCTCAAAACTTTTTAGAGATTTCGCGACCAAAACCATGGACCTCGGGCTAGCAGAGTGTTCATCTTCATGAAGTCGTCAAGAATTTCTTGCTCGAAAAAAGGACCACCGAGGTGGTGACATTACATGATGGGGAGAGAAATGTCAGGATGGGGGAGAAGGTACATCCAAAGAGGGATAGGAAATATGTCGTTAGTATTTATAGTTTATGGTGGTCAGTAATAAATCGTAGTGTCGTTGTGTTTGATTATTGATATTTATTTTTGCGGAAACGTTTTGACGCACGCGCGTGGAAATATTTTTACTTTTTGTTGTCGTCAATGGCAGCTTTTTCCGCATTGATGCTAGTTGTGTGCCCGCTCCCTAACCACTGTGGAGAGCGTTGATGACAACTCGTGGAAGCGTGTCTCAAAATGGTTTAGGTTTCTAAATTCCTCACTCATGAAAAAAGATGATGACTTTTGATTTTGATTCCCGGACATTAGCAAGGGAGAGGGTTTTACGTCATGATTTTAGGATAAGGCAATTCTCTTTATGGCGGCAATGAGCCCATTTGCACGGTTTAAAATATGACGGGACAAATCCAAGGGCCATGATGCGGCTGCATGGGTTGATTTGCGTTGTCTTGTTCAAAACGGGCAAGGCGAGAAATAGTGGCAATGGAGATAGGACACCTAATCCAAAACGAAATGAGTGAGACAATGGGTACATGAATCTTTTAAAACGTTTGATGTTGTCGTGCTCGTGAAAATATGGTCATCTCCATTTTCTCAGCGTGGTCAAGGAGGAGAAATGTCAATATGCAAGTTGAGGGACCGAAAAGAAACATATAACAGTCACCAATCAACACGATACTATAGTACCCTAAAATAAGATGAAGAAATATTCCCGGGATCCCGGATCCCTATGCATCATCACAACTCACAAGCACGAACTCAACGTAGCGGATTTGAGTTCCTACTCATCTCCGAGACCGGATTCGCCGCAGAAGTCACGCGCGTGTGTATTGGAAGGTTCCGTCTCGAGGACTCCGCCACAGTCCCTGACTGGTGGGCTCCACCAACTTTGACCCACCGTCAGAGTTTCTCACCCACACGGCCACACCCAACCCCTATAAACTCGGAGATATTTCCCCACCTCCTCCTCCGCTTGAGATCGAAGGCCGCCAAAAGACCAGAGTACCCCTCAGCCTCCGTAGCCCAAACCCCTCTCGCGTTTAGCAGCAGGCCGCGCAGGCCGCGATGGCGGTGGCGGAGCTCTGGGAGACGCTGAGGCAGGCGATTGTGGAGTACACGGGGCTGTCCCCGACGGCCTTCTTCACCGCCGTGGCGGTCGCCGCCGCGCTGTACCATGTCGTGTCGGGGATCTTCGCGCCGCCGCTGCGCGAGGAGCCCGAGGCGGAGCCGCTCCCGCCGCCCGTGCAGCTTGGTGAGGTCGGCGAGGAGGACCTCAGGCAGTACGACGGGACCGACCCCAAGAAGCCCCTCCTCATGGCCATCAAGGGCCAGATCTATGACGTCACCCAGAGCAGGTATCCCCCTTGGCCGAAACCCTGACTTTAACTTTGCAATAGTTGCACTTATGCTCCGATTTCCGGATGTGCTTGATCGTATGCTCTGTAGCTAACAATCGCCTACTATGTTGATGATAACCCCCCCTAGTTCGCGCTAGTTCTATCATATGCCCCCCTTGTGTCACTGACATGTGGGACCGGACCCCACATGTCAGTGACACAAAGGGGGCATATGATAGAAGCCACGTCAACTGGGGGGGTTATCATCAATTTTGCCGCCTATTAAGTCCTTTTGAATGTTCGTAGCATATATGGTTGGTAGTAGACCAGTTGACTGGTTTACTAGTATTTGTTTGACTGAATCTGTTGCATGACTTATTGTATTTGGGGCTTCACCATCGAGTAGGGTCAAAAGAGGCGTGGTATGCAGGATTTAATGGTTAGCATAGTTGGATGAGACGGTGGATTATTTTCAGGGAATTATGGAGCTGGCACTCCAAATAATTAAGGACTCAAATGTTGGCAAAATCGAAGAACGGTACTAATTGGTAATAAAATCTCTTACCAAAACAAGAACAACACGCCCAAAATCTGTTACAAACCGGTTATAATTCTAGGTAAGCGACAAAATCAAGCAGAAGACGACAAATTGGTTAGGTCTTTTCTCTAGTGAGGCGGCGCGCAATTGAGTTAGGGTTAGGTTTTTGGCTCACCATGCTCTCTGACTGTCGGCCATACTGTCCGGCTCACTGGACCGTTAGGCAATTGGTGGATGACTGGTAACAAGAAACAACTATGTGTTACTTCTTTTGGTTTGTGTCGACGGATTGGAGGGAGACGGTTGAGTGGAGATGCTGCCGGCCCGGCAGCGTAAACAGCTGGGGTGGATGCAGTTATGCTGCAGAGAAAGAAAACGAATGGAAGCAGTAGCTGTATGCCTGTATGGTTGATGCATTATTAACGTCAGTTGTGTAATAGTTAACGAGGGTTGCTTTATCATGATCTGTGTACTCAGTGAGTGTATTTTGTATCAGTTGACTGCATGTGAAAAGAAGAAAAACGCTAGTACTATATATAAAAGAAGACAGATGGTAGGATGCTTTGGATTATTTAGATATCAAGGTTCATGTTCATAATCATAAAACGGAAAACTATCGATTTGGCGCTTGGAGCTTATGGTCGTTTAGTCACATCTTTATAATAAAGTTCTGTGGTATTGCTTTGATATGGATTGTTGATTCGTTCATTAGTATGCACTTTTGAAGTCAGATACCTGAAGAGTTGTACTTGATTTTGATTTTGACATTATTCTAGAATGGAGCAATGGATGTGCAAACTTTTTTTTTATAGATCAGATACCCGGAGACTTACATGCTAGAAGGAAGTTGGGTCACAGAAAGAGATCCTGGTTCTGTTCTTAAAATCAAACTACATGTTAACAACTAGGAGTGGTAAAACATAGAAGATCATTGTCTTGATGCGTAACTATAGAGTTCTGATTTCGTGGATGTGGCCAGGAAGGTGAAAAGGAAGCAAGGGCTCTTTCCTTAGGTGTTAGGTATTCAATGCTTAAAACAACTGGAAGAATTGTATTAAGTTGTTCTTGACCTTTGCATATTTTATGTGTTGTTTTTATGGTTAGGTTGAATAATGCAAGAAGATATTTGCTTCTCTTCTTTATCCTGTTATGCAAGATGTAGTTGTTGGTGGAGCACACATATCTTGTGGTAGGAGGGGACATTATTATAACTATATATAGCAACCGTAGCTTTAAGAGCATCTTTATCGCGGATGCTAAGAGAGAGGGGTTCACATCATGTTGGGCCCCATGCCTTGGACGGCAGCTAAGGATTGAAGCAGTTGTCATTATGGCTGATGGACCAGCAGGAGATGCTATGCCTAGAGCCTGCAATGCGCCATTTGATTTGTGAACCTCATGTGTGACCAAATTTAGGTAGCCTACTACTCCGTACTTCTACACATGTCCTAAGGATGGGCTAGAAATAGGTAGAGAGATCTTAGTGGCATCCGCCTTAGCACAATCTTGGCACTAACGTTGGAGATATCCTAACTAGCATTATGTGTGCACTTTCCGATTGATACTTTTTGTTGAGAGTTGTCCATCGTATATTGTAAGTCATCATATATTCATTCATGTATATGTTATGATTTTCTCACCAGTTGTATTAGAAATATTTTATGAGCTCCCATGTATTAACTACCTTTTTTTACATTCATGTCTGTGCAGAATGTTTTATGGGCCTGGTGGACCTTACGCCCTATTTGCTGGCAAAGATGCCAGCAGAGCTCTAGCCAAGATGTCTTTCGAGCCCCAGGACCTGAACGGTGACCTCACTGGCCTCGGGCCATTCGAGATCGATGCACTGCAAGACTGGGAATACAAGTTCATGAGCAAGTACGTGAAGGTCGGCACCATCAAGAAGGCAGCTCCCGCGGAAGAGGGCAACACAAGCACATCCCCCGAAACAACCGAAACCACCACCGCTGAGGCAGAGCCTGAGAAGGCACCCGCAACCGAAGACAAGCCGAGGGAGGCGAGCTTGGAGGAGGCCAAAGAGGAGGAAGCCACAGCTGACGTAGCAGGTGCCAAAGAAAGTTAGAGAAGTAATCCCTTGTCCAGGCAATAAATCTGTGTCATTCCGTTATGTAAATTGTACCAGCACACTGGACCTGGGGATAGTGCTGGTGCGATGTCAATGTTAGTCGGTACCGGGGTGCTGGATATTACTGGGGTGGCGGGGTGTGCCTCCCCTTTGTTAAGGCGCCTATTGATACTCTTGGGCGAATAATATAGCTGCTGTCTAAAGTATTCCTGGCTTTGCTTTTTACATGCTATATTCGCTTGCAAATCCGTCCTCCAATCAGTAGGTAAATCAAGCAGTAGTTGCATCCAGTGTACGTGATCTACCTGCCTCTGCCTCTTCTTAGCCTTGAACTATTTTAACGGTCAATACAGTTCTTTTTTTAAGGGAAAAAACGGTCAATATAGTTCTATGTGTACCTCTAGAATAGCTAATTATTACCTCAAATCTCCTAAGCTGGTTGCTGAGCTGTGTTTTGAATAAGAAATCCTCTGTATATTATCATAATCTCAATACTAGCAAAGGCAAGCTGGAGCTTACAGCTTAATCAACTACTCAACTTGACATTATTTATGGTATGCTTTCGTTTAGTCCCACATCGCCCAGCCACAGAGCAATGAGGAGGAGACGCAGTATAAATTCCCAGGTTACGGAGCTTCCACAGGGAGAGCTGTGCT
The DNA here is from genome assembly GCA_947311845.1 of Poa pratensis. Classification (NCBI taxonomy): domain Eukaryota; kingdom Viridiplantae; phylum Streptophyta; class Magnoliopsida; order Poales; family Poaceae; genus Poa; species Poa pratensis. The sequence continues at coordinate 10,780,049 of CAMZMU010000060.1, read as the reverse complement.
GTTGTGTGGTCAAATCTGATGATTAACAAGGCTACGGCACTGAGGCACTGCAAACACCCGAGATAAGCTTAACCAAGCTGTCGCAAGTTTGCAGTCCTCGATGTCGTAGTTTTGTTTTTTCATCTTATTTTTGCAGTACCTGGGTTCAGCGCCCACCAATGTAAAGCTTACATTTGTTTCCGACAAATAGGGGTGAAAATGGTACGGATTATTTCCAACCGACCGACCGGAGACTCACGGAAGTTAAATACGGATTCGGTCGGATAGTTGCCGATACAGTCATGGATACGGATAGTAGTCACGGATACGGAAAAGGATCCGGTTTTGCTAATATCCGTCCGCACCCAAAGATACACCGTATTTCACGGTTATATCCGGCAACTAATACCTCAAACCTCAGTTGACCGAGTGTTGGAAAAGATGAAACTTATCTTTAGAAAAATGTTGTCCAGGCACGTCATTTAAGAGAAAAATTAAGTAGACACTGATAGTATGAGTTATTAAAAATTCTCTCTTTTAGAATATTATAATACATACATGTAATTTGGAGTAGGTTGGTTCATAATAATTTCTATATATCGGTCCTTTTCAAATCGACATCCGACAAAATGTTTATCCGCAGCCGAACCGTATGCGTCCCGTATTTGATCCATATAATCTGTAGGATCCGACCCCGTATTCGTATTCGCACACTATTCGCTCTGACTCCGTATCCGGAAAAATATGGTCATGGACATGGTTTTACTACTATTCGACCGTATCCGCTCCGTTTTCACCCCTACTGACAAAGCTTTCGTCCGAACTCAAAACCACCCGACGGCCGCTTGTTGAGAATATATTAGCACAAACGATGATGGCGAGCAGCGCCCGATCTAGCCACGACGGCCTGATCGATATGGCCATATGGGTAACAGAGGACTCAAACGTGAGGGAGAAGGAGACTGGTCTTGACTGATTGCTGTCTATCCAGTTGGACAACATAAGACAGACCCACCCAATGACCCCACTAAGAAAGATGATAATAACTGGTCCAACAATAACAATAGAGTAATAACGAAGTAATGATTTTTTCGAAGTGAGACAATGCCGTAAACATCTGCAATTTCTTTCCATTAAGACACGGCCAAATTGCCGGACACCAAAGAGGTTACAGAATTAGGATAGTGCGATGTCCAAAAACAAATGCCATCAAGAGCTAAACTTACACCCAAAGCCGCTAGCTCATGAGCCGGCTTATTACAACCCTTAGGGGTAGTACACCACACATGCCTCAGTAAAGTTTATACGAAGCTGATATTTTAAGTCAGTCAAGCGAATTCCCATCGGTCCCAGGTCATAATCTGAGGAGCTGAGAGCAGCTTTCAGGTTGGTGCAATCTGTTAAAAAATAACCCTTCCAACACCCAGCTGATCTGCTAGATGAATAGCATTAGAGAGTGCCATCGCCTCGGCATGGAACGCATCAGCCATACTCTGCAAGGATCCCGCAGCTGCGAAACGGATCTATGCTTTTAAACAGATCATCTCGGCATGAAATGAAACGCATCAGCCGATATTTTCCAACACCCAATCATCTCGGAACATGGAGTCATGGACGTTTTTTCTCTCTCGACAAAATAGTCAGGCGTGCGACGAGACGTGGTGCTTTTGGTCATATCTTGGGCCAGCCCAGGTAACCCAGCCTAAATATATCAGCCCAATTAAACAGATCACGAACGCACCCAGCCGTGCTATCGTTTTAGTCCCACCTCGCTCGGCGAGACCGCGAGGGCGTGGAGGCGTGCTATATAAGCAGACCCACGGCAACGATTTCAAGCATACCTTTCTCGGCCTTTTGGCTAAGATCAAGTGTAGTATCTGTTCTTATCAGTTTAATATCTGATATGTGGGCTAAATGTTTTATGGGGGAGGACCCACCACAATAGCTTGCTACTGGGGCCCTCATGTGTCCCCCAGGCGTTGCACTGCTGCCTGGGCCCGGCGCACCCCAACCAATTCAATTCTTAAACAGGTTTCTTATTTAATGATATTAGGACTAGCCGTCAGAGTTGAACAGGAAGAGACTTTTAGTTTCAGTTGGGCGGTAGCTTTCGTTGGATCATCGAATGGCTTCTTGCTCTGCTCTGACCGCCGTCACCCTCCCTTCCGCCGCCGCGGCGACCACCGGCCGGCCGCGCGCGACAGCGTCCTTGCGTCGGCCCGGGGGTCGCGGCCAGCGGGTCTCTGGCGTCGTGCGGTGTAGCGCCGCCCCGGGCGGCCTCGGGATCTCGGGGAAACGTGAGCTCTCTGTTCTGAAACTAGATTGTCGCTTGCGATTCGCTTGGAAACCTGACTTGCTTTTCTCCGGTTGTATGCGTGGCAGTGACGGAGCTCTGGCAGGCGGCGAGGGGTGCGCCTCCGGGGACCGTGCTCGCCGCCGTGGCTGCCGCCGCGGTGATCTACAAGGTGGTGTCCGGCCTCCTCACTCCGCCGACTCCGCCACCGCAGCGACGGCTGGAGGTGGTTGATGACGCGCTGCCCCCAGCTCCCGAGCCAGTGGAGGTGGGCGAGATCACGGCGGACGAGCTGCGGAAGTACGACGGGTCTGACCCGGAGAAGCCGCTTCTCATGGCCATCAAGGGGCAGATCTACGACGTCTCCCAGAGCAGGTCGACTTCCTTTAGCTATGGCCCCAATAAACCATCGTTTTCGGCTCTGCTGTTTGACTTCAGACTTTGTCAGCTGTCACAGCTAAATCATTCAGAGTTTTGCTGTGATCAGCCGATCAATGCTATCACTTACTCGTTATTACAACCGTGGCTCTGTACGTTATGAGCATCACTGCTTCACTTCTTCTATGCTAGTACTAAGTACTAACTAACATATTTGTCTACTATTCTGAATTCATGAACGCAATGCCAAAGTTTTTGACGAGTCTAACATAGAAAGGTTTAATGGCCTTTGTGTTAAAAGTTATTCAGCCACTAGCTCATGAGATGTTTGACGGACATTCCAATATGCATATAAAATGTACATACTGTAGTAGCTTCTGAAATCTGATCCCTTGCATAGAGCTTCTATGCTGTTGGTATGTTTGCAGGGATGTGTGGGTTAAATTGTTGCTTGTTCACTATTTATAAGTTGTGGGTTCATGTTCAATTATTGATCCCTATTCCATAGATATTATCTTTGTACTCATATCATTTGAGTTGAGGCTTTGGTGAACTGTGATGTATCAAATAAGGATAATTGCATGCATAATTACATGTACTCTATTTGTGTAGTGGCATCAGCAAGATTCGAATATTTGTAAACCTTTGCTGAACTCAACCTTTGACATTGATCTGCATCACGTTTTGCCTATTTCTGATTTAGTTTGCTATTATGCAGAATGTTCTATGGGCCTGGTGGACCATATGCATTGTTTGCTGGTAAAGATGCCAGTAGGGCATTGGCCAAGATGTCCTTTGAGCCGCAAGATCTAACGGGTGATGTATCTGGCCTTGGTCCATTTGAGCTCAGTGCCTTGCAGGACTGGGAGTACAAGTTCGTTAGCAAGTATGTAAAGGTAGGAAGCATCAAAACAACAGGACTCGTAGAAGAGGGTAATGTTAGCACTACCTCTGAAATACAGGATGAATCTGCTGCGGGGAAATTGAATGGAGAGAAAGCTTGATGAGAAAGGAAGAAATGGAGGTTATTGCTTTTGACGGCTCCTGAGAGGGCAACTAGATGCCGCGTAGCTGATACAGTGACACTACATGCATCTTGACAGGAATTCACAGATGTACTGTAAACTTGTGTAATTAGAAGCTTAATTGTAACATGAAGCATGAGATATCGAATTATTGAATTTGAAGCGGATGATGTCTCATTGCTGCACTCTGAGAGAATGCTGTTGATTTTCCTTGTCAAGAACATGGTGCCATATTATTAGTTAGATGCCTTGATAGTTGTTGCCGTGTTGATCTTCCTTGTCAAGAACACGCTCAATCATCGGATATCTACCTTATTGAAGAGCAGCTGGTAGTTGGAGAGCCTTTGATATTTGTTCTCATGTTACAAACTTAATTATTTGCTCAACATTCTTTTGGTGTGCCGTCTTGTGTTGATCATGCGACTACTGGACCATGATACTAGTACCGCTTCATATGAGGTTTTCCGTGCATGCTAATATCTGGTGGGTCTGATTCAACAGTTACTGATCATAGGAAATAAAAACAAGCAGCACCGCGCTAGAGGGAACATTATCAGCAGCACGAATAATGCCATTCAGACTTGCATTCTAGCAAGTATCTGTCGCACTTGGTTTGAGAAATGCTTCGTAGAGAGGGCTAGAAGCTATATAATTTTATCGAACCAAAGCCAGATAAATGCTAATCACATTATCGTTTGCACAACTCACATAAAATAGTTGTTTTATGAGATCTCGATGCTCAGCTATACTAATCACTTTAACGAGGTTCCAGGATACAGTGATGATTGCTCAATGAAGAACCAATCAGGAGTTGTTTCTGTTATGTTACCTGTCAAGGTTACGTAGACGGCCCTTGGCCAACCTAAAGAACGTTTTCGTTCATCACAGCCTCTCTGGGCCTATGTCACACGCAATATCATTAAGTCAACTGCGTTCATCACCACCACCATGTGCATGCCAAGGCTGTTCGGTTGCATAGGAAGTTGATGCCTGTTGGTCTTTACCTTTTCTCGTTGCCTTCTTCGCTGAGGTGAGACATGACAACTGACATACAAGAGCAAATTATTCTTTTTGGATATTTGAGTGTTTGGTATTATTTGAAGTGGCTAAATGGCATTCTAACATCAACAGTCCAACAACCACGCATGATATTACTTAGTATGGAATGCAAGCAGCTAACAGACTAACAGATGCTGAACTGCTTTCCTTTGCCATCCGGTGTGAAACGCAAGCAGCTAGCAGCCTAGCAGATGGAAGTAGTAGCAGTAGAGTCTAAGAAAGAGCAAAAATATTGGTAGAATGATAAGCCCCACCAACAGTAAAATGATTCTTGGCGAGCAGGGAACTTCCGTGGCATGATCTCTTGATGTGTTTGTTCTATCACACCCTTCCTACTTCCAACTGCAGTAGGATGATCTCAACTTTGACAAATATGCAGCAACACAGTTGTTTGCGCACATAAGAAGATGGGAAAGTCAAAGGCCAATGGAAAATGTGCTGTGGATGGGTGCATGCATTTTTCAATTCCCAAGTTTTATTTTTCTCTGGTTGCAGGGCAAGAAATTTCACACGCATATCAATTGCGCTGGATCTAAAATACGGAGGACCAAAAACATGTAGAACTACAATGCTATCAATATCTATCAATTAATGGGTCGTGGTTGTTGTGTGAACATACTCATTAAACATGGTATTTAGGGTAGATATCGAACCCAAGTGTGAACCCCATCTTGTGTTGCCTGGTTGTTTTAGTGCGCGTATTTGGTTTGCACTTGAACAGTTTCAGTTTCATCAATATCTAGTAAAAAAAACAGAGCAATATGGACTACTTCCCTTGATGCAGCAACTAGTGCAAGTTGCAAACGCTGAGCATGGCAATGGGCATAATATGCATATGGACATTCTCGAAGAAAAGGAGATTTGAATAGCCCCATCATACCCTTGACGCCGAAGATTTTGAACATCAAAAGCATGTTTGGATAACACATAGCTCAACATCTTTAAGTGTCACGACTTGGTGCTTGTCACATGTATCAAGTCAAAAACCCGCTATTGCAAAATGCCATCTTTATCGACAAATTTGAAAACCAATGTTGTATGCTCCCTTTTTACAACATCACAAGTCTCATCCCTGAAAGGACAAGGATGTCGCCTAGGGGGGGGGGGGGGGGGGGGGGGGATAGGCGATTAAAACTTTTCTGGTTTTGGCTTGATAAATGCGGAATAAAACTAGGTGTTTTAATTTAACAAGCACACAACCTAAACAAACTAGGCTCACCTATGTGCACCAACAACTTATGCTAAACAAGACAAGTAACAAGGTGATAGCCAGATATAAGACTTCAAGCACGAAGGCTATCACAATGTAAAGTGCATAAGTAAAGAGCTCGGGTATAGAAATAACCGAGGCACGCGGAGACGATGATGTATTCCCGAGTTCCTCCTTTTTAGGGGAGTACGTCTCGTTGGAGGGGTGTGAGTTTCAAACTTAAACTCCACAATGGCATCACCCTATTCTCCGACGAACCTTGCCCAAAAGCTCGGTTCACCTTCCACTATTGGAAACCTTCAAGACGGAATCCGGAGCCTTTACAACAATCTTGAGGCACAACCCACAAAAGGACTGGGAGCTCCCAAATGACCACAAAAGGTCCCAACTAGCCACAAAAGGGCTCAAGAACACCGTCTAGGTCCAACGACCCAAGAGTAACAGGCTCACAAAGTTTCACTTCCACGAAATCTCATGGAGAGAGCAAACCGATGCAACAAAATGCAATGGCAAGAACAAAAGAAGTGCTCAAGTCCTTCACTCTCAAATTCCAACAAAGCAACAAATGCTTATGGGGGAATAAGAGAGGAAGAACAGAGAAGGAGAAACACCAAGAAATCCAAGATCAAGATCTACTAGGTTCCCCTCACTTAGAGGAGAGAAGGATTGGTGGAATTGTAGATCTAGATCTCCTCTCACTTTTCCCTCAAAGATATGCAAGAATCATGGGAGGGATTGAGAGGTAGGCAAGCTTTTCCAAAGATCAACAATGGAGGAGAGAGAGGGAAAAAACGAGCTCAAGAAGTTAGGGAACCATTGGGGAAGAAAGCCCCTTAAATAGGTTCCCTTGAAAATCTGCCCGTTGGCAGTTTTCGCGAGGGCCGGCCTTGGAGCCCGGCCAGGCCGGCCTTAAAAGGCAGGAGGCCGGCTGACCTCCAGAGACGCCCGGCCTTGGGCCTGGCCGGCCTAAAAAAGCAGGAGGCCGGCTGACCACCAGAGGGGCCCGGCCTAGGCCGGCCAACCAAAAACAGAGATAACTTCTTTAACCTCTAACTTTTGCAAGAAAACTCCAAATGGGATGAAACCAATTTTGTTGGAAAGATAGCGACAAGAGCTATCCTACAAAAAGTTTTTCATGGGAAGGTGTGGAACTTTCCTCATGGATAAACCGATAATATTTCCAAACCCGAAACACAACAAGTTTTTCATCCGGACTCCGTTTTTATGAACTAGAGCTTGATATGGAGAAGAACACAAGCTCTAAATTCTCACATGGATAAAAGCCAAATAAGAACCAAGAAAAGATGATATGCCAAGTATGCAAAGGTTTGAGCTCTCCACAAATATGCGATCAAGTTACTCACTCGAAAGCCCCCTCTTGATAGAACGATATCTATCTTATAACCCGGTCTCCGAACTAACAACATGAGACGGTAAAATAGAAACCCTATCAAGATCATACCTTTGCCTTGCACATTTTACTTGAGTTAGATGATGACGATCTTGATCTCTTCAAGTGGACCACCTTTCTTGATTACGCTTCGCTTGATGAAGATTCACATGTTGCTCCCCCATACTCTAATGTGGGAGAGCCTCTCATAGGAACATCTTCACTTGACCAATATCTCCAAAAGGGTGGCAAGCTTCAAGCATAGGATTTCTTCGAGATGCTTCTCTTGAACTTGCACTTCATAATCTTTTCTTAATATATATGATGGCTTGGAGATGAACATGAATGTTCCCTCAATCTTCTTTTCCAAACCACTCTTTACCATGTAAGCTTCTAGAGTTCAACACATGAATTCCAATCTTTTCCTATGGAAAAGATCTACAAGAATATCTCAATGCAAACATTAGTCCATAAGGATTGTCATTAATTACCAAAACCACACATGGGGGCACCATGCACTTTGAAAGGATCGTATGGCCACCTAGAGGGGGGAGGGGTGAATAGGTGCTACTCCAAATTTTAATTCTTTTTAGATTAAGGCTTGACACAAAGGTAAATTCTCTAGATATGCAACTACGGTGAATTTACCTATATGACAAGTTAACCCTAAATAAGATAAGATACAAGTAATAACTAAAGAGTAAGGAGTAACCGAACGGGAAGCACGTGGAGACAAGGATGTATTCCTGAGTTGCTCCTTTTTAGGGGAGTACGTCTCGTTGGAGGGGTGTAAGTTTCAAACTCAAGCGCCACAAATGGCCTCACCCTATTCTCCGATGAACCTCGCCCAAAAGCTCGGTTCACCTTCCACTATCGGAATCCTTCAAGGCGGAATCCGGAGCCCTTACAACACACTTGAGGCACAACCCACAAAAGGATTGGGAGCTCCCAAGCACCACGAATCTGCTACACAAAAGTAGCAAGCAAGTAAGTACAACAAGATGCCTAGATTTTCCTAGTGGAAACCCTAGGATCAAATCCCTCAAGTGAATGAGGGGGAAATGAAGAACGCTTCAGTGAAGATGTAGATCTCGGCCTTCTCCTTCAATCCTCTAAAGATCAAAGAGTTTGGGTGGAGGGATTGGGAGATCTATTAGTTTTGAGCTTTAAACAATGGTGGTCTTGCTTGGTCTAGTCGAGCTTGCTGGTTGGAGGTAGGTGGAGGGTTATTTATACCCCTTCACAAAATGTAGCCGTTGCCCTTGTCGTCACACCGGAGACTCCGGTCTAAGTGACCGGAGACTCCGGCCTACACCGGAGACTCCGACAACCTTCCGGCAAGTCTCCGGACTAAGGGCAGGAGTTGCCACCACTTGTTGCAACATCTTGATAGACCGGAGTCTTTTCTCCGGGACCAGAAACTTGGGTCCCCTGAGTCCGGAGACTCCGGCCGGAGTGAAGACTCCGGCCACTCTTCGGTAAGACTCCGGACCGAGCACAGGAGCTGCCACCACTTGACGCAACTCGAGACAAAACACCTGAGTCCGGAGACTCCGGTCCAGACACACCGGAAACTCCGGCCTGAGAATTTCCACATCAGCTTCTTCTCTTTCTTTTCTCTTAGGCGATTCGATGCACATGTAGATTTATCTATTTAAATCCTGCATCACTTAGCAACTAATTAGAGTGACGCTAGTGTTGTTGCCTAACACACAAAACAACAAGGGATATATAAAATGTTCTTTCAATCTCCCCATTTTTGGTGTTAGATGACAACACTAGGATTTGCAATAAAGTTCCAACAACAATGAACATGTTTCCAAAGACAACATGAGATGCTCCCCTAAATGTGTGCATGTAAGTAGTTTGCACTGGAATACAAATGCACAACATATAGGTTTTAGAGCAACTCCACAATATAAAGAGAAAACACGATAAATTTGCATTTATAAGACATAACAAGGTACAAGTTGAGATTATGGGATATAAATCATACCTTGTGCATAAGAGTGTAGAGATAATATCAATGCACATAGATGGTAGTCTCAACTATAGATAAATCTGAAATCCATATGTCTTACACCATAATTAAACAACATAGTTGAAAGATCGATATGTCGACTAGAGGGGGGTGATTAGGCGACTAACAAATTTTAATTCTTTTTCGATTAATTAAGTCTTGAGCAAAGTAACAAGGTTGACTAGATGTGCACTAGGTGATAGCAACCTATGTGATACAAGCAAGGTAAACAAAGTAGCGGAAGCAACAAGTAAAGGATAGAGGTAACCGCAAAGTGGAGACACGGAGATGTTTCCCGTAGTTCCTTCCCAAGGGAAGTACGTCTACGTTGGAGGAGTGTGGAGCCACCTAGGCGCTCCAATAGCACGGATGTGCTCACTCTATTCTCCGTGAGCTTCACCCGTGGGGGTTTGGCTCATTCACTATGAGGTCACCTTGATGGCGTTGACCAAGCCGGTATACAAAGGTCGGGGAACTCCACAATGAGTTGAAGCCTCCCAACAATGCCTCAGACTTCCTCCGAGACTCACAAAGGCACCTCGAGTTACAAGCAACCCAAGATGCAAGTTCCACACTATCCGTGTGGAGGGATTTGAAATTCCTTCGGTGGAGATGTAGATCTAGACCTCCTCCTTCACTCCACAAAGTATCAAGAGGTTTGGGTGGTTGGAGTGGGAGATCTTAGTAGGTTGAAGCTTTCATCAATGGAGGAGAGAGAGCATAGGAAAACTTAGTCTTCAAGTGGGGAAGAAGACCTCTTTAAATAGCTCCTCCAAAAGTGGCCGTTGCACAGCCAGAAATCCCGCGGCGGTACTACCGCCCCTGGTAAAAACAGGCCCAGCGGCGATACCGCGCTGCACAGTGATGTGAAGCACGCGCAGCGGTAGTACCGCCAGTGTGCCCGGTAGTACCGGCGCCTGGGGAAAAAATCAGCTGGGGCTCAAAAATGAGCCCCGAAGCCGATTTGACCGCCGTTTCCGACCATCCAAACAACCAAGAGCATGAAAAAGGCATTTTTAGAGAGAGATAGGGCTGTTTTAATAAAGAGTGTTGGCTTGGGATAGACAAGTAGCTGAGAAAGGAGAAGAAACTCAAGTTTGCAAAAACCAAACTTGAAGACCCAAGCTTGAGTTCTCTCCCCAAAAAGAAGTCTAAAAGACCAAATAAGATCCAAATAAAACCAACTCCTCAAAAGGAGGAGGGCGGTGGCCTAGGCCACCATGTATGAGCAATTATCAACCCAAAACCGCGAAGATATATCTTGGGTTTAAGGCCAATACTCATCGTTTAAGCACAATTTGTCACCGGAGTGACCAAATAAAGCACGAATTGTCTATGTGCGCATAATAGAAGTAGTGTTGACTCATGAGTTGAGCTACACTCCCCCTATGTCCATGCATGCATCTAAACTAGTTACGATGTCTACTATGGGTACTTGTGCAAGGCGGTCAAGCAAAGTTGCTCGCATCAATGACATTTAGTTCATTCCTCAACTCTCGAAATCTTGGTTCATCAAGGGCCTTGGTGAATATATCCGCAAGTTGATCCTTGGTTCCTACAAAAGAAAGGTCAATGTTGCCCCTCTCCACATGCTCCCGGATGAAATGATGACGAACTTCAATATGCTTCGTCTTGGCATGTTGCACGGGGTTGTGGGCGATCTTGATAGCACTTCATTATCGCACATGAGGGCACCTTGGAGAAGATAATACCATAATCCTTCATAGTTTGCACCATCCATAAGAGTTGAGCACAACAACTTGCGGCGGAGATGTACTCGGCTTCGGTGGTGGAGAGAGCAACACAATTTTGCTTCTTGGAAGACCAACACACCAAGGAGCGGCCAAGAAATTGACAACTCCCGGATGTAGACTTCCTATCCTTCTTCTCTCCGGCATAATCCGCATCCGAGTAACCCATGAGATGAAAGCTTGAACCCTTGGGATACCAAAGACCAAAGTTTGGGGTATGAAGCAAATATCGAAAGATGCGCTTAACCGCCACTAAGTGGCTCTCTTTGGGAGCCGCTTGATACCTTGCACACTTACCCACACTAAACATAATATCCGGTCTAGATGCACAAAGATAAAGCAAAGAGCCAATCATAGAGCGATAGAGTTTTTGATCGACATCGTTACCCTCGGTGTCGGTGTGGAGGTCGACGGAGGTGGACATGGGTGTCTTGTAAGTTTGAGCTCCGTCATCGTGAACCTCTTGAGCATGTCTTGGGTATATTTGGCTTGATTGATGAAGGTACCTTCCCTATATTGCTTCACTTCAAATCCTAGGAAGTACTTCAACTCCCCCATCATGGACATCTCAAATTTGCTTGTCATTAGCTTTGCAAACTCATCATTGTTAGTAGAACCAAAAATGATGTCATCTACATAGAGTTGGCATATGAAAAGATTGCCACCCACCTTCTTGGTAAAGAGGGTGGGGTCAATAACACCAACTTGGAATCCACGGTCTACAAGAAACTCTCGAAGGTGCTCATACCACGCACGTGGGGCTTGTTTAAGGCCATAGAGTGCCTTGTCGAGCTTGTAAACATGGTCCGGATGGTTGGGATCCTCAAACCCGGGAGGTTGCTTAACATATACCAACTCATTAATAGGACCATTAAGGAAAGCACTTTTAACATCCATTTGTTGCAATTTAAAGTTATGATGAGATGCATATGCAAGCAAGATGCGAATAGATTCAAGACGAGCAACGGGGGCATAGGTTTCACCGAAGTCAACACCTTCGACTTGAGAGTAGCCTTGTGCCACCAATCTTGCCTTGTTTCGAATGACAATGCCGTTCGAATCTTGCTTGTTCTTGAAGACCCATTTGGTGCCGATGACGTTCTTGCACCCATTTGGCCTTGGCACCAACTTCCACACCTTGTTGCGCTTGAAGTTATTGAGTTCTTCATGCATGGCATCAATCCAATCATGATCTTCAAGAGCTTCATACACCTTCTTGGGCTCGATGAAGGACACAAAAGCATGGTTGGTGCTAAAGCTTGCCAATTGTTTTCTTGTGACGACCTTGCTTTGGACACCTCCAAGAACTTTGTCCAATGTATGCTCTAAGCGAGTTAATTTTTGCTCTCTTCGCAATTCTCTTCTCTTCTTGGTCTCCTCCGAAGTTTCTTGAGAGATGACTTGATCATTTCCTTCATCATCGGAGTCATGTGCATTGTTTTGATCTTGAGCTTGATCTTGATGAGGACCACCTTGATCTTGTTCTTGATCATTGTCGTGTGCACCATCTAGAGCTTGGTCTTGAACATCAAGTTGTGGAGAGGAACCACTAGGTTGATCTTGTTCTTGACCTTGCTCACTTGTTTGAGGGCTCGGAGTTTGTTCTTGGTTACGGGGAGGATCTTGAGTTGGTGATGGTATGACTTGAGGAGGAGCTCGAGGAGGATCTTGAACTTGAGGAGGATCCTCTTCAATGGGACGAATGTCCCCAATTGCCATCCTTCTTAGAGCGAGCTCCATAGGTACATCACCTACAACATTAGGATCAACTTGCCCCACTTGGGAGCCATTATCCTCATCAAACTTCACGTCACTAGATTCTTCAACTTGACCGGTGGTCTTGTTGTAGACTCTATAGCCGTGAGAGTTTGTGGAGTAACCAACAAAGATACCCTCTATAGATCTAGTTTCAAACTTAGATAACCGGTTACCTTTCTTGCGAATGAAGCACTTGCATCCAAAGACACGAAAATAAGAAAGATCCGGTTTCTTCCCAAGAAGAATCTCATATGGGGTCTTGTTCAATAGCTTGCGGAGAAATAACCGATTTGTTGCATGACAAGCGGTGGAGATGGCTTCGGCCCAAAAGTTAACGGAGAAGCATACTCCGCAATCATGGTCCTAGCCGCATCCATAAGAGTCCGGTTCTTCCTCTCCGCAACACCATTTTGTTGAGGGGTGTATGGAGTGGAATATTGATGAGCAATACCCTCTTCACTAAGAAACCCCTCCACGGTGTAGTTCTTGAATTCGGACCCATTGTCACTTCGAATTGTCATGATCTTCTCTTGATATTGCGTTGAGCCATGTTGATGAAGTCAATGACTCTTTGTTGAGTCTCACTCTTTTCTTGAAGAAATAGACCCATGTGTATCTTGAATAGTCATCAACAATCACCAAGCAATACTTCTTCCCACCAAGACTATCATAAGATAATGGACCAAAAGGTCCAAATGAATGAGCTCAAGAATCTTGTCGGTGGTAATCTTCGTCTTTGGTGGATGGGCTTCTCCATGTTGCTTTCCTAGAACGCATGATCTACACACACGATCTTTGGAAAACTTAATATCGGTTAGTCCAAGAATGTGATTACCACTTTGAAGATCATGGAGTGTTCTCATATTGGTGTGGGCTAGTCGGCGGTGCCAAAGCCAACCCACATCAACTTTAGCCATTAGACAAGTCGCGGCCGACATGCTCTCTTTCGAGAAATCAAGCACATACATGCCGTACTCGACATGTCCAACAAAGACTACTTTAAGAGATCCCTTCACGGTGATGATCACACTCTCGTCATCAAAATAACACCCATAACCACTTTTAGTAAGTTGTAACCAAGGGACTCAACGACAAGTACATTCTTGATAGAGACTTCTCTAGCAACAACGACCTTGCCTCGTCCCAATACCTTAAGCTCGCGGTTGTCACCAATTTTGACTCGTGAATATTGAGGTAGAGGAGGTTCAATATCATCCACCAAGTCAATGCGTCCGGTCATGTGTTGGGATGCGCCACTATCCACCGTCCATCGACCCGCACCGGACGCCACACCCTACAAGGAATCAAGTCTTTGATTTAGGTACCCATTTTTCGATGGGTCCTTTCTTGTTAGTCACAAGGGTCTTAGGAACCCAAATAGCCCAATGATAATCATCACCATAAGAAGCCAACATATTTAGCATAAACATGACCATCTCTAGATTTCATAAGAACATAAGATGGGTTATATTTGCCGGCAAAGTCATTATGGGTAGGAAGGTCCCTTGTGACCTCACCACCCACAATGGTGTTGGTCTCCTTCTCTTTAGCCAACTCCCCCTCCTTCACAAAGATAATAGCTTTTGAAGAGGGAGAAGACTTCTTCTTCTTCTTGTTCTTCTTCTTTGACTTGGTAGAGAAACCAAGTCCTTCTTTTCCAATTTGATCCTTTTGATTGCTCAAAAGGTCATTGAGGTTCTTTTCTCCTTGGGCACAAGCCATAATGCCCTTCTCAAGTTGAGATTTCAACTTAGCATTCTCTTCAACAAGGTTAGCATGCTCACAACAAATAATAGATTTAGCAATAATTTCATTTGATGTGGAAGCAATAACTTCTTTCACTTGTTGACCTAGGAATTGATCATGAGACTTCTCAAGTTTGGCAAAAGACTCTTTGAGGGTTTTGAGTTCCTCATCAAGTCTCTTGTTTTCCTTCTCAAGTCTAGCATGTTCAATGCCTAGCTCAAGCTTCTCATTCTTATAGACTTTAGAAGTAGCAAGAGCATGTTCATGATCCTTTTTAACTCTAGACATGTCAATAGCATAGGATTCCTCGGAATTAGATAGGGCCTCCTCAAGGGACCTTCTACGAGTTTGCTCCTTTTCAAGAGCAATAGCGAAATCCGCTATCTCATTAGCATAGTCAACCTCACGGTTTGCCATGCCCGAAATGATCTCCTCCTTTTGATCTACAAGAGAGTTAGTTTCCTCAAGTTGCTCCAAAAGAGCATCAACATTCACTTTGTCTTCTCCTTTAAGATTGCTAGCCACACGTCCACCTCATTTGGACTTTGGGGCTCCTTCACAACATTCTCTACACAATCCAATAAGGAAGGAGGTGTAGAGGCAATAGGTTTAGGAGAAGGAGTTACCGAGGTGGCTTTTGCCATGAGACATGTGTAGGGAATGGACTCATTTTCATTGGGGGATTCAAATAGGGATGACGGTGTAGAGGAAGGTGTAGCTATGGCAATGCGAGCGGTAGCTACAACTTCATCTTCATCTTCATCACCGGACGTGTATTCTTCCAAAACTTTTCTATCTTGAACACACAAGGCATTGGTAACCCTCTTCTTCACGTAGTTCTTGTTGCCGTTGCCCTTGGACTTGTCTTTTCTCACAAGCTTGCCATTGTGGTCCTCTCGATTCTCCCAAGGACATCGGCAATGTAGTGATTGAGATTACTACAATTATAGCAAGTCTTTGGACGGTCTCCTCTTGGTCTTGCAACGAAGTTCTTCTTAGCAAAAGGTCTTGAAGATCTCTTGGAACGGTTGCCCCAATAGGCTCTTGAAGCAAGAGCCATGTGCTCACAATAGTCTTTCTTGACTCCTCCGTATCCTCCTCTTCACCTCCATGTTCAAACTCTTCTTCACTAGTGATGGTGGTGGACTTCAAAGCGACATTTGGAGATTGTCCCGCAAGTCCCCTTTGCCGAGCTTGAGCATGAATAGAGCTCTTGACAACCATCCCAATGGATACAAACTCGTTGAGCACGGTGTTGGAGTCAAGTGTTGAGAAGTCCGGTCTTGATCGAATGGTTTGAGCTAAGCCTTGATTTGAGGGAGTGATGGCCTTGAGAAATTTGCGCTTGATCCAATTATCACTAATCTTCTCAAAACCGAAATCATTCAAGGTGATGGCAAGAGCGGAGAGTCTTCGATAGAGATCTTCGGGGGTCTCATCTTCATTCATCACAAACTCATCGGCTTCATCTTGAACCGCTTCATACTTGGAAAGTTGAATGCTTTTGTTCCCCAAGAACAAGTTATGAAGATTCTCCCAACATTGCTTTGCCGTCGTGCACATACGGATATGCGTGCGATAAGTTGGGCTTGCGGCCGTTTGTATCATGTGCATGGCGGTGGCGTTGAGTTGATGATTGGCCTTCTCCGTTGGAGTCATGTTGTGTGGGTCTTGAGGATGGAAGCCTTGCTCTAAAATGTCAATCAAGAAAACACAACAACTAGACATGTGTGAACGCATAGAGAATTGCCAATTAGGAAAGTCTTTTGGATCAAGCTTAGGAGGTGCGCCCATATTGGCGATGTGTGGCGGAGAGACGTGTTGGTGGATTGTGTTATACACTTGTTCCGGTGGAACATTAGCATACACCCCCGGCGGCTTCCTTGGGGTTGAGTTACCATCCTCGGAGTTCTTTGTTTCGGGATTGGCTTGCGCCTTTCCGTCCGCATTGACAATACCCGTAGAAGGAAGAGTATCTAACTTCCCGGGACATTTTCCAAGGAGGGTAAATCAACCTTAGGAGGATCCGGTTTCCCTAGGAACTCCTTGAACATTTCTCGCATCGATTCCTTCATGCTTATGTTGAGGTTGGTAGTGATCTCGGTATTGAGATTCGATATCTCACTCTTGAGTTCACTAACAACCTCACCAAAGCGTTCATTAGTAACCGATGCGAGAGGGTCCACGACGTCCGACATATTCTCTTAGGCGGTGAAGCCTTAGATAAGAGACGAGGCTCTGATACCAATTGAAAGATCGATATGTCGACTAGAGGGGGGGTGATTAGGCGACTACCAAATTTTAATTCTTTTTCGATTAATTAAGGCTTGAGCAAAGTATAACAAGGTTGACTAGATGTGCACTAGGTGATAGCAACCTATGTGATACAAGCAAGGTAAACAAAGTAGCGGAAGCAACAAGTAAAGGATAGAGTAACCGCAAAGTGGAGACACGGAGATGTTTCCCGTAGTTCCTTCCCAAGGGAAGTACGTCTACGTTGGAGGAGTGTGGAGCCACCTAGGCGCTCCAATAGCACGGATGTGCTCACTCTATTCTCCGTGAGCTTCACCCGTGGGGGTTTGGCTCATTCACTATGAGGTCACCTTGATGGCGTTGACCAAGCCGGTACACAAAGGTCGGGGAACTCCACAATGAGTTGAAGCCTCCCAACAATGCCTCGGACTTCCTCCGAGACTCACAAAGGCACCTCGAGTTACAAGCAACCCAAGATGCAAGTTCCACACTATCCGTGTGGGGGATTTGAAATTCCTTCGGTGGAGATGTAGATCTAGACCTCCTCCTTCACTCCACAAAGTATCAAGAGGTTTGGGTGGTTGGAGTGGGAGATCTTAGTAGGTTGAAGCTTTCATCAATGGAGGAGAGAGAGCATAGGAAAACTTAGTCTTCAAGTGGGGAAGAAGACCCTTTAAATAGCTCCTCCAAAAGTGGCCGTTGCACAGCCAGAATTCCCGCGGCGGTACTACCGCTGGGGGCAGCGGTAGTACCGCTGCCTTCTTCGTCTTCAATTCAAACGGCTCGAAATTCTGGAGCCCGCGCCTGTCTTCAAAGCGGTACTACCGCTGGAGGCAGCGGTACCACCGCTGCCCAGCGGTACTGCCGCCGCGGTACCGCTGCAGCTACCGCCCGATGAAACAGAAGCAGCAAAACGGCGGTACCTCGGGCGGTACTGCCGCTGGCCAGCGGTACCACCGCTGGGTATGGCGGTACTGCCGCTGCAGCGGTACTACCGCTGTGGTACCGCTGGAGCTACCGCTGATGGAAACAGAAGCTGAAAAACGGCGGTACCTCCAGCGGTACCGCAGCGGTAGCTGGCAGAAACCCTGCGCAGTGGTACTACCGGCCCTCCTGGCGGTACTACCGCTGCCTGTAGCAGAAAACTGCTAAGAGCAAATTGCAAGCTCTATCCGATGACACTTATATCAGAAATTCCTGGAAGCTCAAAATACATCGTTAGATACATAATTGTGTTATCACTAACACCAAAACATCATCTAGGGAAGATGCACTTTCAATAGTCTCACACGAATATGTAAAGCAAATAAGTTCAAAACATAAGATAAATGGACACAAGCTCCAAAGAAATGATAAAAGAGCATGCTTGTGTCCGACCCATGCAAATCCAAGAAGATCACTCTTTGGCATCGAAACACCAAAAAGGAAAAAAAAGTGATGCTATGCGAACCCAAGAAGATCACTCTTCTTCATCTTTGTCTTTGTCGTCTCCTTCCGCATCACCATCCTCACCATCCTCATCATCATCCTCATCGAATTCGTCTTCTTCATCACTTTCAACCATATGAGCCTTGCCAGTGTTGCGAGAAGAGGAAGGCATAGAGGACACATCTTCAAAATCATCCCAAGGGAACATATCCGTGTTCCATTTGTTGTAGGAGATGGTCTTCTCATCACTTGAGGAAGGGGGTCTCCTTGCTTGCGAGGAGGAAGAGGGTTGGGACCTAGCTTCTCCAACTTGGAAAAGATCTTGCATTGGTTATCAAGAATAGTCTTTCTTTCTTCATAAGCCTCATGATTTTCCTTATGAATAGCAATTTGCATGCAAAGCATGGTCCTCTTCCACCATGAGAGCTTCTTCACTTGCTTGTTCACCGCTTCCTTACCCTTACCCCGTGAGGGGGATCGGCATTTTTACTCCTCCTAGTAGTTGGGGCCTCAAGTACTTCCTCTTCATCACTAGATGATTGGAATGGAACACGGGAGGTGGAAGGCTTGTGCTTGTTGAGTTGTTGAAGGGTGGCTTTGGGGTGTTTGGTGAAGCTTGTGGTGTTGAGATTAGACACCTTGTCTAAAATGAGCTTCATCACATAAGGTTCATACACGTGATTTTGCTTCTCACACATAGCCCAATGGATCTCGCACTTGATAAAGTCCATGACATCAATCTACATTCCTTGGCAATCTACACCCAATTGTTGAACTTGATACGCATGATAGAGAAGGTTGACAAGTCCTCCACGAATAGCATCCACATTTTCGGCTTGAGGAGCAAGGCTAAAACGAACCATGCTCTTCTTGGAGTAAAGAGGGGCAAAGCGAGGCTTGTCATAGTGCACTCCTTCATGATGCATCCTCCTTCCAACCGTAGACGTGGCACCACGGAAAAAATACCCCAAGAGCTCACCAAACCTCACAAAGGTGGATTCATATTTAGTTGTGCCGGTCATCCAAGTCATGGTGACATCCTCATCATGTCCAAGCACAAGAGTAGCAAAGAATTGGTGGACTAGCTCAATGTCATAATCTTGTTGAGTAAAGAGATGAGCCTCTCAAGTCCAAGCTTCCTAGCAATCCACACGACCTCTTGAAATAGGTCTTCTTGTTCAAGGATTCAAGACTAATCACTTTGTGCTCACACACTGCATTGGCCTTGGAGAGGTTGGCATGGATTTCTTTGAAGATGAGCTCTTGTTCTTCCCTCAAAAAATGAGGATCCTCGGATGTTCTCACCATAGTGTAGAAGGGTTGCTCCCTCATGATGCGAAACTCACTCTTGTTCAAGTCTTTCACGGAAGTTATATTGTCATAACGTGCCTTTTGAGCCAATTCCCACTCCAAATGCTGAGCATCTTCCCTCTATCTAGCAGCAGCTAATTTTTGTTCTGAGCAATGACACCGCGCTGAACACGGCGACCCGTTTCTTCATCATATTCAAGATAGTCCTAGAAGAAGGACGACCTTTTCTTGAAACCTTGTGAGGATTGGATGAGGATGCCTTGGACCTCTCAACACCTATGAATAAATGAGTAGGAGGGAAGCATGGAGGTAAGCATACATGTCCAGGAAACCAACGAAGAAGGAGTCCAAAATTTCTGGGCACCAAAGGCTGATCTAGACCGGAGTCTTCGGTCTCAGGGGGGCGGAGTCTCCGGTCTGTGCAGACCGGAGTCTCCGGCCCTGGGAGTGGAAACTCAGATCTAGGTCAACATTTGATGTCCAGCCATTGAAGACTACTTCTAAGATGTACATTGCCATCTACAAGATTCTACACCAAGAAAAACTAAGGAAACTACTCTCCAAAACACATCTAGGATGAAACCCTAGAGAGAGAGAGGTACCCTTGTCCTTCATGATGCAGTCCAAACGCAGAAGAGGAAGATCCCCTGCGTCGGAGAGGTGGAGAAGACCGGAGGCACGACGGATTTTGGCGGCGGGAGCGACACCTTGGAGCAGCGGCGGCGGCTGGGTGAAGGTTTGGAATCGGGGGTGTGAGAGGAGTTATGAAATAACCCCTCACCCCGATTCCCTTTTGGAACCTAGCGAAACTACCGAGACCGGAGTCTCCGGCCTAAACACAACGGAGTCTCCGGCCTCGTCGGAAACTCTGTGTTTAGGGTGGAAACTCTGGTCAGACCGGAGTCTCCGGTGTGTCGCACCGGAGTCTCTGGCCCCTGCGACTCCAAAAATGCCAGTTTTTAGTGTGGGACAAGTATGTTGCAAGAGGAGCATGGTTTTACACAAGATAGGCTTAGGTTTAGACAGAAAGTCACTGGAAATGGTACTTCACACTCAAACTTTGTAAGAAGTAAAAGAAACACTAAAAACCAATATTTGAGTGTGTTTTCCGTAAAGAGAAACAACGGATAGGCAATAAAATCCAAATAAGTTCCAATAATATCAACTCTTCACAAAGAAGAGGGCGGTGGCCTAGGCCACCATGTATGAGTGTATGTGGCGTGATACCTCGAAGATATATCTTGGGTTCACTACCACTACTGGTCATTTAAGCTCACAATTCATAGAACGAATATAGAGAAGCAAATGAGTTCTTAATGTCGGCATAATGGGGGGAGGGATAGTCCAATGTATTAGGAGCGCACTCCCTCCTATGTCCATGCCTACACCTAAACCAAATAGATAGTCAAGATAAAAGTATGTATGCAAGATAGTCAAGTCAAGCTCCTTAAATCCACGATATTTAGCTCATTCCTCAAAAAGTGAATCTTGCTTCATCAAGTGGCTTCGTGAATATATCGGCAAGGTTGTCTTTGTGGGAATATAGCCAATCTCAATATCTCCTCGGGCAACATGATCTCTAATAAAATGATGACGAATCTCAATATGCTTCGTTCTTGAATGTTGCACCGGGTTGTGGGCAATCTTGATCGTACTTTCATTGTCACACAAAAGAGGCATTTTGTCACAATTGACACCGTATTCCTTTAAAGTTTGCCTCATCCATAACAATTGAGTGCAAGCACTAGCGGCCGCCACATACTCGGTTTCGGTGGTGGAAAGAGATATACAATTTTGCTTCTTAGAAGACCAACTCACCAAGGACCTACCAAGGAATTGGCATGCCCCGAAAGTTGATTTCCTATCATCAAGACAACCGGCCCAATCCGAGTCCGTGTACCCACAAAGAAAGAAAGTTGAGCCCTTTGGATACCACAAACCAAACCTTGGGGTATAAACCAAATATCGAAGGATTCTCTTGACCGCCACCAAGTGGCTTTCTTTAGGAGCGGCTTAATACCTTACACACACCCCTACACTCAACACAATATCGGGTCTAGATGCACAAAGATAAAGCAAAGAACCAATCATGGAGCGGTATTCCTTTTGATCGACATCTATACCCTTTGGGTTAAGTTGTAGATGATATTTGGTGTCCATAGGAAAGCGTTTCTCCTTAGCATCTTGCATCTTGAATTTCTTGAGCATGTCTTGGGTATATTTGGTTTGAGAGATGAAAGTCCCTTAATTCAATTGCTTGATCTCAAAACCAAGAAAGAATTTCAACTCCCCCATCATAGACATCTCAAACCTATCGGTCATAAGCTTTGAGAATTCATCATTAAAAGTTTGGTTAGATGAGCCAAAGATAATAACATCCACATATCGTTGGCATATGAAAAGCTCCCCTTTAACCTTTTTGTGAAAAGGTTGGGCTCGATTTGCCCCACTTTAAATCCACGGTCTAGCAATAGCTCTTTTAGGTGCTCATACCATGCACGAGGTGCTTGTTTGAGACCATAGAGCGCCTTATCAAGCATGTAGACATGGTTAGGGAAGTTTGGATCCTCAAACCCCGGTGGTTGCTTAACATATACCAACTCCTTTAAAGGACCATTAAGAAAGGCACTTTTCACATCCATTTGTTGCAATTTAAAGTTATGATGTGAAGCATAAGTAAGAACCCCGGTGGTTGCTTAACATATACTAACTCCTTTAAAGGACCATTAAGAAAGACACTTTTCACATCCATTTGTTGCAATTTAAAGTTATGATGTGAAGCATAAGCAAGAAGGATACATATGGACTCAAGGCGAGCCACGGGAGCAAAGGTCTCTCCAAAATCAATGCCTTCAACTTGAGAGTACCCTTGAGCCACCAATCTTGCCTTGTTCCTCACAACCATTCCATGTTCATCTTGCTTGTTCTTGAAAATCCACTTTGTGCCTATAACATTGCGGCACTCTTTGGGCTTCTCAACTAACTTCCACACCTTGTTGCGCTTGAAGTTGTTGAGTTCATCATGCATGACTTCTAACCAATCCGGATCTTCAAGAGCTTCAAAGACTTTCTTTGGTTCCACCATGGAGATATGTGCTTGATGCTCACTAAAGCTTGCCAATTGACGCCTTGTGGTAACCTTGTTGTTCAAGTCACCAATAATTGCTTCTAGCTTATGACTCTTTATTTCCAAGTTTCTCATAACTCTTGCTTTATGACAGGCTTCGATATCCTCATTGGAGCAAGGAGGTATCACTTGATCATTTTAATAATTTGAGTCCCCGTCTTGACCGTCTTGATGACCTTGATCTTCATTATGCACTTCTTCATTGGTTGAAATAGATGGTTGACTTGATCTTGATTAGAGCATTGCACTTGAGTGGAAGGTTCATTGGGTTTGTTGGCAATGTTCTCATCAACTTGTTGAGGATCTTGTTCTTGTTCTTGGTTAGGTTCCTCATTTTCTCCAGGGGATGGCGCATGAAGATCTTGTGATGAAGGAGGTTCCACATGAGTAGAGCTTGTTTCTCCTTGACTTCCATCTTGATGAAGCTCAATAGGGCGGAAGAATCCAATGCCCATCTTCTTTATGGAGTCTTGTGGTTCTTCATTATCTACATCACAAACATGAAATTGCGGCACTTGGGAGCCATCATTTTCTTCAAACTCCACACTACAAGACTCAACGATAACCCGTGAGATTACATCGAAGATTCTATAAGTGTGGGATTTGAGACCGTAACCAACAAATATACCCTCAAGGGCTTTAGATTGAAACTTGGTTAAACGAACTCCCTTTCTCAAATAGAAAAACTTACAACCAAACACCCCGAAATAGCCAACATTGGGTTTGTTGCCGGTGAGGATTTCATAAGGAGTCTTGTTCAACCTTGAGCGAAAGAAGAGCCAGTTAGATGAATGACACGCAGTGGAGATGGCTTCGGCCCAAAAAGAAAGTTGAGATTTAAACCCCGCCAACATGGACCTAGCCATATCCATAAGAGTCTGGTTCTTCCTTTCGGCAACACCATTTTGCTGAGGGGTATATGCAGCGGAATATTGATGACGAATTCCCTCTTCACTAAGAAACTCATCCAAGGTGTAGTTCTTGAACTCGGAGCCATTGTCACTTCTAATGGCCAATATGGGAATGTTGTGTTGACGTTGAACTTCATTGGTGAAGTCGATGATGGTTTGTTGGGTTTCACTCTTGAACTTGAAGAAATAAACCCATGTGTATCTTGAGTAGTCATCAACAATCACCAAACAATACTTCTTCCTCCCAAGGCTAGCTTCGGGAACGGCACCAAAGAGATCCACATGAAGGAGTTCCAATATCCTCTTTGATGAGATAAAAGCCTTGATTGGGTGGGAAGAATCATGCATCTTCCCTTCAACACAAGCCCTACAAACACGATCTTTTGCAAAGGAAACATTGTTTTTTAGTCCAAGAATGTGACCACCCTTGTGAAGACTTTGCAAAGTTCTCATATTGACATGGGACAAGCGGCGATGCCACAACCACCCCACGTCGGCCCTTCCGAATAAGTGAAAGGACAACGATGTCGCCTACAGGGGGAGGGGTGAATAGGCGATTAAAACTTTTCCGGTTTAGGCTTGATAAATGCGAAATAAAACTAAGTGTTTAAATTATCAAGCACACAACCTAAATATTCTAGGCTCAACTAAGTGCACCAACAACTTATGCTAAGCAAGACAAGTAACAAGGTGATAGCAAGATAATAGACTTCAAGCACGAAGGCTATCACAATGTAAAGTGCATAAGTAAAGAGCTCGGGGATAGAAATAACCAATGCACTCGGAGACGATGATGTATTCCCGAGTTCCTCCTTTTTAGGGGGGTATGTCTCGTTGGAGGGGTGTGAGTTTCGAACTCAAATGCCACAAATGGCCTCACCCTATTCTCCGATGAGCCTTGCCCAAAAGCTCGGTTCACCTTCCACTATAGGAATCCTTCAATGCGAAAACCGGAGCCTTTACAACAATCTTGAGGCACAACCCACAAAAGGATTGGGAGCTCTCAAGTCACCAACAACCGTCTAGGGTCCAACAACCCAAGAGTAACAAGCTCATAATTTTCACTTCCACGAATCCTCGTGGAGAGAGCAAACTGATGCACAAAAGCAAAGGCAAGAACACAAGAAGTTCTCAAGTCCTTCACTCCCAAATCCCACCAAAAGCAACTAATACTTATGGGGGGAGAAGAGAGGAAGAACAAAGAAGAGAACCACACAAGAACTCCAAGATCAAGATCTGCTAGGTTCCCCTCACTTAGAGAAGAGATGGATTGGTGGAATTGTAGATCTAGATCTCCTCTCACTTTTCCCTCAAAGATATTCAAGAATCATGAGAGGGATTAAGAGGAAGACAAGCTTTTCCAAGGTCAACAATGGAGGAGAGAGAGGGGAAAAACGTGCTCAACAATCAGCAGCTCAAATGGGGAAGAAGGGGCCTTTTATAGGTCCCCACGAAAAATAGCGGTTGCAGGAAAATAACACTGGAGACTCCGGTCGGGGGAGGGGGGGGGGCGAGACTCCGGCACAAAAGTCTCCGGGGCACTTCTGGCCCCTATAACGAGAGCGCCGTCCTCGGGATCTTTGCGCAACAATCCAGCAGGGCGGAGACTCCGGCCCCTGAGACCAGAGACTCTGGTCGATCGGAGTCTCCGGTCCGCAGGCCGGAGACTCTGGCCTAGAAATTCCTGCAGAAACTCAGCAAACAGAAAACCCCATAAGTTTTTCATCCGGACTCCGTTTTCGATGATCTTGGGCTTGTTTCAAAGATAATCACAAGCACTACAGCACATAGACATCATAGTCCATTATATGAGGAGGAAAACAAGGAGAGAGCTTGACCTCTCTAAGAAAAGATAAACCGGTAAAACCTCCAATATCAAAAACGCAACAAAATATTCGAATAAAATCCGTTTTTGATAAAATAGAGCTTGGTATGGAGATGAACACAAGCTCTAAATCCTCACATGGATAAAAGCCAAATAAGAACCAAGAAAGATGATATGCAAGTATGCAAATGTTTGAGCTCTCCACAAAGATGCGATCAAGTTACTCACTTGAGAGCCCCTTTTGATAGTACGGTGTCTATCCTATAACCCGGTCTCCCACTAACACCATGAGACCGGTAAAATAGAAACCCTATCAAGATCATACCTTTGCCTTTCACATTCCACTTGAGTTAGATGATGACGATCTTGACTCTCTCAAGTTGGAACGCCTTTCTTGATCATGCTTTCTAGCACAAGCTTGATGAAGACTTCTCCAAATACTCCCCCATACTTCATTATGGGAGAGCCTCGCTTAGCTCCGTCTTCATGAGTCCATTGTAAGCTTCAATCACATGATATCTTCGGAGATGGATCATATTGAACTTGCACTTCATAATCTTCTCTTAATATATGTGATGGCTTGGAGATAAACATGAATGTTCACTCAATCTTCTTTTCCAAGCCACATATGCAATAAGCTCGATCACTCTAGATGACCATTCTTCATATAAACCCTTGAATAGAACCTTAGTCATCATATAATCTTCTTGAGTTCAACACATGAACTCCAAGCAATTCCTATGGGCAAGACCTATAAGGATATCTCAATACAAACATTAGTCCATAAGGATTGTCATTAATTACCAAAACCACGCATGGGGCAACATGCACTTTCAATAAGCACATCGCTTGAGTGGTGGTAAACCCCGAAAAGTCCACCACGAACAACTCTTGTTTGACATACCCAACGAAAGCAACCTTTAGAGTCTTGCTTCACAAGAGTATCACCATATCAATAGTAAAATGTACATCAAAGTTCATCTTATTAAGAGCACGAACGGACATTAAATTATAACCAAGGCACTCAACAAGCGTGACATTCACAAGGGTGATATCCGGTGCGACTACCACCTTGCCGAGTCCCGATACCTTAGCTTTTGACTTGTCTCCATATGTGACGGTTCCATGATGTAAACTTGTTCTCAACTCCATCATAATCTCCTTTCTTCCGGTCATATGACTTGTGCATCCACTATAAATCACCCATTTTGACCCACCGGAAGCATAGTCCTACAAGAAATCATTGCTTGGTTTTAGGTACCCATTTTGCAATGGGTCTTGTTAGTTTTGAAATCTTCTTCCTTCTATGCTTAGAGTAAGTTGAAATGACCAAGGGTCTTAGGAACCCAAATAGAATAAGCAATGAAACCATCATAGGGACCAACATATTTTGCATAA
Source organism: Poa pratensis (assembly GCA_947311845.1). Taxonomy (NCBI): domain Eukaryota; kingdom Viridiplantae; phylum Streptophyta; class Magnoliopsida; order Poales; family Poaceae; genus Poa; species Poa pratensis. The sequence continues at coordinate 10,753,187 of CAMZMU010000060.1, read as the reverse complement.
ACATCCCCATAATAATCAACATAAAGAATATAGTTGGGGTTAGCATGTCCCGCAAAGTCACTACGAGGAGTGTTGCCCCTTGTGGCATCACCACTCGCAATGGTAATCTTCTTTGCTTGTGCGGGCTTTGCCTTCTTCTTGTTCTTCTTCTTGGCAACATAACCATGACCCTCTTTCCCTTGAGAAAATGCTCATAAAGAGGTTTCTCACCTTGAGGGCTAGAGGCCTTGGCAAGTTCATTCTTCAACCTAGCATTTTCCTCAATGACATTTGCATGATCACAAGAAGGAGTAGAGGAACTAGGTACATCAATTTTAGTAAGTTGAATTTGAAGTTGTTCAAAAGACTTGGTGAGGGTAGAGTGACCACTCTCCAAGGCCTTGTGAGCCTTGGTGAGCTTCTCTAGCTCCTCGATTAGTCTATTATGACCAACACCAAATTTGTCTTTTTCTTTCTTTAAAACTTTGTATTTAGCAATAGCATGGTCACGTTCTTTAATGATTTTAGAAAGGATTTCATTTTGTGACTCATCAAAATTCTCAAGCCTCTCTTCAAGAGAAACTCGAAGCTCATGCTCTTCCTCAAGAGCAACGGTGAGAGAAGCAATCTCATTAGCATTTTCTCTTTCAAGTCCCCCTTTTCCTCAAGGAGATCTTGTGCCATGCCATATTGACTCATAAGAATCTCAAATCGAATCTTGCATTCACCTTACAAGTTAGTCAACAAGAAATCCAAAGCAATATTTTCTTCCTTTACTCTAAGACTCATAAGATCATGTATTTCATTCATAGTATTAGAAGGAGGGAAAGATGATACCTCGGGGCCTTTGGCCATGAGACATGTAGCGGATTGGATGGGGACATTTTCATTGGGGGATTCAAAGAGAGAAGTGGATGTCGATGAAGTAATGGCTAAGGCGGCCACTCCACTTGTGGTTGTTTCTTCTTCACTCTCATCCCCGGATGTATATTCTTCTCTTATCACTAACACAACCTTTGAAGGTGGCTTCTTGTTGGAGATGAGCTTCTTGAAGTAAGGCTTCTTGCTAGAAGACCTTGGAACCTCCTTGAGAATAAGTCTTCCACCATGTTCTTCACGGTTCTCATAAGGACACTCGGCAACGTAGTGATATCTATCTTGACAATTGAAGCAAGTCTTCATTTTTGGGTTGCCCTCCTTGTAACCACTTGATTTGAACTTTTGCTCCACTTGAGCTTTAGCCTTGGATGGGTTCTTCCAAAAGGCCCTTGTCGCAAGAGCCACATAGTCTCTATGGGCAATGTTGAGTTCTTCGGGATCCAATTAGCTTCCCTCCTCATGCTCTTGGTCTTCATCTTGTTCCACCACCTTGGCCTTCAAAGTAAGTGAGGAACCTTGGTGCATCCCAATAGCCGGGGCACGAGAATCTTGAGCAATTTGGGCTTGAACTTTGTAAGATTGCATCTCTTGCATGACTTCATTTGAGGTCAAATCGGCGTAGTTGTGCCTTCCTTGGAGACTCTTCAAGTTGGCCGCTTCAAAAGGTATGAGGGCATTCACGTACTTCCTCTTGATATAAGCATCATTCACATGTATAACACCAAGGTCTCTATATGCGTTAGCAAGAGCCTTGAGCCTTTGATACATATCCTCATGAGTTTCTCCATCTTGCATGAAGAAACCTTCGATTTGGTTGCTCATAGCTTCATATTTATTTCTCCTCATGCTATCATTTCCAGCGAACACCTCCGTAAGGCAATCCCAAGCTTCTTTGGCGGTGGTGCAATGTTGAATGTGGTGCATATCCTTGTCGCCCACGGCAACACGAATCAAATCAAGAGCGGTGGCATTTAGTTGACAATCAAGTTGTTCTCGCCTTGACAAGTTGGATTCATTCACGGACTTGTATCCACTTACAATGATCTTCCAAAGCTCAATGCTGGCACTGTTCACATGAGATCTCATAGAAGCTTGCCAATTAGTAAACGAGGATGCATTTAGACTAGGTGGAACTCCTCTTAGGTGCATAGGAGGATGAGGGATAGGTAGGTCGGGAGAGTACGGAAAAGGAACCCTACCATATTCTCCTGACCCATTAGTTGGTTTAATTGGGGAGTCAATTTTAGTTTTGTCAACCCCGTCTTCCCATCAACCTCTTCCCCCAAGGGTTTCCTAGGAAGCTCCGAAGTAAGAGGAGTTGGAGGAGATGAGATATCCTTTGCCTCCATGAGTTACATAATCATGTCTTGCAACTTTTCCATTTTAGTTTCCATAGAGGTCTTCATGGAATTGAAGTCCTCTATGAAACCGAAGTGGAAGCGATGGGGGTCTCGGGAATCTCATTTCCATTCTCGTCAATGGCCATACTTCTCATAGGCAGTTAAGCCCGAATAAAGAGCCGAGGCTCTGATACCAATTGAAAGGATCGTATGGCCACCTAGAGGGGGGGGGGTGAATAGGTGCTACTCCAAATTTAAATTCTTTTTAGATTAAGGCTTGACACAAAGGTAAATTCTCTAGATATGCAACTACGGTGAATTTACCTATATGACAAGTTAACCCTAAACAAGATAAGATACAAGTAATAACTAAAGAGTAAGGAGTAACCGAACGGGTAGCACGTGGAGACAAGGATGTATTCCCGAGTTCCTCCTTTTTAGGGGAGTACGTCTCGTTGGAGGGGTGTGAGTTTCAAACTCAAGCACCACAAATGGCCTCACCCTATTCTCCGATGAACCTCGTCCAAAAGCTCGGTTCACCTTCTACTATCGGAATCCTTCAAGGCGGAATCCGGAGCCCTTACAACACACTTGAGGCACAACCCACAAAAGGATTGGGAGCTCCCAAGCACCACGAATCTGCTACACAAAAGTAGCAAGCAAGTAAGTACAACAAGATGACTAGGTTTTCCTAGTGGAAACCCTAGGCTCAAATCCCTCAAGTGAATGAGGGGGAAATGAAGAACGCTTCGGTGAAGATGTAGATCTCGGCCTTCTCCTTCAATCCTCCAAAGATCAAAGAGTTTGTGTGGAGGGATTGGAAGATCTAGTAGTTTTGAGCTTGCAACAATGGTGGTCTTGCTTGGTCTAGTCGAGCTTGCTGGCTGGAGGTAGGTGGAGGGGTATTTATACCCCTTCACAAAATGTAGCCGTTGCCCTTATCGTCACACCAGAGACTCCGGTCTAAGTGACCGGAGACTCCGGCAACCTTCCGGCAAGTCTCCGGACTGAGGGCAGGAGCTGTCACCACTTGTTGCAACATCTTGATAGACCGAAGTCTTTTCTCCGGGACCGGAAACTTGGGTCCCCTGAGTCCGGAGACTCCGACCGGAGTGAAGACTCCGGCCACTCTCCGGTAAGACTCCGGACCGAGCACAACAACTGCCACCACTTGACACAACTCGAGACAAAACCCTGAGTCCGGAGACTCCGGTCCAGACACACCGGAGACTCCGGCCTGGGAATTTCCACAACAACTTCTTCTCTTTCTTTTCTCTTAGGCGATTCGATGCACATGTAGATTTATCTATTTAAATCCTGCATCACTTAGCAACTAATTAGAGTGTCGCTAGTGTTGTTGCCTAACACACAAAACAACAAGGGATATATAAAATGTTCTTTCACACTTTCAATCCCCTAGGACAGAAAACATAGAAACCCCAAAATCTCATCACGAACATGCTTCCTAACTTTAAATGTGTAAATGCCCCGATCTCGTGTTGGATCTCCGATGATGTGTAAGTTGCATTGTATTTGGCTTTTTTGATGACTTCCGCATTCACATGATTGAATTCTCCAAGAAGCTTCAATAAATTAAGAAAGTTTCCTATTTTTCAACTCGGGGTGTCCCATCATGACCTCTAAAATCACAAGATTGGGACGCGAGCCACTTAACTACTGCAATTAAGGATTTCACCCTTGACCTGTTTACTTCTATATCCAATGTTCCACGGCCGCAACATGTTATGTATGTCCGACCGATTCAACCAAGTCTTGTCATTCTATGGTTGCATTATTGTGTTCAAAGCAAGGTTTGGGACCTATGTGATTTAAGACTACACATTTCTTTTCATTCGTCATTCTTCCGATTAAAAAATCTATGAACTGTGAATATATCAGAACCACGAAAAGGAATAATAGGCCCGTTCCCATTGCCTGTTGTGACCCCGGAGAGTCGGTTGCTGACACCGGGGAGTGCAACGCACACACCACAGGCTGGTATGCGACAGAGCCACACGAGGGGCCTTAAACGAGGCGCCAAATATGCCAACACAGTGACCAGTGACCGTGGCCGGAGGCTGGATCACAACCAATGCAGGGGTAGAACGTAAATGTCCTAAATCTTTTGGTGGATCTCCGGTGATGTGTATTTTGCATTATATTTATTTTTTTTATGACTTCCATTCACGTGATTGAATTCTCCCACGAAGTTTCAATAATTTAAGAAATTCCTCTCTATTATTCAACTCGGTTGTCCCATCACAGGTTTTAAAATCACAAGATTGTGACGTGAGCCACTTATAACTATTACAATTGAGGTTTTCACCCTTGACCGGTTTACTTCTATTTCACACATTTTATCCACAGCTGCAACATGTTCTATATGTCCCGGCTGGTTCAACAAGTCTTGGCATGTTTTGGTTGCATTGTTGTGTTGAAAGCAGCAAGGTTCAGGACCTACGTGGTCTAAGAATGCACATTTCTTTCCATCGTCGTCATTCTTTGGATTAAAAATCCATGAACCGTGAATATATCGGAGCCACGAAAAGGAATAATAAGCCCGTTCCTATTGCCTGTCGTGACCCCGAAACAAACTGGGCGCCGAATATGCCAATACGGTGACCGTGGCCAGGGGCAGCCAGGGGACGCCGGAGGGAGGGAGTGTGGCCAGCACGTCGGCACGGATCGCCGTCAATCCGCAGATCCGCGCGTGAGGCGGCCATACGAACCCGTGTGTGTGCCCCCCACGATCACCACCCAACACAGACCGAGCAATTCCGCATCGGCGTCAAAGGATCAAGGAGGATGCGGCAGAGATAAGGGGAGCGGATAGAGCGCGGGCGCGGCAGCCAATCACAGGCCGGAGGCCAGCACATGCCCATCTCCCTGCTGGATTTGCAGAGCTTGTGGCCTTAACCCGACCTCCAACCCACACCCACTGCCCCCAGCAGCACAACGCGCGCGCGGAATAGAAAAAGGAATTCGCGCAGCCCCCGAACCAGTCCCACTGCTCGCGGGGCCCACACGCCACCTTCCCCCTTAACCTCCGCTCCAAGCTCCCCCCCTTCTTCCTCGCAGACCCGGCTCCCAGAACGCTAGCGCCCGAGCAGTGAGACTCGCGGACGGAGAGACGGAGGGCGGGAGGAGCGTATAAGGATTATCTCTCCTCTCCTCTCCTCTCTCGTCCGTCTCTCTCTTATTTTTACCTACCTATCTATCTATCCATCCACCCACGGTTCGTCGGCCGGGCCTGTTGCTGGTCTGATGATGGCGGGAGCGACGTCAGCCACGGCCGCCGCGGGCGCATTCGCCGCTGCCGGCGCCAAGGCGCGCGGGTCCGCCGCGTGCCCGAGGCTCGTCGCCGCCGGCGGGCGGAGGCGGTGCGGGGTCGTGCGCTGCGACGCCGGCGGGGACGCACAGGCGGTCGCCAAGGCCGCCAGCATCGCCGCCCTCGAGCAGTTCAAGATCTCCGCCGACCGTGAGTCCCTCCTTCCTCCCCCAATTTCGCTTCCTCTAGTCCTCAGATGTGAGATGGAGCAGGTGGCGCGCGAATTAGGGGATCTCCTTGGTATTTTGTGGGTGTACCCGAAGTTGGCCCAAGTTTTGAGGGTACCTAGAGAAGAGAAAAAAAAAAGAGAAACTGCATTGTTCTCCTTCTCCCCCATGTTTGCCTTTGATTGATGTGAGCACATGTAGGATTTTTGCCGGTTCGTTACCTGTCATTACTAATTAGTTGTGTTCACAGCCTTTCTGTTCAGCTGACTAACAAGTTTGAAAGGTAGTTGAACAAGCAACTTGTGATGTACTCCCTCCGTTCCAAATTAATTGGAGGGAGGAGGAGCCTATGTGTCGTGGTCTTGTGGAACTAGAGAGGAATTGGTTCACGACATCAGGGGTAATTCGAGATGGAGGCGTCAAAATTGTGCGATATTCCGGTGAAACCTCGATTAGTTTTCTTTCTGCACTGAGTTGTCAAAATATTGGTGAGTTCTAGTGGTAACTGATCTTGGAGCCATGCGCTTGAGCGCTTCAGATATTGGCAGACCATTTGCAATGTGTATGTTTGTTGGTGACCAATAAACGATACATATCCTGTCTCAGTAATAGAACTTGCACGATAGCTTTAAGTCATTAGTATTGCATCCTAAACAAAGGATGCGTACCTGACTAAAAATGCCAAATACCTACTATGTACAAATCACATAGCATAAGAAGGTTAGAACGGACAGATATTGGGAAATCGCAGGAAAACATGGGTTGTTGTTCCCTTTGTTGTTTCTCTTGAGCTCTGGCTGCAAAGTTCTAAATTTGCAATTATTACAACTAAATAAAGAAATCTCTATGGTGGTTTTCACTTTTTCAGTTAAATTTATTTCCACTCTTTCAGTTAAAAAATGTATGTCTATTTGAAGTATTTGACAATGTTTTGTCTTCACTACCAGGATACATGAAGGAAAGGAGTAGCATAGCTGTAATAGGCCTCAGTGTACACACAACACCAGTGGAGATGCGCGAAAAACTTGCTGTTGCAGAGGAACTATGGCCCCGTGCTATTTCAGAACTCACCAATCTGAATCATATTGAAGAGGCTGCTGTTCTTAGTACCTGCAATAGAATGGAAATATATGTGGTGGCTTTATCTTGGAACCGTGGTATCAGAGAAGTAGTGGACTGGATGTCAAAGGTAAGAGTTATCTCATCAAATGCTTGTTTTGCCCTGCCATAGTCTTCTGCCTAACTTTCCCCTTTTTTGTTGCTGAAAAAACACAGTATTAGCAAACAAGCTCTAATGCCCATGCTGTTGTGTTTTTCAGAAAAGTGGAATTCCCGCTTCCGAGCTCAGGGAGCATCTCTTTATGTTGCGTGACAGTGATGCTACGCGCCATCTGTTTGAGGTATCATCTGGGCTTGACTCTTTGGTTCTTGGAGAAGGACAAATCCTTGCTCAAGTTAAACAAGTTGTCAGGAATGGGCAAAACAGTGGAGGCTTGGGGAAGAACATCGATAGGATGTTCAAGGATGCAATCACAGCTGGAAAGCGTGTCCGCTGCGAGACTAACATATCAGGGTGCTGTGTCTGTCAGTTCAGCTGCAGTTGAACTGGCCATGATGAAGCTTCCAAGGTCCGAATGCTTGTCAGCTAGGATGCTTTTGATTGGTGCTGGCAAAATGGGCAAATTAGTGGTGAAACATTTGATTGCCAAAGGATGCACGAAGGTTGTTGTGGTGAACCGCTCAGTGGAAAGGGTGGATGCCATTCGTGAAGAGATGAAAGACATCGAGATTGTGTACAGGCCTCTCGAAGAGATGTATGAAGCAGCTGCGGAAGCTGATGTTGTGTTCACAAGCACAGCCTCTGAATCCTTATTGTTCATGAAGGAGCACACAGAGGCACTTCCTCCTGTTTCTCTTGCTATGGGTGGTGTTCGGCTTTTTGTCGACATATCTGTCCCGAGGAATGTTGGTGCCTGTGTGTCTGAGGTGGACCATGCGCGGGTTTACAATGTCGATGACTTGAAAGAGGTGGTGGAAGCCAACAAGGAGGACCGACTCAGGAAAGCAATGGAGGCCCAAACAATCATCACCCAAGAATTGAAAAGGTTTGAGGCATGGAGGGACTCGCTGGAGACTGTTCCGACCATCAAAAAGCTGAGGTCGTACGCCGACAGGATCAGGGCTTCCGAGCTAGAGAAGTGCCTGACAAAGATCGGGGAAGACAACCTCAACAAGAAGATGAGAAGGTCCATCGAGGAGCTCAGCACCGGCATAGTGAACAAGCTCCTTCACGGCCCATTGCAGCACCTGAGATGCGACGGCAGCGACAGCCGCACCCTGGACGAAACGCTCGAGAACATGCACGCCCTCAACAGAATGTTCAGCCTGGACACCGAGAAGGCAGTCATCGAGCAGAAAATCAAGGCGAAGGTAGAGAAGACCCAAAGCTGAGACAGGAATCAGCTCTCCCCATGTATATCTACATACACACTACTTCCCCAGAATGTTGCCACATTCAAATCCCATATTTTTTTGATCCTCCACTTACCGCTGAGTTCATCAATTGTGTCGTGAATTGCCATTTGCAGCCTCCAAATCTGTTGAGCGGTGTAGCAAAATATGTTTTGCTCCAAAACTGCCCGTGTACATTGTACATCAATGACTGTTGGTTGCTGTGGCTAGAGCCCAATTTGTAAGCTGTATAATACGCTATTGGACGAAATAAACAGGAATATATCAGTGTGCTTATTGATGGCTTTGCTGTATTATTATGTAGGCTCGTGATGCTTAGATCCTGCATTTAAATTGTCCGAGTATGAACACGTGTGAACTCTGAAGGTGTTCAGTCTGCTTAAGATTTGCTGTTGCTTCCTACGTTTTCTCAGTTCACCTCTTTTCTGTCATCACCCATCTTGCTTTCTGTGTCCAGCGCGGGAACCGGGCGGCGGTCGAGCGTTGCTGGTCACATCGGTGTGGTGTGGGTGTGGCGTCAAGTGTGAAGCCTCTTAGGCCCGTGAAACTTGATGGGCACTGTCGTTCTCGCCTCTCTTCTCGTCACATCACGAGCGATTCAGGGAGGAAGATCGGGGTTCAGGTAGTCGGCCTGACTTGATAACGCTGCTGAGTTAGGTAAAGGCCGGGGTGGGAATAGGTACATCGTTTAACGGCCTCACCATTGATCATCGGTGTCCAGTTGTATACCAAGAGTCAAACTCTTAAGCCTAACCATGTGATCCTTTGATACAATCGATCAGTCAGAAAACTCAGAATGACATGCTAAACAGAGGCCATTCATGTCACCTAGCTCAACGTACAAATGAGAAATCAGAATATCATATCAGATGGAGTACGGAGCAAGCTTTCCACATGCATTGTTAAGACCCAGCTTAATTAGTACTGTAAGAGGTCAACCTGTGCTAAGCGTGAAATTTATTTCTCACATGACACCTGGACTCCAGAGTTCCTAGACCGTAAGAAAGGTTGTTGGCCACTCGCTGTCTTCGCCATCCATCATCAGTTCATCACCCTCTCGCTATAAAAATAGCGAAGGAACACATCTGTGTCCAAGCTTCTACCAGTTCTTCAGCTCCATCTCCCTTCGTCTGCCTCACCTCCTCCTTCTCCATAGCTTTCCTGAACCGCATGTACCATGGCAAGCTCACAGCACACCAGGCTCATGCTGCTCCTGCTCATCGCCCTTCTCCTGCTAGTGGACACGGCAAGCGTCTGCCACGGCCGAAGAATCCAAGGCGTCGATGCCATGGCCATCGGCGGCGGCGTTCCACCACAGGCCAAGAGCTACTCCTCCAATTCCAAGCATACGTCTTCGTCGACGACTGCAAGGCAGCAGTCGTCTCATGTTTATCGGCAGATGCACCGGGTGTCCAAGAGGTTGGTGCCTCAGGGGCCGAATCCACTGCACAACTGAGCTGCTCCAGCTGAGACTTTCTTCTTCTTCTCCATGTTCTTCCCTTCAAAAGGGAGAACTAGAGATTCGTTTGTGCTCTTCATTGAGCGATGTGAAATATTAGAACACTTAGCAATAGCGTAAGCGTGTAATGCTAGGCACTTTTGAAAGTAAAATTGGACGGGGTGTCCTGGTGTGCACGACGAAAAAAATGTACTGAATTATATGCATTTAGCGATGCACATGCCTTTATTAGAGTGATGCATGGTGCTAGTCAAAGTCTTCAGTATGCATAGGATGCTATTGTCCATTTGCAGAGTAGAATAAGATCAGGCTTGTGATGTGTATGATCAGAATAGTGCGATGATGATCGATGAGTTAGGCACTACAATCCAAAGTACATGATTGGAAAGTTTTTAAATATTCCGTTGTTCATACATCATCCAAATGCATAGAATTGTTTATACAGTTATTAGGTGGTACCTGATACATTACAGAAACGAGAGGAAATGAAGGACAATTTTTCTGCCGCTCCTAGTCAACCGCAGAAGATACATGTTACTATTTAGTTACTATATCTGGTAGAACAATAGGAATAAACCAGGACTCAAGTGACAAATCACAGTATAATAAGGATATTAAGGCGATGGCTAAGACTAATGCCTGCACTGCGATACATCAACAGGTTAGTACTAGCTGCGAGTGTGATCTTCATTTATTTTTTCATTTGAAAACATAAAACATTTTTCAGAACTAAACAAAAGATATATATATTTCCATGTGATCCAAGTATAGGATAATATAAATGGAGGTGTTTAAAGAATCATAACATGTGGCTGGAATTTTAGAATCACATGCCCCATTGGAGTGTAAAGAGTAAACAACTTTAAATGAGACCGAGGCAAGCTATACTTCAAGCAGACTACTGGTAAGGAAAACTGAACAAAGAAAACAAAAGATAAAAACCAAAGCACAAACATTTGTAGTAACAATACAATTAGAGTTTTTTTGAGGCCTCTTACAGTGGTACAGATGTAGTATCTGAACTTGCTCACAAACTCACACCACACGCACACCACACTCACGCACCCCACTACGCAAGCTAGACCTACAAACTATCCACACAACACGCACGCTTTGAGCACGAACGTTGTGGCGCGAGCGCACGCGGAGGCAGTAGAGAATATTCCTGGGAGCAAACCAGTGCCTGGCTGCTTAATTCCGTGAGACACCCAAATTCGCTCCCTGGGAGCAAACCACAGCCAAGCCTTGCCACTGCGCTACAAGCGCGTCCTCAATACAATTAGAGTTGTTGCACTGCGACCATTCTTGCCCCTTCGTCGGTTCAGTGTTCAAACCGTTCTTATGCAGATTGCGTAGTAAGAATCGTTTTCCTTGAAATCGAAGCAGGTTTTAGAGAAATCCTTACCTGAAAAATAGGAAAGATAAAAAAGGTGGTGGTCTGCCAGAGAGGGCGCATGGACCTAAGCGGGCCTGGGCTGCAGCGGCCAGTGATCCTTCCACCGTTGGAAGCGGGCGGTAACGCTGCTCTGTGAAACCAGCCTCACGCCATTTCCGCCACTTCAGGTGCAAGGACGCCCCAAGCTTTCGCCTGAGCGCCACGAGCCCACTACGCAACTTGGAACGGGCTGTCCGCAAGGTGCAGCCAAGGCCCAGGTACAAGGCGCCACACGAGGCATCCAACACCACCTTAATTGCCCCCGCTCGGGTTACAAGTCCGCGCTAATTGACTCGGCGAGCTACCTCGTTTCGAGAGCATATTTAAGCTGGTTGGTTTCCCCTTGCGTTAGCGAGGTGGGACTAAAATTAGGAGGGGAACGGAGGTTGCTAGCTCCTGCAGAAGAATATATGAGCAGAGGTTCTCTCCTGGGCAGAGTGGGCTTTCGGCCTCTGGGCTCTTTTCTTGTGACGATGAAATCACTTGCAGTATCAATTCAACAAGCCCGCAACTCTAAAAATAAAATAAAAAATCTGGTTCATCAGCTGCTTCAACACACTCAGCGTGCCAAGCAACTAATTCTTGGGTGAACAAGAAAAAAAGGCACAATTATTCCTTGAGAAGTCTAGGTTCTGGCACTCTTTGCCGATACTGCACACAATTCAAAAGAAGAAAAAAAAACAAGGAGGGAGAAGCATAGAGGCCAGATGTCATCTCGTAAGTTGGTACTCCTACAAGACATAAGCCTTAAATAGAACTCAGCTATAAGGGAAAGGTTACATGCAGCTTAGAAAAATCAGTATAGCTGCCACAAACAAAGTACGATGCTCTGGACTGGTCATTAGCTTCACAAATTCAACCTCTAATCCTGAGTGCAAAAGAACTGCCATCATTTGACCTCACAGGGCAAGTTTGATTCAATGCACCGCAAGGTAATAAACTGAGAACCGTTTCGTGATTTACAGTAGGCACCGCGTGATTTGGATGGGCTCCTTTTGTTCATTTACCGGGTGTGATTGGTCTTGTCACCTATGTTGTTGCTGTGTGTGTGCTCCTTGGTGCTATTTTCCGATGTGTACGTGCTACCTGTGGTGCATGAAGTATGGAACGATTCATAGAATTTGAATGTCGGGTGCTGATTTGCTATTGCATTTGCAGTCGTTCAGAGATTTTGTGAATAGTGCATGTAACGGTTCAAAGAAGTGAAAACAGTAACTTAGAATTTGAGATAGTATATAGAATATCACATCTCTTGTGTATAGCCATTAGCCAACGATTACACAAGATTCATGTCATGGTTCATGTAAATATGAGAGTCGTGTAGTGCACACGGATTTGTGAGATAGAGAATACTAGATTTTATGAGTGATACTAATTACCATGTTTCTAGGATTTGAACATTGCACCAATTTGTTTTATATCCGTTGCAACACACGAACATTTTGTGTGACTGTTGTTGGATGAGATCATGTAAGATTATTCCTTCCTTGGAATCGGTAATATGACATTTCATTTTTAATTTGGTTCACTGCCAAGATTATATTCTCGTGTTCTCATTTTATTTTCCATATTTTATGTATCATTGGTCTTTTTCTAATTTAATATTTTTGGAACCACCGCAACAATATGTGCCCATCACAATGCATTTTATGATTGTGCCCAACGTCATCCTACCCGGCGCCCCTGCCATGCCAATTTGAAAGTTAAATATTGTTAGAGTCCCGAGGCGGCTTTGAAGCATCCGACTAGGCACACGGGGGTTACATGATTCAGAAGTAAAGAAATAACCTCACCGTTGCTACCACTGTCCTCAGTAGGTAGAGTATCACTCGTAGGTACAACTGATCCGAAAGTCGCATCAATGTTCTCAGTAGGTAGAGTATCACTCAGCACTCGGGGGCTACATGATGCAGGAACTCGCCAAAAATAGACGGGGAAAGTAGAGGTAGGAGACGACCCTGGTCTGGGATGGGTTGCGGCACGCAATGTGCGTGACGGCATAGGCACGGGGGATGGGGGCCGGGTGCGTGGCGCGCGTGATGGCCACCCTCTTTCCTATTATGGAAATATTCATTTTCTAATTATGGTTTGTCGGGGTGAGCTTGTCCTAAGCTAAATCAAGCCCACACAGGATGTAACCGCGTCCGACAAATTATACCGAAATAGAAACATAGCCCAGTTGCCACGTATGCCCATTATGACCTTTGCTTTATCCTTTGTTCTGCCTGTCAGGATACTCATAACACCAACAGCCTAGCCAGGTTTACATGTATGTGTTTACAAAATTGAAGGGTAGTGTTCTAGTACTCTGTTCGATACATATTAATTGTTTTAGTGTTAGATATGTCCGATTCAGCGACAATTAGTATGGATTAGAACGTAGGACTAAAAAGATATCTCCTAAGTACTCATGTTAGCCAAATTAATGGGTGTATAGCTGTTTCTGGCTCCTGCCCGTGACCATTGGTTTCCCTTTAAAACAAACACCAGCGGTGGAATGCTAAATACATATTTAGTTAGATAAAAGAAAGATGCATATAACTTTTCGTTCTGGCAGGCAGCGGTGGCGACAAATTTGAATCGTTGGATTCCTTGTCTCTGCTTAATTGTCTCTTTGCTAGGGCATGGGACGTTGCCTCTCACACGCATTACTTTACCCTCGGCTCCGTCCTTGTAGTCTTTTTGTGCATGAACGGCTAGAATTGCTTAAGCGTGCAAACATACGACTGATGACGCCATCATAAATGGTGCTTTATCTTGAAATCTCACCTCATAAATCGTGGAATGTTGCTAATAAACCAGCTCATGCTTTGGGTGGCGGAGGCCTGAGGGGCGATTTAGTCATGTCTTACGATCCCCTAAAGAAAGTGAAACGTAAGGGCAAAGTAGGACCCTGCCGTCCGATCCCCGCCTACATAAGCTGCGGCTCGGGTCTACAACTCGCCTCGCACTCGAACTCATATCTATTCTTGGCAAGTACATTCCGTCCATTGCGCATTTGCGCCTAAGCTGGAGACATGGCCGTCTCACTGGTTGCACTGTTGACCTCGCTCTTCCTCCTCACCGCCGTCGCCTTCCTTCTCTTCACCGTCCTCGTCTCCAAGAAGCGCAGAAAAGCCGCTGCAGGAAGAATGCTGCCTCCGTCGCCGCCCAGCCAGCCGCTCGTCGGCCACCTTCGTCTACTCGGAAGGCTGCCACACAGGAGTCTCCGGTCACTTGCCGCGTCCTATGGCCCGGTCATGTACCTACTTCTCGGGCGTGTGCCCACAGTCGTAGCATGCTCAGCGGCAGCGGCGGAGGAGGTCATGAAGACACGCGACCTGGCCTTCGCCAGCCGCCCCAGGTTGTTCATGGTCGACCGCTTCTACTACGGCAGCGGAGGCATCGGCTTCGCGCCGTACGGCGAGCACTGGCGCAAGGCTCGCCGTGTCTGCGTGACCCAAATGCTAAACTCGCGTCACATCGTGTCCTTCGGACGCGTGCGGCGGCAGGAGGTGGGCGCCCTCGTCGAACGGGTCCGCTCTGCCGGCGCCGTCGTGAACCTAAGCGACAACCTCATCATCTACTCCAACACAGTCATCTCCCGTGTCATGTTCGGCGACACCGACTATAGGATGGACGACGACGGGGGGAGCGAGGCTAAGGAAGGTGTTCGCCGAGATCGAGGAGCTTCTCGGCGCGGTCCCCATGGGGGAAAAGGTGCCATGGCTGTGGTGGGTGGACGTCGTGACGGGACTAGAGCGGAAGACGAGGAGGGCCTTTGAGGCAATGGATAGACTACTCGAGCGGGTCATCGCGGACCGTCGCCAGCGTCCTTGCACAGGGAAAGAACATTGCCGCGACTTCGTGGACGTGTTGTTAAATGCCAATGAAATAGACACGGGCGGCATCAAGGGCATCATCGTAGACATGCTTGCTGCCGCCACGGATTCAACCTTCACACTCCTAGAATGGGCCATGGCGGAGCTCATCAACAACCCAGAAAAAATGCGCAAGCTCCAGGAGAGATCCGAGCGGCCGTTGGTGCCGCCGGCCAGGTCACCGAGGACCATCTGCCGGATCTGCCCTATCTGAAGGCCGTCATCATGGAGACCCTCAGGCTCCACCCTCCCGCACCGCTCCTCCTGCCCCGGGAGACGCTCGAGGACACCGAGTTGCTCGGTTACCACGTTCCTGCGGGCACACGGGTCCTGATCCATGCATGGGCTATCGGCCGTGACCCGGCGACGTGGGGCGATCGCGCTGAGGACTTCTTGCCAGAGAGGTTCCTGGAGTACCACCATGAAATAGGGCAGGACTTCACGTTTTTGCCCTTCGGCGCCGGGAGGAGGGGCTGCCCAGGGGTCAAGTTCGCCATGCCGTCAAACGAGCTGGCGCTAGCGAGCCTCATGTACCACTTCGACTGGGAGCTAGCCGACGAGAGGAAGCTGCCGGTGGACATGAGCGAGCTGCACGGGCTCTCCGTGCGCCTGAAGACGGCTTTGCTTCTTGTTGCTAAACCGTGGTGAACTGGTGATACATGGTGTGATACACCACATGCCACTGTGCCAGTGATACATGGAGTGGCAAGTAATAAGTGAAAAGTAAAGCGTGACAAATTGTAAAATCCTCACCATGTTCAGGCTATGGAGTTGAATGAAAAAAGCCAATTCTATCCCTTTATTCCATTGATTTGCATCAAATTGGTGCTTCTTGTACTGCATCAAAACATCTATTAAAAACAATCAACATGTCCGTATCATCGTGAAGTCCCCCCACGGTTCTTCTCACTAGAGCAACCACGATTCGCTACACCCAGATTAACCGTCATTAGTATAACTTGTAAAAGAATAGAACCGAAATCCATGTTAAATCACATAAAGCATCGAGACAAGTGCATCTGACATGAACCAGAAATCTAATTCTACATAGGCATGGGATCTTTGATGCATACCACTATATATCCTTTCGGCTTCACATAAGTTGCTCTCCCACCGATGATATTTCATATCTTGGGGATTAACTTCATACATGCACAACAACCGGTGGACATACTGATGAGGGTTGAGACAAGGTCCTTGCCAACCACGGGCTCAAACACAACCTAGACGGCAAGCTTGGTCTCTAAATACAGTAGTTTACAAAAATAGAACTTTTCACTTTTACAATGTACTTCATTGTCACAACTCTTTCACGTAAAGGGCTGCATGGTCATTTCATTAATTTCATCCTCGCCTGTATCGATTGGCCCACCTTTTCAATCGTAATTAATGGTCAACCATTTGTGAAATTCCAAAGCGACAGAGGGATACGACAAGGTTGTTCCTCTCTCATTACCATTTTGTCTTTGCTACAAATGAGTTGTCGCTAACCCTGTTGGATGCTATGATCAACAACTCTCTCGAAGGTGTGGTTTTAGGACCAAATTGCCATCACATTCACTCACTAATTGTTGTTGGTGATCTCCTATTTTGCGGCAAGGCCTTCATCCAAGAAGATACATCTACGAAGCAGATCCTCGACTCATTCTGCTCCATATCGGGCCAAACCCCAAATTGGTCAAAATCGGAATCCTTTTTAGCAAGATGTCCATCCCAGTGATGTTGCTTCCTTCAAAACCATTTCCCTATTCAAGATATGGACGCTTCCTTCATTCACCTAGGCCATCCTCTCATCTTTCTAGCAAAAGATAGAGCCCCAGCTTAGAAGTGCTTGAGAAGTTCAAGTCAAAGCTCAGCACCTACAAAGCAGATAAGCTCTGACATGCTACTCATTTTGAACTAATAAAATATGTCTTCTCCTCTATCCCAGTGTGGCGAGGAATGCTCTCACTTTCCTTTCCTTAGCCTTGGCTTCACCATTCTCCTTTGCCTTGGCTTTGACATCCGCTTCTGGGTTAGTAATACCGGAAATTTTCGCGGTATCACCAACCTAGAGCAGGTGGAGAATGGGTTTCTGTTTCCTTAGGTGGTTTCCACATAAACTCCATGAACATATTCCCAACTTCTTCACTAATCGTTGACGCAATGGTAGAGCTAATCCTAGAATCAAGATTGATCTTCTTGGATTCTATACCATCTATAGCATTGGTCAATTGACCAATAGTCATGGGTCCTTCGGGGTCCATTTCGTCGACCATACACTTTTAGGTGGTAAAGCCTTAGATAAGAGAGGAGTCTATGATACCTACTGAAAAGGTCTGTATGGTCGACTAGAGGGGGGCGGCGAATAGGCGACTATGAAATTTTAGTTTTTCTTTTTAATTAAGGGATACAAGCAATCATAGGGTTGACTAGATGTTCAACTACATGAGCAACCTATCTGATAAGATACAATGTACAATACACAACGGAATGCAAGTTGGTGTAAAGGAAATAGATAACCGCAATGGTAGACATGGGGAAGTAATTCCCGAAGTTCCTTCTCAATGAAAGTATGTTCTCATTGTGAGAGGTGTGGAGCCACCTAGGCACTCTAAATAGCAGGGATGTGCTCAGCCTATTCTCCTTGAGTCTCTCCGCAAGGCAGAAGGTAAATCCACTATGAGGTCGACTTGAAGGCGTTGACTAAACCTTAACACAAGGTTGAAGCTACTCCACAAGTCAATTAGAGCCTTCCAACAAGATATCAAAGCTTCGTGTATAGAGGTGAAGCTCCAAGAACAATCTTCCGTTTAGAGTTCCAAAGAACCCAAGGCGTAACAAGATCTGTTAATAGTGGGGGGATTCGAAATTCCTTTGGTGGAAATGTACATCTAGGTCTCCTACATCACTTCTCAAAATTTCAAGGTGTTTGGCTTAATGGAGAGGGAGATTTAGGAGGTTGAAGCTCTGCATTAATGAATGATAGAGAATTGGAGAAGAAGGGCTTTAAATAGGAGGGGCTCCTGAAATGAACCGTTATGCAGTTACTGCCGCGGTACTACCGATGCAGGTAGATTTTATGGCAATTAGGCATCTTCCTCTGCGGGACCATCGACAGTACTACCGCGCATGGCAATAGTGGTACCGCAGCGGGCGGCACTACCGGTGCATTAATGCGGTTGCTGGCGCTAATTACGTCCCGAGAGGCACACTAGGTGGTACTTCGTGTGTACTACCGTTTCCTGAGAAAAGGCACCACCACCCGAAGTTCCAGTGACAGTACTGCCCTCAGAGGAGCGGTACTACCGCTGGCGCTATAGGCGCAACTAACGCTAAATACGACCGAGGGCCATATCGGGCGGTAGCTCGGGTGGTATTAACATTGCTTGAAAGATCCAGATGGCATCAACGGTACTATCATGGTAATGGTAGTACTACCGCTGGCTGAACCAGAGGCACAATAAAGACTACATACGAAGGATTTCACTGTGGGATCTCTCGACCAAGATGAGATGGCTTTGGGGTGCATTTGGGTTGTGCGCGTGATAACCAATCTCCCATACCTTTCCAAAACGGACCCCCTCTTAATAGTATGGGGTCCTACAAACCAAAATAAAGATCGAATCTTCGGGACACCGTCTTCGTTTTGATCCAAAGATGAGGGCCAACGAATCCGTGTATGGCGTTGTTTAAGAATACCTATAAAGTTCAACACACCATTAGCCACTAATTGTGTTGTCATCAACATCAAAACATTTAGTGAGCGAAATGCTCTTTCAAGCGGGATTTGCGGATCGTGAACGGGGCTTGGATATGGTCTTATGCAGGCAGACCTAATAAAAACTTTAAAATATTTATCAAATAGCAAAAGACGACCGTGTCCTTTTAATTTTTGGGGTGTACCGAATCACAACCCAAAACATAATATGATTTTTTTTGAAGCGTGGGCAAAAGCTTTGCCCTTTTTGATTAATTAAGATAGAAAGTTTTTACAACCCGGACCAAGTGAGACAAGAAAGCTCGCTTAGTCCAAACATACAAACGGGATTACACTCCCGGCATTATTTCACCCAAACTTTGGCGCCCGCGAGGACCCAAAGACGAGCCTCGGTTTTGATCTTGGCAAGGAGGACCGTGGGGGGAGCATGTTTGTTTCGGAACACGCGGGCGTTTCTCTCATTCCAAATCTCCCACGACACAAGCATCATGATGGACGCCATAGCTTTGCGGTTAGGTGTGGAGCCATCCGTCATCTTCCGCCACCAACTAGATAGCGAGAGGCCCATCCATTGAGTTGGATCCAAAGCATATATGCCTAGCCAATCCTTGATGAATCCCCAAAGACGAGTAGTGAACCGGCACTCGAAAAGGAGATGAGAGTTGTCTCCGGTGTTCTTTTACAAAGAGGACAAAGCCCACAATTGGGCCAACCTCGAGTAGCCAACCGGTCGGAGGTCCATAATCTCTTTTGGAGAGCAAGCCAAGCGAAGAATTTGACTTTCGGTGGTGCCCAAACCTTCCACACCAAACTCTTCATACTTGTTGCTTCGGCACCAAAGAATTGCGCCTTATAGGCCGAGGCCGCCGAGTACTCACCACTTGGTGTGAGGTTCCATGAGATTTTGTCCTCCACATTATCTTCAAGTTGAACATCAAGAATTTGAATCCAAAGGTCACAAATTGGGTGAGGTGGTCATGCGAGAAATTCTCATCCAAGGTAATTTTGTGGACCCAAGCGTTGTTCTCCAAGGCTTTTTTGATACGCCATTTCTTGGTTTTAGAAACCGCGAAAATTTGTGGCGCGATATCTCTTGGTTTAAGTCCTCCAAGCCAAGGTGCCTCCCAAAAAGAGGTAAGGTTTCCATCTCCAACCGTAATAGTAGTTGAGGCATAGAAGAGGTTCATGTCATCTTGAGTGCAAGGGTTGCCGGTGCCCACCCAATTTTTTCTCTATCATGTCATTCAATCCATGGCCACCTCAAACGGAGTGCCCTTGCGAACTTGACGTTGTCGAGGACCCCAAGGCCGCCAAGTCAAGAGGTGGCAAACCGTCTCCCAATTAACTTTGCATTGTGCTCCGGTGACCTTATCCTTGCCCGCCCAAAGGAAGGCACGTTTCACTTTGTTGAGGTACTCCAAGGTGCCCGGAGGGACAATGAGAGGCTTCAAGTGGTGGATAGCTTGAGATGTAAGCACCGACTTGACAAGGGAAGAGCGCCCGACGGTTGTCATAAGGTTACCGTTCCAAGTGGGAATTTTCCACGCCACTTTATCTTCAAGATGTTGGAAGTCCACCCTCTTGAGATGCCAAACCGAGAGCGGTAGGCCAAGGTACTGCATGGGAAAGGTGGCACGTACCACCGGGAGGCCTCCAAGAATTTCATCGAGGTTTAGAGGGTGGCATCTAATCGGAACAACGGAGCTTTTTTGGAAGTTGGTGCACAAGCCGGTGACCTCACCGAAACCCTCAAGAATGGCAGAAAGATTTCGTATATCCTCTTTAATTGGAGCCACAAAAATGGCCGCATCATCCGCGTACAAGGAGGTCCTCAAGATGGTGCCCCGGCCTCTCAATTTATGGAGGAGCCCATGACGAGTAGCAACGTCAAGAATTTGTGTGAGAGGGTCAATTGCAATGACGAAGAGAAGCGGCGAGAGAGGGTCTCCTTGGTGAAGGCCGCGCCCAAGCGCAATAGGTAGGCCGGCCACCCCATTTAGAAGGACACGGGAGGTGGCGGGCGAGAGGAGGGCGGCGATCCAATTGCGAAACCGACTTGGAACCCGCAGCGTTGGAGGAGATCAAGTACATACTCCAACGGATGGAGTCAAAGGCTTTGCGTATGTCAAGTTTGAAGAGGAGCGCCGGTGTTTTTCCCTTTTGGAACCTACGGGCCAAGTTCTTCACATAGAGGAAGTTGTCATGTATGCTCCTTTTTTTGATGAAGGCACTTTGAGCCTTGGATACGAGGTCGTTCATGAGAGGCCCAAGACGGGTGGCAAGCACCTTGGAGATGATTTTTGCAATGGCGTGGATTAGGCTAATGGGCCTAAAGTCGGAGATGTCCTCCACACCGTCTTTTTTTGGCAAGATAGCAATGTTCGCAGAATTAAGCCAATGAAAGTTGGCAACTTGAAGGTTTCCAAATTGGTTTATCACTTTCATGACGTCGTCTTTAATTGTTACCCAACACTTCTTAAAGAAGGCACCCGTGAAGCCATCCGGTCCGGGAGCCTTGCACCCCGGCATGTGGTCAATGGCATGCTTCACTTCCTCCTCGGAGAAATCCTCACCAAGAGAGTCCAAATCCGGCTCTTGAAAGTTGAGCTCGGCCCAATTGAAGTCCTTGTCCTCATGTTTCCCCTCCCCATGATGGTTTCGAAATGGTTTTGGATTATATCCTCCTTAGCCTTGTGTTCGGTCACCCATGTTGTTGTGTTTGAGCCTATGGATGTGGTTTTTCCGCCTTCTTGCGTTGACCCTAAGGTGGAAGAACTTTTTGTTGGCGTCTCCCTCACGAATGTTGGCAATCCGAGCACATTGCTTTTTCCGTGCCCTCTCCACCACGGCTAGGGCCACCTCCTTCTTTTTCAACCGCTTACGAAGTTGGAATTCGTCCAAGGATAGCTCCCTATTTTCTTGCGCAATGTCGAGTTGAAGAATGACAAGGAGGGCGGCGTGTAGCATGACTTTTGCATTTGGAAGGATGCTCCGGCTCCACTTACTTAGGCACCTCCCCGTATGTTGCAACTTGTGGAATAGGACATGGCACGGCTCAACATGAGTTGTGGGATCATTCCATGCCTTGTGAACAACCTCATCGAAGCCGGGGATGCGTAGCCAAAAAATTTCGAACTTGAAAGTCTGAGGACGGCGAGGGCCACTATCATCGGCGAGTAGCAAAGGACAATGATCGGATAGGGAGGAGGACAAAGCGTGTAGAATGTGAGTGTCGAAACGAAGGTTCCACTCCGTGTTGCCAAAGAAAGCATCAAGCTTGCACATAGTTGGATTTAGCCTCTCATTGCTCCACGTGAACCTACGGTTTTGGAGATGAATTTCTTGGAGCTCACAAGCTTGTAGGGTGGCTCGGAAACGATAGATTCTACTACGGTTCACATTTCTCTTGTTTTTGTCACGGGCCCAGTGGATTTGGTTGAAGTCACCGAGAGCTAACCATCGTACTCCATTGGGGGCTTATGGCTAAGCAACTCGGCAAAGAAATCATCCTTTCGAGTTGAGTTGGTAGGGCCATAAACCGTCGTGATTTTGAAATCACCGTCGATGTCGGAGTTTAGGGGGTGAACATGCGCCGATAGACAAAATTCTCCTACTTGTGTGTTAGTCACTTGCACCACATCATCGTCCCAAAGCATAAGAATGCCTCCATGGGTACCAATGGCCGGTCTTTCGATGAAACTTTTAAGACGGTGTCCTCCAAGGTAACACGCGTCAAACTGAGAGATCGATGCGAGCTTAGTCTCCTGGAGGCACACAATGTGACACGAAGAGGCTGCAATTGTTTCATGAACTGCAGTGCGTCGGTCAGGGTCATTCAGGCCCCGCGGGTTCCAGCTGATAGTGTTAACTATTTGTTCTAACATTTGAAACAAAAGGACTCCATGAAACATAAACCAGTGGCATACAGGAACGGTGGACAGAGCACTGGAACAAGCTCCAGCAAGCAAGAACATCTCCTGGGACAACAGTACTAGTTGGACTTTTTGCTAACATTAAGAACTAAAAGAACAGCAGGTGCGGAGCACAGCTTGATCAGCTCAAACAAGCTCCAGTGAGCCCAACTTCGGCCTCTTCCTCGTGGTCCAGTGCAGCCGTCCCTCCCAGGTTGATCAGTGCTTCATCCATGGCCTCGTCTTCGTCCGTGTTGACCTTGAAGAGGTGGCGTATCACTTGCATGGCAAACGGCCGCAACTGGTCCTTGAAGTACAACGAGAACGCCGCCATGGCTTGCTCCGTCACCACCTCGTCGTCGCCGATGATGCCAAGCTTACGGCAAACCAGCGTCTCCCCTGTCAGCGCCACGGGCACCGCCTTGCGGCGAGCCTTGACCCTTGCACTAGACCGCCGCACGGAGTAACAATTCAACAGCATGGTGACGCCTGTCCAATCTCTTCCCCTTCAAATAGTTTCAGCGAGGTTTTTAATTCTGTTCCAGATTGTATCCGGGAACTCCATGTATTGACGTTACTAGCAAAGTGCCCGTGCGTTGCAACGGGTACAAATATTTGACAGTAACATCAAATTGACCCTTGAAAATATATTGGCTACGTCCATGATCTCTTACAATTCCATTATACGTATATACACCAACCTTTATGAAAAAAAGTAAGAAAAAGTTGGCACTTATTTCCCAATGTTATGTGTTTAAATATCATCGATATCAAAAAGTACTGAAATGAGCACACATAGATTATTAGTCAGACAAACAAAATAATTATTAAAAATTTGTTCAATTATACAAAAGATCACTAACAAAACAAGCCTTGTTAAATCGCCATAGAATTAGGTTGAAGTAGCAAAACATCGAATGAGGTACTGTAAGACATAAACATTAACCTAATTGTTAATCCAAGGCAACATGCATGTATTAGGCCCACCAGGACATAAATTGTAGGTGTGCTGAACATCACATGTGGCATAACCGCGTGCAAGAGAACTTTCAGAACACCATCTCAGTATTTCTCTTCTTTTACTTGCCTCATATCAGCATTAGCTCTCACTTAGCTTCACTCTTCGCTAGCTAGTACACCGGCGCCAACGCATTTAAAAAGCACGTACAGTCCTGCTCCTCATCACCGTATCGCAGTAGAGAGAAAACCACAAAGCAAGAAAAATACGAAATATTAAAACTCTCTAGACTGCTCAAAGCCGGCAGGACTGCATGCTGCTGTTGAGGGCAGAGTGCTGCGGTCAGCAGTGGGTCTTGAAATTCAAACGCGGTGGACATGGAGTATTCCAGCACGACGCCCACGACGTTCGTATCGAGGATGACCAGTCGGGAGCACCAGTGCGGCAAGGCAGGAACACCAGCGGTGCAGCCAGGGTCCAGCACAGCGCGCAGGGTCAGTGGGGGGCGTTGCGTGGGCGGAACTTGAGGGGCGGCACATCGGCGTTCTGTAGCGTCCGCGTGGGTATTGACCGGCGGCGGAATCGAGTCCACTCGTGCGCGACCGGCCCGGCCTCCTCAGAAGAAGTTCAGCAGCAGCTCTTGAGCTGGCCAGAGAAGAACGACGCCGCAGAGGGAGCCGTGCCGGCGGCGCGTGGGCTACGTGTCGGCATAGTAGCGGCACCGCAACTCGTGGCGAAGACCCGCGCCGCCACCAGATGATTTGGGGCTGGCGCGCGCTTGCTGGGGTCGCGTCCACCTCCGCGGCAACGCCGGGGCGGGCCGCCGCCGGAGGATTTGGGGCGGGCGCGCACTCTGCGCAGCCTCCCAGCCAGCAACGGGGAAGAAATCGGGGATTCTTATCCCTTGGTAGTTTTACAATCCGGCCCATGTACTTGGACTGCGGGCTAATTACCCAGAAGTAAGAGGATTAAATTGAAAAACGTGCGACGTACCACGGACACTGTTACCTATATAATATCGGTTTTGCTAAGTCTCAGCTAGCTGAGATTCGTGCTAACCTAGCTGAGACGTAGCAGTCAACGCGCCAAGATTCGTGCTAACCTAACTGGTCTTCTTCTTCCTCGGGACGGCGGCGGCGCCAAGCTGAGCCACAGCCGCCGCAGCCGCCGCGACTAGGGGGGGGGGGGGGGGTGCAGGGGTGCGGGGTCGCCGGAGAAGAGAGGGTGGGGCTTAGAGGGATGGCCGGGGCGGCGGCGGACCGGCGGTGGGCCGCGGTTGGAGGAGGGCGGGGCGCCGAGGCGGCGCGGGAGCGGCACCGGGCGCGGGTGGCGGCAGCAGGCGCATGGCCGGCGGTATGTGGCGGCGGGGGATCGCCGGAGCTAAGGAAGACGATGACTGAGACATAAGCTACGTCTCAGTCGACTGCGTCGTAGACACTCCTATATATTATAGTAGATAGAAGATTTGATCAATAAAGCGTTGTTATCTATCAAAAAATATCTCCATCTCTTCGTACAAACAAAGCCAGAAATACATAGAACAGGATCCAAATATAAGCGCAGGATATATGCCCGTCTTGGAATCAAATTAAAGATTCACGAACAAACGGTACAAAATTTCAGATTAATCAGCTGTTTGGGCCTCGCATGAAGAAAAGCCTCACGCAATAACATGATTAGATCATACAATGATACAACACGGCCGAATCACAGAAGGACACAAAAGAAAAACTAATGAACAAACTGATCAAAGAAACGGCAGATCACCCACGCAAAGATGATCCGCGACACGGCTGAGGACCTCGTCACATCTTGGCGAAGGAGGCAGAGGACCCGGTTCGATCGTAGTAGTACTCGGGGTTGGCCTGGGGGCGGGAGAGCATGAGTGGCCGGTCCTTGGCCTCCTCGGGGTCGTCGTCGCCGTCGTCGTCGACGGTGTGGAGGTGGATGCAGGAGCAGCGTTCCATGGAGGTGAAGAACGCCGCGGCCACGCTCCCGCCAACCCAGATCGCGTACGTCTCCAGCTTCTCGAAGGTGAGGATCCCGCCGCCGCCGCTGTCGTTGCCGCCGCCGTCCATGGCTGCCATCCGATCAAGAACAGAACGAGAGGGGGAATGGGGCTGGAATCGGTGGTTCCTTCCCTTCGGGTTGTTTCTGGGAGGGACAGGTGTGTCTGTGTTCCAAATTTAGGAGCAGTTGGGTAATCCACACTCATCTACACTAAACTCTGTTGGGGTCCGTGGTTTACACGTGGGCCCCGTGGTCGTCAAGCGGACGAGAGCCGAAACGGGGAGAAGAGGGATAAGCCTTTTCGGAAGGATAAGACCATGATCCCTTCTATCTTCCTCCTCACCACGCCGCACACGTACGTACCCAGCCGCCCCTCCACCCTACCCTCTCTTCTCCCCACATTGCGTTGTCATGGTCTCGTCCTGCTTCACCTCGCCGGCCGCCGCGCGCGGTGGCCCTGCTCTCCGCCTGCAGCAGCAGCAGCAGCAGCCCAGGGGGTGCCGCGTGACGTGCTTGGCCGACGCGGGGGGAACCGGGAGCCGCGTCAAGGCGGCGGGAGGGTTCGCGTGCGGCTTGCTCGCGGCCTGGGCCGTCGCGTCCGCGCCCAGCCCGGTGATCGCCGCCGGTCAGGTTGGTGGGTTTCTCCGTCTCCACGGGCATTGTGCGATTCGAATTAAACTGTCGAGCGTATCGAGGCCTTTCTACTTAATTATTAATAGAGACGGAAAATTATGAAAAATATATAGACTCACGTCGCGTTTTGCTAGGATTAAGGGGAAGTCGCTTATTTCGAATGGATTTTTCTTCTTTGTGAAATGCCACCTCTTGTGAAGTTACCATTATTTTCTTTTCGAATTTGATATTAATGGAAATGCATTGGGTTTCGCTTACCTTCGATCAAATATAGCCAATACGAGAATTGCTTTGTAATTTTATAAATACTGAAATTAATTCTTTCCATACAAATGCTAATCTGGAACAACAGTTGGACGTTAGCTAAATTTAGGTTTGTTTAAAGGAGAAGTGTTAACCCTGAAGAAGAAAAAATGGTACTGGTTCTGGAAAACAAAATAGTGATTTGAATTAACCTTAAAAGGTCTAAAGATAAGTTTTAAACAAAAAAATACTACAATTACCACAACATATGATGTGGACCACTGCAATTTTTTATATTATACTTCATTCTCTATAGGGCACCTTAAATTTACCAATACCTTGGTTGAATTCCTAGAAGTCTAGAATAACATGCATCATAGATGCTTCAACTATTTCGGCAGTCTCACATAACTCACAAGTCCCAGGACTTAAAAATTGTCCAGGTCTTGAAAGTGCAGTTAGTTAGTGAATCATCCAGGTCCATATCCACGCCGATGCCATTTTTTTACGAAGGCAGGCAGTGCTGCTTTCAGTGATTAGAAGAAGATAGACAAGGAGAGTTACATTAACTAGTCAAACCTCCTGGCCAGAACAGGTGAGGAAGGCTGGCACAATACAACACCAAAGAAAGATCAAACTTCACAGCTTTAATACAGAGCTAACTGACTAGCAATGCATTAATCTAATCCGGTTCCCGCAGTATGTTGTCGAGTCCACCGATGGTCCGACCAGCATTCGCCCAGACTTCAGCTAGATCAACAATGTTTTGGAAGATTCTGCCTGCCGAGCTAGACGAGTTGTTGAAGATACGATTGTTCCTCCCTTTCCATACCATCCACCAGGTCAATAGGACTGAATATTTGTAAAAGGCCCCCATTGATCTATGGTATCCTCTGCCCACCGTCCAACGGCGACTTGGGACGCACCATGTGCACCTCCAAAATGCGTGCCGTGGTCGCTGACCACGCCTCAGGGCTCTCGCCGGGATAGGTTGCTGGTGGTGCTGGCTGGCCGTACATGTGAAGCACGTCCAACACTGTCTCGGATGTGGAATATTGGATGGCCGGCTTGGCATTGCCCATCCACTTCCTGCCGGTGAATGTCATCGAGATGGGAAGTCAACCGAGTCTACAAGCATAGGCACCACGCACCACGATGCAGACACCATGTGACGGCTCCGCGATGAGAGTATCCTGCGCCTATGTGATGGACAGGCGTAGGAGCCAGAATTCGGGCGAGATGGACTCCTCGGCGGGTGCGCAAACCGGCAGTCGAGGACGATAATGACACCTCGGAGTCTGTCTTCCATGCCTTGGTGGTCTGCCTGCCAGGGCGCGTTACAAATATCAGCTAGGCTCCATGAGGCCACCGCCATCCTCCCTCTGGTCAGTACCACTGCGTGATCATTTGGGGGCCTTTTGCAAATATTCCATCCTAGGTGTCCCCCTATCTGATGTGTTATCTGTCAACTTAACCAGCCACTCGGACAAATGGTGCTGGGGCAGTTTTGGACCTAGATGAGACACTAACTGCACCTCTGGGTCCGGAGAAGATTTTCAAGTTCCGGAACCTATGTGAGATGCCTGAAATAGATAGGGGCCTATGATACACTTTACTTATGATATGTGTTATTTCAGGGTTGAATATGCTGTATGCATCTAGAAACAGCCTCTGGCGTGTCGTCATCTGTCAACTTAACCAGCCACTCGGACAAATGATGCTGGGACAGTTTTGGACCTAGATGGGACACTTAACTGCACCTCTGGGTCCGGATGAAGATTTTCAAGTTCTGGGACCTATGTGAGATGTCTGAAATAGATATGGGACCAATGATACACTTTCCTTATAATATATGTTAATTCAGGGTTGCATATGCATCTAGAAACAGGTACGGATACAACTCTGGAGAAGCGGGAAATAACCATCTGTTGTGGAAATCATTGTCTTGTTGTATACAGTAATCAGACTAACAGATTAATGCTTTGCCAATTTTCACCATAGAAGTACGCTATATACACTAATGTCTTATGTTTTGTGA
Source organism: Poa pratensis (assembly GCA_947311845.1). Lineage (NCBI taxonomy): Eukaryota > Viridiplantae > Streptophyta > Magnoliopsida > Poales > Poaceae > Poa > Poa pratensis. The sequence continues at coordinate 10,724,775 of CAMZMU010000060.1, read as the reverse complement.
AGCCACATTAAAAAAAACAGTGTCATTTTTTGTTACTGAAGTACAAAATGCACTTCATTTTACGATCCTACAAGTATAACCTGAATATGTAAGCTGACAGTTTGGCACTATAGTATTATTCTTGAAAACTGTGTTCTATCATCAGATCTTCACTTCATTTTTCCATGGTTTTGAACTATCCTGAGATAGTATGTCCAGTAGAAAACCTTTTCTAAGATAACATTATTCCCTGTTTGCTTTGGTTGTTAGAGGTTGCCTCCACTATCAAGAGATCCAAACAGATGCGAGGCTGCATTTGTTGGTAACACAATTGGTCAGGCGAATGGGGTGTATGACAAGGTGCTTGATCTCCGGTTCTGTGATTTCACAAATGATAAAACTAATCTGAAAGGCAAGACCCTGTCTGCAGCTTTGATGTCGGAAGCAAAGTTTGATGGCGCTGACATGACAGAAGTTGTCATGTCCAAGGCCTATGCTGTTAGTGCAAGTTTCAAAGGTAACAGAAACAGAACTACACGCCTTTATCGGTTCTTTACCACACTGCATTATTCATTGCTTTGAGATGTACCTTCGCATTGATCATGGCTACATTGTGTAGTGTAGTCAGGACGTAAAAGCTTGTGTTACTTATTCACCACAACGCGTCGTTGCAATTGCTCCCAAACAGAGCCTTTCAGATCTACCTCTGTGTTGATCATACTGCAGTATGAGCATAGAGATAATAATTTCCATTTAAAATACTTCCAGGCACGGACTTCACAAATGCAGTTATAGACCGTGCCGTTTTCGCAAAGGCCGACCTTGAAGGTGCAATCTTCAAGAACACAGTCTTGTCAGGATCAACCTTCGATGATGCTAATTTGAAGGATGTTTCGTTCGAGGACACACTCATTGGCTACATTGACCTTCAGAAGCTATGCAGAAACACCAGCATCAACGAAGACACGAGGTTAGAGCTGGGCTGCAGGTGACTGAACCGAGTTCCCACATTTCCACCAATTAATCATAGCCACGTTTATGCAGCATCGACGTCGTTCGATAACCGATAGTAAGTCAGGTTTGTCTATAGAGCACCAGGATGACAACATCTCTGCCCTCTCTGCCCTTCTCCCCCTCCCCCTCAAATATGTATGTACAAGTACAGCCCTGTGTATAGCGTAAATATTCAGAAATGTATACCACAGATTGCGCTTAATCTGTGCAAACACCACATATACACCAATGGAGGAACCTTATGCTTCCCATATTTTTCTGTATACATATCGTTCACAATTCAGCAACAGCATGCCATCTGATGATGCATGAGCTTGGTGACCATGCATGCTTTATTCCAATTTACACAGGAAGTAATCAATCCACCCTAGTGTACTATGTGCGCTTGCTTGCCAACATTATTTGCCTCCTCCTTGGTTGGCTGGTCCTGCCATGCTCGCGCGCGCACCCTGGTAGTATAACATGGCCCCTACAAGGGCCGATGCTACTCACTGACAGTGCGCAAAATATACCTAGATGCACCATCTAAAATGGCCGGCAGCCTCGCCGGGCACCTGCCGGTGAGGTCGGTCTTTGATTAACTGTCTTTGGCTCCAGATTTGGCGGCGTTGTGGCGACGATTGGTTTTTCATTCGGGGCCGTTGTTGCTGCTGGAGTCGATGACGCAGGTCTCGACGCCGCCAGTCATCCAGAGGAACCACGCGTAGCTGCTCCGGTGGTGGCTGCTGTCCGGCTCCTCATCGATGGCCCCCGTGAACATGTCCTCGCGCCGACGAGGTCGCCGCGGGCTTGCCACAGAAACATGGCGTACCTCCGCATTGCTTCGCCGTCAGGCGGCTCGATGGCAACCGCACGCTTAAAGTAGTCCTCGGCCCTGCAGTGATCCGCATCGAGATCGATCAAGACAGTGGTTAAGCACACGTACAAACAGACAGGTGGCATGCGTGCGAATCGAGGTTCGACAATGTCGGTATGTACCTGTCGAGATTCTTGTCGAACTCGTAGAGGAGCTGTGCGTAGTTGGAGAGGATGAGCGAGTTGGCCTCGGAGGTGGCGATGATCCGCTCGTACGCAGCCTTCCGTAACTCGGCGCGGGCGATGTTGATGGCATCATGCTCGTCCTCGTCCACGCCCTGCGGCGGCATGTCATCGCCGTCGTCGCCATGCTGGATGCCGATCCTGGCCCAGAGCTCCTTCTCCACGTCCAGCCCCACCAGCATCGGCACATCGTCGGCCTCCTCCGCGTCTTCGTCGTCATCGTCGTCTTCGTGGGCGTCGGCGGCGGCAGAGGGTTCCAGCTTTCTGACCGAAGCCTCGGCCTCCCTGGCCCTCATTCGTTTCATCTCCATCTCCACGGCCGTGCCGAGGCATGACGCGACGAGCCCGAGCAGGCCCACGGCGAGGTCGGGTGACTCGAAGTGCACCTTCTGGAAGACCCAGGCCACGGCGTCCCCGGCGCCGCGCGCGGCGCCCGATGCTCCTCCGACCGCCGCGCCCTGCACCGCCTCAACGGCCGCGGCCAGCGCCGCCACCGCGCACCCGGCCGCGCTCGTCGCCCGCGGCACCCCGCGTGCCGCCGCCATCTTCCTCTTCGCCTGGATCGCGCGCAGCGAAGCCGGCACGGCGGCCATCGACGGGAGCGCCGGCTGATGCTGCTCGTCCCTGCCGCACGCCGCCGCGACGCAGAACCGAGGCTTCCTCCGCTCCCCGAACGGCGCGGAGGCCGCCGTGAACGCCACCGACCGGGGGCTCTTGGGCATGCCAACCATGCTCGCCGGCGTCATCCTCGCAACCAGATAGATAGACAGACTAACGATCGGCGATTTTTACTGGGGATCCAAGAATTAACCTCCCACCAAAGGCGGTGCGGGATGGAGATCGATCGATGTGCGAGGGTGGAGAGGGCGGCAATGGCGGGGCATATAAAGCGGGCAGGCTCCTCAGGCCGTTGGCCCCGTGTGCCACTCTGGGAAACCCAAAGCCGGCGTGGCCCGCACGCCTCGGCTGTGGGAGGTGTCCGGTTCTCCATGCATGCGTGCCTTGCGCCAGTTCCAGCTCTGGTTAATTTCGTCCGAGGAGAGGTAAGGGGCTCCATGGGCCGTGCGACGCGTTCGGCGCTTTGGCCGCGCCCACGGCGGCAGCAGCTACGCGCCACGCCAGAAGGGCGTGCGTGGCGTCCAGCCGGGACTAGCGAGCTTTGCCGATGCGTGCGGTGGGAGGGGAGTGAGCTAGCGGCCGGAGTGGCAGGAGACCGCGGGCGCGAGCGGCACACCATTTCGGGAAGGTGACAAGAGCCGAGGAGCGTTTGTTGTTCTCTTCTCCACGTGAAGATTTGCGTGATCTTGGGTGCGTACGTAGCTATTTGTGGCATGTGCGGCAGCAGCTGAGAAGAACAAATATCGGTGAACTTTTCTCGAACTTGACAGTGAAGAAACTACCCAACAAGACGCGGAAGTGTTAACTTATGGCTATGTTTACCAGGGGTGATGAGGTGATGTGGCAGAGGGTTTTGTTCTTTTGGATACACTAGTTGACATGTATGTGCAACGCATGTCTTCAGATTAAAGGGACAATTTATAAGTAGGAAAGATATATTGCAAAGAGAACAATGCTTATATAAGCGTCCTATAACACACAAACCTCGCACCAAACCAAACAGAACTGGTGCACCACGAAGAAGACGTGCTCCTTAGATAGGTTCTCGACACAAATTATATCACATCCTCAATGTCACACACATATCTTTCAGCATGACCTTTAGCAGCGGCAACCTGCAGCATGTAGCTCATCGGTAATATGGTTGCCGGTTGATCTGTCTGTACCTTGTGTTCGGCATGATTCCATCAGTGTAGACTGTTCCATTTGTTGTCTATCTCATTGTCACGGTTCTCCCAAGTTATAAACCTAATTTTCGAGATGCAATTATGGCCCTAATTTGTCAGATTTTTCAATCAGCAAAGAATGCGGGCTGAATAGATAAATTTGTCAGATTTCATCAACACCGCATTCAGGCTTCCTTTTAGACGGAAGGCTCGAGCAGAGCCCAGCTTTGAATTAATAAAGCCAACAACCGGCTAAAGAGATTTACACCAAGAGTTACAACACACACAAGAGCGCAAAGCGCCCACCGGAACCAACAACAGAAGACAACATAAAAGAAAAATCAAGATGGAGCGCTAGCTTGAATGAAGATGAGAGAGCCTTGTCTTCTGTTGTACCGGAGCGATCACGACCATGTCCACGCCAACAAACCTCCACCGCATCTTCATTACCGCCCAATGGGGCACACATCGCCGGGTCGACAACCTGGTAGGACTTGAACCAAAGGAGGGGGGGTCTTGCGGCGACGCCTCCAAGGAGGTGCATGGCGCGAGAGCGCGTCAACGTCGTCGGCAAAGACCGAGGTCCTGCAAAGCTTTCACCTAGACCCCAAACCAACCACTCCTATGTCTCAGGCGAGAGCACAAAGGGAAATCCACACTCTACAAGAGAAGCGAGACGCGAGGCCACCATGAGGGGCAGTTTGAGGCGAAGGGACGGATACCCTCAATTCAGACCGGAGAATCGCCATCAGGACGCCTTCAACAAGGAAACGACACCCGGAGGTGACGTCATCACTGACTCTGGCCAGAGCCAGGCGCAGCTTTCGCCGGGATCCATCCAGATCAAAAAATCCGGTCACCGCCAGGAGGACGTAGAGCAGACAATACAGAGATCGCTGCCGCACCCCCAACCTCGGAAGCACTAGGATCTAGCCGCAACTAGATACACCCGCAGGTTGAACGCAAGAGCCGGTTGGCAAGGCCCGGCCAAACCCAGATCTAGACGACGCTACACCGGTGACACCACGACGGCCACACCAAAACCAACGCGTCACCCACTGCTCGAGCACGACCAAGGAGGTCGGAGGGAGCTCCACCGCGTTGTCCGCGAACGACGGTGAGGCCTGGGATGAAGCCCGCATCACTGGGCCCGCATGGCCCAGGTCTGGCCGGCACCCATGCCAGCCGCATGCCTCAGGGCATCGTCCTGGTCTGTCTCCGCAAATGCGGGAGAAGCGCCGAGACGCCGCCGCCGGGGCAGCCGACGCTCCTTATCGACCCACACCAGATCGACAGAGCCTCAGGCCCGCCAGGCCCAGATCGGGCCCTCGCAGACCCAGATCTGGCCCACAGGGCCGAGCACGCGCAGCCACGGAATGGGACCGGAGCAACTCGCCGGCCGCTGCCGAGCCACCGCCGACGAGCTGCAGAGGACGAGAACGGCGGCAAGAAGCCGCCACCCGAGGGGCGCCGCCGGACCTGGTCGCGACCACGCCGCCTCAGGCCACCGGAAGAAACCACGCCCCGAGAGGGCGGAATCGTGTCTCCTGGGCCTTGCCTCCGGATCTGACGGCGCCGGCGCTCCGCCGCCGCCAGCTCCCGTGGACGAGCCGGCCGGCCGAACCCCTCCTGGGCTCGAGAACACACGCACGCACACCACACCACACGAACCCACGCGAGAGGGGGAGCCTCGCCGCCACCGTCAGCCGCGCGACCTGCGCCGACGACGTCCTCCGGTGACGGCGGGGGAGGGAGGGGGAGGGAGGCGGTGGGCTCTGGCGGCTAGGGTTTGGGGCGCCCGAGTCGCCCCCAGAGAGGAGCGACGCGGGTGAGAGAGGTCTCCCTTCGCATTCAGGCTTCCTTGGATCTGTATCAATATTTTCCAGCACACACATACAGTATCTAGATTTGTAGATTGTGTTAGCAACGATAGAGCAAACCATTGCGGGATACATCCACGAAGTAGTATCCAGCTATTTTTGTCAGATCTGAACATTGCAAGCAAACTCTAGAGCTATGGCTGAAGGTACATCAGTACACTGAAAATAATTTGTAGATACAGAAAAAAAGGTATAGATGTAAATGAGTAAATCCAGGGAGCGATGGTACATCACGCCACCTCCTTCTCGTGTCTCCTCCACGCCGCTTCTGGGTCAGCCATGCTCGATCGTACAGGAAACGACTACTCGTCGTAACCTGGACCCCAGGTTGGCCTCGATCTCTGCAGCCGCCTGAGCAGTTTCCGGCCCGCACGTCTGCTGCGCCGTCATCTGGTTCGTTGTCGGGACGGCCCTTGCGTCGCCATGTCGCCTCCACTCGCGCGCTCTCCGCCGGGCCCGTGACGCGCGCCTTGGCCGTCGCCGTGACGAAAGGAAAAGATGGAACGCGATAAAGCAAACACAGAAAAACGTTTCGGGTCGATTTGTGTTGAGCAACTCAACATTGTTGGAGCGATCCGGATCGTTGGTTTGTTATTTGACGCGTGAGATTTAATATATCCAAATAAGTTTGCTCTTTTAATAGTACTAGTAGACGTGCACGTGCAACGCACGTTATACCTAAAATTCACATAAACGCAAAAATATAAGTTAAAGGCACATTATATTTGTCAAGCTCACCGTCTTCGATTCCGTCACAAGGGAAGACATGGTGCGCGCTGCCGGACTTCACGGCCGTCACGAGTCTCGACCGCGCCTCTAGAGCATTCGTCTGCGACCTTGTCGTCAAATCATCGTAGCTCCTGCCATGCGGTAGGTAAACTCAGCCAACCCTGGCTAGGTGCATATGTCGCCGCAAGCACGATCAGAATGATTCACAAAGGTCCTGGAGGAGATACTTCAATCTACAACAATTAGTTTCGCTCGCCAAGTCACGTGACAACTGGTGTAAATATCATCACATCCATAAGCATATACATTAGTGGATAAATAGAGTATGACAGAAAAGGGGTCATGTAAGAAACCTTACGTATTTTCTTTAACATCAGATTACTTAGGCACTGATAAGTGACACTCATTTTGACGTAGGCTCCGTGTAACAATGCCAAATCCAGCACGAAACCTCCATTACAAAAACAAGATTGAAGCAAAGATACAGATATATGTTATGCAGCAATACAAATTTCAGCAATGCACTTCCTTTATTAAGGTCCTCTTTGAAGCAAATAAGTCACGGGCAGGTCTTATTGATGGCTTTCTTCAAGTGCATCAAGAGGATCCTGTATTCCTTCTGAACGAATAAAGTTCGCCAATAGAGAAAAAGGCCTATAATAAACTAAACATTTGAGTGACAAAAAATGATGTCCTTGTCTACAAATAATCTATGATATCTCAAATCTAATCAAATAACAACAACCTTTGCAGGAAAGGAGAAATTTCAGAAACAACATACAATAGGATGGTACTACTAAGCAGAGTTTGATTAATTGGCCACCGTTAACAGATTTAAAATTGCAAGAGTGAATCCCAGCACTACCTAGACATTTCAGTCCACTACCGTAATTGGCAATCAAAATAAATCACTGTAAGAGGAGCCAAATTCAGAAGCTTAAGAAGGGGGCAGAAATAATCACCTGAAGTTCGTTGTCACCAACAATGGGTGGAACTACCATGTACGCCACAACTAACCTGGGCTTTAAATTGATTCCCAATCGCCTTTGTAGTTTCTAGAAGCTTCGACTTCTCTTTTCTCGCAGGGGAACACCAAAATATCTCATCCGCTGAACAAAAATAATCTAAAGTTTCGTTTAAAGTACATATCCATATGGGTGCAAACAGATGTGAGCAGTTATTATGTACTAAAATCTGATATGCGAGCAACTAAATGGATACAATTTTTGGCAAATAAAAATCCATGCCGTGTTCTCCCTTCCTCCAGATTATCAATGATATATTACATGTCTGAACTGGGATGCTATGGCTTCTGTGGACTCCTACAGCGGCAGCACCCCATGGTCTTTTTGCAATCGGCTTTGGAGGGTTGACAGGATCAGAGCAAAAGCTTACCGAGATTGTGAATTACATGAGCAGCCAACATTTGTTTTTTAATGACTGACAGGCAACCAAATTTAGGAGACCTCAGATATTGCAGCTGTGGTCGAGGATCAGGAAGCTGTTGAGCTGGGAACGGGTGGCCGGCGGGATCTTGTCGTCGAGGATCATGAAGACAGTGATCTGGAGATGGGTGGCCGGCAGGTGTAGGGGGCGGCCGGCCGGCCGGCGCGTGCGGCGCGGCGTCGGTGGGCAGCGGGTCATCTGCGAGCAGGGGGCAGGACGGCGACGACTTTGGAGAAAAGCTCATCAGCTGCGCAAAGCGTGGATGTGTACGCTGGTCGTGCGGCAACGGATCGCCGCTTCATGTGCTGCCTGTGGGTCGCCGTCGGACGGGCCGCAGCTCCGCGCTGGCCACGGGTCACCCCCGACCCCCGTCGTCGGGAGAACGGGCGTCAGTTTTGCGCTGGCTGTGGGCCGCCGCTGTAATCAGGAGGACGGACGTCGTTCCGCGCGCTGGCCAAGAAGCTCCGCTGCGAGCTTGCCGTGAATCGTTGTGGCCGAGAAGCTCCGCCGCGAGCTGGCTGCTCTGGCCGCTTTCGAGTTACCGCGTGTCGAGCTTGGAGGAGCTGGGAGACCTCGGGGGCGGCGCGGTGTGCTCTGCCGGGGCGCGCGTGCGTGCGTGCTACGGGAGGGCGAGGAGGTAGGAAAGAAACGAAAAGGTCGCAATTTGTGGAAAGAAACAAAACGGTGGCAATTTGGTCGTATTACGTGATTTAGTGGGAGGGCAAAACAGTACAAACTGGACAATGTTGAGTTGTCAAATATTGGGACGATTTGGACTGTTTGATCAGATATTGAACGGTCCAGATTTAAAGTATCCCAATAAGTTTGCTCTTTTAATAGTAGTATAGATATAGATATGCGGCGTGGAAGAACAATAGCATACCAAAGGTGTTACGTACATTGTACCCACATCATAGTATCTTAGGAACGAAGGTAACATCGTTGTTGATATTTTTTATTACTAGATAATAGACAATTTTATTGCCTGACTTTAAGTTAATAAAGCCAGAGAGATTCACGAGGTTCATTAAAATGTTGCGGCATACATGTTAACCAAATAAAACCAAACAAGGTTTGCATATGTACCCAAAAGGTGGAGTTTCTTTAGCTCGCCGATCAACCACCTTACTCCCTCCCTGTTCTGATGCTTGAGCAAGGGAGACCACAACTGTAGCATGGTTTTGAATTTAGATTTGATAGCCGTCTTGTTATGATCCAGCCAGTGGCGGACCCAGGAATTTGCCGAAACCTGGGCGCGCTACAGTGTAATTATTCTTTTTCCGACAAATGTAGGAAATATGGAGCACATATATGTCCAAAGGCTGCTCTCGGGCGGCACCAGGACGAAACCTTAGCCTCCAACGCTGCCGCCCCACCTCGCACCCTTCCTCTCCCCGCCGTCGTCTCTAGCGCTGCGGCCGGCCGACGGCTGCGGCGGGGAGCTCCCAGCGTGTCGGCCAGCACTCCCTTACCTCCTCCCAAGCACTGCCAAGTTACTCCTTTACTCCTTAAAGTAGACCTCATTCTCCTCCACCTCTGAAGGGTAGCAAGGGTTACCCATTTCTTAGGCGAGGGTGGGGGAGAAGCAAGCCTAACCTTTGATCGACCCGGACATGTCAAAAATTATCTGCGTAAAAATGGAGAGAGGAAATTTTAAACATCGACAAAGTATGGCGAAGTTAATAAAATTCCGTCTTAAAATGGTGCGACGGTTCAAAATTAAGAAATCACAGTCGATGAAACTCAAAACCAATCATGGGAATGGAACATACTCGTCAATGCACATATATTTCGTGTACAACTTATTTCAAATCGAAACACGGTTGTGTAAATTAGGGAGGATAAGTGAGGTGAGGGACCTGAAGCAACTTATTCTGGTTGAGGCCTTAGTGGCAGCTAAACACACCCGGTGTGTGCTGGATCCAGCCACAAGGCCCAAGGTTGTGCAACAAATAATCATCCAAAGAAGTCCATGAGCTTGTCCCACCAAACCCGAAAGAATTGGTTGGGCACCAAGACTTGCCCAAGACTTGACGAACGCCACTCCAAGAGAAAACCTCTAAGGGCACGATTGGATTGCCGTTTCAATGTTCGGAACCAAGAGCTTTACACCCCCGCTCGTTGCAATTCCTGCAGGACCTCGATAGGTCCGTAAAATATCCGGCCGGATTCGCTTATTTTCCAGTGAACCAATCGCGCCCTAAGGAGAATATGAAGAAAATGTGATAACACACAATTGCCGTTCGAGGGTCCGTGTCAGCAGCCACGTGCATGCCAGACGGAGGCGGCCAATGACCAGTTGTTGGGTTGTTGATTTCAGAAAGGAGCTTCTCAGAAGCAATAAGGTCATCCCAGTTCATGTGGTTTTTCAAATTAACATCGGTGGCATCGGCTGCTGCTGCCATGCAGGCCACTTGGACCTCGGTTTTGCATCCTTTGGCCATGTCACTCAGGTTGCAGGGCAGCGCCCGATCTGGCCCGCTTCCAAGTCAAAGCTCGTTCGGTTAGTTGTAATTTTATCCACAAAATCAGCTCGTTTTGAACTAAAGTTGTGTTTTGCAGGCCTAGCGGGACGGCCGCTTGACACCTTACATGTCATTAAGAGGGATTACGGTGCAGCCCATCAGCTTCACCCACCTACTCAGGGTCGTCTGTGTGCTGAGAATAAGACCAACTATACAATGGACAACGTACTCCGAGGAATGTCGGAGTTTAAGTGCATACCAAATGTTTTCTCCTATACCTTTCTTCTCAAGGGTCTCTGTGTGACGAGAGAAGTGAAGAGGCTCTTGAGATAATTCACACGATGGTTGATGAATGAGGTAGCTCCAACCTAATGTTGTGTCCTATAATACTGTAATCGATGGCTTCCTTGAAATGGAAGATGCGGGAAAAGCTAACAGCCTATTCCTTGAAATGTTGGGTCCTGGGATTTTTTTTCCAAATGTTGTGACATATAGCTCAATCATCTTCGGAATGTGCAAGGCTCAAGCAATGGACAAGGCCGAGGAGCTCTTCAACAATGTCTGATAAAGGTATTCCGCCAAATAACGCCATATACAATCAAAAATTCGATTTGGCCACCGAGCACACATACTCCCAATATCGCGTCCTTACAAGCTCATTGAAATATGTGCTGCTCACAACCGTTCAAAAAAATTACCATAGTAATTTTAGACCTTGGCCCACCGCTGTCCCCCGATTAAATGAAAGCTCCGCTACAGGAACGGATGGATACGGACGGAAAGGACCGCTACATGTTTCTTCGTGTTCCACACTGTACCGCCCGTCCCCCACTGCATCCCCGCGGGCACACTTGTTTTTTAGAAAGAAATCCACATGTTCAATATACAGTACTAACAGCAAACTGCAAACGAAACCACACATATACACTCTAGAACCCACCCGAAGACATATGTTTGTAGAAAGAATATACATGAAGCAGAAAATAAAGGTCCTTGCATTTCCACATAGCAGCCCGTCGATCCGCCCTCAATCGCTGACAAGGCAAGAGAGAGAAATGACAAGGTCCCTGAAAGAGCATTTTATCCCTAAATGGTTTTAGAGTTTGATGTCAACACAATTAACGGTTTAATCGTGTGGTACAAATTTACATGTACCTTCGTTTATGCACACGATAAAAGGACGTCCCCTCTAAAAAGGATTAGCGTGAAGTCGGTGTTTTTTCTATCCTTGTTATGTGTAAATAGGGAAGTCGTACTATCAAGAGAGGGTTTGAAGTGGAGGTATGGGCGGAATCGTTTTTGTTCACATACACAAACCCGAATGCACCCAACTTGCCCTCCTAGACATTTTGGCCATTCATGCCCTGTTATGTTTGCACTGTTTTCTTTAGGACTCCGTAGTACCAGACAGACAGCGATAGTACCACCCTCCCCTTTACAGGGCATGCGGTACAAGTTTTCTGACTCGGTACCCCGGTAGTACCGCCGTACTTCTCCGGAAGTACCGGTCCGAAATTGGCCGATAGTTTTGGGACAAGTACCGGGCCACTACCGGGAACACCCATTTTGGTTATGTTTTGTGCCATTTTCCCAGTAGTAAAGAGCGGTAGTAACCCAGTACTACCGCCTTGTCGGTAGAACTTTGAAAGGACAAGGATGTCGCCTAGAGGGGGGGGGGTGAATAGACGATTTAAAACTTTTCCGGTTTAGGCTTGATAAATGCAGAATAAAACTAGGTGTTTTAATTTAACAAGCATACAACCTAAATATACTAGGTTCACCTATGTGCACCAACAACTTATGCTAAGCAAGACAAGCAACAAGGTGATAGCAAGGTATACGACTTCAAGCACGCAGGCTATCACAATGTAAATTGCATAAATAAAGAGCTCGGGTATAGAAATAACCGAGGCACGCAGAGACGATGATGTATTCCCGAATTCCTCCTTTTTAGGGGAGTACGTCTCATTGGAGGGGTGTGAGTTTTAAACGCAAACGCCACAAATGGCCTCACCCTATTCTCCGATGAACCTTGCCAAAAAGCTAGGTTCACCTTCCACTATTGATTTCCTTTTGGGCGGAAATCGAGTCCCTTACAACAATCTTGAGGCACAACCCACAGAAATATTGGGAGCGCCCAAGTGACCACAAAAGGTCCCAACTAGCCACAAAAGGCCTTGACCACAAACGGCCACAAGAACACCGTCTAGGGTCCAACGACCCAAGAGTAACAAGCTCACGAACTTTCACTTCCACGAATCCTCGTGGAGAGAGCAAACCGATGCAACAAAATGCAATGGCAAGAACACAAGAAGTGCTCAAGTCATTCACTCTCAAATTTCAACAAAGCAACAAATGCTTATGGGGGAATAAGAGAGGAAGAACAAAGGAGGAGAAACACCAAGAACTCCAAGATCAAAATCTACTAGATTCCCCTCACTTAGAGGAGAGATGGATTGATGGAAATGTAGATCTAGATCTTCTCTCACTTTCCCTCAAAGATATGCAAGAATCATGGGAGGAATTGAGAGAAGGGCAAGCTTTCCAAGGTTAACAATGGTGGGAGAGAGAGAAAAACAAGCTTTTTGCTTGAGGTTGAATAAGGGAGGGATATTTAGTCCCTCCCCAAAATATAACCGTTGCAGCTGCTAGGGCCGGAATATCCGGCCCCACTTGAAAATATCCGGCCCAAAAGTCCGGTATATACAGAGCCTCGCACTCGGGGCTCGAAAGGAGCTAAAAACACTTTTTAGGGCCAGAAACCCCCCCCCCCGGAATATCCGGCCCAACAAGACCCGGATATTCCGGTTTAGGCAAAAACTTGAACAGAAACAGCAAAACCAAGATTGTAATAACTTTCTCATCCGGACTCCGTTTTCGATGATCTTGGACTCGTTGGAATCGTCCCGAAGAGCTTTACAAGATCATGCAGAGAAACATCCTAGTCCAACAAGGTAGGATAAAATCAAATGTAGAAACGTAAACCTCTCTAAAAAGGAACTACCGGTAAATCCTCCAACATCAAAAACGCAACAAGATGTTTATATGAAATCCGTTTTTGATGAAGTAGAGCTTGGTATGGAGATGAACACAATCTCTAAATTCACACATGGATAAAAGCCAAATAAGAACCAAGAAAGATGATATGCCAAGAATGTAAAGGTTTGAGCTCTCCACAAAGATGCGATCAAGTTACTCACTTGAGAGCCCCTCTTGATAGTACGGTGTCTATCCTATAACCCGGTCTCTCACTAACACCATGAGACCGGTAAAATAGAAACCCTATCAAGATCGTACCTTTGCCTTGCGCATTCCACTTGAGCTAGATGATGACGATCTTGATTTCTTCAAGTGGACCACCTTTCTTGATTACGCTTCGCTTGGTGAAGATTCACATATCGCTCCCCCATACACAAATATGGGAGAGCCTCTCTTAGGTACATCTTCACTTGACCATTATTTCCAAAATGGTGGCAAGCTTCAAGCATAGGATATCTTCGAGATGCTTCTCTTGAACAACTTGCACTTCTCAAGATAGATGACGATCACCACTTGACGTCATCCTCCATGGGCTATAAGAATTCTTCCTTTTGATACAAGCCCATAGGAAGATACCTAAACCATCATAGAAAAGCCACACACACCTAGTCTTGATCAACCTTGTATCTTTTCTTCTTCTTGATCATATCAAATATGTCCATTATAATAAATGATCTTAATGGCATACAACCGTGAATCCAAACATAGAGTTCAAGTGATACCAATGGACAAACCTTTAAGAATATCTCAATACAAACATTAGTCCATAAGGATTGTCATTAATTACCAAAACCACACATGGGGCAACACATGCGCTTTCAATCTCCCCCATTTTGGTAATTGATGAATCCCTTTTACGAGGGTTTATATAATGAATTAAGCAACCATGCATAGCAATGAGCGCAAGAGCATGAAAGGCAAATGCTTAAGAACGAAACTAAAGCATAAAACCAAATCCCTTAAACCCTCCAAACTTCTCCCCCGTTGGCATCGATTGCCAAAATGGGAGGAAAATTTTAGAAGGCCAATATAGTCAGAGCTCCCCCATAATGTGTGCATTTCCCATAATATGAGTGAAATCAAATTCACATATCCAATGACGAATAGTTGGGAAGGAGATCAAACTATATTGAGGATCCAAAGATTGCAAAAGAAAAAAAATTGAAAGATACTTGGACAAAAGAAGTAACCAATCAAAGGATCTGAAAAGTGTTCTAAAAATCAAGAGGGAACTCCCCAAGGTACATGCACAAAGTAGGATTTGCATTTCAATATGGTGTGCACAACATGGAATCCTCATTCCCTCCTAGATAATTTTGAACACAAACAAGTGCAAGAGAGCATAAATGGGAAAAGAAGCAATACCACTTGCAACAAACCAAAATGTTGAGCAACAAAAACAAAGAGATAAAGGCGTGCTCAACCGAAAGAAATGGGTGTGATCTTAGAAAGACATTTTAGGAGACTAATACAAGGACGAGTGAGCGTCAACATAGTCTTTCAATATATGAGGCACATAGTGCATATCATGTCTCTCCATACACACAACCCAAAGAAGAATATAGCAAACAAATCCACAAGCTTATAAAGATGCAAAAGGAAAACCAAATGAAAAATGAAGCTTGTGCCTTTTAGGAACCACCAAAGAATCAAAAGCAATAAAAGATGGTCACTAAAGAATTGGAAAACCAATTAAAGATGTAGCTACTCTCATGTGTATAAGTTTCTTAGTAGACACCAATCATGAAGATATAAGTCCACAAAGAAACATGCACACACCAAATAGGTACAAGGTAAAGAACATGAAATCCAAGAGGAAGTCATAAACATACCAATAAGATCTTTGCTTAAAAGCATAACACAAAGCTCAAATTTATCTTAAAGGATATAGATGAACTTCCAACACCAAACTCATCATAGCATCAAAATATCCACAAGGGAATAAGTGGAATACGAGATGCTCCGAGAAAGATAACAAGTGTCAGAAAAGGCAAATGATTTTGAAAAAAACATCAATATTGCATATGCGAGGCATAGAGTAAAAAGTGCTAGATTAACATATTTGGGATTGGTGAATCATGAAAATGATTATATATATTCCCCTTGATATGTAATCATCCCGGCTTGCCCACATTTGCAATAAAGTTGTTTTGCAAGAACCAAATGAATTGCAACACAAGAGATCATGCCAAGAAACAACCTACACAAGGTTGAAAGCTAGAAATGTATGCATGAGGTAGATACTTGTTACCGAGGTAGCATTGGGTGATGTAGAAGATAAGAGTTTATGATCATCCAAGCTTGCCTCCAATAAGCACATGGTGATAACACCTTCCTTGTAGATGAGACAAGCTTCCAATGCATCTCCAATGTAACTAAAACAAGTTCAAGTACAACATGGTACCCAAACTCATTGGGTCCAAAGTAGTTATAGCAACTACAATACATAGGATAAACTCCACATAAATATGTGCATATTGATATGAAATTGAATTTCATGCACATCTTAGCCATTTAGGATTTGATGGAGTTTATCCTATATATTGAATCAACAAAAGTAAGCATGCCATAAGATATACATATAATAAATATGCATGCACAAGACTTTCAAGAACCAAATGAGGTACAATTTGGACAACACACCAATTAAACCAAGAAAGCACACACAAGTGTGACAAGAAAAGAATTGACCAAATTATATCAAAGACCCAAATCAACACATGATTGAAGATACCACTTTGAAAAGATACCAAATGAAAGTAAGATACCAATTGATGAGAAAAACATCAAGGAATAAACCAAACCCTCTACACTTTTCATGATGGCACAAAGTACCAAGATGAAAAATGTTTGTCTTCCAAAGAGACACGTCATCGGGACCAAAAGCCAATTGAAGACAACTAATGTTCAAAAGTATATAGGATAGCTCCCCCAAGATTTGTGCATTATTTATGATCTTGCATTTGAATACAAAATGCACACAAATGGGATCATCACTCTCCATATATATTATTCAAACAAAGGTCATCTTCAAGAAAGAGCAATAAGATCATATACCAATTTAAAGAATAGTATTCTACTCAATATAGGATAGCTTCCCCAAGAATAATGCATTATCGAGAAGTATGACTTGAATGTAAATGCACAAGGATGGGATCATTGCTTTTCCTAACTCAAGAAAGCATAAAACAAATTTTGGGTAGAACACACCGAATCCATAACGATACAAGGAAGACAAAAAAGAGTTTGATAAAACAAGTTTTGGCAATAAAAGAAGGCAATTCAAAGCAAGAGACAAAAAATGAAGATGGTCTACAAAATCCACCACAATTATGAGTATCACTTGTCATGGACAAGCAGTATATGGAGATATTTCTTGGTGGTATATAGGAATGATATTCAAGACCAACTTCACAACAAATAAGAATATGTTAAAGGATAGGAATTGAAACACATGCTTATATAGATATTCTTGACGGCTTCAATTTGATCAACGATCATGAAAAGCACCAAGAAACTCTCTCACACACAAGATCCAAGAGATGAGAGACAAAAAACATTTAAGAAAATATGGAACTTGTTTGAGAAACATGCCACATAGGAACAAGATAATTAACAATATCAATTCTAGGTGGCAAAACTTCACATGTTCACATTTTCTAGGCTTGTAATATGCACATAGCTTATTACTCCCCCATAATGTGATAATCCATTTCTTTTAAAACAAGAGACAAACAAACCAACTAGAGATAATTAATGGACATTATAGAATTTGAATTTCTCATGAGCATGACATACCAAATAGAGAATAGATAAGATTGATATATCATCACTAAGTGGTATTCCTCATGTACACACATTTTAGGATTGTGAAGTGCACGAAGCATATCACTCTCCCAAAATGGAATAGTCCATTAATCTCTCAAAAAGAGAGCCAGCGAGATAAGATATCAAATAAAAGCAATAAGGCTCAACACAAGTACATAGTGTGCAAACCAACATACACATTCTTGATTACTCAAGATAAGTAAGTAAAGAGCGCAACACATACCAACACTAGCAAGGTACAAAACCTAACACATGCAAGGGTGCAAGCAACTTTCAATGTATATATGATTTAAATAAAAGTTACCGCAAGGAGGAACATTGGATATGAGATAGAACAATATAATCCAAATGACTTGGCTTGAGATAATATAATTGATGGAGATCCCTTAATTCTTCATGATGTAGCCAAGTCTCCAATGCCCTCCAACAACACCTATTGATCAAGTTTTAGCTTGTTGGTCCCCAACCAAGTTGGGTCCTAAGAGGTTAGTCACAATAGGCTTGGCAACCCAAATGGTTCTTTTCTTGACACCATTTGAGCACCAACATATTTGGCAAACACATTGCCAACCTTATCCTTCCGAAGAGAATAAACATCATCAATTATAATAGGGTTGGATGAGGTACCATTAGTGCATGAAGAAGCAAAGTGGTCCTTCTCACGGCATATGTAGCAACATTGGCTTCCTCCTTTCTTCTTAGTTGGAATCTCGGGTAGCTTGATTCTTCTTGGGAAGTGGCCGTTCTTCAACTTGAGGCACTTGAGTTTGAGCTTGAGACCTCTTCCCTTGTTGCTTCTCACTAAGAGACTTCTTCTTCAAAGAGAAAGATCTAACGTGGTGCCCTTCAACTTTGCACTTGAAGCAAACAATCTTGGCCGAATCTTTAACTTGTTCTTAGCCCTTTTTCTTCTTGTTGAACTTGGACTTGTTCTTGTTATTGGAGTTGAATCCAAGTCCACTCTTGTCATTGGGGCATCTGCTAACGTGAAACACACGTTCGTTGGGAGACCCCAATAGAAAGGTATGAAGCAGTGCATCAGCAAGTTTTCCCTCAGTATGAAACCAAGGTTATCGAATCCAGGAGGAGCAGTAGCACTTCAGAAGGTTGTCAGTGGCGGATTATGGCACGGTGCAACACTAGGGAATCCGGCGCTGACGTAGAACCTGCACACAACACAATCAAACTACTTTGTCCCAACGAAACAGGAAGGTTGTCAATCTCCCCGGCTTGCTAAAAACAAAGGGTTAAACGTATGGTGTGGAAAATAATGTTTAATTGCAGAAAGTAAAAGAGAACAATATTGCAGTTGGTGGTTTTATCAGTGTAAAAGAATGGACCGGGTCCACAGTTCACTAGTGGTGTCTCTCCATAAAGATAAACGACATGTTGGGTAAACAAATTACAGCTGGGCAATTGATAAAATATTGAGCGCATGACAATGCATATATATACAAGATGACTACCATGATATTTAATTGGGCATTACGACAAAATACATAGACCGTTTATCCAACCGCATCTATGACTAATAATCCACCTTCAGGTTGATCCGTGTTCCCCGTTGGTATTAAGTTGCAAGCAACGGATAATCGCATTAAGCAATGTGCGTAAAGTAAACAAGTACATATGACCGTGGACATAGCATTGTTATGTTACCCCTAGTAGCAACAGCACATCCACAACCTTAGGCGTTGCTGTCACTCGCCCAGATTACTGGAGACTGAACCCACTATCTAGCATAAATACTCCCTCTTGGAGTTACAAGCATCTACTTGGCCAAAGCATCTACTAGTAACGGAAAGCATGCAAGATCATAAATAACATGTATCATAGATTAATAATCAACTTGATCATAGTATTCAATATTCATCGGATCCCAGCAAACACAACATGTAGCATTACAATAAGATGATCTTGATCATGTTAGGCAGCTCACAAGATCTAAACATGATGGCACAAAGTGGAGAGACAACCATCTAGCTACTGCTATGGACCCGTAGTCCAAGGATGAACTACTCACGCATCACTCCGGAGGCAGGCATGGTGATGTAGAGCCCTCCGGTGATGATTCCCCTCTCCGGCAGGTGCCGGGAAGAGGTTCTGACCCTCCCGAGCTAGGGTTGACGACGGCGGCGCCTCTGGAACTTTTCGTGGAATATGACTCGGGTATCTAGGGTTTTTGCATCGGGGGGAATAAGTAGGCGAAAGGGCGGCTGGGGACCCCCGAGGGGCCCACACAAGGGTAGGGCGGGCCCCCCACCTTGGCCGCGCCGAGCCCTTGTGTGGCCACCTCGTGGCTCGCTCCGTCTCTCCTTTGGACTCCATGTGTGTCTCGGTGAAATAGGGACCTCCGTATTTTCGTCCAATTCCGAGAATATTTCCAGAATAGCTTTTCTGGAATACAAAAACAGCAGAAAACAGGAACTGGCACTGTGGCATCTTGTTAATAGGTTAGTCCCAAAAATGTATAAAAGTGATATGAAGTGGATGCAAAACATGTAACAATTGGTATAATATCAACATGGAACATCAAAAATTATAGATACGTTTGAGACGTATCAGCATCCCCAAGCTTAGTTCCTACTCGTCCTCGAGTAGGTAAACGATAAAACAATATAATTTTTGAAGTGACATGCTACCATCATAATCTTGATCATATAGTATTGTAAGGCACATGTAAATGAATGAAGTGATCCAAGTCAATGGTCTATAGTTTGCTACAAATAGATAATGAGTAAACAACTGAATCACACAAGCTAAACTTTTCATGAATAGTACTTTGGAGACAATGCATCCACAGGTTCACATAAGAGTTAACTCATAAAGCAATAGATTCTAACAAAAGGTATTTAACCAACACAAAGGAAGATTTAAGTTTCAGCATTTGCTTCAACTTTCAACATATTTATCTCATGGATATTGTCAACACAAAGCAATATAATAAGTCCAATATGTAGCATATAACAAATGTTGTACCAAAGTTGACACTAGTGTTTGCTTGTGGAAGATAGAAAGAAGTAGGAAAACTGACTCAACATAAAAGTAAAAGAAAGGCCCTTCGCAGAGGGAAGCAGGGATTAAATCATGTGCTAGAGCTTTTTAGTTTTTGAAATCATATAGAGAGTAAAAATTAAGTTTTGAGAGGTGTTGTTAATTGTCAACGAATGGCAGCGGATGAAAACAGTATTCCCCTATCAAACAGACTTTTAAGAGCGGCTCCCATGAAGGACGTTATTTCTACCAGCAAGGCAGATCATCCCTCTTTCTCTTTTGTTTACACATGCAGATGTTTCACTGAGTATCAGTTGACAAAATGTGAAGAGAATTAAGCGGTTAAAGTTGTAATTAATTGGGACTGGGCACCCCGTTGCCAGCTCTTTTTGCAAAATTAATAGATAAGCGGATGTATATGCCGCTAGTCTGGTGGTAAAGTCTGTTTGACAAGTTGAATAAAGAATAACCCACTACTTCCTCATGAGCTAGTAAACATTGACACAAAAAAGAGTAGTAACAATTTTGAATAGTTTAAAGGTAGCACATGAAAAATTTACTTGGAGTGGCAAGGAAATACCACATATAGGTAGTTATGGTGGACACAAATGGCATGGATTTTGGCTCAAGGATTTGGATGCACGAGAAGCATTCCCTCTCAGTACAGAGTTTAGGCTAGCAAGGTTATGTAAGCAAACAAGAATATCAACCGGTACACCAAGTTTTATATGACCAACATATTGCAAACATTATAAGACTTCACACCGTCTTCCTTGTTAACCAAACCCTTTTATTAGAAAATATCTAGACCTTAGAGATACCACTCATGCAAACCAAATTTCAACAAGCTTTACGGTAGTTCTTCACTAATGGGCTTAACTTACATGATGCAAAAGTTTAATCATGATCTACTTGTTAACTCAAAACAATTGACAAGTATCAAATTATCCAAATTAGTGATCTACAAGAATATGCAAGTCTTTTCCATTATACCATTTACCACATGCAACATTTTCTGTTCCAACCAAACACCAATCAATTTATTTCAATAACTCTCCAAACAAGTATAAGTGAAGCAAGAGAGTACTTTCTTTAAAAGAACTAATAGCTCTGACAAGAGATACATGAAAACAAGAGCTAAAAGCTGAACAACGCTAGATATGAATACTCAACAAATATAAGTGAAGAATAGGAGTATTCTCATGAAAAAGCGGAGCGTGTCTCTCTCCCAATCAAGAATGCTAGGATCCAATCAAGTTGATCACAAAATAAAAATAACATACTGAAAATAAAAGCACACAGACGCTCCAAGAACAGCACATATGATGTGAAAGAATAAAATATAGTTTCACTAGAGATGACCTGATAATTTTGACGATGAAGAAGGGGATGCCTTGGGCATCCCCAAGCTTAGACGCTTGAGTCTTCTTGAAATATGCTGGGGAGATCCATGGGAGCCTCCCCAAGCTTAAGCTCTTCACTCTTCTTGATCCTATTATATCACTCTTCTCTCTTGACCCTTGAAAACTTCCGTCACACCAAACTCAAAGTAAATCTCATTAGAGGGTTAGTGCATAATCAAAAACTCACATGTTCTATAAGGACGCAATATGACCGTTACTTTAAACATTAGCTACTGCCACTGATGTTATGTGAAGCTCTTCCACCAAAAAAATTTCACTCAACACTAGTAAAAGAGAGAATGCAAAATAAAAGACATAATCTGTCTAAAACAGAACAGTCCGCAAAGACGAATTTTTTCGAGGCACTTACGACGCTCAGATCGAAAAACTTTGAACTAACAAAAGATGCACACATATATAAAGATTACGCACAATTTTCAGATTTAATTCACATTCTGGTGATTTTAGAGAATTAATACGTGAACAGAAGAAATCTGTTCTGCACAGCAATCAAAATTTAGCATCATCTTATCATTAGAGACTACTCTTGGCACAACAATGCGAAAAAGTAAAGATACAAAGGAGTTGCTACAGAAGTAAACACCCTCCTTGACTCAATAAAAGAAAAATTGCAAAATAAAAATAATGGGTTGCCTCCCATAAGCGCTTTTCTTTTACGCATTTTAGCTAGGCTTGATAGTTTTAATGATGTTCACATAAAAATAGAAAATGAAGCAAAAGGAGCATCAAGAAGAAAATTCGAAACACATTTAAGTCTAACCCACTTCCTATGCATAGGAATCTTGTACACAAATAAATTCATAAAGAACAAAGTGACAAGCATTGGAAGGTAAAACAAGAGAGGTGTTTTAGTACCATGAAAATTTCTAAAAACATATTTTTCTCTCTCATAATAATTTTCAGTAGCATCATGAACAAACTCAACAATATAACTATCACATAAAGCATGATTTTCATAATCTACAAACACATAATTTTTATCAAGCTCAAAAATAGTGGGATTAAAATTTTTAAACCCACTTTTAACTATTTTATAACAAGATGATTGATCATTCTCCAGAGGTATGGGCTCCATCTAGATAAAGTCAAGGCCTCTCCAATCCCATTTTCAGTAGTAGAATACATAATATTATCAAGCAATATAGGACCATCATCTAGAGCTTTATCATAAAAATCTTCCAAGCAAAACTCCTTAGTACCATGCATTTCGATATTAGACAAAAATAAAGGATTATCATAAGATTTATCAAAATAGCATGGATTATCATAAATAACAGTAGCATAATTATTCTCACAAGTTTTACTCATAGGGAATATTTCAAGAGAATCCACAGGAACATAACATTCATCCTTCTTTGGTAAGCATGGAGGGAAATCACATAATGTAAGAGTTAAAGAGTGACTATCAGTAGAAGGTAGATCCTCCTTTTGTTCTTCACTCTCCTCCTCTTTTTCATCTAATCAGATCATGGTTTCAGTAATTTTTTCTTCCATAGGATCCTGAAAGGAAGCAAGTTGTTCTGCAGAATAAGTTTTCTCAAGAAATTTAGTGATATAAGGATTATCATTGTAATATTCAAGGCAGTAACCAAGTATCTCAAAATTCTCAGACTTATAAGGAGCATCATCATTCTGAAGCAAACAAGCAATTTCATAAGCTCCCTTAAAAACAACAAATTCTTCAATTTTTTCAAGATTAACAAAGTCATAGTTTCATTTAGCATAAGAATCCAAAGTCTCATCATCATTATAATCACATTGGAAAGGGAGGTGTTTATGCCTCCTACAGCAAAAACATTCATTAAAGCACCAGGATTCATTATAAGTAGAGCACAAGTTTCTAGCAAAATAATTCAATATATATATATACCCATAAGTGTTCCCCTTTTCGAGACAAGCGGTATTCCTTATAATAATTTTGTTGTTCCTTCGTGAACCCACTTAGCCAACAAGATTTTGTTTCCATTGATAGCAAGTAAACAAATAGACATAATAACAAACCGAAATAAATTAGAGGCAGGAAACTAATTTTTTTTGTGTTTTTGATAATTAAAAGCAAACAAGATAAAATAAAATAAACTAAGCAAGACAAAAACAAAGTAAAGAGATTGGAAGCGTGAGACTCCCCTTGCAGAAGTCTGCTGACTCCCCGGCAACGGCGCCAGAAAAAAGTCTTGCTGACGTGAAACACACGTTCGTTGGGAGATCCCAAGAGGAAGGTATGAAGCAGTGCAGCAGCAAGTTTTCCCTCAGTATGAAACCATGGTTATCGAATCCAGGAGGAGCAGTAGCACTTCAGAAGGTTGTCAGTGGCGGATTATGGCACGGTGCAACACAAGGGAATCCGGCGCTGACGTGGAACCTGCACACAACACAATCAAACTACTTTGTCCCAACGAAACAGGAAGGTTGTTGACGTGGCTTTCGGTCACGGCATATGCCACGGGATGGCTTATTTGAGGGGTAGCTACTGCGCAGCGACGACGTTTCGGCGGGATTGGGCACAAGCACGATAAACACCGAGACGTACCCAGGTTCAGGGCCCTCGTGAGGAGTTAAACCCCTACGTCCTGCATCTAATCTGGATATATGGTGGAGTATATGCATTACATGGTTGCTCCTGGAGCTGTACATGATCTTAGCTAGCTTTGAGCTTGAGCTGTCTACTTGTGTGCTTGAGAGGGAGATGATCCAGTACGTGAGTGGAGTGTGTGAGTGGAGCTAGCTAGCCTCCTTGAGGCTTGTACGTGAGGGAATGGAGTGAGGCTTCCAGGATCGAGTCCCCCTTTGATGGCAGCCCAGGTGCTCCTTATAAAGGGAAGCCCAGGGGACAAGAGGCAGACCGCATGCACTGTTCGGGCCTAACTAACACTGTTCGGGGACAAGGGGACAAGGCGACAAGGCGCATTATACTGCATAGTGTCCGCTATTCGCCAATAGTCTTCTTCCTTCTTGCCATTAATCAACAGCACGGGGTGGCTTACCAGCCACAACTCGGAGGAGCAGCCGAACGGAGAGCGGCCAGCTGGACTTGGCGTCGCTAGCCGGAGTCGGGTAGCCGGGCAGAAGTCGAGTAGCCGGACTCGGGCCGCCAGCCAGAGTCGGGCAGCGGATGGAGGTCGGGCAGCCGGACCCGGGCTGCCAGCCGGGGTCGGGCAGCCGGACTGCTGTCTCTTGCTTTCTTGTCGAGTCGCCGACCTTGGTAACCCGGGGTTTATCCCCCACGTCACTAGCCTCCGAGCCTCTGGGTGACTCAAAGAGTCGGGCGGAGGTTCTTCTTCTTGTCTTGTGGTCGTGCTTGCCCTGCGGGCGCGGACTCGAGGTCCGCCGGCCGATGGGCTCGAAGTCCTGCGTGTATTACCTGTAACATGAAGTAAACAAACTGAATTTGCAACCGCGTTGAGTAAAATATTAGGGACGCCAAACGGATATCTGTAAGCACGGTTGATGCCGGCTCGCTTTTGACCGGTTCCTGGATTTTTTCGTGTGCACCCCGTCCGGCGCAGGCTCTTGCCGGCGGAACTCTGCAGCCGGATACGAAGAGATGTCGAAATGACGAGCGTGGCACAATACTCAGATCTAGAAGCTGGATAGAAGCGACTCGACGAACCAACATGGAAAACTCATACGATGCTGGTGCCAGCTCGACTTTGCCCGGTTCCTTCGATCTTTTTCGTGTGCACCCCGTCCGGCGCAGGCTCTTGGCCGGCTGAACTCTGCAGCCGGATCCGAAGAGATGCCGGAACGACGAGCGTGGCACAATACTTAGATCTAGAGACTGGATAAAGGCGATGCGGCGAAGGCGCGGTTTTTCTGTCGCGAGCCGAAAAGCTTTCCTGTCTTATTTACCTTTTTCGTGTGGCTCCAGCTTTGTGCTCTGGCCGGCTGACTCTGCAGCCGGATCCGAGAGTTTAGCCTTGGAGCCAGGCACGGTACTGAGCTATCGTAAGCGAGGATCGGTAGCCGGCTAGCCATAGTCGTACAGAAAGTAAAGGATGCCGAAAATGTGAGGCGGAAGCGTCACTTAGCTGTTTTTTATGTCGTAGCCGGGGATGCCGTTCGAGTTGTCGAAGCGGGGGCGTCCGAGTTCGGCGGAGCCGGAGGAGGGCGGCCAGACAGCCAACTGGGCAGCCAGATCAGCTCAAGCTGGCCAGCCTAGCGGGTTGCAGCCGGATCGGGACACAACGGAACTGGATCAGGCGGTCCAAGCAACCAAACGATCTAAGAGCAGCCAGCCCACTTCTTTTCTTTTCTTCTCCTTTTTTTCTCTTTTCTTCTCTCTCTATTTTCTTCTTTTCTTCTTTCTCTGGGCAACAGGCCCGACGGAACCGTGGGCAGCCGGACGGAGTGGAGCGGCCGGCCAGGGCGCAGCCGGCCGAGGCGAAGCCGCGTCGCAGGCGGGCGGAGCCGCCGTCGGTGGAGGGCCGGAGGGCCAACCGGAGGTGGTGATGCGCTGTCGAGGCGGAGGCAGCCGGAACCGGCCAGCTGGGCGCGGCCGAGGCGGTGCCTGGGCGGGGCCAGCCGGGCGCGGCCTAGTCGGAGAGGCGATGACGGCTGAGGCGGGGCCAGCGCGGAGGCCGGGCAGGCGCGCATGCGGCTGGAGGGAGCCGGAGGAGCTCGGGTAGCCGGTGCCGCTCTTCGGTGGAGGAGGCGCGGGTCACGTGAGGCCGACGCGAGGACGCGGCAGCAGAGGAGGAAGGCCAGAGCCGGAGGAAGCCAGAGGGCTCGGGCGGCAGGAGCTTGACGGAGAGGCGGGCGCAGCCAGCCAGGGTCGAAGCGGAGGAGATGCGGGCGAGCGCGGACGTGGCCGCACGCCGGCGGGGGCACGGTCGGGCGCGTCCGAGGCAGGGCCTGCCGGGGCGTGGCCTGCTGGGCTCGGCCGAGGCGGAGGACGGGGCGGAGATGGAGCCGGCCGGATCGATTCGCGCTGGGCAGCCGGGCGGGCCTTCAGCCGGCCAGTCAGTAGCATGTTTGATCCAGCAGGCTGCTTGCCTGCTTAGCTGGTTTGATCCAGCAGCTTGTGTGCCTGCTTGCTTGCTTAGATGTCGCAGAAGACGGACGGACGGCCGATGGCGGCCGCTGGAGCACAATGAAGCCGCGGAGCGGGCGGATGCGCTCGGACGGAGAACGGCGAGGACGTGCCGGCGAGGCATAGCAACGCGGGCACTACGGGCGCGCAAGGGTGAGCTCGAACGGACGCCGGCGCGGAGCAGCTCGAGGACGAAGGCGACGCGGAGGAGCTTGAGGACGGGCGCGGATGCGCCGACGTGCCGGCAAGGCGGAGCAGCTCGGGCGGAGTCGGACGAGGACGAGACGAGCACGAGCGCCAGTGACGCCTAGCCTCCGGGCTTCTCCGGGAGAGGCATTAGCGCGGCGATGATGATGATGATGATGATGATGATGATGGTGGCGAGTGGTCCCGCCGAGAACGGGATTCCGATCGCCGCTTAGCCTCACGGTGGGCGCCAAATGACATGGCTTTCGGTCACGACATATGCCACGGGATGGCTTACTTGAGGGTAGCCACTGCGCAGCGACGGCGTTCCGACGGGATTGGGCACAAGCACGGCAAACACCGAGACGTACCCAGGTTCAGGGCCCTCGTGAGTAGTAAAACCCCTACGTCCTGCATCTGATCTGGATATATGGTGGAGTATATGCATTACACACGGTTGCTCCTGGAGCTGTACATGATCTTAGCTAGCTTTGAGCTTGAGCTGTCTACTTGTGTGCTTGAGAGGGAGATGATCCAGTACGTGAGTGGAGTGTGTGAGTGGATCTAGCTAGCCTTCTTGAGGCTTGTACGTGAGGGAATGGAGTGAGGCTTCCAGGATCGAGTCCCCCTTTGATGGCAGCCCTGGTGCTCCTTATAAAGGGAAGCCCAGGGGACAAGAGGCAGACCACATGCACTGTTCGGGCCTAACTAACACTGTTCGGGGACAAGGCGACAAGGCGCACTATACTGCATAGTGTCCCTATTCGCCAATAGTCTTCTTCCTTCTTGCTATTCATCAACAGCGCCGGGTGGCTTGCCAGCCACAACTCGGAGCAGCAGCCGGACCGAGAGCGGCCAGCCGGACTCGACGTTGCTAGCCGGAGTCGGGCAGCCGGGCAGAAGTCGAGTAGCCGGACTCGGGCCGCCAGCCAAAGTCGGGCAGCGGATGGAGGTCGGGCAGCCGGACCCGGGCCGCTAGCCGGGGTCGGGCAGCCGGACTGCTGTCTCTTGCTTTCTTGTCGAGTCGCGGACCTTGGTAACCCAGGGTTTATCCCCACGTCAGTTGTCAATCTCCCCGGCTTGCTGAAAAAAAGGGTTAAACGTATAGTGTGGAAAACAATGTTTAATTGCAAAAAGTAAAAGAGAACAATGATTGCAGTTGGTGGTTTTATCAGTGTAAAAGAATGGACCGGGGTCCACAGTTCACTAGTGGTGTCTTTCCATAAAGATAAACGACATGTTGGGTAAACAAATTACAGCTGGGCAATTGATAAAATATTGAGCGCATGACAGTGCATATATATAACAAGGTGACTACCATGATATTTAATTGGGCATTACGACAAAATACATAGACCGTTTATCCAACCGTATCTATGACTAATAATCCACCTTCAGGTTGACTTCCGTGTCCCCCGTTGGTATTAAGTTGCAAGCAACGTATAATCGCATTAAGAAATGTGCGTAAAATAAACAAGTACATATGACCGTGGACATAGCATTGTTATGTTACCCAGTAGCAACAACACATCCACAACCTTAGGCGTTGCTGTCACTCGCCCAGATTACTGGAGACTGAATCCACTATCTAGCATCAATACTCCCTCTTGGAGTTATAAGCATCTACTTGGCCAAAGCATCTACTAGTAACGGAAAGCATGCAAGATCATAAATAACATGTATCATAGATTAATAATCAACTTGATCATAGTATTCAATATTCATTGGATCCCAGCAAACACAATATGTAGCATTACAATAAGATGATCTTGATCATGCTAGGCAGCTCACAAGATCTAAACATGATGGCACAAAGTGGAGAGACAACCATCTAGCTACTGCTATGGACCCATAGTCCAAGGATGAACTACTCACGCATCACTCCGGAGGCAGGCATGTTGATGTAGAGCCCTCCGGTGATGATTCCCCTCTCCGGAAAAGTGCCGGGAAGAGGTTATGGACCCTCCCGAGCTAGGGTTGACGACGGCGGCGCCTCTGGAACTTTTCGTGGAATATGACTCGGGTATCTAGGGTTTTTGCATCGGGGGAATAAGTAGGCGAAAGGGCGGCGGCTGGGGACCCTCGAGGGGCCCACACAAGGGTAGGGCGCGGCCCCACCTTTGGCCGCGCCGAGCCCTTGTGTGGCCACCTCGTGGCTCGGCTCCTTCTCTCCTTTGGAATCCATGTGTGTCTCGGTGAAATAGGGACCTCCGTCAATTTTCGTCGAATTCCGAGAATATTTCCAGAATAGATTTTCTGGAATACAAAAACAGCAGAAAACAGGAACTGGCACTGTGGCATCTTGTTGATAGGTTAGTCCCAAAAATGTATAAAAGTGATATGAAGTGGATGCAAAACATGTAACAATTGGTATAATATCAACATGGAACATAAAAAATTATAGATACGTTTGAGACGTATCAGCGTATTTGAACACTCAACATATTGTCAAGTGTGGATTTCCCAACATGACGTTTTTCCAAGTCTTTCTTCAAAGAAGTGACTTGGGTCTTGAGCTCATTTAATTCCTCTACATGGTTAGTATCAACACAAACACTAGACGAAGTTGAGGCTTCATTGTTAGAGCAACAGGGCATGAAAAGTAATTCATCACAAGGTTTTGCAATAGTATGTGATGTAGAATTAGTAGAACTAGCACATGGCAATATAGCATTATGAGTAGAAGTTGTGCGTTTGTCCACATGAGCCTCATGAGCTAACTTTAGCCTTGCATGGGATTCTAGAAGATCCTCATTAGAGCTAGAGAGTTTTTTCATGACTTTCTTTCAATGTCCCATACTTGCTAGTTAGCAACTCAAGTTGAGCCCTTAGCTCAACATTCTTCTTCAAAATAGATGCATCACAAGATGTGGAGTTAGTAGCACAAGCATCATTAATATTAGAAATGGAAGAAGACAACTTGGCAAGCTCATCATTCAATCTAGCATTTTCCTCAATAATATTGGCATGATTACAAGAGGAAGTAGAGGAGCTAGGCACAACAATTTTAGATAGTTGAATTTGGAGTTGATCATGAGACTTGGTAAGGAGAGGGTGTTCACTTTCCAAAGCCTTATGAGCTTTGTCAAATCTCTCTATATCCTCAATTAGTCTAGCATTCCAACACCAAATTCGACATTTTCCTTTTTAAGAACTTTAAATTTAGCAATAGCATGATCTATTTTCTTAATGATTTTAGCAATAATAAGATCATTTTTTTATCAAGAGATTCAAGTTTCTCCTCAAGAGACACTCGAAGCTCATGTTCTTCTTCAAGAGCATTTTCTAAGGATGCTTTTTTCCATAGCATCCTATCTTTCAATCCTTCCCTTTTCTTCAATGATATCCTTGCACTTAATAGCAAAAGTCAAAATATCACATAAGTAAGAGCAAGCTTGACTAACTTTAGGAGAGCACCAAATATCATCTCACTCTTCTCCTTTAAGGAGTCAATATCATTATCTTTTAATCCATAATAATCCTCATCCTCATCATCACAAGATGTAGTGGGTTCCAATGGTGAAGATACCTTTGAATCCCTAGCCATAAGGCAAAAGTGAGAAATGGACGATGATGCTGAAGATTTACTTGAAACACCATTGAGGTCCATGTCTTGTTCCAACAAATGTTGGGTTTCCTCTACATTGTTAGTCACACAAGAAATAGAGGATATGGAAGTATTGTTTTCATGGCAACCAGACATATGAAGCATATCATCATGAGACTTAGTTAAACAACTACTGCATGATATGCAAGGACTATCAACACTAGCATGTAAGACATTTGTAGTGCTAGAAGAGTTTAAGTCCAAAGATAGAACATTGCAATGAGATAGAGAAGAAGTATAGTCAATAGTGGATTATAATTTCTATCACCACTCACCATGTCATTACCTTGTGACAAGTCACATGTTGGTGAAGTGGAAGAATAAGTGAGCTCATCACGGCCGGAGGTGGAGGGACAACAATCATCCTCAATAATGTTGGACACTTCATATGTATCTTGAAGCTTGGTGATACCCGATGACGTAGTTACCTGCGTCAAAAGAATATGGGTTAGGTTGAGACTCCAAGTGCAGAGTGGTAGTAAGTGGAAGACGTGTTTTCCCCACGAGGGTGACTCGAGGGTTTAATATCGAACTCTCGGGGAATCAGTAGTGAAGATTTATCTTTCCTATCCTTCTTTTGGTTACCTACAAAACAAAGTAAATGTTTTGGTCCTCAACCTCACCTAGTGGTTGTCAAGCACAAGGTGTGAGAATGATATCAAGATAATATGCAATGCAAACAAGAAATAAATATGCAATGGTAGTAAATAAATATGCAAGGATGGTGGTAGCAATGATAAATGATATTTTTGGGTTTTATATGACGAATGCAAGATGGAAAAGTGTTTTCGTATTTTTGGATTTTTAAATGGAAGAAAATGGAAAAGTGGTAAAAGTTGTTGGAAAGGTGTTTCTTATGATTAAAAATGGACCGGGGTTCATGGTTTCACAAATGCACTCTCTCTTTAATAAAGTGGTAGACAATGGAACACTAGAGTTGACATATGAGATTGCAACACAACAGTTTAATGACAAGTTACAATTATATGGGCATCACGTCCTAACATAGAGACCTTTTGGTTATTAGTCTCTCTTATACTCCACCAAGATGCGAACTAAATCATAACACCTCAGTAATTAAGATAACTCAGAGTATAGCAATAAGTATCATGACATGAAGTTAAAATAAGAACATGCTAGATCTAATCATGGAGTAGTGGCAATGGTCACACCCACATCTCCGGTAGCATGGTATTTCTTTTATCCCTAGTGAGGCAACAAAGTAAGGTAGAGATACCCAAGTTGATCGCAGAACTTTCTCTCACGTTCACTGCACTAGCCACCCCCCGTTACTCCAACTAATGCACACGTTCCCCCTCACACGCTATCATAAACATGCTTGATCATGACAAGTAAATAAGAACGGGTACATAATATGCATCTACTTCATAACTGAAACAAAACCATTGCAATCTCAAACATATATTAACTCATAAAAAGATCCACCACAAAGGTATTACATAGAGACCGTAATCATGTTCAGCAGCTCATACGGTACTAATTAGTGAAGCTCAAGAGAGAGGAGAGATACATAAGTTACTTCCACAAACCCATAGTCCAGAGGTGGACTACTCCCTCTTCATCATGGAGACGGTGGAGAAGTCGTTGGAGAAGATGGAGACCACGCCGGCAGCGCCCCGCCGGAGTTTTCCCCCTCCAATCTGCAGCTCCAGGTCTCTGTTTCAGTGTTTCTGTGTTTCTGCGGCACTCCTTTCCGAAGGGCATCGGGGACTATTTTTATAGTCGGTTTTAGGTCAAGACGGAGTCGTGGGTGAAAAGATCGACGGCAACAGAGCCTCGAGGCTACAGATGGTGGGTCCCACGCGGCCCAGGTACCTGGCCGCGTGGGCCACCCTCTTTTGGGCCTCGGACCTCCGCTTGTTCGCTTCCTTCGCTCCCAAGTCTTCTTCCTTCCAAAAACTGATGCTCGTAAATTTCCAGGTCATTTGGACGTCGTTTGGGTCCCTGAAACATTAAAATATGGAAAATAGGGTTTTCTGCCTGCGCAGGGTTAATTCCATAAAAATAGGAAAATCATGAAATATTCCAAAAAATCATTATAAAACAGTGATATAACCCTTATATGATGCAAATATGACTGGAATATAAGTAAAATAATGCAAAGTTCATGTATGCATTTTACATGCATCACTTGGTCCAAAGCTCATGAGTGTTCAGGAAAGGCATGATTGAAGCAAGAACTACATCGCTCAAAACACATATAAGGCCATTAGATACTTGAGTATCGAGATGAGAGTTTTCCTCATCCTCTAAAGATAATTCTTGGGAATCCTTTGGAGGAGAAAAACCCACATCGACAATACTCATGATATAATTTGGACCCATGGCCCTAAAAAGATTAAGCATGCAAATTTTCCAAACATCATAATTTGTGCCATCAAATTTAAAAGTGGGATTGTGCACTAATTCTCTAAACGACATCTTTACTCTCTAGGCGGTAAAGCCCAATAAAGAGAGCCCAGGCTCTGATACCAATTGAAAGGACAAGGATGTCGCCTAGAGGGGGTGAATAGGCGATTTAAACTTCTCCGGTTTAGGCTTGATAAATGCGGAATAAAACTAGGTATTTTAATTTAATAAGCATACAACCTAAATACTAGGTTCACCTATGTGCACCAACAACTTATGCTAAGCAAGACAAGCAACAAGGTGATAGCAAGGTATAAGACTTCAAGCACGAAGGTTATCACAATGTAAATTGCATAAGTAAAGAGCCCGGGTATAGAAATAACCGAGGCACGTGGAGACGATGATGTATTCCCGAGTTTCTCCTTTTTAGAGGAGTACGTCTCGTTGGAGGGGTGTGAGTTTCAAACGCAAACGCCACAAATGGCCTCACCCTGAACCTTGCCCAAAAGCTAGGTTCATCTTCGACTATTGATTTCCTTGTGGGCGGAAATCGAGTCCCTTACAACAATCTTGATGCACAACCCACAAAAGTATTGGGAGCGCCCAAGTGACCACAAAAGGTCCCAACTAGCCACAAAAGGCCTTGACCACAAAAGGTGACAAGAACACCGTCTAGGGTCCAACGACCCAAGAGTAACAAGCTCACGAACTTTCACTTCCACGAATCCTCGTGAATAGAGAAAACCGATGCAACAAAATGCAATGGCAAGAACACAAGAAGTGCTCAAGTCCTTCACTCTCAAATTCCAACAAAGCAACAAATGTTTATGGGGGAATAAGAGAGGAAAAACAAAGGAGGAGAAACACCAAGAACTCCAAAATCAAAATCTACTAGGTTCCCCTCACTTAGAGGAGAGATGGATTGGTGGAAATGTAGATCTAGATCTTCTCTCACTTTTCCCTCAAAGATATGCAAGAATCATGGGAGGAATTGAGAGAAAGGCAAACTTTTCAAGGTCAACAATGGTGGGAGAGAGAGAAAAACAAGCTTTTTGCTTGAGGTTGAATAAGGGAGGGATATTTATTCCCTGCCCAAAATATAACCGTTGCAGCTGCTGGGGCCAGAATGTCCGGCCCCACTTGAAAATATCCGGCCCAAAAGTCCGGTTTATATAGAGCCTCGCACTCAGGGCTCGAAAGGAGCTAAAAACACTTTTTAGGGCCGGAAAATCCCCCCCCCCCCCGCCCCCCGGAATATCCGGCCCAACAAG
This sequence comes from Poa pratensis, assembly GCA_947311845.1. Taxonomy (NCBI): domain Eukaryota; kingdom Viridiplantae; phylum Streptophyta; class Magnoliopsida; order Poales; family Poaceae; genus Poa; species Poa pratensis. Next base: position 10,690,692 of record CAMZMU010000060.1, on the reverse strand, counting down.
ACCCGGATATTCCGGTTTAGGCAGAAACTTGCACAGAAACAGCAAAACCAAGATGGTAATAACTTTCTCATCCGGACTCCGTTTTTGATGATCTTGGGCTCATTGGAATCGTCCCTAAGAGCTTTACAAGATCATGCAGAGAAACATCCTAGTCCAACAAGGGACGATAAAATCAAATGTAGAAACATAAACATCTCTAAAAAGGAACAACCGGTAAATCCTCCAACATCAAAAACGCAACAAGATGTTTATATGAAATCCATTTTTGATGAAGTAGAGCTTGGTATGGAGATGAACACAGTCTCTAAATTCACACATGGATAAAAGCCAAATAAGAACCAAGAAAGATGATATGCCAAGAATGTAAAGGTTTGAGCTCTCCACAAAGATGCGATCAAGTTACTCACTTGAGAGCCCCTCTTGATAGTATGGTGTCTATCCTATAACCCGGTCTCTCACTAACACCATGAGACCAGTAAAATAGAAACCCTATCAAGATCGTACCTTTGCTTTGCGCATTCCACTTGAGCTAGATGATGACGATCTTGATCTCTTCAAGTGGACCACCTTTCTTGATTACGCTTCGCTTGGTGAAGATTCACATATCGCTCCCCCATACACCAATATGGGAGAGTCTCTCTTAGGCACATCTTCACTTGACCATTATCTCCAAAAGGGTGGCAAGCTTCAAGCATAGGATATTTTCGAGATGCTTCTCTTGAACAACTTGCACTTCTCAAGATAGATGACGATCACCACTTGACGTCATCCTCCATAGGCTATAAGAATTCTTCCTTTTGATACAAGCCCATAAGAAGATACCTAAACCATCATAGAAAAGCCACACACACATATTCACAAAGCTATATGGACAACTTCTTACCATACCATTGGATCACATGATATCACACGGTACATCATTTAGCTTTGTGTGTTGATCAACTTGAATCTACTCTTTGCACTTAGTTTTGATCAACCTTGTATCTTTTCTTCTTCTTGATCATATCAAATATGTCCATTATAATAAATGATCTTGATGGCATACAACCTTGAATCCAAACATAGAGTTCAAGTGATGCCAATGGACAAACCTATAAGAATATCTCAATACAAACATTTGTCCATAAGGATTGTCATTAATTACCAAAACCACACATGGGGCAACACATGCTCTTTCAAACTTGTACCACTATTCGGTACTTACAGACTGGTGAACACACTAACTGATCGTTGGGAGGCTGCCAAGTCCACATGATCGATAGTACCGGGTTTTGGCCGGTACTACCGGACCTGCGCAGAATCGCAGGATAACGGCTAGATTTTGGAGAACATATATATAGATCTCTTATTCTCCAAAGAGCTTAAGCTCTCTCTCTCTCTCTCTCTTCTCTCTCTCTCTCTGTGTGTGTGTGTTTCTCTCTCCTTCATTGATATAAAGCTTCAAACTACTCTATCTCCCATTCCCTTGGCCCTAACACCTTGAAAACTTGAGGAGTGAAGTAGGAGGACTAGATCTACACTTACACCAAAGAAAATTTGATTCCCCTATTAATCCCTTACGGATATTTTTACCTCTTGGGTTCATTGGAACCCTAGAAGGAAGTTGTTGTCTTCATGGCTTTGGGAGCCGCGAGGATTTGTTGGGAGCCTCCAGTTAAGTTGTGGAGTGTGCCTCAACATTGATTGTCTCTCGGAGCTATGGGAGTTCGCGGGAGTTGTGGAGTGTGTCTCATCCTTGTAAAGGTTTCATTGCCGACCTCAAGGGCATCATATAGTGTCTCGTGGCACTCCACATTGGTGGGGGCATTAGGAGATTACGGTGTGTCATTAACGGGTATTCGAGGATCACTTGTGACTGCGCATCGCTCCAACAAAAACTAGCTTCCTTTGTTAAGTGAACTTCGGGATAAAATCTTTGTGTCATTGTGTGGTTATCTCTTAACCTACCTTTACTTATTGTCGATATCTTGCTTAGTATATCTTGCGAGGTTGTATCTTGCTCATCATATAGGTTGTTCACCTAGTTACATAATCTAGAGAACTTATATTTGAGCAAAGCCAATACTGAAAAGAAAAGAAAAATTGCAGTTGCCTATTCACCCCCGGCCCTCTAGACAACCTACTCAATCCTTTCAGTCCCCACACACCCAAGCTGCAGCCATAATTGTGTTGGTGATCTCTAAAGCCATCCGACGCAGCCACTGTAATCGTGCCCATTGTGGCACATCAGCGGGGAACACCCCCGAGCTGCTATGATCCCGGCTTTAATTGCTTACTCCGCCCGACGTCCATGGAAAAGAAAGTCAAAGTTGCAAACCTTCCTCCAGCAAGCCCTCTCCAAACCACCTGCCCAGGGGCAAGCGTTGTCGTTGCCGTCTGAGACGAAGCATCACGGCCGACTCCTGTGCACCACCTCGCTAGTCTCTCGGTAGCTCTGGAGCTAAAATCACTAAAGCGCGCTGCCGGGGACAGATCGGAGGACAAAAGATCCATGACGATGTCGCTGCCGCCTCGCATACATCGACTGGACCACCTACTTCCACGAGCTCCTCGCGATGGCCGACGAGATGGGGATGGAGCCGCTAATTATTGAACACGATAATACAGTCAGCACCCCAACATCTACTTCTACTCCTATCAACACTTTGTTGCCACCGGAGAGACAAAAGGGGACGACGGGAACCCCCGGTCTTGAAGGCTGCGGAAGAAGAAACCGCTGGCAGTGGAGGAGAAATAGGGAAGTGGAGAGGAGAAGACTGATTCTATTAGAGATAATGTTTCACCTCTCGTGCAAATTATTATAGAACCGGTTGAAATACGGTCCACGGAGATCTCGTTCCACGGACCAGTACATCACGTTCCTAACAGACGGTAAAACAAACGAGCTTCAAATTCAGGACCATGGTACAGAAAGACAGTTGAAAATTACCGCACGTCCCGTCGCTTTTCCTCCCCCCCCCCCCCCCCCCCCCCCCACGCACACACAGACTTGGTAGGATTCACACCTATGTGTACCATCATGAAGGATTAATGGTTTTTGTACATGTGGCAAATGGGAGAAGGTCAAGAACTATTTTAATGATAAAACAAGGCATCTACCCTGACGCCGTGTTCTTCAACACAATTATGGGCCACCTATGCAAAGAAGGAAGGGTTATGGAAGCCCAAAATATTTTTGACATGATGGTACACATAGGTGTGAAGCCTAGCTAGCCTTTCCTAGCTAAAAAAGGTGTGAAGCCTAGCGTCTTTACTTTTCCCGCACTGGTAGATGGATACTTCTTAGCTAGCAAGATGGATGAAGTGAGGAAGTCATTTGACACTATGATCTCTATTGGCTTGAAACCAGATGTTGTCACCTATAACACACTCATTGATGGTTAGTTGGTTACTCTAAGAATGGAAGGATGGATGATGCATTAGCTGCTTTCGATGAAATGTTGGAGAAGAAAGTTCATTCTTGTGTTATCACTTATAGCACAATGGTTCATGGGTTAAAAATGGAAGGACTGCTGCTGCAAAGGAACTATATCTCAGGATGGTTGATAGTAGAATACACCTGGGTATTTACACATACAACATAATTCTTGGAGGTCTTTGTACAAATAACTATGTTAATGAAGCACTTAGAATGTTTCAAAGCTTGTGTTCAACGAATAATCAACTCGATATCAGAACATATGCTATCATGATTCGTGCATTTCTTAAAGGTGGTAGGAAGGAAGAAGCCATGAATCTGTTTAATGGTATCAGATCCAAGGGACTGGTGCCCGATGTTGTTACCTACAGCTTAATGATCAAGAATCTTATAGAGGAAGGGTCTCTTGAAGAGGCTAACGATCTATTCCTATCTATGGAGAAGAATGGTTGTGCTGCCGACTTCCGTATGCTAAATTATATGAGTAGAATGTTACTTGAGAAAAGGGATGCACCCAGGGATGGGGCCTACCTCTCCAAAGTTGATGTGAAAGGAGCTTCACCCTTGAAGCTTCCATAGCTTCCTTGTTGATTGCACTCATGTTAGACGAAAAATATCTGCAATATCAGTCGTTTCTCCCTAATAAATATCACTCTTTTGGGGATGCTGAACTGGTGGCGACCTAATGAAGAAATGTTTGCTAGATACTCTGTAGTTCTAATTGAGGGCTGATATATTCTCTGTATGCTAACTTTTGCTTGCAAGGTATGTAGGTCACTTCTCCTAGCCTTTTCTTTTTGAGTAACAGTACGTCTGAAATGTATGTTACTTCTCTTACTAGTAATTCCGGAAGTAAGTTTTACTAGTATAGTAGATGAATGAGTGAATGACTCGCACTAGGTTGTCGGACGACTGTGTTTCTGTCATCTTTCTTGTAAACTGGCATCTATGTAACGGAAAGTCCAATTCTTTTTTCTAAACGTTGCAATATTTTTCCAGCACTCTGTTTTTTGGCAAGGACGAAGAGTGGAGTGAGACACTGCATAATTGCATATCACTACTTATATTCGCTTGAGGCTGGTATGGACATCCTGTCATTATCTGCACCCGACGAGTGACATACAAAGAATCAGCTAGGAAGGCCTTTAGCATCTGTCTGTGGTGCGATGTTTGAGTTCTGAATAAACACAGCATGAGTGAATTCGTCTGGCGAGCGCCATACTACCACGAAAAAAAAGGAGTCAGGGACTCAGGTTGATGTACAATTCTCCCATGCCTTCAATTGCTTGCCCAGTTTTACTTTCTTGCCAGTATACTGCTATCTGTATTGCACGAAAGCATGGTCATGGACTCATGGTGGTTAGGGGTATTCATTTCTGTGGCGAGTAATCAGCCCACAACTCACCCTGTTTGTTTTGCAGTCTCAGATTCAGAGTTAGATGCCCCCAATATCACTTTCTGTTTTCCTCGGCCACTTTCAATCCGTGAAATAATCCATGTTTTATATGGTGGGCCTTACAATGGGTCATGCGCACAGTGAATGAGACGATGATACAGGGATGCTGGTTGGGTTTTTTAGACTGTTTATTGCAATACGAGAAGCACCAATTTTGATGCAAACAGAGGGGTCCGCCGAGACGTCCAAGTACTAAAATTGCTTTTGTTTCATTCAACTCCAGACCAGGGTTTAGCAGCAAGAAGCAGAGCCGTCTTCAGGCGCACAGAGAGCCCGTGCAGCTCGCTCATGTCCACCGGCGGCTTTCTCTCGTCTGGTAGCTCCCAGTCGAAGTGGTACACGAGGCTTGCGAGCGCCAGCTCGTTGGACGGCATGGCGAATTTGACCCCCGGGCAACCCCTCCTCCCGGCGCCGAAGGGCAAAAACGCGAAATCCTGCCCTATTTCGTGGTGGTACTCCAAGAACCTCTCCGGCAGGAACTCCCCTCGCGGTCGCCCCACGTCGCCGGGTCACGGCCAATGGCCCAGGCGTGGATCAAGACCCGTGTGCCCGCGGGAACGTCGTAGCCGAGCAGCTGGGTGTCCTCGAGCGTCTCACGGGGCAGGAGGAGCGGCGTGGGAGGGTGGAGTCTGAGAGTCTCCATGACCACGGCCTTCAGGTATTGCAGATGGGGCAGATGGTCCTCGGTGACGTGGCCGGCGGCGCCGACGGCCGCCCGGATTTCGTCCTGCAGCTTTTGCATTTCCTGTGAGTTGTTGATGAGTTCGGCCATTGCCCATTCTAGCAGAGTGAAGGTCGAATCCGTGGCGGCAGCTAGCATATCCAGGATAATGGCCTTGATGCTGCCCATGTCGAGGTCGTCAGCATCGAGCAACACGTCGACGAAGTCACGGCGATCGTCCTCCCTGGCCTTCCCGGTGTCACGCCGCTGGCGACGGTCCGCGATGACCCGCTCGAGTAATCCATCCATTGCCTCAAATGCACTCCTCGTCTTGCGCTCTAGTCCCGTCACGACGTCCACCCACCACAGCCATGGCACTTTCTCCCCCATGGGGACCGTGCCGAGGAGCTCTTCGATCTCAGCAAACGCCTTCCTTAGCCTCGCTCCGCCCTGGTCGTCGCCGTCCATCCTGTAGTCGGTGTCGCCGAACATGACACGGGAGATGACCGTGTTGGAGAAGATGATGAGGTTGTCGCTCAGGTTCACGACGGCGCCGGCGGAGGAGCGGACCCGATCGACGAGGGCGCGCACCTCCTGCCCCCGCACGCGTCCGAAGGACACGATGCGGCGCGGGTTGAGCATGTGCGTCACGCAGACGCGGCGCGCCTGGCGCCAGTGCTCGCCGTACGGCGCGAAGCCGATGCCGCCGGTGCCGTAGTAGAAGCGGTCGACCATGAACAGCCTAGGGCGGCTGGCGAAGGCCAGGTCGCGTGTCTTCATGGCCTCCTCCGCCGCAGCCGCGGAGCATGCCACGACGGTGGGCACGCGCCCGAGGCGTAGGTACATGACCGGGCCGTAGGACGCGGCCAGTGACCGGAGACTCCTGTGCGGCAGGCTCCCGAGTAGACGTAGGTGGCCGAGGACAGGCAGGCCGGGCGGGGACGGAGGCAGCATTCTTCCGGCAGCAACAATATGGCTGCGCTTCTTGGAGACGAGGACGGCGAAGAGAAGAAAGGCGACGGCGGTAAGGAGGAAGGGCGAGGTGCAGAGTGCAACCAGTGAGACGGCCATGTCTGCAGCCTAGGCGCACTCGACGGAATGCAATCGAGACGAGCTATGGAACGATCGAGAAACTCTTTTGGTACTTGCCAAGAATAGATACAGTGCGAGGCGAGCTGTAGGACCCAGCTGCAGCTTATGTACGAGGAAGACGGCGGGGTCCTACTTAGCCGCTACGTTTCCCTTTTTTTAGTGGATGATTAAGACATGACTAAATCGCCCGTCAACCGCCTCGCATGGTGTCGGTGATCGAACTCCCTCCGCCACACAAAGAATGAGCTGGTTTATTTACAACATTCCTCGAATATCAGTAGAAGATGCGGAAAGCAGGAACTGGACCTGCCAGAAACTTGACACCCAAGGCTGGGTGATCAACACCGGCAGAATTAACGGCCTGCTTCAGAGTTCACAGTGGTGCAATCAGTGGCCTGTGGCCAAAGACAACCCCTGTTCTTCTGCTAGATGGATAGCATGCTGATGGAAGTGAGATTTTAGAATCCAGGTCCCCCAGTTTTTGCTGTCGGCGTGCGGCGGTGTCCATGCACCTCTGCACCTGATTTAGCTCAGGTTTAGACTTTAGACACTGGCTTCAGGAATTCTCGCCGTTCATGCACATTTCGCAGGAACCAAAAGCTGGAGCTCTTCCGTCACATGTCGATGCGCACCAGCACCACAGCATCTTGTTTTCGTATAGGATTCACCTCCCATGCGGTTCAAGAAGGATGGCCGACTGCAGCGACGTGCTCTCCGAAGAAGAATTCAACATCGAACACTTCCGGACACGCGATGCGCGCAGATCAGACGATGGCTTAAAGGTTCCGTCGATCACGGTGGCCGCCATGAGCGTCAGCACTGCCATTCTGCCCGCTGTGCGCTCGAGAAGAAGACGGTCTCCGTGGCATCCTCCTTCTCCGTTTTTGCCTGAAGCTGCAGCGTCGGAGCTTGTTACTAGGCAACTTGGCGTGGCGACACCCCACACCCTTAATTTTGTTAACTCATTTGCCGTGGTTAAAGATCATCAGCTGGAAATTACCGTCGAGAAGGTTGAGAAACTCACGTCGAATTTACAGTGGAAAGATGCCAAAAAAATTCCCTATTTGTAATTGCAGTCCATTTTTTTTCAAATTGCATACCAAATGTATGAGACAATTTGGCAATGTAGTTAATTTACACTCATGAGTATCATGTTTAGATGAACTAAAAAAAAATCCGCATTTTAAATAAGCAGGAATTTGTCTAAAATGACAAAAATTTCCGTACTTGTATATGTAGTCTAAAAAGTTACAAAATTCGAAGAAAATATGAGGGGAGCTTCTTAATAATAGTAAAACAATTTAGTTACCATAACATTTATGTGTCAGTTTGGCAATGTAGTTAATTTGGCCATCATGCTAAAGGAAACAATTATTGGTGTAAGTAATTCAGCTAACTTTTACCTAAATTAGAAACAAATTCATGTAAGTTGGGAAGATAATGCAGAGTGTCGCCGCGCCCGTTGTGATTCAAAATGTTGAAATCCGTCGGAATTTGTCATCTAGAGTATCACCAAATATTTAGCAAATTTAAATGTTCAAATATATTTGTATTTTGCCATAAATATTTAATTTAACGCCATAATTAGAGAAAATGTATTATATGAGCATTTTTTAAATTTAACTCCATAATTAGAGAAAGTTCAGTTAGATTATCTCCAAATATTTACCAAATTGAAATGATCAAATATTTTTGTATTTTGCCATAAATAGTTAGCATTTATTTTTTTGAGCATTTTGATATATTTTAGAGTATCTCCAATTATTTAGCAAGTTGAAATGTTAAAATATATGTGTATTGTGCCATAAATATGTAATTTAATTCCATAATCAGAGAAAATGCATTGTATGAGCATTTATTAAATTCAACTCCATAATTATAGAAAATGCATTTAGATTATCTCCAAATATTTACCAAATTAAAATATTCAAATATGTTTGTATTTTGCATAAATAGTTAGCATGTATTTTTCTGATCATTTTGATATATTTTTCATATTTTTCTGATGGTTAGATTCAGTGGCGATTTTAGAACGAATTTATAGGGTAGGCTCTGATAAAAAAAACACTCAGAAAATTACCTAAAATAATATGGTCTTGTTCACCTCAGGTTCTTATAAAAATGCATGATGATTGTAATCCAACGACCAGGATAAGAAACACAATAACTGGTGCTTTTGTGATTCTCTCCCTACGTATCCATCTTGGGCAGGAGCACTAATAGGCCAAATGCACTGTAAAAGCCCAGCTAGCTAGGGAAAAACGGATCGCTGGTTTCCTTGTTCTTTTCTGCATCTTTCAGTCGACAACGTACGAACTGACAGCCAGAGAAAGCTCCATTCATAACTAAACGATCAGAGTATGTATATTTGCTATTTTGTTTTGCAAAATTGGAGGGTAGGCTCGAGCCATACGAAGCCTACCTGGTAAAATCGCCCCTGGTTAGATTTAAAGCCATTGATTTTGTAACATTAATCATTTTCTGGATACTGTTTAAATAAACTGGTCCCACCTGTCAGGGATTTAACAATTTCTAAAAATTCTTCCAAAAAGAATAAATTCCTGATAGGCTGGGCCCACTATGACGTCATGATGACGTCAGCAATGGCCGGACCTGCCCTGGCCAGCACGGACGCGTCGAATCCGCACGAGGTGGGACGCGCGCCTGGGTGTGTCTGACACGCGTGGACGCGGACTGCCCGCAAGTGGCGGCTCCGCTGCATTTTGGTTGCCGGAGCGTCGCCGGCGGCGACCAAACGCGGTAGCCGGAGCAAGATCACGGCGGCGATGATTCCGGCGCGCCTCGGGCGTCCCAGCACGCGATTCTCGGCGAGGATGGAGAGGACGCGGTGGCGGAGCTTGTGACAGCCTTCGATTTGACCGGGGAGGAGCGGAACGGCGGCATGTCGCGTCGGCGGCGGTGGCGACCTCGGGCTCGCGCGGGAGAGAGAAAAAGAGGGAGGAGAGATGTGTGGGTGTTTTTGCAGTAAGGTCCCTGGATTTTCCTGAATTTGCAAATAAGTCCTTGGCGAGGAGGTATGGGTTGCGGGGTAATTTGTCGATTTGCGAGGATTTTTTTGCAAAAGGCCGCGCGAAAATCCGTGTGCGACGGGACGACCGGCTGGAACCGGCAAAACGGCCGCGCTCCGCGCGCCAAAAATCGTGCCCCGCGCGTGGACGACCGGCTGGAGCCGGCTAACCGGCCGCGCTCCGCGCGCCAAAAATCGTGCCCCGCTCGTGGGCGACCAGCTGGAGCCGGCTAACCGGCGGTTCTCCGTGCGCCAATTTTCGTGCGCTACAGTGCCGCGCGCGCGGGGCGACATGGCTCGATCCTAGCCGTCCATTTCGCCAATCGGACGGCCAGCGGAATTGGGGCGACGTGGAGCGCGGGATTGGGGGTGGACATGTCCCTCCTTTATATATAGTAGGTATTTCATATTTTCTGCAGATTGTAGTGTATAGGCCCTCCGAGCCCTGCCCATGTGCTAAACAACTGGATGAAACCACATTGAAATATTTTGTGGAAGTCACATAATTGAAATATGTCACCCATGGGTTGAAGCATGTTGTAATACTTTATTTTTCCCATTAATATACTCTCTCCAATCAAGATTAATTATCGTTAAATCGGATATAGATCCATATTAATTGCCAGGATATATCTGTAATGTGAATAGGAAGGCGTACATCAACTCACTTTGGCTCCCGAGCACCAGTGCTTTAAAAAAATCAAAAATAATACTTAAAGTTTCAAAAAAATCTGAAAAAAGTAAGGCATGTTCTCAATGATGTACGTGCAACAGCGTGGAGATGTTCTGCATCGTCCAGATCCGGAATGTTCTTGATGAGAGTCCCCTTGCACCGATCTTCTTGACGAAGAATCTTGATCCGTTGAAGGCAGTAGGTTTCGGGTATTAATTTTGCCACGTGCCGTCCCGTGGCAGCCATAATCTCCTCCAAACGAGTGAGCTAGAGGACGCGTGCCTGGTGATATCTCCACTTGTCCGTGGAAGCCTGCTATACCGCACCGCCCTCTGGGCCTCTGGCGAATTCTTGATCACGCTCGCACACCCCTACCCATGACTCCAGAGTTGCAATTTTTCGGCAAAATCTGTTAATATTTTTAAAATTGTCAATTTTTAAGCCCATGTTTCATACCGATTCTACGGTATTTCTCCTATCGTGATATTTACATATCAAATGTATTGTTGCTACTGGGTATCATATGTTTTCTTAGTTAGTGTGTACGTATTCTCTTAACTTACTTCGAACTTTAAAATATGTTATGATATTTTAATCTAACTTCCTACACTTTTATAATTTGTTGTTTTGTGCGTGTTAAGTTCCACGCTACTTTCCTGATTTTTTTACATCATTCTGGTACCATTTAATTCATTGTTTCTTTATGATTTTTTAGGCCTTTCTTAGCTAGGGAAAGGGTTAAAAATGGTTTAAGAACCGCGCAGTTTGAAGGATCAACATCACGTATATCATAGGTGCACTCCTCGGTGCAAAAATATTTTAAAAAAAATAGAGCAAATTTATATGTCCGAGTATTCCGCGTTCTTGTAATTTTTTGAAAACAAGGTTACTCTGTATGAATTTAGTTCAGTAGATATAGTTCATCTTCTAGATATTAGTACCATGCTATTTACAGTGTCAATCCAATAAAAGCGGCTTGGACGATAGTGGATCATTCAGTACTATGTTTGGTGCGTCTACCACCATTTCCAAACACATACGCCATATTAATGCACAGCTAATATCATCATGGATGATTGGAAGGAATGTGGTTCTTTCATTAAATGGTGTACCCTATAATCATTGGACCAAGATGATGGAACTAGTGCAATCTATCGATGGCATACAGGGAAAGCATATTTGAGCCGTAGTATAACTTCACATCAGTTTGGTAGGATTCACATCTCAGTCATTCGAAGTGTATATTATACCCCTCAGATCAATTCTGAAAGACGGTCTCTCGCTCCCGAGTTGGATATTTTGAACTCCATAGTTTCAAAATTGGGTATATTTTGACTTATTGTGTTGAATATCCATGACAGTGAGGGCATTTGATCAGGCGCTCGGTTCTCCTGTCTAGTGCCTAACTGTCTCTTTAAGAAAAGAGAGTGCAATGTTTTAGATAATCCTCGGCATCATCGTCTCAGGGCGACAAGAACCCTTAATCCTAGTCCTCACACACCACATGCACACCGCTGACAGGTGTTCTACAGGACATATATATAAGACATTACAACGTGTTAGGGCCTAAGAAAACTTGGTCTTAACGCAAAATGCAGTTGAGCTACATGTGTACAGTAAATATTTTATTTACATGATATTATTTATAATTTTCACACATGTGGCCATTGTTTATAGGTATATTGATCAACTATCTCGGAGTCTAAGCGTTGAATACAAACAATACGGAGTTGATGTTCAATGTCAGGTACACGCGTGTTTTGTCTTCATGCCACTTCTTTTTTGGGTTGAGAACTTGAGATCGATACTTCTGCCACATTTGCTTATTGTTTTTCTGTAAGTTCGGGTGTAATACTTATTGGAAAAACAAATGTAGTTTGCGTGGGCTGCTCAATGTCACAAAACAAGTTGGTTTGAAATTGCGATATTATTCAGATGCTACCGCAAAATTTTCAACTCTACCAAAATATTTCGATTAGTTCGATTTCGGACTTTTACCAAAGTAAAACATGACGTTCAAGACAACCATAAATACGAAATTGCTCAAATTTGTAAGGTAGAGTGAATCTCCTTTGAACATCCTGACACGTTAGTGTGGTGCAGATCCCTTTGTATGTGGCGACCAAGATGTCCCCTGTTAAGGGCGACTCTCCATTCATACCATCGCCGGAGGAGTACGCCAAAGCTGCCATCCGTTCCATAGGCTATGAGCCGAGATGCGCCCCCTACTGGCGCCACTCGATCCAGTGGTTCTTGGCGTCGCGGATGCCGGACTCTGCTCTCAATCTGTGGCGTCTCCGAGTTGGTATCCGGAAGAGAAATGAGGCGAGAGCTCTGCTGGGAAAAAAGGAACTCAGCTGAACAGCCATGGGCTCTTCCTGAAAACAAATGGTTAAGCTATACTGTGATTTTTTTCGTTTTTCTGCCGGGTCTCGTTTGATGGCAGTGTCGGGTTTATGTCGAGGCCTTGTTGGACAAGTGACTGCCGGGGGTTTCTCTTGTTTGTAATTAATGTTTGTTCTCTTGTTGAAGGCGCTCGTGTTGTAGTTCTAAATTTTGATCACGTAATTTATCAGGGGCAAAAGAGTCTTTTTAGTACTCAAAATGCACTAGAGGGCCATATTAGGAAAGAAATGAAATTAAGATGTCATATTGGGAAGATTTTTTTTCTAGGGCCAAATAAGGAAGACGGTTTTAAGTAAGGGCCAAATAAGGAATTCTCTAATTATTCTCAAGAAGAGATAGCGACCTTGTATTTTTTGAAAATGGAATTTAGAACAAAGAAGGGAGTATCAAATCTCTTGTTGTGTTCATTATATCAAAATATGCTTGACTCCCTTTCTAGAATGATTAAAAACGTTGGTGCTTCACTGCCACAGTGTGAGGTTATTAAGGATGCGAAAACGGGACACAATTGTCCCACTTCTTTAGGCCTCGTTTGGCAGAAGTGTGTTGGCCGGTCTTTGAGTGTAAATTCCTGGCCGAACTGAAAGACATTGCGAAACACGTGAACATTGTTCGGCAGGCAGGGCTTGGAAGGGCTGATCCCGGATAACCCGCCGAAATCACTCGAAACCACGTCGGGTTGGAGGGGAACGAAGACGCGAGTACCCCCTCGCGTTTTGCCGTGGCGCGAGCGAGGCGCAGCTCTGGCGGCGCGCGGCAACGACTCTGCTCTTCCCCTCCGCCGGCGCGCGGCGACGCCGACGCCGTCTTTTTCCCCGCGTAGACGCCTTCCTCCACGCGCGGCGCTTCCCTCCCTCGCGGCGCCGACGCCTTCTTCGATCCGGCCGCCGCCAGACGCCTTCAGCACCACCACCAATGTCCAACTCCCTCCCGCAGCCTTGCTTCTCCGTTGGAAGGCTGGACTTCTCGCAGGTACATCTTCCGTCTCATCCCCTCCTCTCTTGATTTAGTTTTAGGTTTCCATCTGAGAGTCTACTAGCTAGGGTTTCGATCTGAGTGATAGGATGAACTCTTTGAGTTCTTGATTCGGGGGAGGATGCAAAGGAGGGAATCAAGGATGAACTGATGAGTTCCTAATTTCTTGCTTGATGTGTTCCAGTTCGTGAATTTGTTTGGTGCGCTGAGTAGTAGTAGCAGTTCATTTTCTTGCTTCGAGTAGTTTATAGTGAGTGCTAGTATCAAATTTCAATTCACAAGAAGTACTAGTATCAGATTTCAGTTCAGTAGAAGTGCTAGTAGCAGATTGTGATGTGAGCACCTATAAGGCTATAAGCTGCTACAAACAATTATAGAAGTACTTGGTGATTTTCTTGTTTCCGAACACCATATTGTTTTGTTCATCTGTTAATTATTTAGTTCCATCTCCCTGTACAATAGCAATAGCAGACCTCGGAGTATCTCTGAGACCAGTTCTTCGTTTTCTTGCACTGCTAGTTTCGGTTCAGAATTAAGATCCTAAGCAAAGAAAGCAAAACTGATCTTTAGAATATTATGTTAGAATTTATTTCTGTCTAATGAACAATTTATGAAACTGCTGTCCATATTCTATGTTTCTTGATGACTCCGTGAGATCCTATTCTTGGTTACTATGAACAAAGTATGATTAAATGTACTTTCCTCTTCACCGAAGATATAATTACATTTCTGCTGCTATTTGGCTGTGGCTTTCTTTGTTAGGACGATGGCCTTTTCCGTACATGGTGTTTCCTTTTATTTTCATTTCTTTTCTAGCTAGTTGCTTTGAGAAGTTGGGATCTGCCCGGTTCCTGTGGCCACAGACGTTTAAGTGGCATGTACCTTAGACTTTATTGCTGCAGCTCGATTAAATACCTCTTTCTCTTTTGTTCATGCTGCTGGGAAGTTTACTGCTGGGAAGTACTGGTAGAGTTTGCATGGAGTATTAATCTAGTTGATGTGGCAACACTAAAATTCTCTTAAAAGCTGGATTAAACTGCATCTATGAAAACAAGGTCATGCTGCAGTTTAATGTTCCTTCATCTAGGAACATTTTGCAGGGCATCCATTTTTTCATGTAAGCTGAGTAGTTTTGAGTGATACAATACAGTACATAAAAACTGCATGCTTTGCTTTGAGTGAAAGTTTTGAGTGAAATAAATCATCAGGTTTTTGCAAAGATTCTCCGTGCTTTGCATATGTTTCTTTGACACATGGAAGATATGTCATGTGGGTAATTATGGCATAGAACATTGATTTGATTTCTGTTGTGCCAGTGAAAAATTGTCATGTTAAATGCGCAAGAATTGTCCTCTTACAAGCACACACATGCTTTATCTTAGTTTGCAATGCTACGGCACTTCAATTCATGTACTGATATATGATGTTTCTTTCTTAGCTGTGAGCTTAAGAAGCATGGGAGCATAGGAGGCTGTTGCATGATGCAAATGATTCAAAAGTGTCGAAGAAGAACAAGTCGTCAAAGCCCCTATTTGCGAACCAAAATTTGAATGCTTGGGTTATATTTGTTGTGGACTGTATGCAAAGATAAATTCTAGGGCTGTTACTTTGGGTTCCAGTTTGGGACTATTTATGTATTGTCATCTCTAGATGGTTAAATCTGCATGAGACGTTGTTGCTCGTTTTTGTTCCTGTAACGCTGCGTGAGAACAAATTAGTTTTGGTGTGTTTAAACCTGCATGTATTGTTTCTGATGTTGTGCTGAACTGTGTGCTCAGTTTTGTGTGTGTTCAAATCCTGTGAAATAGATCAATTTTTATGTGCTCTGGTCCTGTGAAAAAAGATCAAATTTTTAATTGCTGCTGAAGCACTTGTCTGCAAAACCTTTGTACCAAACGACTTGATCTGGTGGGGGGTTTTGGTGGAGAAGGGGATTAGGAGGGGTTGGAGTGTTTTGGGTGTGAGGAGTGTTTTCACCCAAAACACTAGGTAATCTATACCTTATATACTACTATTAAAAGAGCAAACTTGTCTTGTTGGGATACTTTAAATCTGAGCCCTTCAATATCCGATCAAATGGCTCAAATCGTCCCAATGTTTGACAACTCAACATTGTCCGTTCTAGACCGTTTTGCCCTCCCACCAAATTACATAATACGACCAAATTGCCACTACCTTTTCGTTTTGTTGTTAATTACAAAAGATTGCCACCGATAAAAAGAAAAGAAAACGCGTCTCGCGTCGCCTCGCCGAGCACCTGCCCGCCGGCCGCCGCAACGCCATCGACGTTATGTCGTCTCGCACAGATCCACCGGGGGCGGTGGCAGATTGATTTCGCGGGGGAGCCGTGGTGGTGTGACCGGCATATCGATTACGCGCGGATTCACGTCGTCGATCCTCTACGTGTGGCGGGATGAAGCAGTCCACCTACAGGCCCAGGACGTTGAACGTCACTTCCTCGATGCTCTAGGCCTCCTCTATGGGCGTCTTGATGTGGCTCATGGTCGCCTCGCCGAACCGGAACAGCGTCAAGGCGGACAGGCTGGCGTGCGCGATCACGATGTCCTCCACGACGCGGTAGTCCTCCAGGGACGAGCTGATGGTGGTCTCCCAGTACACGGCGTCCTGGCCCGCCCGAGTGCGGCCGGATGCGGGTCACGAACGGGGCCTTTAGCAGCGTGGGCGCCAAGCCAGGGGGTGTGGCGCCAGACGAGGCGGCCGCTCCAGCCTGTGTGGACTTCGCTGCCGCCGACGGCGAGCTCGACCGCGTACACGTACCATGCCAGGGGCCATCGTCCATAGCACGAAGCCACCCTGCTCGACGGCGGCCGCGCTGCGACCGCTCGGTCCGCGGTTCTTGACGGACGCGCTTGGCAATATCGAACTCGGACGCAACCATCCGCACCTTGCCCATGGCGTAGGCGTTCCGCACCGACTGCAACATCTTGTAGCCGTCGGACGCCGCCATGTACTGCTGCAGGATGTATGCGCGGACGACGACTCCTGCAACTTCCACAACCGTGAATCATTGAATCAAGAGAAAAAGTCAGTACCAGATGCGCCTGCACGACCATGAACCCCATATATCACGGGCAATGAAGCGGATCAAGAGGACGTACAATGGAGCCGCGGATCCGTTGGGAAGATAGAGCTAAATAAAGGGTGACAAAATCGGTGTAGCACTTTGAGCGGCGGATTCATTAAGCAATGCGCCTTACTTCTTAATTAATCAATTGTCTATTCGATGTTGATTTTGTCACTTCCCAGTGAAGAGATGATTTAATTTGTATTGTGTTGATGAATTCGCAATATCAATGGAGAAAACAAAGATTTAGAGCGTTCATGACAACAGGTAACTAAGATTTATGTGCATAGTGGTAGCATTATGGCAGCTCTGAGCCTCTGACTATTGAATAATGTTTGGATTCCTTATTCCATTGTTGACTGTGTGGAAGTAGGCTGGGCCAGGGAATTGAGCCCGCTGCAGTGGGCAACGGACTTCAATATATATTAGGGAAGCTCCACACATTTCCATTTTGAATTTTGTTTTGTAGTTTCTGAACCACCTTTAAAAATATAGCATGTCGTTTTAATGATTCTTTCTTTATCTTCAAATGAATTTTTTCGTAGTGCCAAAATAATGCATGATATGACATGATCAACTCATTTATACTTATCTATACTACTTATAAAATAGCAAAAATGTTGGGTCGTTCAATTGACAAACAACAATCCAGATTGTTCAAATGTCGAGCACCAAATAATTTTGACCGGACCAACCTTTTTGTTATTTCGATCCGTATACATACAGGGGAAGAGGACAAAATAAATGCAAGGTCTCTCGATGGAAAGATCTAAAAATAAACTTTTTCTCTACTCTCTCGGGACAATCCCCTCCTCCGTGTGGAACAAAAGCCACCATTGCCATGTATATGTGTTGCTATTGACTTTACAAAATAATCAACATAGACTCTGCTATGGTTTTTTTCTACTTGTAAATTGTATCATGTAGACGTGCGTTGCACGTACATGTCAACTAGTAATAATAAAAGCATTAAGGTTTCTTGTGGTACGTCATTTTTTTCTCGATTTTACCCTCCACCAAATCACATATTTACCCACCACTGCCACCCATAAGTCGTATACCGGTTCGTTTTTTTCCCGCGGTTCCGTTCGTTGCTAGAATCCCGGTTTCATCCATTGCGTACGTGCGTGGAGGAGAATCCAGTACGAACCAAAATAGCCGGGCTACGGGTCGTGCTTTCCTGTACCGCTTTGCCTGCCATATTCATTAGAGTCCCGATCGACCTATTTTTCCTGCAGTATTCATGTATCAATAAAGGCCCAGAGAAACTCACGCCCTCATGATTCGATGATCGAGGTCCAAACGCTGGAGCCGAGCAACTCCTCGGCACAGGTCAAGCCTTCTAGGGCATCGTCGGCGACACGATCTTCATCGGCCAAGCTTGCCCTGGATCCTTCCCGCCGCCGCTACAGAATCGCTGAGCACCGAGGACGACATGATCGGAGAGAGTCAGTTCTGCTTCCTCCATGGCCGCCTGGCTCCACCCCAAAATACCCGGCGTGCCATGCCTCCATGGTCCCGCCGCTCTAGCTCCATGGCCTGAAGCGCATCGGAGCACAACGACCACGCGGTGGTGGAGACTGCAGCCTAGCAGTTCTTCTTCTCCCACGGTCCAGGCTACGCAGTGGTTCATCGGTTGTCTGCATGTACAAATCGTTGTTCTCGTGTATGGCACCAGGCCGACCGTGCATGGCGCCGAGGACTTCGCCTTCATTTGCCCTACTGCAGCACCACATGCCCCATCAGGGGACGTCGGAAAAGAAGCAAGTCTCCACATCGGCGAAGAAGCCACCGACGACACGAGGTCGGAAGTCGGAACCAAGCATGTCCGATGTCCCTAGCGACACGTACATCACCCGCGTCCTCCTGAGTGAGGTGAGATGCCAGTTGCAAGTTGGCCGGCAACCCGCGTGTGGTTCGTCCGCAGCGGCAACGAGATCAGCTGCTTCCCTCCGAGCAGCTCGCGGTGCCTCAGGTCACGATAGTGCCTAGCTAGAGAAGGAGCGACTCCAGGCAACATGTAGCATGCCATATGCATCACGTACGAGCACTAATTCTGAACTTTTCTTGGCTCGACTATGAGGCACACCGGCCGGGTTACTTAGCTGATATGTGGTTGACGTCTCTCCAGTAGGTACTGCTCTTGGGACTCTGGTGCGTGCACCCGGACTACGGCCAAGAGCTAAAGAGCGTGCTCCAGTTCGAGGCGCGGAGGGCACGGGTCGACCTACAGGTTGTCGACTACCGGCAGTTCCATCACCGGCGGCAATAGCCGATAAATATGTGCAACGCAGGCCACATCGATAAGTCTCATGTTATGATTATTTTTTATTCCAAACAACAAACCAGCTACAACAATTGATCATCTTTATTTCTACAAAATGCTTACTTCAAACACATGAATAGAGGGGATTTTCGTATGCCCCTAAAATAATTGCTCCACACTGGCTCTTGGATCAGTTCATTTGGTTTCTGTAGTGCATAATTACACGAGGCACAGGGGTTCCATTATCAAAGTACAGTAGTATTTGCTTGATCTATTGGTAAAGTTTGTTGTTCACGCGGTGGTGCCCACATAGTATGGTCAAACAACAGAATTGGATAGACTGCAGATATTTATCTTTTCCCGTTGCAACGCACGGGCATTTTTTTGCTAGTATACACTAGAAAACACTCCAAAACTCCTCTGCCAAACAAGGCCTTACGGTTATCATAGAACACTTTTGGGCAACTAATTGCTGAGATACTAGAGACATTACGATTATCATGGAACACTTTTGGTCCAAAAAATAACAGGACGGACGGCATAAGATGTAACACGAGAGAATCCTACATTCCAGACTAGCACGCGACCTAGCAGCCGCTGCCACCGGCCAGTGGTCTCCCCGTCGTTTCCCAGACCCCTTCTACATCCCCCGCGTTATTTTATTTTTTTTTGTTTGTGTGTGTGGGATTAGCTATGGCCTTTGGAGCACTCCAAGCGTGATCAACTTGCGCAGTTCGCAACAGGACTCAGGAAAATCAAAGTATAAAATACCAAACAAATGGCTTGGGACCTTGGGAAATTTTCACAAAAAAAAAAGTAGAGTCGTTAGCGTCCTTGACACCTGTAGAGCTGGCCGGAGACGCTATATATGTCCCTCAAGTAAGCAAGTCACCGTCTGGCTTACGAGAAGTTGACAAGTTGGGCTTCATATATATTGCCATATCCTACGGCCCTAATCCAGCACTGCTAGCTAGTACCGATGATATAATATTTTAGTTGACCAAATAAAATGAAGAGTGGTGGCTCCCAGTTCATCATCGTTGATGTGCTGTGCAATGCAGATATACATCGTCGGGCGAGGAGGAAGGATCGAGTCGTTGTCATCCGCGTCGTCGTCGAGTGGTCACCGATGGACCCAGTTGGGGTCGTCGGTAGAGTCCAGGCCGTGGTAGGATAAAAAAAAATCCACACGAGCACACACTACTGTCCCGGCGGTCTTCCCCTCACCTCCCCCAGATGACATCGATCGCGTCGGCGCGCGACGCCGGCCGGGTTTAAGCAAGCAAGCGCCGGTGCATGCGCGGCAAGGAACGGGGCGACCGGGCGCTGCTGGGGCATGGGTGGGAACTGGAACCGTGATAGCAGTAGAATACGGCGGCATCGTTCACAATAGATGGCATCACGGAGAACGCAAGCAAGAGGGAGGGAAACCGCAAAAAAAAAAAGCAAGAGGGAGGGAGACACGGCACCGGCCCGGTCTGCTTGCCACCTGCCACGTGCGCGACCAGACCACGCATGGCCATGCCTGGACGGGAAACCGGCGCTTTCCTCGCGGGTGCGGTGCGCGTCGTCACGGCGCAGCGCACGAGCCCCCATCGTCCCTGTGACTTGGGCGAGGCCAGATCCACGGAACCCGTTCGTTCGTTCGTCGTCCCATCTGGGAATCCGGCGTGCAGCTTTATTATTATTCATTCATTCATTCATTCACGACCCGGCGATGCTCTAGTTTGCTGGCGTGCCAAACTTGCTTCGTTCTGGCTGCGTGGTGCCGTGCCACCCACCGGTTCCTGCCTGTCTGCCTCTCAACTTCACCATGGCACAACCCGGCACGTCTTGGTGCGCTGTATCGTGCCGTGCCAGCCACTAGTTCCTCTCTCTGACGAGTTAAACTACAGCTAGTAGGACGAAGGAGATAGCAATGGACGGTCACGAGGGGAAGCATCCAACAAACCCCCACCCAACTTGAACTTGTGGGGGATGACATAGCCCAAACGGACAGCGAGAAAAGGACCGGCGGAAAGGACGACTTGAATGAATGCGTCCGTCCGCGCCGTAGCTGTTGAGGATGCCGTTTTGATGCTTTCGATTCTTCAAGATCATTTTGATTTTGTTAAAGAAAAAGTCAAGAGGAGCAAGTAGGATTCATGGATTATGACGAAAAGTGCCTTTGGCACACGAGCATTAGTGCTCATGTTTTTTTCCAAGTCATAATGTTCATTCTTGGTCTCTAAAAATTCTGAAAACAAATACAAATTTGCATCAACATGTTTTTTTTTCACATGTGATCTACGGATAAAAGAAAAATGGTGGAAGGAAAAAATGGGTTATTTTGTCTTCTTATATACATTATTTTGTGATTTATGCATAGTCTATAATATATCGTATCATCTACTCCCTCCGTATCAAAATATAAGACTTTCTGTCTATTCCACACACACATGTATCTAGACATGTTTTAGTGCAAGGTTTAGCAAAAATTGGCAAATATGTTGATAAAATGTGTATGTATCCGTGCCATTTCATTTTAGATTTTCTAAGCTTTACAATGCTATTTTCGAAATTCTTGGCATACCAAGATCACTGGATCTCTGAGCCAAAAAGACCTCTCCAAATATGACCCTTGAGAAAATATAATTTGATGGCAATTCCTCAGTTTTGATACGAACTTTTCCCCTTCTTGTTCTTTTCTCTAAGTTAAGATTGTTTACAGCCGGTATATACAACGTTCTTCCTCTCTCCTCTACCTCAGATCTTAGATGCATCCATCAGGACGCCACCCATTTCGAGTTTAAATCTGAATCTGACTTGAGTCTCCAATGAGTATGCCTTGCGTCCACATTCCAGAACGGTACATGAAGCAGCCACATAATAAAATGGGCATAAAAATTCGGAAAACAACACATCAATGACAATGGCAATGGCTATGGCTCTCGTGCGAGAACTCGCAGTGACTTTGGGCCTGCAGCGCCGGGAGGCCACAGGCTTGTCGGAGCTCACTGAACCGACGCAGGTCGAAATCCTGGGCCTGCATCAGGCGCTTCTGCTTCACCAGGAAACGGCTCCGGAAGAAGCCCTCAAACGACGGCTCCCTCTTGGTCCGGAGGAAGAAGGTGTAGCCGGCCATTAAGTACGTGGAGGTCACGAAGAAGCAGATGGGCTCCATCACGTCCCAGGAGAGCTCCCAGAACGTGAGCCTCATGAAGCCAGCTGTTTGGAGGGCCAGGGCGGCCAGCCCTCCCCACAGCTCCCGTCGGACCTGGAGGGTCGCCGCGCGGTCGATGTCTGCCTTCACGGCCTCCATCGCCTTCAGCTCCACTCTTGCAGGGTCATTCTCAGCGATAGGTGCCTCTCGCGGTATGGGTATGGCCTTCTCAATTGCTTTTACAACCTGCAATTGTGAAGAAAAGAGACAAACGATCCAAAATTTACTTGCTGCTCTTCTTTTTAAGGGAGTTCTATCAAAGTAGAAGCAATGCTACATAGGAGACACTTTAGCTATGCAACTGAGGGTGATTCAATTTTCAAAACAAGTGAAAAATGATTTTCCTCAACATGGATTCAAACAAGCTTTAGAAAGCACGGAAGATGTTTTAATCCTAAGAAATACTGTACATTGCAATGTAACCAGGCTGTCGTAGTGGAGAGATGTCGTAACTACCAGACTAAATCCTATAAAAGATTTTCCAAATCTATTTGTGTAATTATGTCACCGCCTGCCGCCACAACTTGCAAGGAGCGGCTTGCCGAGTCTGACTGCGACAACGACTGGACCAAGCAAAAACAAAGATTAAATAGTACTACTTATCTTGTCTATGAGTGCTATGACCTAATCTGAACCACATGGCATGATGTTGTTCCCTAAACTTTCGTTTAGGTCACCAGAACACATTGTTTTTTTGGGGGGAAGGTCACCCAGATATAAGAAAGGTAGATCTGTCATGACTTGTAAGCACTCTATTAGGCTATTAGCCTCCTATTATTCAAATTTGGGGATGAAGGTCTTCGGCAGGAACAAAGAATAGAATTATTTTTAGTCACAATAGTACCCATCTCAAGAAAACAAATAGTAGTAACAAGATCAATTTTATGTTTATGCAGTTGACTGGATTCTGAAAGGCCTACAGGTATGCTATATATCTACTCTAAAAACACCCCATCTTAGTTCATTGCTATCTTTAAGACAGTATTTCCTCTCCAATGATTAACTATATTCAATCAAGTATTATTTCTCTTGGAGTCTACTCTCTGATACCAAGCAATTCAAATATACCGACAAGAGTTACGATTTTGGACTAAATAGCTTTTACCCTATCAACTGAAACGGTGACAAGGACACCACTACATGATGGGCCATTCAGGTGTCATGATTGCAAAAAAGGGGCTGATTTCATGACCACAACAGGTCACTGCCGGCAGACGTTACTGCAAGAACTCATGAGCAAATTGGTATTGGCACAGTATCTTTCAGCATGTGACTGACTAAATTTGTTGGAAACTGTGACATGCCCAAAAGTATAACAATCCACCATCACTACTGGCATCTAATTGTTGAACAGACAACAGCATGTTGAATGGTGCTTCACTAATGTGCCTTATGAACTGTGAAGTTGAAAATCTTGTGAAACATTTTGGTAAGAAATATTAAGTTTGAAACATGTGCAAAAATGATGTGAATCAGAGCCTAATTCCCAAAATTATGGAGCCATTATCCTCTTGACGCTGAGTAGACGCCAGCCAATATTCATAACGTGCCATGCACCGAATACTCTAGAGAATAATAATGCATGTTATTTTCCAAATTTTTGGGTGCCCAAGGGCAACTAAGTTCTCCTCATGTTCATTCATCGGAGAATTTATTTTTACTTTTTTGTTTGTTCCCTCCTCAGATTTAGATCGAGGGGCTAGATATGTACAGTATTAGATATTTTTCCTTCTGGTTTTGTGAGAAGAAAAGACACTCCCATCTTGGAGGAAGAGGAACATGGGGTAAAATCCCCTCAAACTGTGGGTGTCAACTGCTCTATTGTTTTAGAACACCTCCGTTTCTTTGGTTCTTTTCCTGTTGGAAGAAACATGCAAAACACGCGAAAATCTCATCAGATCTCTAGCCTTGTGAAATCGGTACCCGGTCGCCCGGATTAAAATTAACAGTAAACTGTACAAGAGAGAGAGCAGAACAAACGTGTCTTTCTCTGTGCTAACTGCAAAGTACAACTAGACCAAAAAGGTTGGGGGAAACAGAGGGATCAAGCAACATTTATTTAGGTCACAAATCTGGTTTTGAAGCATCGAATGGAAAAGAGGGGCAATAGTGGGAGAGGGATGAGGGGTCGTACCATCTCGGGCCTGAGGAAGACGGTCTTGCCGAGCACGATGACAGATCCGGACTCGTCGAGCGCGCGCGCGACAGAGGGTCCGGCGTCCGCCCCCGCGGCGTCGCAGCAGAGCCTGAGGAACTCGGCGTAGGGCACGGTGCCCTCGCGGAACGCCCGCACCCGCGCGCGCGCCGCCTCCATCTGCGTGGCGCGCAGCACTTTCCGCGCCTCCGCCACCGTCAGGCTCCCCACCTCCGCCCTCCCGTCCTCTCTCGCCGGAGCCGGGGCCGGCGGAGCGGGCGGCACGAGGCCGTCGAGGTTGATGCGCGGGAAGGAGACGCCGAGGTGGTCGCGGATCCGGTCGGCCAGGGGCATGAACCCAACGTCCGGGGGCACCGTGGGCCGGAACGCGGGCCGCTCCTGCATGAATCGGCGCATCCCGTACGCCTGCGGCGCCGCCGCGAACCGCTGCGCGACGGCTCTCCTCAGCGCGGCCGCCATTGCTATGCGAGTGGCTGCTCTGCTCCAAACCCGACGGGAGGAAGAAGAACGGTGGTGGAATCGGCCGGAGAGAGAGAATGGGGTAACTCGCTCAGATTTAACCGGGTCGGGGTGGTTGATTTGTGGTGGAAGGAATGGTGGGGCGTGGGAGGCTATTTATACCGCGGCGCTTGCGTCCGCGCCGTGCGAGCCAGGCTGCGGCTCGCTCGTCCAAGCAAGCGGTGAGTAGGATGCGACCCAGCCGGGTAACACCTTCCTGACCTAGCAGGGGGCAATTCTCGCACGGGTTCAAAATCAAACGCCCAAAAAATATCTTTACTTGCTTGAAAACGTGAATTTTTCACTCTGCCTCTTTGAAAAATACACCAGTTTACTGCCAGTAACTTGTAAACAGTTATCATTTGCTCAAAATAGTGTTTCCCCACCCTTGTTCATCGCGAGTCGCGTCGTGCATTCTAGAAACGCCGCAGCTAAACGTGTGTAATGCTTGTTTGGCACAGAGCAGTTTTTTTAAAGAGCACTTCTGGCGTTTCTATTTTCGTAGCCCCAGTCTCCACACGTTTTGGCGTATGAACAACATGAAAACGATTTAAAATTGGCTCGCTGTTGAGGTGAGTGAGGTCATCGGCCGTGTTTGGAATGCGACCCATGACAGGGTGCTCCAACGTGTTGCATGATACACGTTTGAAGGGTTTGATTGCGGAGATCAATTCCATGATAAACAAATTAACCCCACTGATCAAAGTTGTAGCTATGGGTCCTCAAGAAGTTTTGGGTCATATGTTACGCGTTCTGACTCGGATAAGCGTAGATCAGATCACCAGCTCGATGTGAACTGTGGGAGAATAATTGCAATAAAAGCTTGCTTCTTTTAGGACACAAGGTCACAAAAAGATAGTCTTAGCCACGCAGATAGTACATAATGGAAAAGATGGAATGGGTCTTAGGAAAGCTTGATTTTATTTTACTTATGATGTTTGGTCTTCGTTTTCTGTAGAAGATTATATTTGATCCTCAGTACGTACAAAACATAAACTCTCACACACGACTTTGCATCATATCCACATGCGCATACATCTCCTGATGCTGCTCAATCTCAACCATGATATATTCCATGGCCAAATCCTGATCTCATGGAGTTCCTAAAAACCTGTGAATCGATTCTATTCTTTTGTGCCAAAAATGCATGTGTGCCCGCATCGATTCGAGACATGCATAATTACCAGCCTACGTACGTAAGTTATATTATCAACTTGCCAAGAATATTTGCAGGCAGTGGCTTGTGCGTGCGGCGGGGCGACATCCTCCCTTGATCTCACTCTCTATTTGTATGGGAAAAGCTAGACATCTTTCGTGTGTTCGTAGGACTTCAAGGCATGATGCCATTTTGTGAACTCATGTACCTCTTTCTAAGAAAGGCAAATAGGACAGTGTTGTGAGCCCTAGCTAATGGCGGTGTTATCTCCTGCCACGGAATCCTGTTCCGTTATTCCAAATATCAACTAGGAATATTAAGACGAACAAAGCTAAATAATTGAAGCTCAGATGTATTGGCTGGATTTTACTCCATCCGTTCGTTTTTATTTGACGTTGTACAACCAGTGTCGTCGAATTTGAGGGGATACCCTTCTTATTTTTGTTAATGGAGAGTACAATGTAAATTATTTACATACATGGTCCTTGCCGGGTTTAAGATTTTGAATATATACATTATTTTGTGCCTGATGAAATTGTGCAATTTCAAATTCCAAAATTATTTTCAACCATAGTTTATTATTCCAGACATGATTTTATGAATGTTCACCCAAGTTTTTGAATTTAGTTCAATTTAATCTTATTTTTGTAGGTATAACCATCAAATTTAAATATAAAAAATATATTTTGGGCATCATTTATTGAAATATTTCAGTATGAAGGGCACACGGTAAAAAATTGCATCACATTTATCTCGGAGTCACGACCTTCTGTATTACAAATGTGTTGAACATATCAAATGAGTGAATAATGACCGATTGTGGATTCGGATGCGAACATATTAGATCGCGGATTCGAAACAGAAACTACAACCTCGGTATGAAAACAAAATCAATGGGGTAGATACACGCATAGATGCACATTGCCGGATGATTCTAACTAATTTTAGGATAACACATATTGAACATACTATGTGATACATACCATATCCTATACCAGATATAAGCGTTAGTTTGAAATCGGATATCTTTACTTGTCAGATTTTTCATCATAGCGTTAGATATGAAATTTTGAAAAAGCGGATTTGATGCGGAATCATCTCATCTGCTTACATCCTTGGAAGGGTCAAATAATGTAATTGCAGCTTGGAAGAGCAAACTCTTCAATGCACGTCACGTTAGATTTTTTTTGTTTTGACAGAGGCAAAAGTTTTGACGACGTTAGAAATTTGTCGAGGCGGTGTCGGATCGGCGAACAGAGTTGAGTGTGACGATCACGTAAGTTTGATGCATTGCACTCGTGCACGTCCGGTCCGGGTAAGCAAGACTGAGTGATGTACAGTAATACTCCGTGGGCTGTCCGCTCACCGTTGCTGTCGGTACACGTAGTAGTAGGTTTTTATTTTACGGGTACGTGATTCACAAGAGAGAACCAGGGTCGTCGAAAGACCAGGGTTTTTTATTTTTTACATAAAAGACCAGGTTGACGTCCGACATACAGTAGATCCAGAGTGAGCGGCGTGTCCGGACCCAGAAGCACCCGCACCAGGCAGCGCCCGCGCGCCGGCAGCCACCGACCCACCGCACAGGTGTCGAGCGTCCAGCGCCTCCTGCTCTCCGGCGGTGGGCCGCTCGTTCACGCTCACGCAACGCTGTGTCGCGCCGCGCGTGCTCGCCCAGAGTAGAGTCGCATATGGTCGCGGCGGCTTCGATCGGTATCGCAACGCCAGGGCTGAAGACGCACGTCGGGTTAATTTCACGAGCCAACTCGTGGTTTTTTTTGCGGGCACTCGAGCGGACCGTGCGCAGAGACGCGAGATCACGGGCTTGGTGAGACGGCCGCTTCTTCTCAGGCACCGCACAACTTGTCAAGTGCATGCGTGACCTATATATGCAGCTTGTCAACCCCCCGTGGACCTGGCTGGCTTCACGAGCTCATGATGATGGCCGGGCACGGCAGAGACGACCATGTCACCGACGCCACAGCGCGCCCACAGGTGTCGCGCCAGCTAGCGTCCCTTGCTTTCTCGTGTCGTACCGCCGCGCGCGGTCGCCGTCCGTCCGTCCGTCCCGCGACGCCGCGCGCGCGCGCCGAACGATGCCGAGCGTGACAGCCGTCGTGCTCCCGCATTTACTGCCCGATGGCCCGTGTGTACCAATGGACGGCTCAGACGTTTTGCTCGAGCGAACACAAAAAATGGAGTCAAACGTCCGGCTCCCACGTTAAGTCCGTACAACAAAGTTTCTCGTTCTGTAACCGACTTGACGTCGTTTTTCTCGCGTACCAGAACGTGGGCCACCAGCCGCGCGAAACAAACTCCTTTCCGGCAAAACAATTCAAAGGGGTATCTGAAAGAAACTTCTGATTAGACTTCTTTTTAATCACTAGTTGGCATGTACGTGCAATGCACGTCTTCATGACTAAATAAACTATTTATAAGTATGAAGGACCATACCATAATTTAAATGGCTTACTTCTTTTACACTTTTGCATCAGACCTATATTTTATATTACAATGAGAACGATACTTATCTAACCATCATAGAGCATACAAACCTCACACCGAAGCCAACTGAGGTGGTGTGTGGCGATGAAGGTATGCTCCATGGACAGATTCTCAACACAAATTAGGTCATACCCTCAATGTCACACACGTATCCTTCATTAAAACCTTCAACGGTGGCACCACCCCGTGCATCATCAGCTGCAACACAAATTAGGTCATACCCTCAATGTCACACACGTATCCTTCATTAAAACCTTCAACGGTGGCACCACCCCGTGCATCATCAGCTGCATGTAGTGGGGAAGTGGAAGAGTACATGGAGCACAACAGACATGAAGCTTGTCTTCATCCTATCGTCGTTGTTGTTGTGGAATATGCCCTCAGCCAGGGGCGAAGCTAGGACATCATTTTGTTGGGTTCATCTATGTTACTTATGGTGTATCCTTCCATTTATAAGCAATCTTATTAGAGAATTCAGCAAGGAATGGACGAATTTTGTTGGGTTCAGCTGAACACAACGCTACTGTGGGATTCATTTGGCGCTCGACGAAACTACACCTGCAGGCAGGGAGTAACACTTGCGATTAGGTTGAGCGGCATCACACCGGCGTCAAACATCAAGACATCCTTCACGTTCGGGATTTACGTTCGCTGTAGAACACATAGGGTGCACTTGAGTGCCATCATGCAAGTCGTGGCTTATATAAATCACAAATTATTTTTGGAACGTGGAAAATCGGAAATTATAATAGGCAAGAAAATTAAATAAACCATCAAAACAAAACAAAAATCACAATCGAAAAAGCATCCCCAAACCTGAAGATACCAAAGCAGTCCTCTCTTTCCGAACTAAACCAGATCATGCCGATAATTTCTACAGCTGAATTGCTAGGCGAGATTTGTACAGCTGATCCGTGGTATGGGCTGAGAGTTCCAGCCTGAAACAGCACGTACGGGAACGTGGCTTGTCTCCACAACCCAACCATCCAAGCCTACTACTCTGAACCCCCACGACCATGAAAAAGCTCGGCAGTTTTCAGTTACATCCAAGCAAACGAACGGCCTTGACGGAGTAGAGGAGCTTGATGACGCGGGGCGGCCTGCAGCTCGACGGTGCTCGGTGCGGCCGGCCGCTTCCCTCCCCTTCCTTTCGAGGCGGTCCAGCGGCTGGTGGTCGCCGTCCGCTGCGGCGGCGAGGCGGTCCAGCGCCTGGTGGTCGCCGTCCCCTGCGGCGAGGCGGTCAAGCACGTATGGCAGCCGCGGCCGCCGCCAACGCCGTGCGGGCGGGGCTGGCCGTGCCCGAGGGAGGCCTGTTGGTGGTGCTCCGCGTGGTCGCTGTACGCTGGTGGTGCTGCGCGTGGTCGCCGTACGCTGCAGCGAGGAGGTCCAGCACGTCTGGCAGGTGGAGAAGGTCGGTCACGGCAGGGGCGTCGCCGTACTCTGCAGTTTAAGTTGAGAGACGTCATACTCAATTGCTAGTTCCTCTTTCCGTACAGAGATGGCAAGCATCTTCTTCTTTGATCTGCTCACAACTCTCCCACTCCCTGTACGTGCTCGAGTGAGTCCCTTGGTTCTCTCGCGACTGGAACTGCTGTGTTCCCCCGATTCGTCTCTGTCGTGCCAGCACGGAGCGCGAGCGGCGCCGCCGAGTAAGCTTCCGGCCGGTTGCTCTCGTCCACCCTGGCACCTCGCTCCGCTATTTTTCGACCACGGCCTCGCCAAGCTGTCATCCCCTCGCACGCTCTGGTCCTCTTTCCCGCTCCAGCTCGTTCCTGTGCTTCCGCCACCGCACCCCGCTTCTCGCCGGAGAAAAACTGCCCGTCACGTCACTGTTGCCGAGGTCGCGCTCCGGTGGCCGGTGCTCCACCGTGCCCTCTACCGCTGGCCTCCCCGGCCGGGCCCGTCGCTGTCGCTGAGGCCGCGCATCCGGCCAGCTTAGTCTGGCTGGTCGCGCCCTTCACCGTGCTCCTGGCCGCCCGGTCGCCGTCGCCGAGGCCGCGGACCATGGAAGGACATAGCTAAAGCTTTCCTCCATGCTGGCGATCAGGACAGATCATAGTGTTAGCATCGCTTGCGTTTATTTCTTTTAGGGGTGGCAAATCTCGTAATTATCACGAAACGAAATAAAACGAACCGGTACGATGACATTAGCAGTATTATGTGATTTGGTGGGAGGGTAAAACGGGCAAATGTGGATTTGTGTTGAGTTGTCAAACATTGGAGCGATCTGGACCATTGGCCAAATATTGAAGGGGTCAGATTCAATGTATCAACACAAGTTTGCTCTTTTAATAGTAGTATAGATATATATATTCTTCCGACGAATTATTTCTCCGCTACGAAACCTTTCGGGGAGTTTACCAACTTTATGATAGTGGACAGACACTTATTCTTAAGAAATAGTGGCGATGAGACTAAAAATCTTTCAGCCCGTTTTAGATCGGTGTTCTTCCCCGAGGAGTGTCGACGGGCTGGAATTTGGAGTCGATCGTCCGACATTAGGCTTACGTGATAAGTGTCTTTCTACGGCGGCGATGTTCAATGTGGGATGATGTCGCAACGTATTGGTGTGCACAAGTTCTGGCTCCGCCTGATGAAGCTCAGCTAGGTATGGCTTCGTCGGGGAACATGCGAGTTTGGTGTCCCCACATCCATTTGGCAAGTTAGGATTATCTCCCGGCCCTTCTCGGTACTAGCTTTTCAGGGACGACGATCTCTCAAGATCGTGGTCATCGGCATCTTCTGGTCTACGTTGAAAGCTTCTCGGCCACTGCTTTTACAAGCGTCTGGCTTTTTATCAAGATTTTTCGAGAACTTATGTTTTATTTCTTTTTGTTGTAAGGATGTTATTGTAAGTGTTAGTTTCAGATAATATATGGCCTTAGGTTTTTTTGCAAAAAAAAAAAGAATGAACCAATTTTGATTCTTTTTTACCCTGCTTTCCCCCTGTTTCGGAACTATTTATCTTCTACTCCGTAGGAATCACCATTCGACATGTTTTTTTTCGAACACACACCATTCGACATGTTAGTTTCACTTTGCGTAGATGCCATGCACATGCAGCCAAAGTACCATATGGTTTATGAGAAGGATAAATTAAAAAAATCCATGGCATTTTGTAGGCACGTGCGGCATACCAGCATCTTTGATGGGAAGATCCTCTGTAAGATCTCTACATGATTGTGGCAATTGTTTCTCCTAAGTGGAATATTCCTTGTCGCATGGATACGCTACAGTCTGCAGCACAACAAGCGGAATATAACAAGGAGCTGGGCTCTTTCAATGATTTATCGGTAAAACCTTTTTTTCTCCACTACTAGTACTACAATGTACACCCATTACTCTTTCCGCCGTGCAGTGTATAGCTTAATTGGAAATTACTTTGAATCAAGTTAGCACATTTTCTTACCATGGATTTATAGCTTCGTTGTGTATTTGCGCGCGGAGGCAACAGCGGCCGTCCACCTCTCTCGAGAGCAATATTGGTAGTTTTCCTTGGGAAAACGAGCTCCGTACGTCTTGTGTAACTCCTGCCTCTCCATCACCAAATAGAATTTCGTCCCGCTTTATAAATAAAGCACCGACCAGCATACAACCGATAATACAAACTCGACACCACACAAGCTGGGGCAGCAGCAAACACACATAAACGCCCAAAAAAGGAAAAGCAGAAAGAAATGGAGACAAAGGCAGATCGACTAAACTACGATGACCCGCAACCGCTGCGCCCTCTCTGAAGAAGTACCACCACGCTCCTTGCGTCGAATTATCTAGTACCAAGCAGCACCTTGAAGAAGGGAAACTCACGCTGCCGCCCGGACCAGCTAACTAGTCTTAGGGTTTCCCCCGGCACACTCAGGGAGACGGACGACGGATAGCAACGACGCCCTTCAGAAAGGATGATGCCACCCAAAGGCGGCACCGCGTCGGTGTCGGCCAAGCCAACAAGGATTTATCCCGAATAACCATGTCCGCAATCCCGAACGATCTGATGCACAGGAGCCCGCGAGGGCGAGGCCTCGCCACCACCAAACTCACCACCTGCCAACATGCGCCACCACGGCCACCAAGTCATCGTCGTCGTCTCCCCGAAGCAACCGTCACGAGGACAGCAGGACGAAGGCAAAGAGGGCTAATACCGGACTCCCGCCTCTCATAGTCTCATACGATCGAGGTACAGCTTGGTAGGATAACGAACGGAGAAGCAAAGTTTTGTCCGTGCCTAGCATGGTTCCGAATTCCGCACGTCATCCACAAGATCAATTCCCGGGAAGGAAGACTTGTAACTAAAGAATGCTCTTGCGTGTGTGTTACTCCCTCCGTTCCATTTTAATTGACTTGCTATCCACCAAATGTGGAAGTATCTAGACATGTTACATGTATAGAGACATCCACATGTGGTGTATGACAAGTCAATTAAATTGGAACGGATGAGGGAGTAGTTAGAGCTGGTACTGGTAGGAGTACAAGACAGAGAGAGAGCCGGCAAGCTGACAGAGTTTGGACACGCTCGTCTTCCGCTTCACGTCGCATACTATGTACGTACGTCGTTTCCCGTCAAATTCTGAGAACTCTCCGAGGCGCTCGGGGACGTAACAAATGCGTCGATTCCTATCGGTCTACAGTGTCGCGAAACCAAATGGTCGTGCAGGTGCAGCAATGCAGTTACGTGCAATCTGACGTGTGGTAGAAGAACGGCGCGTGGTGCGTCGGCGGTCGGCATCAGGTTGGACACTTAAAATCGCCGCCCAAGTGTTAGTCACTAGGCGTACGTGTGAGAGAAAAAAAGGATGAGCTTGCATCTAGAAAGCTCCATGATATGTCGATGTTTCGGCCGCCGCCAGACCTCCACCGCCGCCGTCCTCTCTCCTCCGCCCACCCCTCCCTCTCCCTCGCCACCCAAGTGACCCCCGACCCCGTGTCGTCCTTCGGGGCGGCCCGGGGGGGCAAGCTCGGCGCCAGTGGCGGACCCAGGGAAAAAAGGCACCGGGGGCATCCATGTATACAAAGTCACCAACAATTTTTTGTTAAAGAAAAATCACAGCACATAAATGCATGTAAACGTCCAAATATGATATATATATAGCAGTTTTCTCATAACTAATAAAACACTTTCATCCAATAGCAATATGACAAGTTTACTAATAAAGTGAACACGCCTTTTTGAACAAAAAGGCATTAAACCATTACATTTCATTTCTCCCACGGCGATTTTTCATATGGAAACGACCAACAATCACTTCATTAGTAATTGTGTTCAACAATGCCTTTTCCACATAGCAAATGAGGCTATGGCTC
Organism: Poa pratensis; assembly: GCA_947311845.1. Classification (NCBI taxonomy): domain Eukaryota; kingdom Viridiplantae; phylum Streptophyta; class Magnoliopsida; order Poales; family Poaceae; genus Poa; species Poa pratensis. The sequence continues at coordinate 10,656,818 of CAMZMU010000060.1, read as the reverse complement.
ACATAATCATCACCAATTTTGTTGCGCAGAGCGTTCTTCACAATCTTCATGGCTGAAAAACATCTCTCTACGGTGGCAGTGGCAACAGGAAGAGTTAGTGCTAATTTCAAAAGCCGAAACATCAATGGATATGAGAGATGCTTCCTTGTATCAACCATGAGTTTAGCTAAATCACTAATACTGTCCAGGGTAGCAAACCTTGTATCATGGAGTATAATATCTATATAGAGGGAAAGTTCATGCTCAAGAGTCGCCATATCTTTGTGATTAAAGTCATCAGGATAAAGCTTAGCTAGCTGCACCAACTTCTCCTTATCAAACTGACCAAATAGATCACTTGGACTCAAGGCAGACATACATCGAAGCAATTCAGAATTTACCTCATTAAATCTATCATGAAACTCTTCTCCTAGCTGATCCAGAACAACAAAGAAGCAATCAACACAGTAATGATGTTCATTTGTAATGCCCGTCTTCGTTCTTGGTTTTTTTGGGTTCACATAGTCCTTTTCCATATCAACTATTGAGATGTCATGCTTCTCACAGAAACAAATTACCTTCTCCATAAGAGAATTCCACCCCTCATTTGTTTTAAGCTTTTCTAGTTCCCACTTAGTGGATTCCACATCGGAAATAGCATTCACAATGTCTTTATCCTTTCTCTGTAAGGTCCCCGATAGCCCATTTGTTAAAGCTAATATCATCATCATCATATGTAAGAAAAATATAGAATCAAAAGTTTGGAAGTATTTGAGAAGACCATTAGCTTGCCGCCTCTTTCCAGCATCTGAACCATCTTTCTCAACATATTCCAGTACATTAACCGCTGATGAGAACATCTTTGACAAACCCAATAATGTTCTATAATGGGAATTCCATCGAGTGTCACCTGGTCTTTGTAGTGATAGTTCCTGATTTAGTCCACTTCCTGTAGCAATCTCCCCGCAACCAATTGCTTTCCTTTGTTCTTCTCGATGATGTTCTCTAAGTTGGTCTTTTCTCTTGCAAGATGCCCCCACAACATTCAACAAAACTGTGATCATATCAAACAAATCCCCTACATCAAATATGTTCTTCGCAATAGCCACAACAACCAAGTTGAGTTTATGAGCAAAACAATGTATATAATATGCTGACTTGTTCTCACTCATAATTTTTGCTTGCAAACCATTAAACTCACCCGACATGTTACTTGTGTTAGAATAGTTCTATCAACCAACTATCCCAAAAGTCCGAACTGATTGGAAGAGGTGATATGATATACTTAACATGTGAAGGGGGTGTTAAGTATATCATATCACATCTTCCAATCAGTTCGGACTTTTGGGATAGTTGGTTGATAGAACTATTCTAACATGGTATCAGAGCATGAGGTCTCGGGTTCGAGTCTCAACCCCCGCACTTTCTCCAGCCATTTATCCACACGTGTGGAGGGCTGCTTTCTTCTTTCCACACCCATGTCGGGTGTGAAGGGGGGGTGTTAAGTATATGTTAAGTATATAATATCACCACTTCCTATCAGTTCGGACTGGTGGGACAGTTGGTTGGTAGAGGTGTTCTAACACCTGTGAGCGCCTGAGGTCTCAGGTTCAAGTCTCAATCCCCGCACAATTTAATCCCCAATTTCTATGAGCGCCCGGGTCGGGTTCAAGTCTCAAGGGGAGGTGTTACGCACGTCGGGTGTGAAGGGGGGGTGTTAAGTATATCATATCACCTCTTCCAATCAGTTCGGACTTTTGGGATAGTTGGTTGATAGAACTATTCTAACAACTTGCTCCATCATAACCTTGGCCTCTAACTTGTTTCAGACTCAAACCAAGTTCAGAAAATAAGAAATATATGGAAGTCTTGAGATGAGAAGTTGTTGTCTCCTCCACATGAACAACACCGACAAACTTTTCTTGGACCAGCCCACATTTATCAACATACCGGAGAACTACTCCCATTTGTTCTTTGTCGGAAACATCTCGACACTCATCTACCAGTAAGCTGAACACACCGTTGCCAATATCTGCCATCATATTACTCAACATTTCTTCTGCAAAGCACTTAACAATATCTTTCTGAATTTTTGGAGACATCAATTGATTATTATCTGGAGCATTTTTGAAAGCCTTAGCAACAACATCATTCTTCTTAATAGTGAAGTCCATCATCTCCCTATAGTTTCCTTTATTCTCATAATCGTTTGATTCATCATGGCCACGGAAAGACTGACCCTGATGCAACAAGTGTCGACAAACATCAATTGCAGTGTTTAACCGGGTGAGATGCTCATTCTTTTCAATTTCGCTTTGTCTATGCAATGCTGCATGGATTGATTGATCCCGGTTTAATAGATCATCGCAGTCCTTGACTGCCCTGTTGTGAAAGCTATTGCGGTCACCAACATGAGTAACTAATCTCTCAGTTTTATTCCAAGTGTTCCATCCTTCTACTACAAATGCATCATGCCCATGATGGTTGTCCTTGACATTGTCCCTGAACAAATAACAACATAAGCAGTAGGCTTTGTCCGTCTTCTCGCTGTACTCTATCCAGTTACCATACTGATCAAACCAATCAGGATTAAATCGCCTCCTGTTCTTCTTCTTCTTCCCAATCAGCTTGTATGGAAAATTAAAACCACGAGGCTGATGAGGTCCCCAAGTTAAATACTTTCTCCTGATCTGGTCACGTTGATTGGGATGATAATCTGCCATTCTCTTTCTTTTTGCTGGATCTCGAGCAAGCTTCTCAAGATCAATCAGTTCAGGTACAGAAGAATTATATTTCAGTGCTGCGGCTCTTGGTGCATCTGCGGCTCAGAGCAGGCAAGGCGTCAGGCTAGCCTGAATGTATTTGCGTAGAAAATTTCCTTATCCTAGAAATTGGGTCACGGGTAGTATACAAAAATAAATAAGGAATTGAGGACCACCGTACAGCTAAGGATTCTATTTGAATTGATACGGAATAGATCAAGATAACCAGAATAACAAGATTAAATCAAAAATTAAAAAGCCCTAATGTTTAGCAGTGAGAACTTGAAGGCCGAAGGCGTCTTTACCTGGGCTACTGAAGGCGTCGCCGCGTCGCCGGCCGGCCGGCCGGGCACACGGAGGGGCGGTGGCGCCGCGATGGCACGATCTCGATCGGCAACCGTCGAAGAAGAAGCAGAGACGAACCGTCGGAGGTTTGCCTGCTCTGCTCTCTTTTCCAATCTCCAGAAACGAAGCGGCGGAGGCTTTTGCCTCGCTGTATGCCTGTATCGAGTTAGTCGATCGTGACTCGTGAGATTCGTGAGACGTGGAAAACTGGCCCAGCACACAGATCTTTCTTTTTCTTACTGGGCTTTCACAAAAAAAGTCTGGGCCTGGGGGACTGGGGGCGCTGGTTCTGGGCTGACCGGGGCTTTGCCTTAATCCTATCGAAGATGTACATGTAGGACTGGAAATTGACTGGGGGCGAATGCCCCCACTCAGCATAACGTGCGTCCGACCATGCTCGGCGCGCATAACCACCACGGGCGCCTCGTGCCGCCGCTGCCGCCGAACTCGACCGCGGTGGCGGCGGGCCCTGCTTCCCAAAGGGCGGCAGGGAGCCTCGAGATGCTGCTGCATGCAGCGGAGGATGGACGCCGGGGCGGCGGCCCCGGGTCGGTGGTGTGCGTGGGCGGCCGGTTCTCGCGAGGGCGGCGTGGCTGCGAACGTAGAGGAGGCCGGGGCGGCGCGGCGTGCTTTGCAGGTTGCGGCGGCGCGATGTGGAGCTGCGGAGCAGCGGAGGCGGAGCAGCTTGTGGCCAAGCGCCGCCAGCTCCATGGTGGCGGCGCAGTCGCATGCTGCGGCAGGCCCAATCTGGGCCTGAGTGAGCCATCACCTCGGAGTGCGGCTGGTCGTCGACGTGCACGGTGTTGGCTTGCGTCCGATGGTGGTGGTGGTCGGCGATGACGGCGGGTGTGGCTTTCCCGCTCGCGGTGGCGGCTGGCTGTGCCCGATCTGCTCTCTCCTTGGCAATTGGGTAGTCTGGTGGTGATGATCCAGACGTCGGCACTTCACATCGAAGCGCGGGAAGCCTAGGCGTGGCGGCGTGCGGGGGCTGAGCTCGGTTGCTCAGTTCCGACGGTTTCGACGGCGGTCGTCGCAGTTTTCTTCGCGGCGGTTCACGGGCGTACCATGGTGGGCTATTGCTAGGCTGCGGCTTGGTGTGTCGCCCGGAAGCCGGGGCGGCGGCCCCGGATAGCGGTCTTCGTCGCTGCGAGCAAGGAGGTGGCTCGGCGCGAGGTGGTTCTAGGCCCCGGCGCCTAGTTCCGTTGGTGGCCACATATGTCGAGCGCGTGGGGCTGGCGGTCTGCGTGCGGGCTTGCGGCGGTGGTCTGGCCGGTCCTTTGGAGGGCGGGTGTAACATCCCAAATTTATAACAAGTTGTAATATGCAAAAATTTGGACCAACAAAAACTTTTGTTGTTTGATGTGTGTTGATTGTTTCTTGCTAAGTGTATTGCTTGTTTGTTCTAATTAAAAACTTTTAAAACAAAAATAAAAGTTAAAGCAACAACACAATGTGACAAGTGTCATGCAATTTCTCCAAGCGAGAAAATCAAATTTCCTCCATATAAAATTCAGTGAAGTAATGATATAACCACTCCCACTTTATTTTTATCACTCATCTCTCCCAAACAAATATTTTCAAAAACCTATAATTAAAATTCCATTTCTTTCTTTAGCTTCTTAGAACATAAAATGCACCATGTTATACTTACCCAATAAATACCACCATAGGACCACAAATCTTGATAAATGTATATGAAGCAAATTATGAAAATAATTTGCAAAAATTTGAAATTTATTTTGGTTTGGACAATTCGTCAAACACCTTGTAGGCAGCAATGTGTTCTTCCAAATCCGAACTCAAATCGATCAAATTTGAGCAAAATTCAATTAATTTGAACTCAAATTGCTTTGCCTAAAAGGATTTGTTAGATCAATGATTAACCCAAATGAGTTAGGACCAATTTGTTAGATCACATTTAATCAGTGTTAGTTACCCCTAAAAGGATTTAATTTTATGATCAACAGAACTTATACAGTAGCTAAAACTTGATTAACAAGTTCTGTAATAAAACAATTGTGTAGAGATTTTGGTAACTCCAATTAATCCAAATCCAATTTTGTTGTCTTCTAAATGTCAGTAGCTATCTGTAGAATTTTAGTTTGTATTTTTATGACCAACATAACTTGAGTTATGCATTTAAACTTGTACAACTAGTTTCTGCCATATTTAAGTCACATTTAAATAATGGTAAATTCAATTAATTTGAACTCAAATTGCTTTGCCTTGTGTGTGTGCAGTAGCTATTTGTCGAGTTTAAAATTTGTAATGTTGTGATGTTTGATAGATTAGTGTAGTGATTGTTTGTATTGCTTGTGTGACGTTTAGACGAGATCGTTGTCGGGACTTGCGAGGAGGGGGAGTACTTTGAACAACAGGAGAAAGACCCCGAGAACTTTGCTGAGCAAGGCAAGCTACTCTCTGAACTTGCACCCCTAGTATAACTACATCTACTTTGATAACATGTTTTACTCATGAGTAGCAATGTGATTTTGAAAACCTTTTCGAGAATATATGAAAAGCTATTTTGCCACCATAAGTAGAAGTATAAGTTAGTTCATACAAGACTTTAGGATGGGAAAAATTATTGTTTATTCAAAACTCTTTTGAAAATACTTGTGTGGGTATGGAATGCCGAGATGTCGGTGTTGAAGTGAAGAATGGAGAATGGTGGTGTTTGTGAAAAATGCACATTGTGTCGTAGTACTATGACGACCAACCATACCCTGCGCGACCACATTTACCCCATATGGGACGGGGCTTTGTCGTGTAATTTGCTCATATTAGTATGGGATACCTCATCGACGGAGATGACTCCGTTATGCATGAGGGGATGGTTCGGTGACCTACCCCCTGACCCGGGTTCTCGCACATTGGTGGAGGATAGAAGGTTGTCCCCTATACTCCGCCGGGCAAAACTATGAGTCCTCACACTTAGGTTCCGAAGGGCTGGACTGAGTGTCGATGAAAAGTGTCATATGGGCAGGTTCTATACTAGCATGAGCAAATGAGAGGCTATGGTCGGTGACTCAACTCGCATACACCTTGTATGGCGGAACTTGACGGACACGATGAGTTATCGGATGGATGTGGAAAAAGCGTGCTACCTCTGCAGAGTGAAAACTATTTGAATAACCGGGTCCTCGGTAATGGACAGTTGGAAGGCTGTCCTAAAACCATGTGCAAGTTTTTGTAAAGTTTTGAGTTTTAAAAAGAAAATGAAGTGGAGAATGTTTCATACAAGGGAAAATTTGCTCCTAGACACCGTTATTTTGTGTCCTTTGCCTAAGCACACTAAACTTTTACGCCTTTGCTGAGTACCATTATAATTTCGTGTTCATTTGCTGGAACACACCGCATGTACTAAAACGGAAAGGCTGACTAGTAGGCACACTGTCAGGTCCACGCGGCATGACGGACCTGCTTGCCATGGACCAGTCGCGGATACGTGCCATGGACTGTTCCTCTGTACCCTATTTTGGTGGCAGCAGCGCCGGGTGCTCGGCATCTGCTGCGAGCAGGTCAACACGCTTCTCCCGCTCATCAACGGCAGCCGTGTCATCGGACGGGACTCCGTGCTCGACCTCCGCATCGAGGGCCATGACTGCACGGATGATCAGCGGGTTACCCTCTGCGCAGAGCTGATCAATGACAGCACTGACACTACGGCCACCGCCATGGAATGGGCCATGGCGCGTATCGTGGACAATCCGTCCATGCAAGATCGGATCCAAGAGAAGATCGTGCGGCAGGTGGGCGACGCCCGGCCGGTGGACGACAAGGACACCGACAACATGTCATACCTCCAGGCCTTCGTGAAGGAGCTCCTCCAGAAGCACACGCCCACATACTTCTCGCTCACCCACGCCGATGTCAAGTGAGCGAGCAAGCTCGCCGGTTACGACATGCCCACGGACGCGAACCTGGACATCTTCCTCCCATCCGGCGCACTTCAAGGACAAGCTGGAGTTCACAGTGTTGAACGCTGCTCGCCATGGTGGACCTGACGGTCTGCCCCACTCATCAAACTTTCTATTTTAGTATATGCAGTGTGTTACAACAAATGACCACAAAATTATAATGGTACTGAGCAAAGGCACAAAAGTTTAGTGTGTTTGGGCAAAAGACCCAAAATAACGGTGTCCAGGGGCAAATTTTCCCTTCATACAACTATACCAAAGGATCGGTATGAGGTTGTTGGAGGCAAATTGATCATGAAGTGCTATGGTCGGGAAAAGGAGGAGTTTTGGAGTAATAAATAAAACAGTGCATTGTTGGAGGAAAGTTACAAAATTCTTCTTACCTTTTTATTTCAATAAAGATATAGAGTTGTTTTCTATAAATAAAAAGTCTTATTAAATAAAAGTAAAACTACTGCATGTTCATGTTGGGATAGTTTTGCGAGTACAATTCCAATTGTACTCATAAAGGTTTCGTCCCTGGCTATTGTCTTAGCCAGATCTCGAGGAGCACTATGCCGAAGAGGAGTATGGCGACTACTATGCGAACTAGGGATCTCCGAAAGTCAGCTGCCTGTCGGGTTGATGTTAGGATGTGTTTGCCTACTACATCGTAGCTTCCGCTGAATAATCTGTTTGGCCCAAGAAGGCACCTATGTAAGACTTGGTCTAAATGACCGTATGTGTAAGACTTTTATTCGGTATGGTAATGGATGTAAATTTTGGTAATCAGTTCGGATTACGTGCAACGACAGACTGATCACGGGATCGTGGTGTTAAGCATAATCGGGTATTTCGGACAGCTAGTCCGGGGTCCCCACAGCGGGAGCTTTGCGACTCATCACCAGGCGAAAGCCTTGCCCTGATTGCCGTGTAGGGCAGGCGACGGCGACGCTCTAGGGCGCCGCGTTCTTCTTGAAGACGTCGTTGATGTGTTGTCTCTCGGTTCTTAGCCTGGAAGCTTCCGGGGGAAACCTTGATCCCATGTGGGATCGGGCGAGGTCGGCGTTTCTACGTTGGTTGTCTCTTGAGACCTCGTCTTGGATGCTTCGCCGGCCGGAGGGACCCGTGGAGAATTGGTGGTAGGCGGCGACGAGCTGCGTGGCGTCTTTGTCACTTTTCGTCTTCGGCTACGGGGTGCGTGGCCTAGGGCTGGCGTGGACGTCGGAGCGGCGGCTCCGGATTTGCCTCCGCCGTGTTGCGTTGAGGTGTGTGGGTGGTGGCTTTGATCGCTTGGGCGTTTTGGCCGCCGACTCGTCTGGAACGCGGCCTTAGGGCCGGTGTGTTGTGTTTATGTGTTGTATCGATTTTCGGCCAGTTTTTCTTATAAACTGGCCAATTCATTTCTTCTATATCATTGCAAAGGCGAAAGCCACGTTTCAAAAAAAAAGATATGTCGATGTTTCACGGATGAAAGCTCTGGAGTGAAGTAGTGGAACTCTACTTAGCATTACAGTGACTCATGTTTTCTTTATGGAATTAGAGTAGTAGTTTTTGTTTGCGGGGTATGGAACTACTCCCTCCGTTTTTTTTAATGTAATTTGTTTTAGCATTTGTTCTTATGCACAAGTACACAAATGTATGTAGACATGTATCAGTGTGCATGTCCACTCACTCTACTATGTATCTAGACAACATATGCAACACCTAAAACATCTTATATTAAAAAACAGATGGAGTAGGAGATATGGAGATCGCTTTTGGACATGCGCATAAATCTGAATAGAATTAGCAAGCGGACATTTTCTGAGAGCTGAGCATGTACGCACATAGGTAGAGACAAGAACAAATGTGCGGCGTTGCATGTTAGCAGGGGCACGTCTTCTGACCCTCCTAGTCCTGGGCGCTCGGAAACAAAAACCCGTGACGAATCGAGCGACCCGTGCATGAAACCTACGGCTACGAGCGCCCCGGCATGTAGGGATTCGCATCCTTGCCGGCATGTGTTGGAGTAGTAGTACAGTGGTACCAACGGTCGGGTTGGTGTGCCGGGCCTCCAATCCTTTTCGTGCGAATTGACGTCTGCGGTTGATCCAAGAGCGGCGTGTGATGCGTCGGCGGTCGGCATCACGTTGGATAGTGAAGGCAAAGGTGAAAAAGTTTAAAAACACTAAGACCAGCCAAAAGGAGAATTTGTCTGTGGCAAGATGGTTAGGACACTCAGCCCACCAAAGTTCAAATCTCAGTTTTGATGATGGTGTTTCTCATTTAAGTCGGAATATTCTTCAGTGCGAGGCGACGTTCCCGTCGACAGCGAGGCGTCCATGGTGACTTCGTCAATCTCAAGACTTGACCCGCCGACTCGGTCTCTCGGAGGTGGTCATAGGGATAGGGTATGCGTGCGTTCATAGGGGTGAGTGTGTGCGCGTGTATTTGAGCGTCTGCGTTATACCGTGTTTAGAAAAAAAAACTGTTAGCCATTAGGCGTACGTGTGAGAAAGAATAGCTCCATCGACGCATCTAGCAAGCTCCACGATGTCTAAGTTTGACGAATGAAACCCGTAAGGCCTTGTAGTGTATTTTTTGGGATCGGACGGGATTATCCCGATCTCGAAAAATTCTCACTAGTCTGTTTACTTTTAATGTATTTTAGAAAATTAGAGAGAATAATCATATCCCCACCAATCAACTCATTTTTGTCTAAAACAAAAACTTTACTCAATTCTAATGTATTTTAGGGAAGAGTATTTGTGGGAATTGGGTGTTCACCAAATCTCCTCTCATCCCCACTCCTCCCATATCCTAGAAAACTCTTGGAATAAACAAGGCTTAAGAGAGGAGCAGAGATTTTATGCTCCCAGACACCAGTGATCCTGATGTTTTAAAAAAATCAAAAAAATATTTACGTGTTTCAAAAAATTCTGAAAAAAAATCTCGAACGTACTCATTGGTGTATTCTACAAACATGCCAAAAATAAACTTCAAATACTTTGTATTCTGGGCACAAAAATAACAAAATTGTGGATCTGAGTATGCTTATTTTCAAATCTCTAAATTTATTAGATTTTTTCATTTTTGTGTAGCTCCGAATACAATGTATTTGAAGTTGATCTTTTGCACGGTTGTAGAATACATCATTAACTACATTCCGAATTTTTTCAGATTTTTTTGAAACTTATAAATTTATTTTCTTATTTTTTGAAAAGCACTGATGCTCGGGAGCAGAAAACACTTTTCCGGTATGAGAAGTACTACTCCCTCTGATCCTAGACCCACGTTACACATGCTGGTGAAATCCTATGACACATAATACGGATTGGAGGGAGTAATAAAACTTTGTTACTTTTCTTTCAGAAAGGGATTAGAACTCTGTTCAGCGTTACAGTGGCTTGCCTTGTGTTTCTTGTACTAATTCAAAGCATATTCTATGATTAAAATTAGCTAGCGGACATTTCTTACTAGGCAAATTACACAGTGCTTGGGTATGCATGTGGTTTACTCAGGGGGAGAAGTTCTAGATACTTTCCCATACTTTGTATCTGGGGTACTTCACCTTATTTCCTCCGCAGTATTAGGTTTCGGTGGCATTTATCACGCGCTTCTGGGCCCCGAGACTCTTGAGAAATCTTTTCCATTTTTTGGTTATGTATGCAAAGATCGAAATAAAATTACATTTCAAAAGGTATATAGTGATGCTAATTTAAGGTAATAAATGCAGCTAGATTTCTATATGTTGATCAAAATATTAAAAATTTAAGTTATGACAAAAATCTAAATGTAAACTAGGGATGGCACCCGCAGGGTATGGGTAAGGGTGGGGCCACCCATACCCTTACCTGTCCTATTCAATCTTGCCCATCACCCGTACCCATACCCTTGTGCGGGTACAACTTTTCCCATACCCTTCACCCGACAGGGTAAAAGGGTACCCGCGGGTAGAAATACCCGCCCTGGAAACATAACAGATTGAATAGAAAATAGTCGTAAACAACATTATATAATCATATAACTTTAAATAGCAGCACATACTTATAAATAGAAGCACATTGTCAGCAACAACACATTGTAAACATCAGCACATATACTTATAAACAGCAACACTTGCGCATAAGCAACACATGTAAACATCAGCACTTGCACATAAACAAAAACACATTTTAATGATAAACAACAACACAGTCATAAAAATTAGAAGATACATTAGGTTATTGTTGGGAGACCCACTTGTCACAGATTTAGAAGGGTACATGGGTCTGCGGGTATGGGTTATACGAACCCATACCCGTACCCTCTCTGCCCGATGGGTACGAGATTTCCCTATTTACATACCCATGGATATTTTTTCTTTCCAAACCCTTATTCTAATGGGTTTTTACCCGCAAAGTATGTGGGTAATGGGTACTCATTGCCATCCCTAATGTAAACTTATTCGGGGACAGAGGAAGTAGTTACTTATGGGAGGGCACTCCATTCGACGATGCACGGCATGCATTTCTAGGACACCGATGACGTCAAAGCCCCGTGGATTGTTCTTGATTATCGTCGGGAGAACGTGTACCCGATTCCTCAGAAAGTCTGTGCTCTTGGCATGTGTTGGGTGAAGCACGAGAAGCTTTTGGTGCGGCGTGACATCGCCCACGAACTTTTTCTTCTGTTTTCAACGGGAAGATATGGTACCCAAAGCATATGGAACTCTGATGTCAAAGCGTGCCACTATCTTCAAGCTAACTAACAATTCTTCCACGATGTAGTTCGTAGGACGTTAGGAATCTCTGGACACTGCAGGCTGCTAAAGATGACTCTAGAAAGTAGTAATGCGATCGTTTTCTAATCTATTTTCGACCTAACCACGGCTATGATATGGCTGCACTGCATGGACTGTGTGCTTTGATTTTGAGAAAAGGATGTTGTACAACATAGCACCGTGTCAGCTCTCCACCCACGTAATATAGTACTCCCTCCGATGCTAAAAGACTGTCGCTCGTGCAGGTATAAATTTGTGCGTGGTATGTGCAATTCTTCCGACACTCTTAACGGACCGGAGGGATTACTTGTTTTGTAGCTAAGCTGAAAAAGCAGTTTTGGACATAAACCAGGAAGGACTCTCCAAATCACCCTTTGGAGGCAACCATGTTTTTTTTTTTTTTTTTTTTTGATAATGTACATACTTGTATTCATATGGAAGCGAATACAGCATACAGGCAAGCACATACACGGAGAAACGGAGGAAACAAGGAACAGCAGACCTCGCACTCTCCTTCTTCAACCTCTGGATCGCCCACCCGCCGAGCTCTGCGACGCCGGAGACGACGAAGAACACCACCGAGAGGAACGAACACCCGTGGAGCAGACGAGCTCCTAGCCCTGAGGCGTTGTTGAGCCGCAACAGCCGCCGTCTCCGAGGAGCCGGACTTGGAGGCGATTGACAAGCATCGGCCGGGGGAGGCCCCCGAGCTCAAACCGCACCAGATCCGGGGGCCGCGCCCCAGATCCTCCACCATCTTGCCACGATCCTGCGAGGACGCCGTCTTGGATCCTCCCCTCCTGCCGTCAGCTCCGCCGCCACCGCAGATCTGACGGGAGAAGAAGGGCTTGAGCGCCACGCCCGGCCTCGAGCCACCACCCTTCGAGCGCGACGACGGCTGGCCCCGAAGAGCACCTCCGCCGGAGTAGATCGCGCCGACGCCAAAAACTCCACCGCCCGCACCCCTACCTCCAAGGCGCCATCGACGGGGACTCCACCCCAGCCTACCGTATGTACAGGCCCGAGACGGGGATCCCCCACCCTCCCGCCGCCGAAGCGGCCGGCGGAGGGGAGGAATCCCGCGTCTCCGCGGCACGGACGCGGTGGCTCGGCGGAGGATGCCCAAAAATCGCCCCTTTTTCGCCTCTACAGTGACGGGAGAGGGAAGGGAAGGGATAAGGACTTGTGGCTACCGAAGTGGCGTGCTCGGGGTCTCATATTTTTGGGGCGATCACGACAGATAGGCACGGAGGCGCTATGTGCCAATTGAGTAACGATCGACGGTGCTTGTCCGTCGAAGATTCTTCCGGATCCTTCTCTTGCTTATGCCAACCTATACTACACCGTGTAGACTATACACGTCTCGTATCTCATGGATAGAGAAATGACAAATTGTTGTCTCGTACCAAGCAAATTCCCAAGCCAGTACACGTTTACAACAACAAGGAGCCCACAAAGAAAAATATTGTAGCACTCGTTGTAATACTCCGTACAAAGTTTGAGAAATAAACATCTCACATTTTAATACTCACTCAGTTTTTTAATATAAGATGTTCTACCATTTATCCACATGCACATGTATACAAATGTATGTAGATATTTTTTTTTGCCATGATATGTAGACACATTAAATATTCACTTATTTTAGTGTGCATGTAGACAACATGTAAAACACCTAAAACATCTTATATTAAAAAACGGAGAGAGTATCACACAAAGTCTTTAGCGTGGGTATATATATACGGGAGCACACGCAGAACACAAACCCCGTGCAGGCACAGCTCATTCGTTCAGGATGTAAATCATATCACATTGATGTTGGATGGGTGATTTTGGTCGCTGACTGGACATGCCCCATAGCTAGAAATAACATATCAACACAAGTTTTTTTATTTCCTCTTGAACCGAAAGTAACACAAATCAATAAAAACTTCGCTTGGCTTCGTAAGGAACCGTGGAGGAAAACAGAGAATATGTGTCTCAGAATCTCGATTGCTTGGAGGACTGAAAATTTCCATTAGCCGGCGGCCCGGAGTTTCTCCATCGGGACGGCGGCAAACTTGGAAAAGAATAACACAAGCTCTCCAACGCTGACAGGTTGCAATACAGGAACTAACAACCATACTGCAATTCTGCACAGCACTTCGCCATACTTCAGTTGTTGTTTCCAGTCTTGGCTAGTCTTGCTGAACCGATCTGAATCATGATTCCGCCCGACTTGTTTGGCAAGTGGAAGATCAAGTGTTGGATGCCAGGTCTAGCTGATGCAACTATGCAAGTGGTCCAGCATTTTGTCAGCCATCTCCCATATTGGAATTTGTCCAGATGGAGAAAAAACATAACTATACATTTTCAAGCAAAGAACAAAAGATTACTGTGCAATGTGCTCCAGTAAGGTGTTTCTCATGAGATTTGCATACATTCGTTCAGAGTCCATATCTCTGGTTTACTATACAAGGCACTATCATGCTATCAGCTTCTGTCAGACATCTTTCAATAGGATTTTTGAATGCCGTGAAAACAGTAAAACAGAAGAGCAGTTAGGCATCAAGTGGAAAAGTTGGATAAGGGAATCAAGAAACTGAAGTCACACGGAAATCTTAAGAAACAAAATGTTAGATGGAGTCAAGGAGATTTGCTTCAAAGAATGATTTGTGAGACTACTGAACACTTACATTACATCACATCTTATCTGATTCTAACAAAAAGGAAAAACTCCTTCTGTTTTGAAACGAACATACTCTAAGGCAAAACTTCTGTAAGGCCGTCACATAGAGGATTAAGGAATTGCAGTGCCTTGGCTTAGATAAGCACCAAGGAATGGAGGGAAGTCAAACAAATAAGTGGATGCGCTAGCAGCTACTACCTGTCATGGAAAATAAACAAGCAACGAAATTGTTTAGTGATAGCGAGCTGCGCATATCTACTGGCATATTCTAGCCTCAAAAGTCAAAACCATGTTTATTCATGCGATCAAGTAAATCGGACACTGTCTGTCCTGCATGAACGTATATCTTCAGTAAACCATAGTAAACATCCAAACTCAGCTGGCTTGCACATTCTTTTGCTCCATGAAATGTTCAAGGCTTAGCACATTTGTCAGGTCAGGTTCCCATCCAAAAGTTGTGGAGTTGAATCGGTCTGTGTCAAAACTCCATTTCTTTTTTAAACGAACATTCTCTAAGGATATACTCCCTCCGTCCCAAAATAAGTGTCTCAAGTTTACCCAAAAGTGGATGTATCTATACATATTTTATGTATAGATACATCAACTTTTGAGCAAACTTGAGACACTTATTTTTAGACGGAGGAAGTATTTGATATCCCCACTGCCCGTAAGGCCGTCACATAGAGGATTAAAGAATGGCAGTGCCTTAGATAAGCACTAAAAGGAATGGTGGGAAGTCAAACAAATAAGTGATGGGATAGCAGCTACTACCTGTCATGGAATTTTTTTTTTAAATGGAGGCATAGCCCCAGCCTCTGCATCAGAGTGATGCATGCGGCCATTTATTAAAAAGTTTAAGCAAGGGTATCAAAGTATGCCAGTGTTACAGCACCGAAAAGAAAAACAAAAAGGTGACTACAAGCCAGCCACCGCATAGCCAAAACGAAATGAAGGACTAAAACTGAGTAATCCTTCTAGACTGATGCCACCCATGATGGTTGAAGATAGCCCAAACAATTGCCATAAGCCGGGTACATCCAGTATCCAAATGCACCCGTTGGTCGGACGGTAAAAGCCAGGACCACATGTTGATCCAGTAAGTAGCTCGGTGAACAACCTGTAAAAAGTGAATATTTTGAATCTTGTTAAAGACAACATCATTACAGCAGTTCCAAAGAGCCCATATGAAAGCACAGACGCCAATGCGAACAAGAGCTTTACTTTTCTTATCAATACCCGACAACCAAGAGCCAAACATATTGGCAATACTAGTGGGAGGTGTAACATTATAAGTGAAATGAAGCAATCTCCAATTATCACGTACAAAGGAGAAGGAAATGAACAAATGCTCAACAGTCTCATCATGTTGGCAAAACGCGCACTTCTTACAACCATTCCAATTTCTTTTTGCTAAGTTATCCTTAGTAAGAATCACTTTTCTGTTGAGAAACCATATGAATATTTTAATCTTGAGTGGAACTTTTAATTTCCATAAGTACTTACGAAGAAAAGGTGTGTGCCCATTCATACAATCGGCATATATTGATTTAACTGAGAACACTCCATTTGTCGTCAATCTCCATTTGAAAGTATCCTCGTCACTAGAAAGCATGACCGACATTAACCTCCGAACCAAATGAAGCCATGCATCCCACAGGCCACCAGTCAAGGTTCTTCTAAACTCGACATTAGCAGGCGGTGCCTCAGAAAGCACCTCCGCAACCAAAGAATTCTTGTTGTGGGCAATATTGAATAGGGAAGGATATTGGACCGACAAAGGCCTATCCCCCAGCCAAGTATCTACCCAAAACCGAGTACCATGTCCATTGCCAATATAAAAATGGCCTCTTGAAAAAAAATCTCGCTGCACCGCAATAATACCCCTCCAAAAGGGTGAATCTTGTGGTTTCAGAGTTACTTGAACTAACGTTTTACCACAAAGGTATTTGTTACATAATAATTCTTGCCAAACACCTTGTTCATTCAAGATTTTGAACAACCATTTGCTTAATAAACTTTTTTTATATCAAGAAGCTCAATGCCCAGACCATCTTGGTCTTTGGTCGACAAATAATGTTCCACTTAGATAGACGGTATTTTCTTTTATGTTGGTCAGATTGCCAAAGGAACCGACTACAGAAAAAATCTAGTCTTTTACGAACCCCCCTGGAATTTCGAAAAAAGAAAAAAGAAACATGGGTAAGCTTGAGAGAACAGAATTGATCAAAACCGATCTATCTCCATAAGAGAGAAGCTTGCCGGCCCAAGAAGCCAGTTTCTTCTCAAACCGATCCTCAATAATCTTCCATTCTTTATTTAGAAGCTTCCTATAATGAATGGGGATACCTAGGTATTTAAACGGTAGCGCCCCTACCTCACATCCAAAAATTTGACGATACTCATCTTGCTGCTCTACAGCTTTGCCAAAGCAAAAAAATTCACTTTTATGAAAATTAATCTTGAGTCCAGACAGTTGTTCAAAAATAGAGAGAATAAGTTTCATATTAACTGCTTTCTCCACGTCATGTTCAAGGAAAAGAATCGTATCATCGACATATTGGAGAATAGATACCCCTCCGTCAACTAGATGGGGTATTAAACTACCAACCTGCCCATCCTCTTGAGCACGTGCAATAAGAACGGCTAACATGTCAGCCACAATGTTGAAAAGTACCGGAGAAAGCGGATCCCCTTGTCTCAATCCCTTCAAAGTTTGGAAATAATGACCAATATCATCATTCACACGAATCCCAACGCTACCACCTTGCACAAATCTCGCCACCCACTCACACCATTTAGGATCAAAACCTTTCATACGAAGCGTTTGTTGCAGGAAAGACCACTTCACTTTGTCGTATGCTTTTCAAAGTCAATCTTGAAAAGCACACCATCCATTTTCCTCCTATGTAACTCATGAATGGTCTCATGTAGGATAACCACTCCTTCAAGAATGTTCCTACCCGGAATAAAAGCCGATTGAGTAGGGCGAATTACTTTTTGGGATATGACCGCAACACGGTTCGTCCCAACTTTTGTGAAAATCTTAAAACTCACATTTAAGAGAAAAATGGGTCTATATTGTTCAATTCTACACGCATCTTCTTTTTTTTGGTAGCAAAGTAATAATCCCATAGTTTAATCTAAACAAAGGAAGATCACCCGTTTGAAGCTGGTCAAACATTGCCATCAAATCAAATTTGATAATATCCCACAACTTTTGATAAAACTCAGCCGGGAACCCATCTGGTCCGGGAGCTTTATTATGCTCTATCTGCAAAATAGCTTCGAACACCTCTTTCTCAATGAAAGGAGATGTTAGAATGCCATTCTCCTCCTGAGAAATCTGAGGAAGATCATGAGTAACAGACTCATCTAGAGAAAAATTATTCAGTTCCGGTGCCCCGAACAATTTCTTGTAAAATTCAGTTATAAAACCTTTCAAATTGTTCTAACCCACTATAGTTCCCTCATCTTGCTCTAATTTAAATATTCGTTTCTTTCTATGTTTTCCATTAGCAATCAAATGGAAATATTTAGTGTTGTTTCCCCCTTCTTGAACATGTTTAACCTTAGCTCGTTGGGCCCATTTGGCCTCCTCGTCACGACGTAATCTAGCAATATAATCATTGGCATCTTTTTTTGCTGCTCTTTCCTCTACAGATAGAGGAATCGTTTCAACTTTAATATCCAATTCCTCTATCAACAGAAGAAGCTTTTGTTTTTGTTTCTTATATTCTCCACTTAAATTTTTTGCCCATCCTCTCAAAAATTGTCTCAAACGTCTAATTTTGTTCTGCCAATTCTCCACAGGTGAATTTCCATCAACATATAATGACCATTCCCTGGCAATAAGGTCACGAAATCCCTCCTGTCGGAACCAGGATAGCTCGAAGGAAAAATTATATTTATTACCAAGATGCGCTTGTGTACCCGAATCAATAAGTAAAGGAGTATGATCTGACCCTACTCGAGTCAAAGCATGCACCGTCACTAAAGGATATTTTTGTTCCCACTCTACACTAGCTAGAAAACCATCCAACTTTTCAAAAGTAGGATTTTCACGCCTACTGACCCAGGTATATTGCCTACCCGAGAGGTCAATCTCTCTCAGACTTAAGCTTTCAGTAATCGCATTAAAAATAAAAGGCCACCCGGCGTTAAAGTTATCATTATTTTTCTCCTCTTGCCTTCTAATGATATTGAAATCGCCCCCCACCAACATGGGCAACGTTTCGTTTTCACAAATACGCACCAATTCTGCCAAGAAATCCGGCTTAAACTCATCCTGAGCAGCCCCATAGGCCACAACAAAAGACCACATAAAACCATCTTGCTTATTTTTAAGTTGGAATTTAACACAAAAATCCCCCGTGACTACATTTTGAACTACAATATCTTTACTATTAAACCCCACAAGAATGCCACCAGAGCGACCACGAGGAGGAAGACAATACCATGTATAATCAAACCCTCCTGCTAAATGCTTTAAAAAAGGCGCCGAGAAATTGGATCTTCCCGTTTCTATAACAGCAACAAAACTGAGAATATGTTCCTTTATAGACTCCTGAACCGCAAGATGCTTAGCCGAGTCCCCAAACCCATCACTATTCCATATCATTCCTTTCATCGCTTATCACCTTTTAAGTTATCGATTCTAGCACTACGACGTTTAACAGATAGGCCAGAGCCTACAGCCTTTCCCCTTCTACGTGGCTTGACAACTGGTTCGAAAATTGGACCCATCTAGTCCATCAAGGGTTCATCTTCCTCATTTTCGAGATCCTCACAAAGATTAGAAGCTTTCTTGATAACTAAACTTTGCACGTCCCCTCCGTCCTCATTAGATAAAGATTTTTGCAAAAAGGTGATAGCTCTAGACTCTTCTACTTGTTTTAAACCAATAACAGAGCGCTCAATTTGATCAGGAGATGCCCCCAACGATACCCAAGCTTAGTAGCTCTATCAACAATTTCATTATTTGGTAAAGATAAAAAGGAAAGCTTGCGGTTAACAGTTTTACCTGAAGCCAAAGCATCATCACGCTGCTTCAGCCAAAGCTTGCGGTTAACAATTTTACCTGAAGTGGAGAATGGCGTGGTGACGTATTCTCTGCATGGGGCTTGGCATGGTCGCTTCGCTGCGGCCATAGCGCGGTGAGATTGCTAAGATCCATGGTGGATGGCGTGGGCTGGCGGTGGATCCAAAAGGGTGTGCTTGAATAAGCTCGATGGGGTGCTCGGCGTGGCAGATCTGGTGAGTTTCTATCTTCTCCTTTACTGGCTTGGTGCTGGAGAGGGAGAGGTGGAGATGTCGATATCTGTGTCGGTCGCGACCCGGGGGGATGGTTGCGTGCACGCGCGAGCGTGCCGCTTGTATGTTGTAGCTTCCTTTGGCAGAGTTCCCAAATGGCAGCACGAGTTGGCCGCGTTATCCATAGCCTAGGGTGGCCCTCTGTGCTCGCCTGCAGATGAGGCCCAAGCTTCTCCTTCCTCCTTCAGTGGAGGATCTTATTCGATCTTGGTCCAGGATACCTTGTTGGCGATGGCGGTGAAGACCAGGGCCCAATGGATTTTCGTGTATCTTTTTAGGGTCCATTGTATAAAAGTGAAGGGTTGTGTTGTAATTGTTTTAGGGTCCTTCTTGTAACACCGCGTGATTAATGTAGTTTCGAGGGCCTTCGGGCTTGTTCCCGTTCAAAAAATAAATAACTAAGAACTCCACTAATAGATCGGGTTTCCCACCCCTTCCGACACCGGCGAGGCCAGACGGAGGAGGAGGAACTGATCTATGGTGGAGGCGGAGGTGGTGGCGGCGGCTGCTTCCTTTGGGTTTATTTTTTTTAGTGGATTTTTTTTGAGAGATTTGTTTTAGTGGATAGTCAACTGTTTTTAGGAAGTTGACTTCGTACTGCAGCGTTTGAAGCTGGCACTGGGCTTTGCGCGGACCAGGCCCAGAAGGAGGGGCCTCTGTCACAAGAGTCACAACCGCTCAGGCTCAGCCCCTGTCGGCCTCGACGACGGCAAACCCTAGCCACCATCGCTCCCAAATTACCCAGACTGCTGTGTCGCCAGCCTCTTCTTCCCGCGCAAGCCGCTGCCCGCCGGCCATGGAGGCCGAGGTTTGTGCATCTGATCCGAAGAAGAGGAAACTAACGCCGTCACCAGCGCGGTGGCGACGGATGCGGCCCATTCCATACGAATTGCGGAGGAAATTCCTAGAGTGGGTGAAGAACAAGGAGGCACCGATCGCATCAGCCAACTCCCCGACGCCATCCTCGGCGACATCGTCTCCCTCCTTCCTGTCAAGCAAGGCGCCCGCGCCCAGGTCCTCGCTTCCCGGTGGCGCCACATCTGGCGCTCCGCTCCTCTTAACCTCGATTTCCGCGGCCTCCCCGCCATTAGTTTCTCCCTGGATTCCGTCGTATTACGCATACTTGCCGCCCACCTGGGCCCCGACCGCCGCCTCTTCATCCATGCGGACCACCAGTGCTCGGACGCCATGGTGGATGCCTGGCTTCGGTCCCCCGCCCTCGACAACCTTCAGGAGCTCGATTGCCGCTACAACCCAGAGTGTCAACCGTTCAAAATATGCTGGCGACCGCCCCCGCCGGTGCCACCGCCGGCATCCACCTTCCGGTTCTCGCCCACCCTCAGTGTAGCCAGCATCGGAAGATGCCACATCCCCGACAGCACCGCCCAAGCGCTTCGCTTCCCAAAGCTCAAACAGCTTGCGCTCCAACGGGTCAGCATCTCAGAGCACTCGCTGCATAGCTTGATTGCCTGCTGCCCTATCTTGGAGTGCTTGCTGATCCACTACAGCATGGGATTCAGTTGTGTCCGGATCAACTCGGTGTGCTTGTTGGTTGGCGTTGGTCGGATGACCCCCATTTCAAAGAACTCGTGATCGAGAACGCCCCTCGTCTTGAAAGGTTGCTCCGACTTAATCTACTCGATGGACTGCATGTGTCGGTAATCTCCGCTCCTAAGCTCGAGAGCTTAGGCTGGCTTGGTAGTGTAGAGTACCACCACTCCACAGCTATTCAAGCTATTCAGGTATTACCTATTGTTCTTCATATATATATATATATATATATATATATATATATATATATATATATATATATATCGACGCGGATTTCCTAACAAGGGTGCTAGCTACACACGCACTTAGAGCCGTCGGATATTGTCCAGTGATTTGTGTTGCCGTTTGCTGCAGTTCACGCCGTCCACGAAAAAAAAACCCTGTTCACGGCTCCTGAGCCATTGCCCGTAACTGGCTGGAAAACAGTTCCCGTGTCGGTCGTGCTCGGCTCCAACCCCAGACACCCCGCCGCGCCGGAGGTGCTGGAATCGGCCGCCGCACCGGCCCTAACTCCCGCGGCGTACCGATTCCAGGCCCGTACCTCCCAAGATTCCGCCTCCGCCTCGTCAATTTATGCGCGCTGCCGTCGTTGCACATCACCTCCCACACCGGTTCCGTCTGAAACACCACCGCCAGCGTGAGGCCCGACCCTTTCCTTCTCTCCGCTTCCGGTACCAGGGCAGGAGCAGCAGCCCGGCGCAGTGGTTGGCGGCCCGACGCGGTCCTGGTGCAGGGCATTGAGGATCTCCCGGCGGCGCGCTGGAGGAGTCTGTCGCCATCGAATGGTGGTGGGGATCGCCGCCCCTACTGGCAAAGCGCCACCACGGCCCGCTCGCCCGCCGTCAGCGCCCTGCGAAACCACCGCACACAGCTGTCCCCTGCTCAGGTACCCAACGAGGCGAAGGAAAACTCGCCGTTGACCTCTGCGAGTGGATCCGGCAGATACTTTTGCAAATTAGCAGCAAACACAATTAGCTACCCTAAATTAGAGAGAGAACTAGCAAAATTAGAAAGAGAACTAGCAAAGCGGCACAGCAGCGACCACAACTAGCTAGCAACTCTGAATTCATCTAGCAAGCGTCATTTTTCAAGATGAAATCGAGTGGAACAGGCTGACGAGCTAGCTAGCATCATCTGTTCCAACATGCTCAGAAGCAAACGCGTACTAGTACGCCAGCGAGCCGGCCTCGTCGAGCCGCCCGGCCGCATTTCCATACTCTGGCGCTCAGGTAGGACCCGCTGGTCCGCCGCCGCCGCTGCACCACACCCGAGAGCAGCCGTCGACTACCATGTCCGGAGCAGGACCTGACAGCGGTTCAGAACACAGGAGACGACGCGGAAAGTACCCATGTCAGCAGCTCTGCGGAACGCGGCGGCAGCGCGTGGGTCCCACAGGAGGTCGACCGACTTGGTCTCCCGACGGCGTGTGGAGGAGGTAGAGCCCGTCGCCGCCGGTAGAAACGGTGGGCGTCAGGTTGGGGAAGAGACGCTTGCGGGGATGGGTGTGGTACAATTTCTTGCGGTGGTGGCATGGTGGGATACCGTGCCGATTTCCGTGCGCATACAGGCTCTGTAGCCGGTAGGAGAGCACCCGCCGCCTGCTGGGCCAATTTCTGCGCGCCGCCGGGCTCCGTAGCCGGTAGGGACGAGCAGCGCCGCCTGCCGGGCACGCAGTGGAAGAAGGAGTCCGACGCGGCCCGCTGTGGCTGGCGGGGTGCGGAGCGCAGAGGTCGCGGAACGGGCGCGGCCGACGGAGGAGAATCGGGCGAGTCCATCGTACATCGGAGACCTGCTGAGAGGACCCGGTGGTGGAACAGGGGGAGGAGCTGACGCCGACAGCTCGCCGATACGGGCTCCTCCAGCGCGCCCCAAAAATCCTCCGGCGCACAGCCCTAAGCTTCTCCGGCACGCGTACGCATCTCCCGCATCCTTCGGGTCTCCCGCCATCGCCGGCTTCACTTGCCGTTGACACGAGCCATGGGAGGCCAGCAGCAGCCCGCCACCGTCCCCCACCTCTGGTTATCGAAGAAAGAGAAACCAGCAGCAGCCTAGATGGCCGGGGACGCGGTCCGTCGGGGCGAGGCGGGGCGGAAGTTGTGCCGGCCGGCGCGGTTCCGTTGGGAGGGGAGAAGCTGCGCGCATCGAGGATCCAGCGGTGAGGTGGGTGGAGTGGGGGAAAGGTACGAACGTGCGGGAGGAAAGAAAAGCAATATGGCCCTCGGACTGTTAACGGCCGTTAACTCAATCTGCGGTGGAAAATGCTCTATAGAGCCAATCAATGGTTGGATGCCCATGCACAGGTATCACCCATGTTATGCCACTATTTTCGATATATATATATATATATATATATATATATATATATATATATATATATAGTCTTGCCTTCACAAGGTTTCTGAGGTGCATCATGTTGTGCAGAGAAATTACATTTAATCTGCCCTTGTAACTTGCCTAATGTTGAATTTCATTTCATGCTCCATGAAGGGATTGCGCGTTGATAGTCTGATGTCGGTGGTGCACACTCTCAAGGTCTTAGCTCTCAATATGAGTCCTCTTGATCTGGATAAGGTTATTGAGTTGATGAGATCACTAGTAGAAACAGGACCTTTGGTCCCGGGTGATAGGGGCCTCTGGTACCGGAGTCCCACCTGGGACGCTCAAATCGGGACTAGAGGCCCCCCTCTAGTACCGGGTTGCCTACCACCCGGTACTAGAGAGCTCCACGCGGGGCCTGGGCAGCGCGCGTGGTAGAGGACCTCTAGTCCCGGCTGGTAATACAACCCGGGACTAGAGATTCTCCCACGTGGCGGCTTATGGTTTTTTCGTTTCCCTGTTGAATATTATGATTAATCTTGCATAATATATGGTTAATTAATTATAAATAAGAAAAATACATATAGCATATCAAAATATTCATAAAAGAAAGCTTTATGAGAATTCGATCATTTTTAATTGATTAATAGAGATCACAACCAGGACTAGAGCCCGTCTATTCGATTAATTACATAGAGATCATATATAACAGAGACTAGAGCCCGTCATCTATTCGATTACATGGAGACCATCGCCAGGACTAGAGCCCGTCTATTGATCGGTGGCATTGTATTTTCCCTTCTTGTCTATGACATAGTTCATCAAAAATCCCGCAATTTCCTCGCTAATTGGTCGAAAGCGGTCCTTTAGCTGCAGGTCCCTCCGCATTCTATCCATCTATAAAAGAAGGGAGATCAATATGAATATCAATCATCATAAAAGAAATTATGAATGACACTCAACACAATTGATGGTTATAAAATAAAATTGTGAATATATTTGTTCATTTACTTCGATAAATGTCGATGGGTTCCGCTCAGAGACCAGCTGGCGAATCCACTCGCAGACGTAATATTCACACATATTGGTCCCCAGTGGCTGCCTTTCCAAGTACTTTACGAGAATAGATTTCAATCAAATACTAATCAAGCATGGTATGACGATGGTATTAAAATTTGAATTAAAGAGATGCGCGAACCTAGCTCGTACTACTTACTTTGGGGTAAACAAAACTAAGCTCCTCTTTAAAATCACCAGATGTACTCTCTCGGAAATCTTTCCAAACCCTGCCCGGCAAACAAATGAATAAATGAGTTATTAATTAGTTACTTGATATCTAAGGAATTGAACAAAAGAGACCGATATAATACGATAATGATTGAAAATACCCTTGGAGCACATCTTGAATATATTTGTACTTCTCTTCGGGCCACCGCAATGAGTCACGGATTTTAACTTCTGCTCTATCAACTTCAATGATTAGGAGAATGTAATGGTCGCTGCGCACATTTTATATATGTCAGTAACTAATCAGTTACACTTAACATCGAGTAAGCAAAAACCAATGTGTACAAGACAGTAACACTCTTACCTCAAGTGGTAAGGAAACAATATCTTCCTTTTATAATTTTGCCTCTCTATGGACCTAAACAAGTTGTCCACCGTTTCCTTGTGGTTGCCCCGTAGCATTTTTTCATTAACTCGGGTTGGGTCAATGAACCCAATCTCAAAGATGCGTTTTCTGTCACATTCATCGCTCTTCATTCTGCACAATAGCGTAGTGAGCATAATTAGAACAGGCAATGACCGAGCTAAGCTATAGACTTTATTTTAGAAAATAAATGAATTGAATCACTTACAGACAATAGGTACTGACGATACTCAAGTCGAGGGCGTCAAGCTGGTATAACTGATAGAGTTCTTCAAGATAAATAGTTAACTCGTCTCTACCGTTGAAATGTTCATCTGTAACTTGCACACGGAGCACTTTTCGATCTAGCTTTGTGACTTCCATGTACCATTTATGCTGTCTTGGCATTTGTGCTGGTAGATTCTCGACCTGATCAGGTGGCAGTAGAAACTTCCCGTATTCCCATGTCCATTTATCAGGTGGCCTAAGGGAGGGGAGATCTTCTGCTGCAGCTGAGAAAGTGAAATACCAAGTTCTGCAGCAAATTGTGTGCGGTAAGCTAAATCCTCCGCGTGCGAAGAGCCCATATCAGTGGCCACCTTGAGCGGGGAGATGGACTGATTTGACTGCTCTCCGAGCTGGGTAACCTCTCTTCTCCTTTTCCCGCTGGAGGCGGGAGTTCTCCTCATACAACGTACATAGTCATCTAGCCTATTTATCGAAATTTGCGATGGATGAGTAAGAAAATCCGTAGCCCACTTTGTTTGATCTGTCGTATATACTTCCTTTGGCGGGGGTTTTCTTTTCGCAGCCATGTCCGCAAACTGTCTTCTCGATTCGGCTTGTAGCCACGCGCTGTCTTGCTCTGGAGTCGTCTCGACGACGACGTCGTAAGGTCTCGGGGGAGGAACCTTCGGTACTTTTGGGAGGGGCTCAAGTCGGGATTTGGGTCGGGAACCCATGGCGGCGGTCTTCATCCCCTTTTGACCCTTAGCCTTAGTGGGCGGAGGCGGTGGAGACGGCTGAGGAGTCGGCTGAGGCGGCGGCGGAGTCAGCTGACGCGGCGGCGGAGTCGGCTGACGCGGCGACGGAGATCGAGATGGACTCATGTCGTGGTGGTCATCACTACCGTCATCTCGACTCGGAGGAGGCGATGGTGGCCTTGGTGTCCAGCCTGGAAACTTGATCAATTTCTTGGGCCATAGAATGAGTCCACCCTGGACATCTCCTAGTGTCCTCTCATCATCACCTCCAGGGATTTGAAGTTCGAGTGATTCAAATCCGGGTTCAACTTGATCCACGCCGACACGAGCATAGCCATCTGGAATCTCATTGCCACGATACAGTGCTATAGATTCACAAGTTAAAGCATAGTCATCCGCCGCCTTCATGGTTAAGTTTCTCACTGCCTCATGTAGCTCACAACTTGTCTTCTCAGTGATAAAATCCACGGGGTAGGTTTGGTTCGATGCCTCATCAGCACCGACCGTCGTGGAAGCCACGCTGCTTTTCCGTTGACTATCTTGCAGCTGCAGCTGATGAGTTGCCCCTTGACTAGCTCGCTCGTGCCGCAATTCATCTAGTTGCTTCTGTTGTTCGCTCATCATATTTTCTACTTTGCTCAACCGGTCTGAATGCTCCTGCTCCTTTCTCTTCTTTGCTCTTGCTCGGCTTCTATAAGATTAATGGTCCTCGGGAAACCCTTCATTCCACGTCACACCTCCCAAGCCTCGAACATGTCCTCCTTTTTCTTTAGTACCGAGGGCCTTTGACAGCTCGTCGTATTCTCTATCGGGAAAAAACCTTCCCTCATGAGCATCGGCGATTGCATCAAGAATTGTTTGTCGGGGTATAGGAGTTTCTTTTGTTTCATCAACTATTAAATCACCTGATGCGTCATACTCCGCCCCATGAGCAAGCATCCAATTTCTGACCCTATGGGGCCACCTATCTGTAACTGGAATGATCCCTTTTTCGCGCATAGTGGCCTCACTCAGATCCCACTTAGGCTCGGCAGCTACGTAGCCACCTCCACCCAACTTATGCTGATATTTCTTTTTCGCTGCATTCAACTTATTCGTTTTCGATCTTTGCTGCGCTAGTTCTGAATCCTTGTATTGCAGAAAAGCCTCCCAGTGAGCCCGCTGCCTCTCTAGTGTTCCAGTGAAATCTGGAGCTTTCTTTTTCTCGACCCAATCACGGTATAATCTGTTCTTCCAGTTATTGAATTGTTTAGCCATCTTCTTCAGAGCCCAATGCTTGACTTTGTTCGTCATGGCTTCTGTCCTTTCGGGACAATCCAACACCGGCAGGGTGAAATGTGCTATGAGCTTCTCCCAAAGCACATTTTTAGTTCTGATGCTGACATAATAATTGTCTCCCTCTATATTTTTTTTGCTTATTCCATTCCTGAAGGCTGATCGGAACATTGTCCCTGACAACAACTCCGCATTGATGCACAAACTTAGATGCACTCTTCAGGGGCTCCAACGGTTTGCCATCTGCAGAGACTAGATCAATTCTGAAATGCGCATCTATTCCCAACCCTTTGGCATGGCCTTGTTTACTAGATTGGGTCTATGCAGAGGTCTAAAAAGAAGAAACATTTGTTAATATATATATATATACAAATCAATTTGTTCATCTGATCAACAGAGGCTTAATATACCTCGCCGGACTGCGGGGGTTCACCAATTTGCAAGTCGTCATTGCACTCTGTGCTCATTTGCGCTTGGACGCTTCGTTCCAGCTCCATTCCCTGACAGGACTCGTTCAAAAACTGTGAGCCATATTCTTCTGCTCCACTGTGTTCAGCACCATCCACGGGTTGCCGGATAAAGTCTAACAACACTTCTTCCCCTTCTCTGCTTTCGAAGGGAGGAACATCTCCATCCATTGCTTAACTAATACAAAAGAAAAATAAAACAATGATAGCACTAGCAGAATAATTCAAAGTAGGGAACTTTACAAATATGCAAAAGTATCGCTCATACATCTTTATCCAGTTACATAGCTCGGGTCCATTTTTATTTAACCCTAATACATCACGAATAATATCACTAATACATTCCGCCTCTCACATGCATTAACCTTTCAAATCTACCCTAATCCATTTTTATTTCTAACACTAAATTTCTACACTTAGCACAAATCTACACCAAATTCCTAACACTAAAACAAAAATTCCTAACACAAAAATTCCTAACATCTAGTACCAAATTAACTAACACAAAAATTTCTAACCCTAAAATTTGCTAACACTATATATGCCTAACACTAAATTACACTAAAACTAAAATTTCTAACCGAAAATGCCTAACACTAAATTACACTAAAAAAACTAAACTAAAAATTAACTACCTCTTGCGGCGGAGGCCGGAGCGGTGCAGCAGCCTTGCGGCGAAGAGCGGCGACGGAGCGGTGGAGGGCCGGAGCGGCGGAGGGCCTCGCCTCGCGGTGGAGGGCGGAGCGGCCTCGCGACGGAGGGCCGGAGCGGCGCACCGGCCTCGCGGCGAAGGGCGGCGACGGCGGCGGAGGGCGGCGACGGAACGGCGGAGGGCCTCGCCTCGCGGTGGAGGGCCTCGGGGGCGACGGAGGCGGAGGGCGGCGACGGCGGCGGAGGACGGCGACGGCGTCAGAGGGTGAGGGAGCGCGGTGGAGGCGCGATTTTGGCAGCCTGACGGCGTCGGACGGCGGCGGCGCTGGGGCGCGAGTTCGATCTCCCGGGTCATGGTTTGACCCGGGATGGAGGCCTGGGAATTTATACCCAGGGACCTCTGGTCCCGGGCCGAGCCAAGGTCCGGTACTAGTGCGCCTCTAGTACCGGGTGGAGCCACCACACGGGACCAGAGGTGTTTTCGCAAACGCACCTCTGGTCCCGGGTGGTGGCTCCACCCGGTACTAGAGATCTGTTTTTTGCGTTCAAGGGCCCAAATTTTAAATTTTTGCGCGCAAAATGCCCAAAAGTGAATTTGAAAAGTGTTTGAATATGAATTTGAATAACTTGTGCATACTTTTGAATCTGACAAAAATTTCAACATGAAAAGTGTTTGAATTTGAATAACTAATCCAAAACCATTTTCTGTTTTCTAAAATAACCTGCGGCGTACGCATCCAAAACCATTTTCTGTTTTCCAAATATCAATGTTTAGAGTTCTCTTCTGAGTTTTCAGAACACAGTTATACACAAAAGTTTAATACATTATTACACATCACCAACAACATCCCTATCTAGTCTTCACTTTTTCTTCGTGTGTGTCCCTTTCTTCTGATTGCGCCGTAACCATGGATAATCTTATTCATTTAACTTCATGCTTGGGTCAGTGTTCACTTTGAAGGGCGGAATTTCATGAAACTTATTATAATCTTCTGACATGTCTGTCTTGTCCTCCACTCCCACGATGGTTCTTTTCCCTGAAAGAACTATGTGGCGCTTTGGCTCATCGGCTGATGTATTCGCTTGCTTATCTTTTCTTTTTTTTGTTTGGTAGACATGTCCTTCACATAGAAAACCTGAGCCACATCATTGGCTAGAACGAATGGTTCGGTGTCGTACGCAAGATTCTTGAGATCCACTGTAGTCATTCCGTACAATGGGTCTACATTAACCCGCCGCCTTTCAGGTTGAACCATTTGCACCAGAACAAAGGGACCTTAAAAGAAGGTCCATAGTCAAGTTCCCATATCTGCTCTATGTAACCATAATATGTGACCGTGACTTTTCGCCCATTGTTGTTTGTTGAATCATCAAAGCGGACACCACTGTTTTGGTTGGTGCTCTTTTTATCTTGGGCATTTGTGTAAAATGTATTCCCATTTATCTCGTACCCTTGGAAAGTCCAAATAGTCGAAGATGGTCCCCTAGACAACAAGTACAGCTCATCTGAGACAGTGTTGTCATTGTTGAGATGTGTTTGCAACCAACCGCCAAAATTCTCCACGTGTTCCTTTGTAATCAAGGAGTCATCCATCCCGGGTTGTTGGAGCGTACAATATCCTTGTGTATCTGGATATACGGAGCCACCAAACTGGAATTATGTAGAACTGTGTAGTGTGCTTGTGTGAAAGAATATCCGTCCCTACATATTGTTGATTTCCTTCCTAGAGTGCCTTTTCCACTCAGTCTACCCTCATGTCGTGATTCAGGAAGACCAATCGGCTTAATGCCAGGAATAAAGTCAACACAAAACTCAATGACCTCCTCTGTTCCATAGCCTTTGGAGATGCTTCCTTCTGGCCTAGCACGGTTATGAACATACTTCTTCAAGACTCCATGAACCTCTCAAAGGGGAACATATTGTGTAGAAATACAGGACCCAGGATGATAATCTCGTCGACCAGGTGTACTAGGAGATGTGTCATAATATTGAAGAAGGATGGTGGGAACACCAACTCAAAACTAACGAGACATTGAACCACATCCTTCTGTAGCCTTGGTAGAGTGGCTGGATCGATTACCTTCTGCGAAATTGCATTGAGGAACGCACATAGCTTAACAATGGGTAGTCGAACATTTTCCGGTAGAAGCCCCCGCAATGCAACCGGAAGCAATTGAGTCATAAGCACGTGGCAGTCATGAGACTTTAGGTTCTGGAACTTTTTCTCTGCCATATTTATTATTCCCTTTATATTCGACGAGAAGCCAGACGGGACCTTCATACTGCTCAGGACTTCAAAAAATATCTCCTTCTCTTCTTTGGTAAGAGCGTAGCTAGCAGACTTAGACGTCCTTTATCCGTCTTCATTGGATGCAGGTTGTCTGGGTCTTTCATAAGTTGTTGGTCCTGTCGCTTCCGGCGTATCTTTTGTCTTCCCATACACACCCAAGAAGCCTAGCAGGTTCACGCAAAGATTCTTCGTCACGTGCATCACATCGATTGCAGAGCGGACCTTTAGGAGTTTCCAATAGGGTAGATCCCAAAATATAGACTTCTTCCACAGGGTACGTGTCCGTGAGCGTCATGCGGAACAGACTGTCCGCCAGGACCCTTTCCAAAGATTATTTCTAAATCCTTGACCATATCATATATAACATCACCAGTAGGGAGGGGTGGCTTCGTCCGGCGATCTGCCGCACCTTTGAAATGCTTGCCTCTCTTTCTTACGGGATGCTGCGTTGGAAGAAATCGACGATGCCCCGGGTACACATTCTTGTTATGTAAATATGTACTTTCAGTCTTATCTGTGCTTGTATTGTATCCTTGTTTGACTGTCCTGAAATGTTACTAAGAGCAGGCCAATCATTGATGGTTACAAACAACAACGCTCGTAGGTCAAATGGCTCGTTTGTACTCATCCACACATGTACCCCTTCATCACGCCACAACTGTAAAAGTTTTCAACTAATGGCCTCAGGTACACATCAATGTCGTTGCCGGGTTGCTTCGGGCCTTGGATGAGCACTGGCATCATAATGAACTTCCGCTTCATGCACAACCAAGGAGGAAGGTTATAGATACATAGAGTCACAGGCCAGGTGCTATGACTGCTGCTCTGCTCCCCAAAAGGATTAAAGCCATCCGTACTTAGACCAAACCTTAAGTTCCTTGCGTCACGTGCAAATTCCTTGAACTCTGTATCGATTTTTCTCCACTGCGACCCATCAGCCGGGTGTCTCGACATCTCGTCGCTCTTGCGGTCTTCTTTGTGCCATCGCAACAACTTGGCATGCTCTTTGTTTCTGAACAAACGTTTCAACCGTGGTATTATTGGAGCGTACCACATCACCTTGGCAGGAACCCTCTTCCTGGGGGCTGGCCCTCAACATCACCAGGGTCATCTCGTCTGATCTTATACCGCAATGCACCGCATACCGGGCATTCATTCATATTCTCGTACTGCTCACCGCGGTAGAGGATGCAGTCATTAATGCATGCATGTATCTTCTGCACATCTAATCCTAGAGGGCAGATAACCTTCTTTGCTTCATACGTACTGTCAGGCAATTCGTTATCCTTTGGAAGCTTTTGCTTCATTATTTTCAGTAAATTCCCAAATCCCTTGTCAGATAAACCATTCTCTGCCTTCCATTGCAGTAATTCCAGTGTGGTACCGAGCTTTGTGTTGCCATCTTCGCAAGTTGGGTACAACTTTTTTTGTGATCCTCTAACATGCGCTCCAACTTCAACTTCTCAAGTGCACTTTCTACTTCGGCTGTGCATCAACGATGACCCGACGTAAATCATCATGTATGATGGGCTCATCTGGTACCTTTCATCTTCAGCTTCCCCCGTTGCATTACCACCGTATTCAGGGCACATGTAGTTGTCATCGTTCTCTTATTCTTTGTTGTCTTCCATCATAACCCCTCTTTCTCCGTGCTTGGTCCAACAATTATAGCCGGGCATGAAACCAAACTGAATCAGGTGGATGTGAAGGGTTTGTGACCGAGGGTAATCCTTCTCATTGTGACATTTAAGGCATGGACAACACATAAAACCATCCCGCTTATTTGCCTCAGCCACATTGAGAAAAGATTGCACGCCTTGCATGTACTCGGTAGAGCGTCGGTCAGCGTACATCCATGGATGCTCATCTGCATTATATAAGTATGTCAAACGCAATCACCGCTATTCATTAATAAAAGTTTATCACATTAAAACCAAATTAGAGTAGTGACCAAATGTAATACATAGTTCTCATAAAACATACATTTAAACCAACATACAACTATCCAAAAAAAATTAAATCCAACAATAAATGCGATCAAAATCGCAACTAAGATAATTATTGAACCAACAACATAATGATACCAAGCCTCTTGACTAATGTCATAACTTCTAATTTTTTTAATCTTCAAGCGCATTGCATCCATCTTGATCTCGTGATCCAAGCGCATTGCATCCATCTTGATCTCGTTAGCATCCACGACGTCGGCAAGCTTGAACTCCAATTTCATCTTCTCTTCTAAGCATTGGAGATAAAGATCTTCACTTCTTTTCAATTTTGCTTTCAAATCATTGTTTTCTTTTTCAAAAAACTCAACAATAGGGTCGGTTGGAATTTCCGGTTCAACTACCTCCTAGATAAAAATATATCAATGTCAAGTTGGTCAGCATAATCTATCTATTATATAATTAAAACACAGGACAATGGACGGCTCAGATTTGATTCTGCAAACGGATGGATCAGATTTTATGATATAACTCGGTAGATGAGCGATTGGGGAAGAAGAAACGTGATTGAAACAAACTTTACTTGGCAGATTACCGATTAGGGAAAAGGAAACGTGATTGAACCAAGCTGCCCTACTCCCCTTAACAGAAGACAAAGGAACGCTATAATGCCATCAAATCTCAACGATGAAGATTCTAGCGCACATGAGCTTTTGGCATCGTGTCCAAGAAAATCTCCAACATTTTTTTTTTTTGAAAAGCCTACGTATATTCAACATAAATTAATGACCGTGTACAAGAAAAAATCCAGCAGAAAAAAATACCTCACGCCTCCTCCCTGTGTCCTGTACGCGTTGTTAATTGTTATAGGGTTTCCCTGTCCTAAAAGCCTAGAGCTATTCTTCTCGGCCGATGCAAATCGGTCGCCATGGTCATGGCGCTCTCACCAAGGCATACGTATAAGTCGCGGCCGGCGGCAGGACGACAAGGCAGGCCGTACAAATCTGCCTCTTCACCACGCCCAACCAAGCAGCCCGCTCTCAGCATAGTACTCGATATCCCGCTCCCAGCATAGTACTCGATGTCCTGTGGTATGAGCACGCCGTCAAGATCCGGTGGCGACATGGCATTGATCTCTTCTGGTATGACCAAGCCGTCAGGTAAGGTGGCTGGTATGGAGTTGCAGACTTGGATTCCAAGGCTCCTAGCAGGAAAGCTACAACTGCGTCTGTACATCCCAAACAATAAGCATTGGGAGTTTGTTTGTGAGACAAGAGGGTGAACTGCGCCTTGCGTCGCGGTATTAATCGAGTGGGCGGCAACTGCATAGAGTCTCTGATGCGTCTCAAGAACACGTGGAAGAAAAGCGGCGGGAGGTGTTTCCTTCTTTCTGGATAAAATTGTTAGACGATCATCAATTTGGTTCTAAGTATTCGTTGGTGCCGTTAATGTGATTGAGGCATTGCACTTCTCACGTTCTCAATCACCTTTTGCAGGATAAACCCGGACCGTCGTCAGATCGACGGCGCGACAATTCAAGAAGAGGTGGCAGCCGGAGGATTCGGTGGCGCAAGTGCGCTAATTAACGACCACAAAATCAATGGTGTTCAGGAAGTCAGATATTAGAGAGGAAAGCTTGCTTGATGTCGTTCTAGGTGGCGTTGACTGAGTAACTCTCCGAAATTTCAATCTTAGAGCATGGACACCCGATCTCAATTCTTAAATTGAAAACAAGCGAACGAGATCGCGATCTGCTTGCCGCCGTCCGGCTGCGACGAAGTTCGTGCTGGTGCTTAAATTGGAGCCCAACAACTCCAAGTACGAGTACGGGATCAGAGTCTCAGACGCTTAGTACAGCCCCATGCTCTCAACTTCACAGTCCACATAACCACACGATTGATTCAAATGTGGTTCGTTGGGGTTGATAATCTGTTTTTATCAGACGACCATGATTTGGAGCCGAGAACCTCTGAACCTGAGACACATATGGATGGGTCGAAGTAGAGGACGCACCTGCCATCGTCCTGTGTGCAAGTCTTGCGATTTGTTTGCTCTGTTCTGAACTGACTGAGTGCGTATTCATACACAATATGTGAACCTGCGCTGGATATCTCGGGCAGGAGAAGGCGAGACATCCAAACCGTTAGGTGTTGCATATGCTACACAAGCTCTACCGAAGGTATTTCTTTTCTGTGTGGATTGATGATATTCTAATTGCTGTCCCTGTTTCTCAGCGCACTAAAGGCTGCAGTTATGAAAAAAGAAGGCTGGATAGAAATGGCTAATGATCAAGGAACGTGTGGCACGGGATAGGATGCTAATACGAATATGAAATATCAGAGGAAAAAAAGGCAAGAGTACAGTACACATGCATATACAGAAATTAAAAATACATCACCCAAGTATTTTCCGATATGACGTCGAAAGAAAAAGTTACACAACAGAGCACTACATGCTACCAGTATTACATTGCAGCTGCAATAATGTTCGATAAGGCCAGAGAAACAGGATAATCCAAGTAGGTGCAGCTAATAAAATTTATATTTTAATTATTGCACATATTTTTCTTTTAGATTTCACAGAAGTTCATGCTAGATTTGAATGAGAAAATTGCATGAAATTGTAAATTTGCAGGACCAGCCATGTATCCGAACGCATTTGGTTATCGACAAAGGCTACCCTTAACATGAAACAATTCCGCAAAGTCCATTTTTTTCTTGAAGAATTCTATATATGCTCCATTTTGAATCATGCATCCATGTTAGGTATGAACCAAGTCCCAGAATAAAGTAAATATCAATTTATGAGGATAAACGATTTTTATATAAGGTTTACATGTCTTTCAAATAAGCTACCAAACCAAGTACACAGTAATCCGCGTGTGGGGAAAATAATAGAGGGACCACAAGTGGGAAAGGCTACCACATTTTTATTAAACAACCTCAAGTCGGCTTTTGTTTATATATTTTACCTTTTCATTTTTGTAGGTGTCGGCTCCTATCGGATAATGGGTTATTGAAGACGTGACAATAGAACTTTGTGTCAAATCTTTTGAAAGGATTTCAGTAGCTTTTATGTCATGCCTTTTTTTACGTTTGCTAAATACAATTGATTAGTAGTTCGACTTTAATTAAAAAGAAGAAAACCATTATCAGTATTGAGCTCAATTGAAAACACGTGAAATGATAAGAGCAATATGAAGACTCCAATGTCGGTGCTAGCCGCGCAATTGCGCGGGCCACCCAGCTAGTTGTCATAAAACGAAATGAAAGTAATAGTTATAAAAGTATACCACATCCGAATCATAGACCGGACGAGGTCCGACGGGGACGGATATCAAAACCATGGCACTATACATATAAAAAACAATTTAAGAAAACTATACAACTAATAACTATGCGTAGAAATCATAAAACAAAGTTTTTTTAAATTAAATATAAAAAACAAGAGGCTCACCGAGGTGGTGCCGGTGACGGGACGGCGCGGGCGATCGACGGCGGTGAGGACGGGGACGACACTAAAACCCACAAATCATACTTTAATTTGAGCTCAAATTGCATATAAAACAAATAAAATCTCTAACTTAGGCATTTCATCAAACACCTACCAAGCACTACAAAAATGAAATGAGCCAAACTAGTAAGGAAATGAGCTAAAATGAGCAATGCCGGATGAAAGGATCAAGTTGCTAACCCTTGGATAGATGAGTGTCACTAATCTTGACAAATCGTGGAAAAAAATGGGGATAAACTCGAGCTAGAGAGAGGAAACAATGGAGAAAATGGAGATGAACTCGAGCTGAAAAATGGAGGGCTGCTCTCTGGGGTGAAAGATGATATAGTGAGAGCAGTTGTCCCGGGTTGTATCATGACCCGGTACTAAATCTCCACCTCTAGTTCCGGGCCATGATACAACCCGGGACTAGAGATTATCGCGCGGGCCCTCCTCTGCGGCTGCCTGCCGCGGCACCTCTAGTGCCGGGTAGTGTCACGACCCGGGACTAGAGGTGCCCACCGACCCGGGACCGGAGCTGCGCCGCCTCGTAGCCACTCTAGTCCCGGTTCGTAAGCCACCTGGGACTAGAGCCAAATGTGGCTCTGTACCAAAGGCATGGTTTCCACTAGTGGATGCTTTCTGTGCTTGGAGAAGTTATATATTTATAACAAGGTGACTAATCTTACTGGATTGCTCATAGCGATCAGCTCTTGTTTTCATCTGTCTAATTTTTTTAATTGGCTTGTTTTTTGTTACCTTTTTTTTCAGTCAAGATTTGTGCGTGGATCAAGGCCAGGAAATTTTTGGCGTCGTAAACATCAGAACCTTCACATCAATCTGAAGAAAATAGTGCTGGAATCTTATAGTGGCATCAAGTCTGAAGTTAACTTTGTCAAAAAAATTGTGCTGAACGCGAGAGTGCTACAGGTAATGACATTTCATATTGAAGCCAATGATGCGGATTTTATTGCGAAACAGCAGGCGATGCTTAATCTGGAGGATAGGGCTTCAAGAGATGCTCAGTTTCATTTCACAACCGATAGATGTATCCGCGATATTTCGAAGAACATCGATGTCCGGGATTTGGATTTAGCTGATCCGTTCATAGGTAGATGTTGAAAAAGGGGTTTGGTCGTTCAAGAGTTTTCCTTGTCTATCCCAGTTTGTGCGTTGTCCAAATTAAAATAGTTCCCACGTTTGCAGTTAGTCAGTATTATCATGTGAACATGCTACATGTGTCATCGAATTATTTGCTTCCCAGATGGCAAGGTTTCTACAAATATAATTTGTTGTACGTTTGGAATGATGTGTGTTGCGATGGTCCAATGTACATTAATTAACTATCTGGGGTATGGGTGGATCAGTTCAGGTAGTACAGTGGAAGGAGCATATGGAAGTGTGCGTCCGTCCAATAGAAGTTGCCTGCTAATCCTGTTGGAAAATGGCTTTTGGTCAAGCTGACTGTGGGAGATTTGGATTAAGACTGGTTTGGCTGTCGCCACAGGCTAAGATTCGACGTCCCAATGGATTGTCGTCGCCATTCCACATCTCAAGAGTGAAACATGACAATGTTGTCCAACGCTTGCAGGGAATACTCTGATATTTTTTTTGTCGATATGCAAATTTTATGACAGTCTGCTGACATAAATTACAAAGATGGAACATTCTACGCTTAGCGAATCGAAAGTCTATTATGCTTGTGAAAACTCCGAATTTATTATGTGGATTTGTAAATTTTATGACAATTTACTGACATAAATTAATATGGTGGGCCTTGAAAAAACACAAAGTCCCAACAAAATACATTACCCTCATTAAGGATATGATATGTATGATAATGTTGTGACAAGTGTTCGAACAAGTGATTGCGACATCGATGACTTTTCAATTAATATAGGACTGCACCAGGGGTTAGCTTTGAGCTCTTATCTTTTTACTTTGGTGATGGATGAGGTCACAAGGGATATACAAGGAGATATCCCATGGTGTATGCTCTTTGCAGATGATGTGGTGCTAGTCGACGATAGCCGGCCGGTGGTTAATAGGAAGTTAGAGCTGTGGAGGCGGACTCGAGAGTCAAAAGGTTTTAGGCTTAGTAGAACTAAAACTGAGTACATGAGGTGCAGTTTCAGTACTACTAGGTACGAGGAGGGAGATGTTAGCCTTGATGGATAAGTGATACCTGAGAAAGAGACCTTTAGATATTTGGGGTCTATGCTCCAGAAGGATGGTGACATCGATGAAGATGTGAGTCATCGAATCAAAACCGGTTGGATGAAGTGGCGCCAAGCTTCTGGCGTTCTCTGTGACAGGAGAGTGTCACAAAAGCTAAAAGGCAGGTTCTATAGGACGGCGATTCGACCTGTGATGTTGTATGGTGCAGAATGTTGGCCAACCAAGAGGCGACATATCCAACAGTTAGGTGTAGCAGAGATGCGCATGTTGAGATGGATATGTAGCCACACAAGAAAGGACTGGGTCCGGAATGATGATATATGGGAGAGAGTTGGGGTAGCTTCGACTGAAGAGAAGCTTGTCCAACATCGTCTAAGATGGTTTGGGCATATACAACGTAGGCCTCCGAAGCGCCAGTGCATAGCGGACGAATAAAGCGTGATGATAATGTTAAGAGGGGTCGTGATAGACCAAACTAGACATGGGAGGAGTCTCTTAAGAGATATCTGAAAGATTGGAATATCACCAAAAAACTAGCCATGGACAGGGGCGCATGGATGCTAACTATCCATGTGCCAGAACCATGAGTTAGTTTCGAGATCTTGTGGGTTTCACCTCTAACCTACCCCAACTTGTTTGGGAATGAAAGACTTTGTTGTTATTGTTATTGTTGTTGTTGACATAAATTCTAAATCATAAACATGTAGAATAGCCTCTCCTGTTCTTAATTCATCAGTTGAAGGTCGAGCCTTTCTGAAAAAGGAGGGTAAGCATTTTTACACAAGAAATTAATAGTAAACAAATTCAGTCCAGCCTGATACAAAGATGTCCACCTTTGAACAGATCAACCAGTGGGAATCACAACGAGAGCGGCGTTTTGCCTCCCGTCAGCATATGCTCCCGGTATTTTCAAAAAAATATAATAAATTGAAAAAATTCAAAAAAATTCATGCACGTACCTGATGATGGCGCGCACAACCGTGTCAAATTTCGCACCGAAATGACATCGTATGCGCCCTGTGCAAAAATGACAAAATTCTGACAAAAAATGAGATCCAAAATTTTGAATTTTCTGTTAGAATTTTGTCATTTTTGCACAGGGCGCATACGATGTCATTTCGGTGCGAAATTTGACACGGTCGTACGTGCCATCATCAGGTACGTGCATGAATTTTTTGCGGATGTTTTTGAAAAGTTTTCAAAAAAAATTATGCTCCCGAAAATATCGGGAGCATATGAGCCTGGGCTCCAATCTGAATTTCCGAATCACAACAGCATAGTATGATTCATTGGTCATTCAGATTTTGCACCACAGCTCAATACAGATTTTGCACCAGTGACAATAACCTCTCATTTGCATACATAATCCAATATCTGTTTAAAATTCTTTAAGCAGAGAGTACAAAATAAAACAAGAAAATTGGTCATCCTTTTACCGTAACGGTCACATTTTGGAAAAATCTGGTTACACGTGGTGTCCAGTGAGAATTCTATGTGCGCAACACTATGAGCCTACGCACACTGTACAAAACAAAAATAAATATTGTCAACGTGTAAGAATCCACATCTCAAATTTTAAAATAGTGCAAAATCTTCAAGCCTCACCGTGTGGATATACGGCAGCCAGCATACACCAAAGACAAAATCAGACGCAAAACACAAGGCACGTAGAGGCACAGCCCATTCGTATCACATGGTGTTCATGGACGGAGGATGGGTTGTCGCTGACTGGAAATAGCATATCAAGTTTTTGATTTCCTTTTTTTTTTTTTTGCGAAAAGAGGATGATACAAAGGTCTTACAGATAGGTCCTAAAACAAAGGAAAATTACATTGAAGCCCTCAAGATCCCACCGACGACGAAGACGAAGAACCGGTGCTGGCGATGGCGCGCCGCTGCAGAAACTCCCCAAATCTTGGATCACCGGAGTCCACCACGTTGCAGACGGGAAGTCATCGAACACCGCCTCGAAAGAGACTACAGCCGGAGCCGCCTGCGCCGCCACGAAGAACCGCTGCATCAACCTCTTGAAGATCTCCCTCCAGATCCACCGCGTACTCGGATCTGGCCGTGGTGAGCCGAACCAGAGAAATCTGGAGATCCTCGAGCTCGGACACGTCGCGCACGAGACGGCGGAGCTCCAAGGAGCAGCACCGACAGAGGGGAAACGCGGCGACAGCAAAAAACCGATCCGGCAGCACCTCCACCTCCAAAGCTCCGCCGGCCGGCCACCCCCTACACCCTACCTTATATACACGCCGTGAGACGGGCTTCCCCCACCCTCCTGCCGCCGGAGCGGCCGACGGAGGGGGAGGAACCCACGCCTCACCGGCGGAATCGGTGGATCGACGGTGGACTCTCAACAAATCTCCTCTCTGCACTCTAGCGGAAAGAGGAAAGGGAGGGCGACACTCTCTAAGTTTTTGATTTCCTTTTAAACGTAAAGCAACTGAAATCAATAAAAATAAGAACTCATCGTGGCTTCACAAGGAACCGAAGAGCAAAACAAAGAATACGTCTCAGTTGCTTGGAGAAATAAAATTTTCCTTTAGCTAGCGTGTCCCCGTCAGGACGGCGGCAAACTGACAAATATTCCGACAAGATGCAAAACAGCATAAGGCAATCAACTGGGTTTTCAAATGTGCAACACGGTCTCACGCTCACTTTCATAACGACTGAACTAAATTTTACTCGAAGTTAGAAATAAGTGAGTGCTCAAGTGGTCGCAATACAAGAACTAACAGCCACACTGAAGTAATTAAAAAAAAACAGCCACACTGAAGTACTTTACCACACTTTATTGCTCCAGCCACTTCATTTGTCTTTTCCAGTCTTGGCTAGGCTCCCAGAAGCGACCTGAATTATGATTTCACCCAGCTTGTTAGGCAAGTGCCAGATCAAGTGTTCGATGCCCGGCCTAGCTGATGCCTGGGTCCAGCGTGACAAAATGCAGGCCACTATAGGCACAACTTGCCACCACCTATATCCAACATTTTCTCAGGCAGCTCTCCCATATTGGAGGCATCTTCTGTCCAGAGAGAAAACCACAACTATTTCAAGCAAAAAACAAACGATTATTGTGCAATGTACTTCAATAAGATGCTTCTTATGAGATTTGCATACATTTCTTCAGAGTCCATATCTGGTTTAGTATACAAGGCATTATAAGAGCATCTCTAGCAGAACCCGCAAAACAGTTTTGCAGTTCGCGCAACTCGCGGTTTTTTGCTCAGAACGCCGCGCGGCGGAGCAGAACCCGCAAAGCAGATCCGCAAAACAGAATTATCCGCAAAACAGAATTTCTGTTTTGCGGATCTGCTTTGCGGGTTCTGCTCCGCCGCGCGGCGTTCTGAAACTGCATATGCAAAACAGTAAGATAGGCATGAATATCATAAAATATCAAATTGCTTACAAATTCGACATTAATATAGCAAATTAAGTAGTTTCTTGAATCTAAAGACGGCCATTAACTAGTTTTCCATCCGTGTGACCAAAAAATGCCTCCAAAACACCATCCGCATCGTCGAAAGGCCCTACACCGTGCTAGCATCACCACCACCACCGAGACCTCCACCACCACCGCTAGCTTTTAGCATCGCTTGTTTCGTTCGATGCAATATCTCCTTCCTTGCGATGTCATGCCACTCCAAGGTGACTTCGTCCATGTCACTTCGGTTCATCATCATGATCTTGTTCTCTTCGGCCAAGAGCTTGGCCACGGACTTGTTCTCCTCCGCCGATGCTCTTTTGGCCTCAATCTCGATCTTCCGCTTCCCTTCTTCACGAAGCACCTCCCACTTTTCTTTCTTCTCTTGAGCTTTCCTCTCGGCCAATTGGTGCTTTGCCTCCAATGTCTTGGCCACCATGGTCTCATTAGATTTCACCATTTCATCGAGCTTCTCACTCAAGCTTGTTGCCTCAGGTTGCTTTGCCACTCTTTCCTTGGCTTTCTTGTTGCCTTCGGGCTTGTTCTTGTTCCTCCCACCTTGTTCATCATCGAAGTCATCCTCAACATGAATTTCTCCCTTTTTTGGCTCTTGATCCCTCAACTTCCACTTCTCACTATGTTGGAGAAGTTTCCAACAATGATCAAGGACAAATGGCTTCTTCTTGGATGCGGGCATATCCAAGTACCTTTCTCTCGCAATGCGGTCCTACAATGATGAACAAGTAGTGAGAACACTACATGAACAAGTAGTGAGAACACTACATGAACAATGGTGAATAAACTCACCCAATCACCCTCCACGGTACCACTCGGAGGCGCATTGATCACTTGTTGCAAGCATCCACTCCATCGACCACATGTAGTCTTGATAGTTTCCCAACGGCCTTGTAGTGATCGATAGGTCCGGGGCACCGTTCGGCCATTGCGTGGCATGAGTTGGAAGAATTTGTCCTCCACCCTTTGCCAATACCGGTCTCTAGTTTGATCAACGCCGGCCGTGGCATCGAGAGAGATACTCTCCCAAGCACGGATCAAGCATTGGTCCTCCAAAATGGTGTAGTTCGAACCTCTCCGACTCAGGCCGGCCCCGTCCACCTCCTCGACCTCGTTGTCGTCTTCTCCCGTGCCACCATCGACGCCACCGTCGAACTCGTTGTAGCTGTAGTTGCCGAGCGGAGGCGAGTCGATGTCTACCGACCCAAGCATGTCCATGAACGCTTGCGTGCTGCAAGATGAACGAATTCAGCTCGCCAGGGACGGGCGCGGTGAACAGAGCTCAATTTTGAGTTCCAAAGTTCATACCTTTCGGTCCCGGTGCCGGGGACGGGCGCGGTGGATGCAGCAGCGGCAGCGGCGGCGCTGGCCCTGATTTTCCTCCCCGCCAGCCTCTTCGGCTTCGCGGCGGCGGGAGGCTTCGCGGCGGCGGGAGTGCCCGCGGCAGCCGCGGCAAGCAGAACTTGGGCCGCGCCTGCGGTGCCCAATCTTCTCCGCTTCGGCGCCGCCAATGGAGCAGCAACGGTGTCGGCGGCGGCGGCGGCTCTGAGCTCTCCGCGGCCCGCTGGATCTGACGATGGCGCGTCCCCGACGCGGACGGTCACCAGGGACGGGTCGGCGGTGCTCATGGCCGGTCCGGGGCAGGGCGCGCGGTGGCCGGAGTGGGGGAAGAGAAAGAGGATGCAGCGGCGGCGGGGACGGGCGCGCTGAAGGTTCCCTCGCGCCAATGAAACAAGAGGATGAGGTTCCGGCTGCGGGTCGGGGGAGGAAACCTAGCTTTCTCGGTTCGGAGGCGCGGATTCACGGGGGCCTGCAAAATCTTTTGCGGGTTGGACAAATTTGCGGATTCTGTTCTCCGCCTTTTTGCGGTTTTCAATCCGCATCGGGCGGGTTTGCCCCTTTTGCGGGTTCTGCTAGAGATGCTCTAAGGAACTTTTGTCAGACATGTTCCAA
This sequence comes from Poa pratensis, assembly GCA_947311845.1. Lineage (NCBI taxonomy): Eukaryota > Viridiplantae > Streptophyta > Magnoliopsida > Poales > Poaceae > Poa > Poa pratensis. The sequence continues at coordinate 10,612,936 of CAMZMU010000060.1, read as the reverse complement.
ACTTCCAATAGGATCTTTGAATGCCATGGAAACAGAAACACAGAGGAGCAGTTAGGCATCAAGTGGAAAAGTTTGATGAAGGAATCAAGAAATTTAAGCCAGATAGACATCTTAAAATTAAAAATGTTTCAATTGAGATGGAGTCAAGGAGATTTTCTTTAAAGAATGATTTGTGAGACTACCGAACACTTGCATTACATCACATCTTATCAGATTCTAATAAACAGACAACATACTCTAAGAATATATTTGATATCCCCACTGCCCTGTAAGGCCGTCACATGCCTTAGATGAGCACTAAGCAGTGGAGGGAAGTCAAACAAATAAGTGGATGGGCTACCAGCTACCTGTCATGGAAAATAAACAACCAAGGAAAGTGTTTAGTGCTAGCAAGCTGCGCATATCTACTTCCATATTCCAGCGGTGATTCTATCTGTTTCTTCGTCAGCCTCAAAACCATCTTTATTCATGCGATCAAGTAAATCGGACAATGTTTGTCCTGCATGAACATATGTCTTCAGTAAACTATGGTAAACATCCCTCGTCAAAGGTACCAAACGCCGCAGCTGACTGGCCATCTCCTCAGCTGCTTCAACATTCTTTTGCTCCATGAAATGTTCCAGGCTCATTAGTACATTTGTCAGGTCCGGTTCCCATCCAGAAGTTGCGGAAGCAAGAGCTTTCCTTGTCAGGTCCACCGCCTTTGACACCTGACCATCCTTGAAAAATCCACCTGCCAACATATACCAAGTATTGGCATAAGGTGTCCTCCCTTTGGTGATGGCTTCATCCACGAGAGCTTCTGCCTTCTCCATAAGACCTTTTGTGCAGTAGCCATTTAGCAGCAAGTTAGTTAACCGGAAATCATGGTGAACATACCTACTTTCCCACTCTCTAAAGGCTTTCTCAGCCCCAGCAATGTCATTCATCTTAAGCAGCACACTTATCCTGCACAAATACATCGAATTGCACGTCGGCACTTTGGACTTGTAGACTTTCCAAATCCGGTCCACCTCGCTACTCATTCCCAAATCAGCACATATGGAAAGCAAGAACCCATATGCAACCCTACCATTCTTTGGACTAATCTGCTTCTCGGATTCCTGAATAGCCTGCAAGGCCCTCCCTTGAAGCCCGGCTTTCATGAAAGCCCCGGCTACCATGGCACATGAATGCCAACTCACGAGCTTCGGATCTGTCTTCTCGAGGACTTCCTCAATCCCATTGAGATCTTCAGCAGCCACATACATCTTCAACAGATTGTCGATACTGAATATATCAGGTTTGATGCCACTCTCTTCCATAGCCTTGTACATGGCGTGCACCTTCTCAACCTGCCCGGTCTCCCGGTAAAGCGTCATCATCACATTGTAAGGATATGAACTCATCGTCCCCATCTCCTTCATCTCCGCAAAGAGATTTTCAGCCTCCTCGACGGACTTGGCCTCTGCATAGCATTTCAGGAGGGAGCCGTAGCACTGAGATTTCTTCAGCTGAACTGACAAGCCCCCGAAGTAGGCCACGGCACTCTTGAGGCCGTGCACCTTGGTGATTAGCTCCAGACGGTAGGCTACGTCGCCGGGGGACAGGCGGAAGTGCCGCCGGTCGGTCATCCACATGGACAGCTGCAAGAGCACAAAGAGTCAGCAAGTGAAGTGCCGCACAGAGAGTATTTGTTTGGGGGTTGGGGGTGACTGAGACCTCGAGTGCGTGAGAGAAACGGCGGAGACGGAAGAGCTTCTTGATGATGGCCTGGAGGTCGTGCTTCTCGACGGGGCGGCCCTCGGCGACGGCCCATTGCTCCAGCACGGGGTCAGCTGGAGACGCGGGATCGCTGCGGCAGCTACGCGTTGGTACAGGGAATCGGCAAGCAGCTGCGGCGGTACATGGGATGGGGAAGCGGAGGCCTCGGCGGCGGTGGAGAGGAGTCGGAGCAGGCCAACGCGACGAGGGAGGAGGCGGTGCATGGTGGCGCGGGCGCTCCGGCGGTTCGGTGGGGGCGGGCGGAGGAATGTGAGGGTTTGTGAAAGGGGATTGGGCTGAGAAATGGGCTTTCTGCAGAATAGGGGTTTAGGATGGTTAATCTGAAGAAATTTTAGTTTGCTAAATAAATCTAATCGAAATCTGGGACAGAGAACATAAAAAAGGTTTGTGTTTAGAAAATCAAAATAAGAAAGGCTGAAGAATTATTGATGTTCGTAGAGAAATCTTATAATTGCATTGTGAAGGGAGCATATATAGTACTCCTATGTCTAATAATATAATATAAGATGTTATTACAGGACGGGGGAGTAGTTTATAATGATGTTAAAGGAAAATATCATGAGATAACACAATCAAACTTTCCATCAGAAAAATGGCACATTATTTCTTACCTAAATTCGTAAGCTCTTCGTTTTTGTTGCTTAAGGGCTTGTTTGGAACCCGAGAATTCTGCAGGAATTTACGGGATAGGATTTTCGGAGGAATTTTCTCTCTTGAGACCTTGGGAAGGATAGGAAAGGAGTTTCCATGAGATTGAATTCCTGCGCTTCACAATTCGTAGGAAAAATAGCATCCACTCCAACTAAATGGAAAATTCCTTGGCCCAAATTGATCTTTGAGCCCCTGGCTAACTACATAAGTTCCTAATTTTTTTGGGACAAATTAACATCTTTCATTGGGTAATTTGTCGTGGGTACTTTGCGTGTGAAATTAGCACAATTTTCTTGCATGGTCCAATAATTGATAAGATTCCTCGAGGGAAAAAGCTGGCTGCGCTGATTTTGAACGGTCCAGTTATCGATTTTGCATGTGTTTTTTTTTACCGAGCCTCATCGACGTAGTACACTTGAGCAGCCTGGCTTCCATATTGTTGATTATGAGTACAAATTTGCCAAGAAAGAAAAAGGCCACGATTAGTGATTTGAAATTCAAAAGTTTCCTATGCATTCCCCATCTAAAAGTTAGAATTCTTTTTTTTATGTTTTGAGTTCCTATAGGACTTGCGAGCTTGACATCTCAAATCTTTCACATTTCTACGTTTTTGATATCATGCATTCCAAATCAGGTCTAAAAGTTATAATCTTCCGGGATTAGTTGTCACTAAAACGGATGTATCTAGACGTATAAAAGTTTTTGAAAAGAAAATATCACAAGATAACACAATCACGGCTCATAGAGGTGACAATGCTGGTCTGGAAGGGCCTCGCCGTGGCCTCCTACTCCTTGTCCTCATCGTCGGAGAGGATGATGTAGGACGGGGGCGCATAGAGGTGCGCCGGTGGAGCGGCCGGAGGAGGCGGCGGTGGCGGCTCGGGATCCTGCGGTCACGCCGGTGCCGGCGCCCAGGCCTGTCCCTCCTCGCGCTCTGGCCAGGGCGACCAGGGCACCTGCCAGTGTGCGCGCTCCAGCGTCGCCGCCTCCTCCGCTGACGTGCGGAGCGCCGTCCCGATCTCCGGCCACTACGCGAGCTCCTCCAAGTTGGAGGCGTCGATGGCGGCCTGGAGGTCGGCGTCCTCGGGGTCGTCGTTGACGGCTGGCACGGGCTAGGCGTCGCGGTAGGCCGCCCAGTTAGGGAGCGCCTCCTCCTCGGCCTCCATCTTGACGACGGCGCCGCCGTCCTCCACTGCGTCGTCCTCCTCGTCGAGGTCGGAGTCCTCGTCGGCCTCCATGCCGACGAGTGCGGGCTCCTCCTGGTACCCTGTCGGCGCCACCGCGGCGAAATACGATTGTCGTCGCTGGTCGTGCTCGACCTCAAACCAACGGTCCACGGAGGAGATTCATGGCATACGCGGGGTCGTGGAGGAGGTCCGGCGACAGGAAGCTGCGTCTGCTAAGGATTTCCTCCGTGCGCGCCCGCCGGAGAAAGGGATGGGCGGCACAGGGATGCACTGCCGGCTGAGGTGCCAGTCATCCGGCAGGTGCATGTTGCCCCACGGGAGGGGCGTCGTGACCTCCCAATACAGCTGGGCGACCTCAATGGTGGTGGCGTTAGCGGCGGGAGCCGCAGCGAGCGCGGCGCGGCGGGCCACATCGGAGCCCCCCGACGAGCTCAACGCCTCCTTGTCGTTGCAGCCAGGCTTCCACCAGCTCGGCTTTTTCATCGTGGCCGGCGACGGGGACAAGGGAGCTAGGGTTTGGCTGGGTTTGGGAGCGAGTGGGGACTGGAGTGGAGATGGGGACGGATGTGGTTGTGAGTCCCTATTGAAAAGGTCTGAGGCGAGGCTGCCGAAGCGGCCGCAGTCGCTGCCAACTGGGCCAGTGGAGGACACCGATGGTCACACAACATGTCCATGGCTTCCGCAAAGACCAAAAATGGGCCGAATTTGGGGCGAGCCGCATGTCCACGCGGACACTTGTCCATTCACCGAGGCCACCATAATTAGGCCGAGTTTGGGGCGAGCCGCGTGTCCGCACGAACACTTATCCGTTTGTGGAGGCCTGTTTGAGCATGCCCCTGTCCATTCGGATAAAACTCACATGGTCCATCCGTTTGCGCCGTTTGCAGAGCCCAGTTGGAGGTGCCCTTAACCCTCATCCTCGAGGAGATTGCAGAAATCTAGGCCATACTAACTCCAGGGCACAAAACGACAATGGGAAGGCGAACACTTAGATGCTATGTCGATAGCCCCACTCAAAAGACATAGACCTATCCATATTTACACACCCAACACGAGGAGCCAAGGTTCCCCTTCCAAACGATGACTGGCATTAACTGGCGTTCACCATATGACAAGGCTTTGTGAAGTGTTTTCACAGAAGTCATGCAAAAGCAAAGCATCGCCGAGATATAGATAAAACAGATACACCAAGTGAAAATGATTTCACTACCTGCTACGCCATCTTTCTCTTCCTAAAAAAGACTCGAAAGGAACTCTAGCCTACTGTTTAGCTACGGTGGAGATGCTTGGTGACCGGACGGGCTTTCAGCAGCCCAATAAGCTTCTCCGATCTCCCACCTGACGATTTAACGCTTGTATCCTGCATTACCAACACAAGTTAAAAATCGTGTAAAACCCTCGATCCATACACTTCCATATCAAGACTCTGAGAGAAGCGTACCACCGCCCTCTTCGTATCTGCGGCAGCGTCCATGTTGGGTCCGGTGAACTCTTTCAGCATCATGGCCGATACCGGCAGCAACCTCCTACTTTCACCAAACCACCCATCCACAGGTTGTGTAAAAATATTTACTATTAAGCTGATTCATACAAGCAAGCATCTCCTTTTGTTGTAACTAGTAAGTACATTTACTCACCTTGTCCTTTTCTTCGTCTTGCTAGGCTCTGCGCTGACAATTTCTACCGAGGGTTCGCATCTTGCTGACACAGATTCCAGTTCTTCAGGATTCTTCTGAACAGCACCCTAAACAAAAGGAAAATGTACAACTGATATGTCAGTTTCCAGTGTACTGTTCTGAGTCCTAGCAGAAAACGATGTGGGCAATTTACGACAGCACGAGCTCAAGCTGCCTGCAATGAATCATTCTAAACGCAGACTAAATTGATAATGTAGAAGATATCTTCCTTCATGAGCAAATATCACAGTGCTTAGAGAAGGAATATGAAGAGTTATCCACGGTTTGAAGCGGATTAATGTGTTCTGTCTTGGAACAGATATGAAGCACCACAGAGAGAATAAAATATGCATCCCCTGCCATCACGACCAAAGTGCGCTGCCAATGACAACCCACAAAAGAGCAAATCCAAGACGGAAATTTAGAAACCACAAATGTAGAATCGGTTGATGCAACGTACTAAGAGCAATCCAAAGAACAAGTACAACAAATTTTCCTTTTGAGCTACAAAGGTAGAGAAAAATGAAAGTATTAGATGAATCCGTACCATCCCTTGTAAGTCTACAAAAGCCTGACTGGAGCTAACAGCTTCTGTTCCAGAGTTTGCTTCCTGAGAGGAACTTGGGCAATCATGATGCTCCATTTCTGTTCAAAGATCGGTTAAATTCTTAACAAAAATACATCATTGACAACAACAAAAAAGGTATAAGAAATAAGTTTGAACCTCTTGTGTCCACATCGTGTTCACTGTCCTCCACGTTGCTTAACTCTTCTTCACTTTGTTCCATGGGAGCTTTCTTCACACAACCATGTGGGGACAGGCTGACATGTTCACTCTTTATACATGGAAGTATATGTTCTGCAGAAATGGTACTTGTATTTCAGTTATTGTCTAGCAGTTTAAGAGCTGTCATGCAAAGTGGAGATCCAATTTGCGCACAATAATTATTCTATTCCCTGTGGATGTTACCATGTTAAATTAACAGAGAAATATAACAAACCTGTAAAGCTTCGATCAGATGGATGATCCAAATGACTGGTTGCATATGTTACACCACCATCATGTGCAGATGTTTGTTCAGAGAAACTCTCAGAATTATCCAATTTCTTATCAACCACTTGTACCATTATCTGAAATAAGAGGCTAAAAGGTTAAGAAGAAATGTTTTTCCATTTACATTCGAATATTGTATATAGTATTTTTAATTGTGGTCCATGAACCATCCCTGGAATTTCTTGGCACAAGAGCTACACTTAATGCAACACGAACCAACTCTACATACGAGAAAAAGAGAAAGAAAATTGTTCACCTCACTACTTTCCTTTTCGACATTGCACTTGGGGCCAAAAGCATCAGAAGTACATGATTCCCCAGCCTAGAAAATATGATTTCATTGTATATCAGTACAAGATTCAGCGACTTTCCTCGACATTAAGGTTGCAACAAAATGGTGAACCATGTGGTCATAACAGAGTGCAGAAAGTCGAAGGATAATCAAACCTTCAGATATCTTGAGTTCACCTCTTGTTCATCTATCGAGGTAGTAACAGAGGTATCAAAATCAACGAACTTCCCTGTTATAAAAATGGATTAAGAACCCAAACAACCATTTGATGATATTGATCGAGGTGTTTGTTATGAACATACAAACCTTTAATGTCAGAATTAGCTGAAGTTTTTTCAGAATCATAACATGTGATTTCTTCTGAGACCTCTTCTTCTAATAACTCAGTGCCCAACTGTAGAACAAACAAAAGCATATTTGACTATTGCTTGGAGTAGAAGAAAAATACCAACACTATATATTTCCAGTTTCCAAGTCATATATCATGAATACATAAGGCACTATGAATAGTAAAAGTTAGACATTATAATTCGATGTCTCCTTGACTTACACGGGAATCATCTAATGCAGCGTCACTAGATCCCAGGTCATTTTGATTAGATTGAGAAGACGAGCTTAGAGCAGCTTGACCAAGGGCATCATTTTGCTCACAGAGGGTATCTTCAGCATCTGGAAACTTGTCGTGTGAACAAGACTTCAGGTCATTCAATTCCTTTTTCAGTTCTATAATTTGGATGTCTTTCTCACTGAGCAATTCTTTCATGCTTTGAGCAGCGCTCTCAGATTCCTATAATAAAATAAATGAAGTGAGGCGGATTAGAAAAAAAATGGAGGAAGAATTTGCCAGTTTGCGTAAACTATAAACAAACACAAAAATTTAGAATTGCTAAAATTACAGTAGTGAATTGTACTAGAAGTACATTGCATAAGTATGTTGACTATATTAGTAGTCCAGAGAGATTATCAAACTGAAGAGGTGAATATTCGGCAAACTAAATCTCTCCTATCTAAAAAAGAAATTTGGTTCCTCTCGTACGTCGTCGTTTCGTTTCGTCCAACGCGAAGCCTCCCTCTGTCTTCTGCCGCTTCGTGTTTCGCCCACCTCTTCATCGCGCGACAGCGTAATTGCCGGCTGTTTCTACTCCTCGCATCTCCTCCTCCCCGTAATTGCCGTCATCGTCGTTTCTCGCGATAAAATCGTTTCCTTCCCGTCATCTACGAAGCCGCGGCAATACAGACGTGTTATCATTTGAACGAAGCAGGTCGTCCCACGGCAGACGGCGGCGATGTGTGTCTCGTCCGGTCGTTAAGTCCCAAAAATCTAACCCTCCACCCAAAAATCGCGCCCAAATCGATCGTACAGCTAGCTGGCCTGTGCTGCCCCAGATTCGGCTGCGACTGTGCGCCGTCATGGGAGGCCCATGTGCGCATGGCTCGGCCACCATGGCCTCCGCCCCTGCGACAACTGCGTGCGTCCTGCTCCACCGCGGAGCACCCTGCTGCTCCCCTCGGCTCGGCCACCCTGGCGTTCGCGTCGATGGCTTCTCCGCCAGGAGGCCTGTGCCGTTCCAAATCCGCCTCGCGGTTGTGCTCCACCACGGAGTCCCATGTACGCGCGGCTCGTCCACCATGCCCTTGCCGGCGGCTCGGCCACCATGTTCTGCTATCTCCGCCAGGCCTAAAAAACACCACCTTCTCATGAGGAAGGGAGAGAGATGAACCACATGAAGCTGCACACGGATTATATTTTGTCAGTCACCGCTCACCACCCCATGGTTTGCGCTCTCTTTTTAATAGTGGGATTGTAACAATTGGTAGCGTTTTCTTTTGTTGCTGCAAATCTGGTACAATTATTGAGTCTTCTTCCTCTCCAGTCAGATGTGTTGATCTCTAGATAGCTTAAGTAGAATGCAAATGTAGCGAGAGTTACAAATTTCATCTTGCTGATCTTGGAATGCTCCTGGTTCATAGTGTCTTTATGCTGAATCTTCATCAATCTGGAGATGATCTGCAATCCCAGTGAGCAAGATTTTCATATAAGCTACTGTTGCACTTGGTCTTCCTTGACAGATGGAGCTCAGCGACGACATGGATCTGTCAATTCCTTCACATATGGGTTCCAGCGACGGCACAGATGGATCTGTCAATTTTCTATCAACTAATTTGGTTTTCGTGTGAGAAATTGATCGTTGAGTTGCATGAAGCTTTCTTGTTAAGAATTTGAGGTGCTTCTTGACATAAAAGTTGCATATTAAGTACTATCCAGAGAACTGATTTGAAAAGAGAAGACATCTCATCGTTCTGCCTTCAAGATGAGATATATATTATATTATATTATATTAAAGCTGAAGTATTAAGATCAGTTCTAGCTCTAACACTTGTGCTTTGGAAATGTCAACTTTGTGCCACACTTGTTGAGTCTGGCCGGCGAGAGTTCACAACGTCGACTGCAGTTGCTGCTGGCGACGGCCGAGATGTTTGCATCGCAAATTCGCAACCATCAAGGTGATCTGCAACAGTCCCAATTGTCACCAATTGTATCTGGTTTCACTACTGTGCCTAATTCTTCTTGCATATCTATTGCCTTTAGAATCTATAGTTCAAACACTGCATCGACAAAGTAAATATTTTTACCATGGGCTTGAATGTTTGATGTACCAAACTAAAATTGATTCTGTTGACCTTTGCTACTGAAGTGGCTAAGACACATTTGCATATTTCAAGGAAGTAAGTACATGTTATGTAACTGAATAGTACACTTGTTTAACCATAATAGTTTTAACTAAATTCTATTCACGGTTTATCAGCTAGCTCATCTGAAAGAATGCTCTATTATAGGGACAGCTGGGAGATATTAAATATGTAAATCATTCTCCATTCTTGCAGATGCATTGCTAAAGCTTTCATCCTTACATTTGGCTACAAGGTAGCATAGTATATTAACTTTTTGACAAGACATTTTCATTCTGTTTGACATTTGTTTGTTCTCTGGTCGTGCTCTAGGTTGCAAGAAACTGAAACTTATGAATTGGAGACCATAAATAGTGATTCACTGCCAGGACTTCTTGGAAAGGAAAGGTCTTGAGGGGCAAACTTAAAGGTGGCAAATTGGATATCAGTTGCCAGAGCTAACTCTTGGTTCTTGTTTCATCTGTATTGAATTTGACCTATTCCATATTTGTACCTCTCAATATCAGTGCAGGGCCTACTATAGTTATAGTTTCTTCAGACAAAGAGGAGTATTTTAGCGTGTATAGATGTGTCTAGAGGTATTAACTTTTATGCATGGTAAGTGCAATTTTAGTTATACACATTTTTAGTTTCAGTAAATATGTATTTAGACTTTAATTTGCATCGTCTTTGCAGCAACTTGACTATTGAGAATATAACGAGATAGTGTCAAGCTCAAAATAGTTTTAGTAATGCAGATGTAACTTGTTAGTTTTTAAATTTTATCACCTACAAATGGGAAACTACAAACTAGCTGCAGAAACAAAGCTATGATTCACTTACTTCTTTAAGAATTCTATCAGACATAGTATATGAGTGGTCAACTGCACTTTAAACTTTTTACCCTGAGGGTGTTTCTTCTATGTTGGAATGAGATGATCTAAGATTTTAAAAAAAATCATGCACCGTGTTTTTTCTTAGAGTGTGGCCCCCTTTTTGCTGGTGGTGATCTCGTTTCTATTTGGTTGGTATATTACTGACCGTTTTTGGACTTGTGTTTCTGAGCTTGAGCTTGATAAGATACGGTAGGAGCTTAGCAATGATTTTTTTTACTTCGAAGAAGGATTGCATCTGGACATTGCTTGTGGAGAAGAATCCGCCACAACTAATTCTTGTCAAGGTACCGACTGTACTAACTGGGTGTCAGGTTAGTGTAGAGACAACTACACACCTTGATGAGTGAACCCAAGGAACACAATGTTCTCGACGACAAGTTAAAGTGGAATGTAATGAAAAACATGAGGGTTTCTAGACTGCTTGATTTTTATCTCAGTTTTCTTCTTAACGAACAAGAAATCAATTGTAATAAGTTACTTTTTTGCCCACGTATGATTGGTTAATCTCTTGTCATACATTATTTCAAATGTAGAAGAATGCATAATTTTATTTTTACTGTGACAGGAAGGATATTCAGTTTTGTACCAGAGGAAGCAGATTAAAAAATTTAGTCTTTGTTGCTGAATGGCGAATGCTCATGGTTCTGATGTTTAAAGATCTAAAAGTCTTAATGCCAGTGCAACGTTGCTGATAAAGCAAAGATGAAAGAGGAGGGAGAATAAAGTTGAATGCTCGTTAGGAGTAGTGCTCAGCGTCGATCTTATTACCCTTGTATGTTGTCATATACGCCCTATTGTATGAGCTGACTATAGATAAGTATAGACAGACCAAATACTCAACGGTGACAACCTTTGTGAATGTCTTACATATTTGGCCGTGTAAAATTTATTGCGTTCACCAAAAAGGTTTTATTATGTAATGGCAATGGATTGCTACAAAAGTAGTCTATGCTTAATGCAGGTTGCACACATATATGGGAGCTCCCAAAAATGGGGAAATTTATGAGGTATATATTCGTATAAGCTATCAGGTGTCACAGTTATCGGCGCTACGTGTGTTGTAGGTGCAACATTACTAAATTCAGCTCTTTTGAAACAAAACTCTAGACAGATAAGGAGTCACATTGTATATTTAAAAAAAAAGGAGTCACGTTGTAGGTGCAACATTACTAAAGTCAGCTCTATTACTTGAAATAAAACTCTAGACAACTAAGGAGTCACGTTGTATATTTCAAAAAAAAGGAGTCATGTTGTAGGTGCAACATTACTAAATTCAGCTCTATTACTTGAAACAAAACTCTAGACAACTAAGGAGTCGGTAATTTTCTCCCACTGGTTTGAATTTTTCCATCTCATTTTTGTTTGTCCTCCCGCCGGTTTTCTCTAAAGTCTCAACTGCCTCATGTTTTATTAACTTACAAAATAAAACCCAATCTGTTGGTAAGCAGTCACATTAACAGTAAAATGATAGGCAATCGTGGTGATTGGCTCGCATTCATGAGTTATCTATCGGTATATTTATACCCGTTGCAACGCACGGGCATCTAACTAGTATACATAAGAAATAAAGTTTACTGTAGATTACCAAAAGTTTTTGTTTCGAAACAGCCCATAAGGCCCTGAAAAGGTTCTTCATTATTTGTTCACTTCGGGACACTCTTTGCAGCTCTGAACTGAGAAATTCATCTGTAGACATAATATGAAAAGGAAAGTGTTAGATGAATGTTGCAATATGGTTACTTTGATTAATGTAGTGATTACTGAAGACATGTTCACGTTATTATACAAACAATGTGGTTCGCAATCAAAAGTACAATTCAAGAACCAGGATCAGAACTAAGACATAAAAGCCAACAATATCATCAGTTCCACGATCTTTGTCAAAACCAATTGCATGAGATTAGCTATTGAAACAAATTAAATTGTGGGGGTAAAGAGAACCTCTTTCAGAAAGTTTTGCATCGTCATATTTATCAATGTTACCCTTTCCTTCAGCCTGCAGAACATAACACAGATGATAGTTCATCCAGAATTTCCAACTAAGATATGAAATGTATGTACTAGAGTCCAGAGATCATGTATAAGAAACATTTGTTGTAAACTAAAACATGATGGAACATGTGACATAAGGGCATTCAATAGAATATCGGGTCCTTTTGAGTCTTTATTTAGTATAAGTTTCTGAACTAAACACTAAATATTGGCACATTGATCATTCAAGATATAAGACTCCGTCCTATGAAAACAAGTAGTTCTTTTGAATTATATCATGTTATTGGTCGAAACAAATATATGATCAAAGACATTAAAAAAAAGTTTATTTCATAAGGGACCGGGACAAGATATGTAAAGATTTATAAAAAAAACTGTGAAATCAACATTCACCACAACCGAACATCTCAAGATCGCAGCAACTATTGGACGCTCTGCACATTAAATAATTTAAAATGGCTGAAATCTCTAGACAATTAAACAGCAAGTTGTACCGTAAGAACTTCAGGCTTATGAACCTTTCTCTTTTTCTTGTTCTCTTGGCAAATCAGGGAAACACTGCTTCTCTTTTGGGTAGCCAAGTCAGAAGAATCATCAAGGCTGGTGTATCTACAAAGATAACATGAAATAAAAGGAATAATCAATTATACAAATACATGTGCATATCAATGTTTTTTGGCCAATGCAACGGAATGACATACATAAACTTAAGCAACATTAAGTACTTTGAATTTTGTCTTAAGAGCAAGCACATTCTTCAAAAGCATCAGCAATGGACTAAGTAATTACTACTACGCTTTTTTCAGCTAGCTTTGACTGTGGTAATCACATTTCCTATCATTTGGTAGTACTTCCTATGACGCTGTCAGATCAGAGGCCTCTCTTGTACAACATAATACTGAAGTGTCACATTTCCAAATAGCAATGCTCACTCTGACATTGGGAGGAACAGAATATAGAAATGACAAAAGAAGCTTATGTTCCTGCTGCAGTCTCACTTACATTTGGCAGTTGACACGCAAACATGCCATACAAAAGTTCATTGACAGGTCAAGTCCTGAGCCCATGTGTTATTGGTTCCTAATTCTTCACAATCAAATTTCTATGATTTGGTCTTCTTACACCTCTTTCTCTAATTCCATTAAATATACATTATGTGTTGCGATAACCAACATATCAATAAGCAAATATCTGTCATTGGCTTATTCCAAGTCTTAAATAGAGGACTTTTGCTCCTCACGTTCTTTTATCTAACCCTGATAGGAAATATGATAAATGTTGCACTAGGACTGATCTGCGCAAAAAAGATTAGGCTATAACTCTAGTTAGTGAAATAAGATGCATCATACTCCCACTTTTTACTCCCCTTTCTTCTTAAGAACATCAAAAGGAGGGGAGAAGAAAAGTGTGTTGTTCAAATAATAATACCTTATTTTCATGTAAGGAGATGCTTGTCTGAGCAAATATGATGTATCTGAGTAATCATCATCTCCTGGTTTCACATTCAAAATCTGAAAAAAGTAGAAATGATAATTTAAAAATTGCACTAACCAATAGGCAATATGCACTGTTGTAAACGTCAGAGTAATAGTGCAAGTGACAACTCTTTCAGCATAAAAAGGTATAGATTGCAAATGACTTGCGAAATTGTGCCCTCGACTGAAAAAGTTTAGCATATTGAGTCATCCTTGGCAATAGCCAATAGCAGATGCACATCAACCTCACGTTAGTTTTACTTTCATGCAAACAAAATCATTCCTTGGGAATCGCCTCATTCAAAATTAGCCCTAACACCGCAACCATCATCCTGTCTGGGGCATGAAGAGTGCTCGCACCAAACTGCTTACATGGAACTCGTACTTGTGACTTCCCCTACTCCTGCCTACTTTTTATAGTGAATTTTAGAACTTTCTCGATAAAATAAAGCATATTCAAAAGAAAATTTGAACTAGTAAAGCATGCTATTTCAGAAGCTGTTGATATGAAAAGCAGATAATTACAGGTCAGAGTGGCTTACCAGAGTCATTTTTTTCCTTCCTTCTAGATAGTCTCTTAAGTACCTTGTCAACTATCAAAACATAAATTATTTAGAACAAATAAAAAGAGAATTCAAAGTAAATTGTTCATTACTAGCATCGATGAATTGGATATTGATGTTTAAATTTAAAACTGATTGCACAAATAGTTTAAATAGTAGAAAAATTGAGTGCCTAGAAGAGTAATGTTTATTAGCATGCTACACGCTAGTCGTGTATACATGGTGTCCAAGTCTCCAAGATGAACAAGTTATAATATAGTTGGGAACAAAGACAGGTCTCATGAGTGATGAACACATCAATATATTGGGCTGCTAGGCTTATCCTTATTAGATCAATACTTGTTGGTTGTTAGATCAACAAACCAAGAAAAAAAGATCTCCATCAAACATGCATTAAGACTTAGATTAGGGAAACACTTGATAGGCGTTATATGGAGTAGTCCGGCAGAAAAAATGAAAAGGAAAGTTTGTGATCTGTACTTCGCTTATTTCAAAATAATATATGTTCAGTGATATACCATTGAGTTCTTGAAATGTTTCTCTAAGGTTTTCTTCTGATTTTTCTGATGATCTAACAAGGCCTGCAGATACCAAAGTTGAAAAAGGCAATCATTAGCAGGCAGGTATAACTCGCTGGTAGGAAAATGCAAAAAATAAGGTATTTTGCAAGAGCGTGTGCTGTGAAAAAGGAGGTACAAAAGACAAGGCAATTGGAAGTACCCTCAAACAGGTTCCGAAAACCATAGATGTGTTGTTGATGAAGTTACTCTCCAACAACCTTGAACCCTGGAGGTGAAAGATTAAAATTAAAGTAGACCAAGGATAATATCCAGTATAAGAAAAAGTACTATAACATGGTTTCATGATCGCTGTTATACAATATAGGTATTAGAAACAATGGTAGATTAACAGACCATGTTTCCAGTGCTCTTTTTTCGCTCCGCGCCGGCAAGGTCTGCTATGGTCAGAACGGATCCACCAACTGGGTGCTCACTTTGTAGGTCATTGTTTTTATGAATACCACGTATAGTGATAATGCATTGTGATCGACTGCAATGAAGTGTGAAGTTAATCTTAACGTGATCATACAGAACTGCAACTAAAAAGATTGAAGAGAAAAACAAAAGGCACAGAGACTTAAAAAGGAAATATAATGAAACAATAATGCCCATTATTCAGGACAAAGTGTTTTCTGCTACTAAAGATCAGGTTAATGGATCCATATATTCTGTTAAAAAAATGAATCCATATAGAAAACATGCCTTGACTCGCTATTCGCATTTGTTGCAGCTGTGCTACGCTTGAGCATACCACGTGAAACTAAGCTCTCAGCATCAATAAAATTTGAAATAGCCACCTGCAAGCAGCAAACAACTTATTGCATGTCTCTAAGAATATTAGTATTAATATGCAATGCAATTCAAATTTCATGTGCAGTTCAAATGAATAATTACACCAAGAAGCGCAAATTCCTTATAGGACGGGGAATAGACATCTAACTCATCTTAATTATGTCCACCGAATTGAAATTACCAGGAAACCGCGGGCGCATAATTTGAACTAACATCAGAGTAAACCTATATTTGTCCCCATCAGGCATACTCAAATTTCGAAGTGATTATTTCGAAGGTACCTCTTTAAGACCTTTAATCATAGTTGAATGCTGGAGGACAAGGTCAGCTGCATCAGACAGTAGGTCGAGAATCCTTTCTGCTTTTCCTTCACAGAGTATCTCAAACATTGACAAGCAAAACGATCTGGAAGTATGGAATGGAACTCGTTCAGAGATAGTTGTAGTGAAATTTAAAAGCTTCCACCACGGCTATGAAATCTAACGGGGACTTGCATTTGCAGATCATGATTGATATTTGAGAAAGGATGGGCAAGGGCACCACACACTAGAAACCAAGGATGGCTTACATGCATGAATTGAAAGGGACAAGTTTGTGCTCAAAATCAGAACTGTAAACCTTTTTAAGTTTCAGAAAATTAGAGACTTGCATGTTTAAATACGTTTCTAAGCCATTGTATATTTATATTTGAGATGCATCCTTTGTCCTAGGACAGACACGCCATTAGTAACTTGGTAGTAAAAATGTCAAAACAGGTGTACCTTGCCGGTTGATTTCCACCATCGCTTTCATCTTCGGTATTGAAGATCTTCTGTAGCGTGAGTGGTACAATACCAGGGTTTCTTGCAGTGCCAAAGACAGTATGCGTCTTCCCTGACCCGGTCGGACCCATTGCAACCAGGAGGCCGCTCTTTCCTCCCAGAAAGGCCTCCACAAGCGGATTCATCACTTGAGTGAAGATGTCATGCTGCATGGAGTTGAAGGAAATAAATAGCATTTCAATAAATGCATAGGCAGAGAGCAAGCCAAGATCATTGAAATCATGACCCGGTAAATAAAGAAGTCTGTTCTAGAAGAATCGGTGGTCTTGTACGTAAGCAGTATATTGTAGGGAAACTGAACATGAAAATGCGTAGATGCAAATGCAGGTCAAACATGTTCTAATCGGGGCACAATATATTCTAATCGGGGATCATCATTAGATGTCTGCTCTAAAATCGATGGCCTTGTACCAATAAGACAATGCTGATGTATCTATCTTGTAGGCAAATGTAGGTCGAAATGGACCTGATTTGTAAGGGTTTTGTTACTTTTCCTAGGTACATCTTGTTCTAAGCGAGTATCATCGGGGGGGGTGGGATTTCGATTATACCTGAGAGGAATCGGGTGGAAGGACGGCGGAGAATCCGTCGAAGACCTCGGTGCGGCCGCGCTTGTGGTCGACGAGCTTGGACTGCGGGACGGTGAGCGCAACGGAGTTGGGGCCCGTGGCGACGAGGCAGACCCCGTCCCCGGCCTGCCTGGACGGCTTCCTGGCCTGCTGCTCCTTGGCCTTGGGGCGGCCGCCAGGCTTGCCGCAGCGCTCCTGCTCCGGAGCCGGGAGGGGCCGGATGCGGAGGTACACCTTCAGCCGCTCGTCCGCCGACTGCGACGAGGAGGAGAGCGCGGTGGCAGTGGGGTTAGGAGGAGGAGGAGGAGGGGGAGGGGGAATAGGGGAGATGCCGGCGTCGGCGGGGGGAGTGGGAGGAGGAGGGGAGAGGGGGGAAATGGCGGCGGCGGCGGTGGCTGCTGCTGCTTCGTCGAGGAGGCGAGAGAGTGGTTTGGGTTTGGCTTTGGGTTTGGGATTGGGTTTGGCGGAGCTGGCGGGGGTCTTGGGTGGCCTGGCGCTGCGGGGAGGGTTCCGGCGGATGGTGCTCGGAGGCGGCGGAGAGGACGCCATGATCGATGGCTCGCTCGCTCGCCAGGGATTGGAATCGATTTCCCTCCGCCGCTTTTCGAAATTGAAACTCAGCTGCGCTGCTCCGGCTTGTCTCTGAAAAGTGAAAACAAGAGGAATTATATCCACCGTTATATTTGTGCATTTACTTGGTAGCGCGAGACGTCCCCAAAGATCGCATCCTCCTATCCTTCCGATTGGAGGATTCTGAGCCGTTTGATGATCAATTGATCGTCCCTTCTACTCTTTCCGTTCCAATTTAATTGACTTGCTATGCACCACATGTGGATGTATCTAGACATGTTAGATGGAGTAGCGGTTGTTTTGGGTCGTAGGTCTAGATGCACCCGTTACGTAAAATATTTTAAATATATTTTGAAATGTCAAAAAAAATTCAGATATACACTTGCATATTCTATGTTCGCACAAAAAAATATGTTCATGACATTTTTGTGGCCTGGATAAAAAGACAAATAAATGTTTGGTGGAAATTTGGTTTGGAGCCCAGCAAATAATATTATTTTTTCACTAAAATTTGTGTGCGAGCATAGAATATGAGGGTGTATATTCGAAATTTATGTTTAGATTTTTGGACATTTTAAATGTCAGTTTTGTATAGTGGGTGCATCTACACCTACGAGCCAAAGATGATTTCCCCTCCTCGCCTCTCTTCTCCAACCCAGAAAAGAGGTGGAAAGTCCCCATGGCCTTGCCTTCTCGCACATGAAATTCCCAACGTCGATGACCACGCATCCCCTAGCAGCAACGGCGATGATGCTCGCAAACTGTGGTGGTGGTTGCGCTCGCCCAACAACACGTGCCTCACCTACAGTAATGTCAACTCCTTGCGGCAAAACACAAAGCAACATGGGAAAAAATCCTCGCCCACGAGGAGATCTAGGCGACGTCTACCACGGTCAGCTACCGTCACCTAATGGCATGTAGCGGCGACATTGTCAACGCCATGCTTGCAGCCCCCGATGCCACTTGCAACAATGACAGTGGCGGTTTGTAGCAATTGCGGCGTCCACTTGTAGCAAGGATGAAGCTTACAGGCTTACCTCACGGGCGGCATAGCTTGAAACATCGCCGACTAGCAACACCGTAGCACCCACCGCCCTCGCTCGGAGCATCGCTGGTCCAGACTTGACGTTTGTAGCAAATGGCGCCCGGTTTCCGAGCATGAGAGAGAGCGCATGTGGGGATAGAAGAGAAGGCAATTTGAGAGCTAATACGACATTCGGAGCGTCAGCACTCTAACGTGGCCACACAACATCGGTCTTAAGGCGGGGGGGGGGGGGGGGGGGGGTATGTGCAGATGGGCCATGGCATGTGAAAGGCTCTAAGAGGTCAACCAGAGGGAGGCAAATAGGCGACTACAAATTTTATTTTATTTTACAAATTTAGGGATAACTCAAATATAAGTTCTCTATCTTATGAAACTAGGTGAGGAACCTATACGATGTGTAAGATACAAGCTAGCACACAATATACATAAGTAAGTAGCGCTAGAAACAAGTACGTATAGGAGATTAAAAGATAACCACACAACGATGCGGATATTTAACCCGAAGTTCACTTCCCAATGGAATCTAGTCTCCGTTGGAGTGGTGTGGAGCCACAAGTATCCCCAAATAGCCACTAGTGCCATATTGTACTCTCCTTGTACCTTCACAAATGCGAAGTGGCACGAACCACAGTGTTGCCCTTGAAGGAGGCAACCAAAACTTTACAAACAAGGTTGGAGCTTGCTCCACTAATTAATTTGAGGATTCCAACAAGATCTCATAGCTTCTCGCCACAAGAGGTAAGCTCCAAGACAACCACTTCCATCTAGTGTTCCAGTGAAAACAAGAGGAACAAAATCCACCAAAGATTGTAAGGGGGGTCAAATATGCTTTGGTCAAACCCTATATCCAAACCTTCTCTATCACTCCTCAAAGAATCAAATAGATTGGGGCAAGGGAGTGGGAGATCTCCAAGTTTTGAGCTTAGGAACAATGGTGGAGAGATATTAGAAGTCGCCCTTCTTCGTGTGTAAGAAGGGGTCTTTATATAGGGGTCACAAAAATCCAACCGTCATGTGCAGAAATGCACTAGCGAGAATAATCCACCCCGAGGGCCAAATTCAGGGCCCAGATTATCCAAGCTTTATCTGGGCTTCGTCACGGCACACTAGTGCGACTTGCACGCTTGAAGAGTTCCATCTCCGGACAAAGGTCTAGGCGAGCCTAGCAAGCCCGGTTGTTGGATTATATGGGGACGAGCCGAAATATCTGGCAACCCGGACAAACCCGGGCATATTATGGGGACATCCGAGGGATCGCGGAAGCGCCCCAACATGATTTGTTCGGTCGGGCAAGCGACACAATATCCAGGGGGCGGATTATCTGGATGGCTGAAATGAGCTTTTCAACGGTTAAACTAAGGGATGATCTCTCACAACATGGGAAGGCTAAATGGTGCAAAACAAGTTTGTGTATGTGATTTGATTCCCACCATACCTTCCTTGATGCACTCCCTCTATATATTACGGTTGTACCACGACTCAAATAATAACCGGAAAAACATCGAGCATTGATTCTTTTTTCTCTTAGAGGGTTCCCAAACATCTTGTACAATCTTCTATTGAACCTTGAAGCACTGGAGCCCATGGTTAGGACAAATTTATGTTGTCATTAAACACCAAAACCACTTAGGGAGGAAAATGCCATTTCAATCTCCCTTTTTTTATTGATGACAATACAAACGATTTGCAAAGTGATATATGATAAAGACTACGCAAGTGATATGTAAATACAGACGTGCAACCCCTAGATGTGTGCACATTTTAATAATTGCATTTGAATACAATAAGCACATCAACTAGGATCAACACTCCCACTAAATTTTATAAACCAACATCACGTGCAAAAGAGTATATAACATTTAAGCATGTAATTGCATAAGCATCATAAGGTTGAGCAAGATATTAAGGGTACAAAATTAAATAGGCTCAACCACTATGCCAACATGGCATAGATAAGTTAAGACAAGCATACAAATGAGCAAAAGGTATAAACAATTTAGATAATAAATGATCACACATGTATTACCAATACACAACAAAGTTCCACAAATAAACAAAATTAATCAAATAGAAAAAGAGAGGACACAAGCTCGTAATAATCAAATGAACGAGCAAGAACCTGTGCCCAAACGCATTCAAATAGGTATTTGTCTTCCTCAACGTTATCACAATGATCACCTTCAATTCATTCATATACACATCGATATTCACATGCATCAATGATCATTATCCTACTATCATTCTTCCCGCCATCTCCCTTCTTCATCTCTAACTCCAAATGTCATTTCCTTGAAAGAGTCAACAACCCTTGTTTAGAGGAGCTTAATTTCCACATGGCTTCAAGTCAACACTATTAAGGACATCCCCATTTCCTACCTACTCCGTGGACTCAAAGCTCCCTCCACCTCTTCCTCCTTCAGGATGGTTCCTAGCTCTACCCGAGCATCCTCCGCTGCTAAGGTCGTCTCCCCTGCTCCCCTACCCCTCTCACTAGCCGGACGAAGGAGCTCCTCTTGAGCCCGACCACAACGGGCACATCCACCTTGACCTCCGACATGGCTGCATGTGGGATTCAGCTCGGCTCTGACCAGCTAGTTTCCAAACCTCTGAACATCCCGGCAACGTCATCGTAGAGCTCTTTGTCCAACACTTTGAAGGTGAAAGAGAGAGAGGGAGGTCTTAGGAGGATGCTGAGTAGGTCCCACTTGTCTTTGACGTGCAAAATTTTAGTGAGTTAAGTTTAATAGATCTGCTAGGTGAAAGGCTCTTTAAAATTCTAAATAATTTTACGGAAACAAACTAAAACTGCTTTTAGGGTGTTAATTAGGGGACATGCTAGAGATGCTCTAAGTGCTCTAGCTCTGATAAACACAAACTATGCATGTAAAGTGTCAACCATTTAGTCTGCTATTTGATGAAATTAAATTGGAGGGTTTTCCATGTTATGTACAGAGTTTCGAGCTAGGGAGAAAATCCCTTCACAAGCAAAAAACAACAAAAACTAGTCTCCAGGATCTTGTGTGTGGGCGAAAGCCCGCACCGCCAACTCCTCCCGCACCAAATCCGCCACCTCCAAAGGCGAGATTGCCACATTGCATAGGGTCATTTGGCTCCTCTCCTTCCCTCCAAGCATCAGAAACTTCATCATCTAGGCTTCCCCCGGCGGCATCTGCCGCACCATCCTGACCCCTGACATCGTCTTCTTTTTCTTGGTCTTGTTCACGGCGAGGACAAGGTCGTCGATGGCCGCCACCTCCTGGTCCGAGAAGGGCCGGTCCGAGACATCCAACAAGGCCAAGAAGTCCTCTCGCCGGCGCCCCGAGGGGTGGGCCTCCTCGGTCAGCGAGCCGAGACGGCGCGCCACGGTCTCCCTGGCCAGCTGCTCGATGTTGGCGCCTTTCGGGTGCAGCTTGGCGAGTCTCTCGCTCCTCCACACAGACGGCGCCTCCACCTCCCTCTCGTGGACCAACGGCGTGGCCGGCGTGCCCAATACGGTGGCCGCAAGTGGCACCGTGATCTGGGCTAAGAAGCCCGACAAGGGGCATGGAGCTCCGGCTCCCACAATCCCGCTCCTCTCCTCCCCCCTCTGAGCACCGCATCCTCTCCTCGCAGTTACAGCTCCGAGAGGCCGCCGCGGCGGCCGCCGAGCCTGCAGTCCACCCTGTGGCCGCTGGGCCACCCGGGCACCCTCCTGGTTCCGGAGATCGAGCGCTGGGCGGAAAAGTCTAGCAATCGCCTCCGCCCAGTGGAGCTCGAGCGTGTCGTCAAAGAGCTCCGCAAGCGCCGCCGCCACCGCCAGGCCCTCGAGGTAGTACCCTCCTAGCTATTCGATGAAATGCGGCAGTAACTGAACAAGGCTCTGTGTGCCCGTTTATCTCCTGCAGCTAAATACTTGGAATTCCCTGAAATTAATATGCAATTTCTGAAATGATGATTTGTATCCCATTGTTGACATGACATATAATTACGTGAATACTTGTGAATCACATTTAGATTTAAGATCACTTTGTATCGCAGGAATTAAAAACACAGGAATAGGAAAAACATATGCACGTAATATGAATTCCTAAAAATCTTTAAACACAGGAATTTGGCAAGTAATGCCTTTGGAAGGCGCAGGGAAAATAAACACAGTATTTTTTGAGGAATTAAAAGAGAGACTAGGGAGATAGAAACAAAGTGCACTGGCCTTTTCTGTAGCACTTTGGTAACCCAGTCCTATGGTTCAAAGGACACTTGCAGGAAGAATTCCTAAGGATTCAAATCCTCCAGTTCAATCCTACAATCCAAAGAAGCACTGAAAGTACTGCAAAGAAGATAACATTTCAAGTCATTGCCTAGATGTTATGACTGGAGAGTTCTTACGGTACCATGTTCTCCATCTTACGAGAGTGGAGAAGTAGTAAAATCTACCATTCATTGAAAAGGTTAGTTTGCCCCGTCAAAAAAAAAAAGGTTAGTTTGCTATCGTAGTGTTGCTGATGAACCCAAATAAAATTAATCACCCGCCGAATGATGCTGCCGTCTCCATGTCATGCTGCTAATTTCTCCCCCGTTACGCACCCTGCTGTCTTATTCTGCCAGTGCACTAGGTTAGAGTGATCTCGAACAACTCTGAAATTGATAAAACATGAGCCATTTCTTCTCCATAAACTACAGCCACGGAGCACGAGCTCGAGGTTATGAAGCCTCCTTCCGGTGCTATGTGCAACCTGTTGTTCAACCAAAAAGAGACGTTAACACAACCTATTCTGCACATGGCATTTCGGGTTTTCTTCACACTGAATTGGCAGTTCGGCAACAGAATAAGAGAAGTAGTCAGAAAAAGTTAAACAACCTGAAGTCATGCGGACATGGACGATTCGGGACGTTGCAGCCAAAGCACAAGGATCAGTTGTGAGCAGGACTGGTGAGGCCAACCACACAGTACGAGACAGGCGGCAGGCGGCCAAAGCACGAGGATCGGTTGTGGTTTGCCATTTGGGCAGGGACGAGTTTGTCAAGCAGTGAAAGGACGGCAGCACACGTGGTCGTGAGAATGGCCTGACCATGATGGCAACAGGGAGAACCAAGGCTGCGGTGCCGACAGCGTCAGATAGATCATGCAGCCACGATGTCAAGCCAACACAGCAACCCACCTGATATAATCGATTTCTAGATAGGAGGGAGGAAATTTTACTAGATAAAGTGGTGCCCTACGCATGAAAGGATGATTGTTTTTCACTATTACGATATTACCTCTTAAATCCGGGTACTCCCTAACATTTGTTCTTGGTACGTGGAAAAAGAGGGGGCAACAGCAATCTTTGAATAAATTGCGAAAACCAGGACTCAAACTCAAGACCCTGGGCTCTCTGATACCATGTCATGCTTCATGCACCAGCCAACGCAACCAAAAAGTCCGAACTGATGGAGAGGGCTAGACAATCCATATATAAACTTCAACACTTAGTACTCTGGAACACTAGCCTAGGAGTAGAAATTAATTCCACCTGTTAGATCTGCAAGAATGGACAGTTGAAATTAATCGAACGGTACTGTAAAATAGCTATATGACTGTATGCGATTCGATGACCCGAGTACTAAACATGGTGCATAAAGAAGGGAAATGGTTTGTCCAGTTTCTTTCATTTGACTTATATGACAGACTTGTAAAATGAGGAGTCCAATCTACTATGTAGTTTTTAAAACTCAAATCTGGTGAGATCAACCTGTATCTGCTTTCGTGTTTTAGATTTAACAACAAACCATGCTGACCAGGGGTTTGCAGCATGTAGACCATTAATTCCTATATTTCGTACCAGTTATTACGTGAAGTTATATGTGCTCTTGAATGAACCTTTACCTTGCGCAGGTCTCCGAGTGGATGAGTGCTAAGGGTCATGTCAAATTTTTGCCGAAAGATCATGCTGTTCACCTGGATTTGATCGGTCAAGTTCATGGAGTCGGAGCAGCAGAAGCCTACTTCAGTAAACTACCTGATAAAGATAAGACAGAGAAACCGTACGGTGCACTCCTGAACTGCTACACACGTGAACTCCTAGTCGACGAATCCTTGGCTCATTTTCAGAAGATGAAAGAGCTGGGTTTTGTGTTCAGCAGTCTCCCCTACAACAACCTCATGGGCCTGTATACCAACCTAGGACAGCATGAGAAGGTCCCTTCAGTGATAGCAGAGATGAAAAGCAATGGTATCATGCCTGACAACTTCAGCTACAGAATATGCATAAACTCTTACGGCACGCAGGCAGATTTTTTCGGGATGGAGAAAACCCTGGAAGATATGGAGTGTGAGCCTCAAATTGTTGTTGACTGGAACGCCTATGCTGTTGTGGCGAGCAACTACATTAAGGGTAACATTAGAGACAAGGCCATCTCTGCTTTAAAGAAAGCAGAAGAAAAAATTGACATAAAGGATTCAGATGCCTATAACCACCTGATGTCCCTCTACGGCCAACTGGGGGACAAGGCAGAGTTGAAGAGGCTCTGGGCGCTCCAAATGTCAAACTGCAAGAGGCATATTAATAAGGACTACACTACAATGCTTGCAATGCTTGTGAAGCTTGATGAAATCGGAGAAGCTGAGGCCTTGTTGAAAGAGTGGGAGTCGAGTGAAAACGCGTTTGACTTCCATGTCCCAAATGTCTTGCTCACCGGATACCGGCAGAAGGACATGCTGGACAGGGCCGAGTTGCTGCTCGATGACTTCTTGAAGAAGGGGAAGAAGCCTACTTCAACCAGTTGGGGCATCGTGGCAATTGGATACGCGGAGAAAGGTGATGTTGCGAAAGCCTATGAGCTAATAAAGAATGCCCTTTGTGTTTATGCTCCTAACAGTGGCTGGATACCAAGGCCTGCGATGATCCAGATGATACTGAAGTATCTTGGAGACAAAGGTGAACTCAAGGATGTTGAAACTTTCATTCATCTGCTGCAGGCTGTTGTGCCTATGAACTCGGATATGACCGACGCTTTGTCAAGGGCTCGTATGAGAGAAGAGAGGAAGGCTGGAGGTGCAGAGGAAGAAGCTCTAAGGTCAACAAAAGCAGCAGAATGATGCTGCTTGAACTAGTGACTATAATGGAACGGAACTTTTAGGCCGATTTGTGGTTGATGTATTGTGGTCATGTAATCTCTCTAGTTACTGACAAGAACTTTATTGGTAGTTGTTACTTATGTCTGAAATTTGCCTTTGTAGCATTGTGCCAATTTCCGTCAAAACTTTAGACAATCTGCTGAAATTACAGATTTACAGTTGTGCATGTTGCCAAGATTATCAAACTGGATTTCAGGGAGACTGAGGTGAGCAAAAGCATAGCTACAGCACCGTTCCATTTTGCATCTACAGCTTGAGGTGCCATAACGGATTAAAAGTTTAAACAAAAGATCAACTATAGGCCTAAAAAATGGTGACATATTTCCAACTATATGTGATAAGTAAGGCATACACGGACACTCCTAATAACTTTATGACTCATATATCTATTAACTGCAAAATAATACTCTGTTAATATTTTTGTAACATACAGCCTGAGCCAAGGCAGCAAAAATGAAGCGGTAATATAAGAAGACCAAAACAGTTCTTTAAGTTATTCTTCTTGAGTCATCACAGTTCAACAAACGTAGCACTGGGATATCCAAGTTTAAAACATGGATGTATGAATACATCGGCATAGAAATGCCACCAATAAAGCAACTAGATATAGGACACATGCAGGAGAAAAACACGGTAACCCGCTAATAAGCGCCAAAGTATCCACTACTCCGAAAGAGTGGACTTCAGCTCTCCACTCTTTTCCATCTCGAGAACAATGTCACAGCCCCCCATCAGTTCCGATTTGTAGTAGAGCTGGGGAAAAGTGGGCCAGTTTGAGTAAGTCTTCAGTCCTTGTCTGACTTCCTCATCAGATAGAATGTCAAAGGACCCAAAGCTGATCCCTGCTCCTTTCAATGCATTCACAACTTTTGAACTGAAGCCGCAACGTGGAGTATCTGGGTTGCCCTTCATGAACAGCATCACTGGGGATGAGGAAATCAAGGCCTTAAGTCGGTCCTCTAGGCTCTCTTTCGGAATAATCCCTTTCTCAGACAGAACCTTCTTTAGCTCCCCACTCTTATGCATCTCCATCACTATGTCTGAACCACCAACCAGCTCACCCTTTATGTACACTTGAGGGTAGCTAGGCCAGTTCGATAGAACCTTTAGGCCCTGCCTAACCTCATCATCTGAAAGAATGTCAAAACTTGAGAAAGGAATCTTCTCTTGCTTAAGAATATGAAGGACCTTCCCACTGAATCCACACTTGGGCTCCTCAGGTGAACCTTTGATAAATATCATCACTGGGCTTGAATTAGTGAGGTTCTCCAAACGAGCTTTCTGAGCTTCAGTAAGCCCAATTGGTTCAGGACTCTTTTCACCTGTAGACTCGGATATCGGCTCCTCCTCAATTTTGCTTCCTTGTGGCTGGAGAGGGATGTTGTGCTCCTTCAACACATCCTTCAATTCACCACTTTCATGCATAGCAATAACAATATCACATCCACCAAGCAGCTCACCTTTGCAGTACAACTGAGGAAAAGTTGGCCAGTTAGAGAACTTCTTCAGTCCTTCACGTACTGCATCATCTGAAAGGATATCAAAGCTCCCAAACTCAACACCTTCCTGCTTCAGAATGTCGACCACTCTTCGACTGAAACCACACCTTGGTTCTTCTGGATTCCCCTTCATAAATAAGATGACAGGATGGGAATTGACAAGCTGCTCCAATCGCTTATTCAGAGCAGTTGCACTTTCAGCAGCAGAAGATCCATTTTGCCGTGCCAATTCTTGCACCTTTTCAAGTACCGCAGGCCCAGCAGCAACTCCCAGGCTAGCAGGTGCAGCAGACTCAGCAACATTGGCAGGCCCAGCTAACTTTGCAACCTTATTGGCCAGGCTGGCTGGATTTGCACCCTCCAGAGTATCAACAGATTTGCCTTCCTGAAAACAGGTAAACCATGCACAGATGAAAAAAATCTTACAAAGAAAGCAACACATGAAATTTCCAAGGCGTTCAATAAAACATATATTTGGCACTGCATTAAAAAAAATCCAGAAGCTAAGCAAACATAACCTCTTCCACAACCTAACCTCACATATTTTCAGACAACATCATATGAAAATCTAAAGGTTGTGTGGCACGCACAATTTGCATTACAAAGGAATTTGACAGTAACACACCAAATTCAAAGTGAAGCCATGACTTACTAACCTAGCTAAGAAGACACTGTGCATGCCGACCTCAGGAGGTCCGTAACAATATCGCCAGGCATTAATTTGGTTATAGTCGTACAGAATACTTCATAGTCCATACAACATTCCAGTGACATGAACTGGTAACAGACTACATGCTACGTCATCCCACAACAGAAGTCGGCAAAGAAGCAAGAACATTGTACATCCATGCTAGGGTGAACAAAATTAACTTGCACATTCATACAGAACCTTTAAGGTAGGCAGGCTAGAGCAAATTCAGTGAAGTGTATACCTAACTTCATTATTCCACAGTATATGTGGCATGGGGAATTGATGACATTGCTTGTAGAATATTTCATGCTTATAGGTATGAAAGTGGGTCCTATAACAATAATATCAGCACGTGCCTCATCATGAGGCAAAAGCACATGTTGGATTTTTTTTGCCTTTAAAAATGGATGAGGGAACTTGTGCAATTCAAATTTAATAAGGAAGCAACACATGAAACTTCCAAGGCATTCAATAAAACATAATTGGCACTGCATTCAAGAAAATCCAGAAGCTAAGCAAATATGACCTCTTTCACGATCTAACCTCACATATTTGCAGAGCAAACATCATACGGAAATCTTACGGTTGTGGCACTTACAATTGGCACTACAAAAGAATTTCACAGTAACACCAAAATTCCAAATGAAGCAATGACTAAATTTCAAGTGAAGCCACGATTCACTAGCCTATCTAAGAATACACTGTGCATGCCAAGCTCAGGAGGTCCCTTAACATATCACAGGCATTACTTTGGTTATAGCCGCACAAAACATTTCATAGTCCATACAGCACTCTGGTGACATGAACTGGTAACAGCCTACATGCTACATAATCCCAGTACAAAAGTTCACCAATAGAACCAAGAACATTCTACGTCCATGCTATAGCGTGAACTAAAGTAACTTACACATCCATAACAGAATCTTTAGGGTAGGCGGGCTAGAGTAAATTTAGAAAAGTGTGTGCAGTTTGAAAGTGGGTCCTGACAATAATATCAACACATCCATAACATCATGAGGGCAGAGCACATAGCTGATTTTTTTGCCTTAAAAACTGGACGAGGGAGCTCCTGCAATTCACTTTAATAAGGAAGAGGGGTGGTAAACCTACCAACATTCCCAATGAAATATAATTTTTTTGAACCAACATTCCCTATGATTTTTTGTTTTGTTTTGAACAAGGTTCATTAGGACAAACGAATTGCATTGCATTAAAACTGTAAATAGTAAATACCTTGCAGAAAACAAAGTATGGTACTGCTGTAACTCCATATGCCTCTGAAATTTCCGGTTGTTCTTCAGCTTCAACCTGATAGGAGTTACCAATGTAACAAGGATAAACAAGAAAAGGCTTCAGATATTCAAATTACAAAATGGCATGTTATTGGCAGCCACATAAAGAATGATTCATAACTATTTGACTAAAGAACAGAGTGTAAGATAGTCGTGAAGGTGAAATATTTTATAAGATCAGTCTTGACTCAAATTTCCGTCTGGTGGCATCACACCGTGAAACTACTCCCTCCGTTTTTAAATATAACATGTTTTAGCGTTTGTACACATTCACATATACACAAATGAATCTAGACACGTTTTAGTGTGTACATTCACCCATTTCAGTAACTCCGCCTATGTTGTCTCAACATAGGCGGTCCCAAGCCCGGATAAAGGAGGGTTGTGATAGGCATGGCGAGCCAACGGAAAAAACCCAGCCACTCTTATGGAGATGAATTCACTCATTTTAGTATGTATCTAGACATCATGTGAAACACCTAAAACATTTTACATTTAAAAACGGAGGGAGTAGTAGATAACAGACCAGTACAAAGACTATTATTCATATAGTGTTGTACATTTGACCTCATACTTGATACTTGATAGTGAAATTTCACCTAATGAAAGAGCGAAGAGTTTCAAGCACAAGTTGGTTGCCCAGCTATTATCTCACACTCTCAACTGAGTCCATAACTTAACAGGAAGAGCAAAGGGTTACAAACATAAAGGGGTTGCATTCAGCTGTTATCTCATGCTTTTAACCGAGTTCATAGCCTAATAAGGAGCGACAAATGTTGCAAGCATAAGTTGGGTTGGATTCCAGTTAATCAACTGCATACACATCACATATTACAAGGCAGAAACTCAAAAAAACCGCTATTGCTTGTCGCATCTCAGCTTGGTACTAATTAAGCATCATAATATATAATCAAACAAACGGAAAAGTAACTTACATAGCAGCAGATACCATACACCAGAACCCTAAACGCTAACCGCGAATTCGAACCCTAGACCGTCGCCGACGCGAACCACGATCCACAGGAAACCAAGCCGATCCCAAATCTACCGCGATAGAACATGGGAGGAAGCCGAGAGGAAGGCGGGGTAGGGTAGGGAGACAGCAAGCGGCACGTACCCGGAGGAAGAGCGCGTGGGGGAAGTCGACGGCGAGGTGCGCGAAGACCTCGTCCATCTGCTTGGAGGCCTCGCACCAGGAGGCCCAGAAGTGCACCGCGGCGGCCCGCGCGCCGCCCACCGCGGCGTCCAGCTCGGCCCTCGACCCCACCTCCCTCACCGCCCCGCCGCCGCTCGCCATGACCACCTCACTCGCTGCCTCCTCCTTCCCTCCGAAGCAAAACCCCAACAGAACAAAATCTGCGGCGAGAAACGAGGGATGCTAGGCTAGCGGCGTAGGCAATTTGGAGGAGGAGAGAGACGACGGACGACTCGTGGCGAGGGGTTGCGGCTTGGGGTTTTCCTCTCCTTTCCCGTGCCGTGCGATGGCGACGGAAGATTCCAGAAGAGGCCGGTGGCTATTTAGACTATCTGGGCCTGCTCAGAACGGGCCATGAGCCCAATATGAAAAGAACGGGTCTGACGTGTAACCACACGGCCGGTCCGGCAAAAGCTGGGAGCGGCGGCGGCGGTGGGGTCCAGCCGCCGTCCGGGTGCCCCCGCTCCCCTCCCGGCTCGGCTCACGAATCTATAAATTTGGAGCATTTCTGCGGCTGGGAAGACAAGAAACCCTAGTCGCCACTCGACACCAAAGCTCAGTCCCACGCGCTTCCTGCCTCGACCAGTTCGTCAGATCTGGTATCAGTGTGATAGTCTCCTCTCTCTCATTTTTCTGTTTGGTGTTTTGATTCTCTTGAGGTGTGTGAGATTTGCTGGTTTGGATCGATGATGCTGTTGAAGAAATACTGCGTTATCTTCCTGATCAACGTGAGGCCGCTGCGATAAGCGGCGGCTTCCTGATGACACCATTATCTCGCTGAGATCCATGTCGCAGCAGCAATTTAGCATACTTTTCTTTTGCCTTTATTATCGGGTTTGCATGTTTTCCTCTGAATGCTAATTCTGTCAACAGAAAGTATCCCGTGTGTATGTTGGACACGGTAATGTCTATCGACATATTATGCTTTACACAATACCACACGGGAAAATATCACTTTGCTGAAAAGATTAGTGGTAAGACTCTCCACCGCTGTCTGAAAAAATACTTCCCAAAAGCAGACTATAAGAAAGATTACTCTGCCGAATACAAAGTACAGATCGTTCATAAGAATATTAGCAATAGTAGTGTAAACCAACAAACACAACACGCAACTTATGTCCAGGTTACGCACAAAAAAAATCATCAGACACCAACCACCAGCGCCGACAACATAATTTACCTCGAAAAAGAACTGACAACATATGCAAAACCAGCAGATGGTGAAATACAGTAGTGATCATGACTCCAAGCAAAGTATAAAGTGCGTGACAATAGTATTTATATGGTTACAACAACCCAAACTTATCACAGTTTTGCTGGGTTGCAACATGTGAACATAATAAAGGAAATAAGTACATTGCGATTACGGAACAGGCAAAGTAAATGTCAGCATCTCTAGCATAAACTGTTTCCAGTATATGCATGCTTATTTACAGATGGTCTAGTAGATCTACAACGGCTCTGGCAGAATAGATTTGATCTTGTTTCTGGCGTTAGCGTGGCCCAATCCACAAGCTCATGTCCCTCTATAAGTCAACTGCAAAGAAAGGAAGCGACTTAAGCGGCATTACCTGCTCCTGCAACAATGGGATGTGGATGCAATCAGTTCGGATTAGCGCAAGTCTTGTCAGAGAAATAGGAACTCGGTGTAACTGATGATACCTCGGAGTCCTCCAGATGTTCTGAAGGGAAATGAAGCCCGGTGGAACAGTTGCTGAGCACCTCAGGGCTCTTCATCCATGCCTTGTGCGCTTCAATGGATTTCAGCTTGTAGCGGAACATCTGCCAAAAGAAACACGATATTCATGAGCGTTTCATTCCCTAAAAGAAGTTATATGGAATAATGTGTAGGTAGGGGATCATGCACTCCTCCACACCTCTGATAAAGAAATAGTTGGCTTTTCGAGCTCTTCTCCCTCGGCATGAATTCCTGTACCCTGACATTCTGGGCAAAGGATGGATTCTATTCTGCTCTTAGGCGCTGTTTTTGCCTTCCTGCCTCGCTTGCTCTTTCCCTTCTTTGCAATTTGATCAGCCAGCACCTCATATTGGCACAGAACAGTCCAGTGCAATAGGCATGAAGTGTGAAATAGATGAAAAGCCTGCAAAAATCATGTTTAGCCAAGTAGTCACCACACAAGGCTTCGGATATGAACACATAATTCTTTGGCTATGTTTGTTAAAAAAAACGATATGTTTGTAAGAGCTTTGCCTTATTGGACAAAGGAATCTCTAGTTGATCAGAATTTAACAGGGAGACAAGTTTGCATCTCCAGTTCCCTACTCACAAATGAAACTTTAGAAGATCTAATAACTTTCTAATTGTATTCTCTTTCTGTTTTTCTGTGTAAAGAAAAGAAAGTATGGCTCATGCTACATTCAAGAAACAGAAAAGCAAAACAATGTTGGAATTACTAACCCCACTTGAGTTTCTACTGCTGCAAGCTAGGTTTCCTGTACTGCAGTTCAGCAAGGTAGCGACATCCTTTCCAGGAAGCATTGATCGCCCACAAATATCACAAACTTTCTCAGCAGCAAGTCGCTTCTGCTTCCTAAGCTCTCTCCTCATAGACTTGCTGGATAAGGGGCTGACTTCAAGATTGCAGGAAGTACCAGTTGAGGAACCAGCAACAATAGCTTGACTTGTGCCGGTCTGGCCATTCGACTCTTCTGAAGATGCTTCTTGATCAGAAAATGACTTCTTCCTTCGTTTTCCACGATGTCCCGCATCATCAATCTCAAAGAAAGATCCAGCGGAGATAGGAAGGTCCTGATCATCAAAAGGCCACTTCCTTCCCAACTCATATGCGTAAGAGAAGTTGACTATGGCAAAACCAGACTGTTCATAGATGTTGCACCCCTCAGAGCCATGTGAGGCTTCTTGTCCTACCCAAGCACACCAGATCTTGCTAATCTTCTTACGAGCTTCGCTAGCTTCAGCGATCTTGTATGCAATGTTTCCATAACCAAGGAGATGCACAGGCAAGTTCAAAACAGCATCCTTTACCAATACACCAGGAATAACAAGCGGACCATCTGTTCCATTGCGGTTTGACAGTGCACTATCTGCAGTTACAGCAGCAGTTCTACCATTCGGACGACCATTTGCACCCCTGGGTGCGCCTTTCGCACCATTATGGGAGCTTGAACCATCTTTCAACCTCGATGTCACTTCAGTGTCGTTCCCTGAGAACTCAGGATGGAGAACCAGAGCAAGCTCTCTGTTGCTCTGCGAGCTCGAGTCCAGCAAGAGCGGATCATTCTCACGTGAGTTGTTGAAGAAGAGCACACCATCATTGAACGGCCATGGCATGGGCCCAAATAGCGTGACCTTGGCCTCAGCATACCGCTTTGAGTGCAGATTCCCCTTCAGGTGGTCAAACAGCACATTGTCGCTGAAGCACTCGGTGAGGCAGATGGTGCAGAAGAAGATGACGCGCTTCCCGGCACGCCGGAGCTCCACATAGGTGTGCCCATTTTGCCGCACCTCCCGAAGAGTGGCCTTGGCAGCAATCTCACGGATGTCCACAGGACCATTCCGTTGCAGCACCAGATCCTTCCCCACCATGGTGGGATTCCCTCTGAGTTACCACCAACACTGAGCCCCTTCTATTCAGCTTCTCTTGCTCACAAATAACACAAATTAACCTTCAAGAAGACTAACTTTCCCTTCTTGCAACTCTCTCAAATCACCACCAAACAATTCACCCCACTTGAGATCTTAGTTTCCTTCCTTCCGAGCCCTAAGATTACAAGCTTAACAAATAGCGACTGGAACTAGCACTACACAAATAAAACCTAGCACAGACGGTCGTATTCGTACGTTCCTAGCCATGGGTATGGAAGCAAGCGTGAGGAACCTTCCGGGCTGCGCCAACTCCTCGCCGATCGCACCAACCCTAGTCATCAAATCCAACACGGGAAGGCAGCAAACCCTAGACTCCTGACCTGACGCCCGCCAAATTGGCGCGCGGGAGGGGAGGGAAACGGCACTGGAGAGAGGGAACTAGCAGAGGACGACGGGTCGAGGCTGCTGGGGATGTTGCTGCGGCGGGGGAGTAGGAGAAGGAGGAGGCTGGTGCAGGCTGCGCAGGGTGCTCGGCGAGGCGGTGGAGGAGGCGCGGAGGAGGCAGGCGGACGACAGCGAGGAAGGCGCCGAGGGCGACGAGGCCATGTGATGCCAAGGCGGCGGCGAAGGAGGGTCGTCGGCGCGGGGAATTCGGCCGCGCCTTTCTCTTTCGATTTTTGCTTTGGCCGGGGAGTTTGGATGGTAGACGGAAAGAGGAAGGTGCGAGAGGTGAGGGGAAAAGGAAGGAAGCGTGCGTGGATGAAGAAGGCGAGGTGAAATTAAACGGGGCAGGTCGCTATTGCCGCGTTCCGAACCGGGTTGAATCGACCAGGACTCTACCGGTTCGACCGCGTAGTGAGTTTTTTTTCTCCTCAGAGAACCAGAACCGGTAAAGAGTTGCCAGCTATAGGGCATGTGCAAGTGCAATGATGATATCGTAGCGATAATTGCTGCGTTAGAAGAGAGAAACGAGAAAATATGGTGTGTTAGTTAAGAGATGATTTCTTTTCTAAGAATGATAAAACACATTGCATTGTACAAGTCGTCTTCTCTTTTAATCACACATTTTTAACTAAATTTTAATCATTCCACAATTTTAGGATGAGGGCAAAAATCAATTACACCGAAACAGAAAAAGATACTCCTCTCGTCCCCGTGTCGCTCCCCAGGCGACACCGGGGCGACCCACGCGTCGCCTCCAAGACCTCCTCCTCTGCCCCCCTTGCCGCCGCCGCCGCCTGCCGCGGTGACGGCGGCCCCCTGCGGACAAAGGCCGTGGGGGGAGGTCCCCGCTACTCGTCGCGTCGGCGGCTGGCCAACTCTGCTGGGGAGAGGAGGTCGTCTCGCCGGCGTATGGAGGCCGGGGCGGCGGCCCCGAAGCTGGTGGTCACCGCTTGCTTCGTCTTCCTCGACGGCGCTGCGAAGGGATCGATTTTTCGGCCGGGGCGCAACCGGGCTGCCTCTTCAGATCTGGGGCCCGGCTGCCCCTCTCGGAGGACGGCGGCCGTGGTGGCTGTGCGGGCAGCGCCACGGCCCGAGCGGGCGGCGGTGACAGCGCGAGCTCGGCCGTGCGGGCCAGATCTGGGCCTGGGAGGCCCGAGGCCTCGTCGATCTAGCGGGGGTCTTGGCCTTCGTGGAGTGCAAGCGGTGCACTCTGCTGGTGGCCGTGGGGCAGCGGCCATGCACTGGCTGCTCCAGCGGCGGCGTCTCTTCGTTGCGGCTGTACGGCTGCAGCGGCACATCAAAGGGTCGGGGTGCGCAGGTGCCGTTTTGGCCGGCGTGCCCCTAGTTGGGTGGTCGAGATCGCGCTGGCAAGGTGGGTTGGTTCCATGGCCTCCCAGGATGTGGCCTGGCTGGGGATTCAGACCCCGGCCGGCGGAGTGAGCAACGTGGCAGAGCGTCGGGGACCAGATCCCAATTGGTCTTCAACATCGAGATCTTCGGCTTCTCGACAGTGCAGGAGGTGGTCGGCGACAGAACCATGCCACCTCGGCTTGCTGCTCCCTGGCCCAAGCTCTCGGGCTTGGCGGTCGGGATCGTTTCTCCAGGTGAAAACCTCGCACTTAGGTGCCGGCGGCGGCGGCGCCCTAGGGTGTCGTTCTCCTTCTTGATTGCGCTGTTTGGGAGCAACAATCCTCTACCGGCGCGACTGCTATAAGGCTCTCCAGGTGAAAACCTAAACTCCTCTGGAGTGGGCGGCGGCGGCGCACACGTCGCTACCTCCTTGGAGGCGCCGCCTTGGAGTGTCTTATCCCTCGTCGAGCTTCGGTTTCGCAGCGGTCGTGCGGGGTGGCTCTGAAGTCTGGGTGGTGGATGCCGGGTCGGCGGCCCCGGACGGTGGACGTGCGCCGAGGCGGCGGCCTCGGGAGGCATTGCGGCCATGGTTCTGCATTGCAGGAGCGCCGATACAGTGCCACAAGGGTGGCTGGCTCGTTGCCCAGTTTTTTTATTTTATTTTCTTTTCTTTTTTCTGTTCACCTCCGGACGCAATTTTGTTCGGGGCGACATCGGTGTACGGCTGTGTACAAATTTTCCCCCTGCTAATACATACGAGAGCCAACAATTGCTGGACCTTTCGAAAAAAAAACAATTTTAGGATCTGCAAATAATAATTCTTAGAGATAACACAAAGAGGCAGTCCATTGTATACCATGTATTTTGTCATCTCTAAGATGACATGAATTAATAAAAGAAAACAGTCTTCTCGACCATTTTACATGCCCACCATGATACTCCAAAAGCGGAGAAGCCAAAAGGGACAAAAAAAAAAACATATGCGCTCGTACACACCTTTTTTTTTAAATAGTAGATGCTCAAACTGAGCATCTGAAAATGATTTAGACGGCGGTTCAGGTCATGATATTGACGAAGTCATCACATCGCGTTTCTCTAAAGGAATTGTATGTCTTTATGAGACACACAACGGTCAAACTTGTGGTTTGAAATCTGGTGAGGTTCAGGTACACCCAATTTGGTAGTCATCCAACCCTCAACCACAACAAAGATAAGCAACGAATGTATCAGTCCGCTAGTATCCATTCAATGTTAATAGCAATCAAGGCGCGACCAAAGATGGAGCCATCTAACCATTGTTGCTAATTAACACCCGTATTTTTTCTGATCTTCTTTAGAACTAACATAACTCATACATATATGCAATGATATCCGACTTTTAGAATCACATACTACCGAAAACACGTGATAACCTCGGTTTTTGATTTTTTTTTTCATGTAACCACAATATTCTAGGTAATTTCTAACTTCCAAATTTCTCAAATTAGTTCGTTTGATCATTTTTTATATGTGGCCCACAATCAGTGATGAAGTGGCCACCGTGCTTGAGCAATAGGTGTGGAGCTTGTTTTGAAGTATGCCACATAGGTTACAACTTTTAAGTGGCAAAGAGAAGCCATGGCCATATGCTACATTCGCATAACCCATGCTAAGAATATAGGTGTAAAACATACTCGAAAGTTAAAGACTTTTTGGCTTAAGACGTCATAGGCAAAGGTTAGAGGAGGATCACCGTTGGGTTGGGACTTCTTTCTCGCTCATTTTACCTCATAACAGTCGCGTGTGAGATGATAAGTGCAGCAATTACACCTCATAACATACTCTAGCACTTGAGGTCCCGCTTGGAAATGCGATTTCGTTTCCATCTCATAATTATCTGCTGCAGATTAGTAGGTTGCACAACAAAACCGCGGAGTTTTTGGAATCCTCAATGGTCATTGCGATTTAGTGGAGGTGTTGGCCTAGAAACGAGGGAGATGGGGAAATGGTAACACCGAACCAGGCGCAACTTTAGGATCGGTTCGGGATACTGACCGGTAATCATGTCAGTTTTGGGCGTAAAAACAGCCAACCAAGCGGAGTCTTAGGGCACCGTATGCACGTCCGATGAGCATGCGTAGCACGTAATGAACCGGATTATCACTTTTTGCGGGTCTAAATGAGTCGAAAAAATGGTCAAAGGAGTAATATCAATGAGAAAGTTTTACAAATTACCCTAGAAGCCTATGAACAATGTTGTTTTTGAATTGTGTTCTAGTGCCTTCGATTTTGAAGTTTCGATTTTCTCCGTATTTACTCGTTACGTTTGGCGTGCACTAGAATATGCTGCAAGGTTCCACTCCGATACCAATCTATGATTAAGACACTCGAGAGTCGAGACAATGAGACGTGCAACTAACAGTACACTGACACGGCACCTAACCGTAAACGAAATGGAAATAAATAAGAGCGGCGCTGGTTGCACGTTCCGGTTGAGTAGGTCGACCCACCGTAGGGTTGCAAGCGGCGGCCTGCTTCGGCCCGCAAAACCTATCAGCTAGCACAAAATCTATCGATCACTCATGAAAAAATAACACTACATTTGTACTGTCACCTTGTCCGCCAGCCCGCCCCGCTTGCAACCCTACCGCTGGGGCAGGTCAATATCACAAGCCGAATTCATCTCCTTTTGAAAACCATGAGCAAGAGCATATACTCATTATGTAGAAATTGTTAGGAATAATTAATAATATATTAATTAGGAGATAATCCCCACTTTGTAATCCCACGATGTGGGCAACCGTCGGGCGGTTGTTTACTGGAGCGCCGCCTCTGGGAACCGACGTCGCTCCACCCATGTATAAAAGGATTCTCTAACCATCAATAAAGCAGTTCGATTGATTCATTTGTTCTCTCTCGATTCGCTCCCGATTCTCGTTCTAACACGTTATCAGCACTGCTCGCCAGAGCGATTCCGACGAGAAGACAAGAAGAACTGGGGAAAAGGTAAGAATCGGAACCATGCCTCGAATTCCGATGTACCTGCTTCTTCGCCTCCTTCGCGCCGACGGCCGTGGTCGTCGCTTGGTCGCTCGCCACCGCCGCCATGGTGTGGGCGGACTCCGGCGCTTCCAGCGCCATGTGCGCGACCTCCGCCGCTTCCGGCGTGGAGGTTGGAATCGCCAGGACCTCCGTCGCCACCACCGGAACGGCGTGGGGCCCTCAAACCAGGCTGTACAACCGCGGGCGCCTCTCCAGCCCGTGCAGCCGCCGGCGCCCCTCCAGCCCGTCGTGCCCGACTAGCTTCTCGCCGGTCCGGCCACGCCAAGGCTTGACGCCGACGAGAACATCGACCCGGCGATGGCCGCTCCGCCGCCGCCGTTCTGGTGCCCGGTGCACGGCTGGGTGGTTTGCCCCATGCACCAGTACGACTTCGCCGTCCACGACGCACCGCCGCAGCCTCCGACTCGAGCGGTTGTTGAAGCAGAAGGCGGCGCGCCGCTCCGGAGGTCGCCGACGGTGGCACGCGCACCGGACGCGCCCCTCGTGCGGGTTCGCGATGGCGACGCGCTCGCCTTCGTGTCCGCTCCAACCGGGGCCTCCGTCTTCGCCTTCGGCTCCGGCGTGAACGGCTCCTCCAACCACGCGGTTGTCGATGTCGACGCCATCGCGCCACGCCTGCCGTCCCCGACACCGGCCACCCCTCCGCCTTCACCGCGAACTGGGGCTCGCCGCCGTCTCATGGCCCTTGGCGTCCCACTGGTGAGCTCGCCGTCGAGCCGCCGCTCTGGCACATGGAGCCCTGCAGCGCTCGGGCTCACGAACGGCGTCGCAAATGGAGTCTCCAACGGCGTGGCTTCTAGCCACGGCCTCCTTGGTGGCTCCTCCTCCGAGAAAGACGGCGGAGCGCCTGGTCCCGCTGCCCGTCGCCGGTGATTGCATATGCGGCCGACCGGCCTTGTGCTCTCTGCGTGGTTCAGTCTGGAGAATTGGGGATCGAGAGCTTGGAATTGTTTTCCTCCCTCTCCTTATCTCTTTGACTGACCGGCGGACTGCACATATGGCCTTGTGCATGCGGCACACCAGCAGACTGTTCTGTCTATTTAACTAGCAACTTACTGTATTGCTTAGTTAGTACTAATTCAGCTTATTATCAAATTAGTCTATTAACAGTAGTTCTAGCAGTAATTTATTCCTGTTTAGACTCTGTTTAATCAGTACATGTATCCAGTACTGTTTTCTGTTGAGTACCAATGTATTCCAGATCCTAAATTGATGTAATTTATTTCCACGTTTTTTTTCACGTGTCGAGATTAATTACGTCTATTTGCAATTGAGATTTTTAATTTCTTGCAAATATAAATTTAGTACCTCTATAGTACTTTTTCTCTGTCGAGTACGATGTATTCCGGAATCATTTAAAGATATGTATATATTTCCATGTTTGACACATGTTGAGATTAACATGTCTATTTGCAATTGAGATTTTCAATTTCTTGCAAATATAGATGCAAAATTTAAAGTGATTTCTTCGAATTGATGTTTTGGGATCATGAGGTAGTATGTAGATTTATCTACCGCTACTGTTTAAGCCTACATTTTGTCATTTTTGACATTATGATTGCCAATGTGCTCTCCCATACATTTTAATTAAGTTATGACATAAGGCATTCGAAGTGTGAGTATCTTATACTCCGCTAATGCTGCTAGATCTACTTCAAAATTTCTTTTGAAGATTATCTACAACGTGTCATACTTAACAATTTGAGGTTCACACTAATGAGTTCAAGTCCACTTCTTGAAACTTCTATATTTTGCATCGTTCATTACGACATAACCATGATGGATTTTAATTTACCAAATGGAAATTAATATTCTCTGGTTTACCCATATAGATAAACGATGGCTCGAGAGTTTTATGCACTTGCTCTCAACAGCCACAACTATCCTAAATGGGTCATGGACATAAAGATCGCCCTTGCGTCCCGTGGTTAGTGCGTGCAATCCAAGCTCCGGATGTTTCACTCCCGGCTGGAGTCACGCCGATGACAGATGAGCAAAAATATGATGCTTTGTACATCATAAGGCACCATGCTCATCCAGATCTCAAGTCTGATTACTTGGAGGAAGAATTCCCCAGTACCTTGTTTCAGGCCCTCAAAACGAGGTATGAACAGCAGAAGGCAGTTGTCATGCCTGAAGCACTCCATGATTGGACACATCTCCGACTCCAGGACTTCAAGTCTGTCGGGGAGTACAATCATGAGGTTCATAAAATCAGTTCCAAACTACGCTTTTGCGGGAAGGAACCTACTGATGCGGAGAAGATAGAAAAAAAAACTTTGTCTATTATACTTCCATCTGACAGGATCCTCCAGCACCAGTACCGTGCACGCGACTACCAAGTCTATTCCGACCTTATTCATATATTACTTCAGGCTGAAAAGCATGATGAGCTGCTCGCTAAGAATGGCTCTCAACGCCCGGTTGGTTCTCAACCTTTACCTGAAGTTCATATGAATGTCGCGAACGGGCAAAAGTTTGATGCTGCCTTCAACGGCAAGCCTTCGAACTTCAATGGTAAGCGAAAGCGCAACCGGAACATGAAGCCTAGAAACTCAGACCGTGGGAAAGGCACCGCAAAGCATGAGTTTGAAAAAAAAACTAAGCTTTGCTACAAGTGCGGCTGCTACACGCATCTCACTAACAAGTGCAAGACCCCAAAGCATCTGGCTATTCTGTATCAGCAATCCCAGGGATGCAAAGCACCTCAAGGGAAAAGGTTTGAAGCCAACTTCAACCTTCCTCCAGATGACACCAATGGAGCTGCTTGTTCGCGAGATGTTCCTACTGGACCTTGCAACGCCATAACTCTCCATAAGTCACAGGACCCTACAGGCACGGAGAACATGATGGTTGAGCACGCCTCAACCAAAGTGTTTGGAGACTTAAACTAGTCCCACTATCTCCTTAGTGGTCGTTTTATTAATGTCCATTTGTGTTCTCGTAATAGAACGTATATATTGTATCAGCACTCTGATATAAATAAGATTGCATACATTCTATATATCTGATAAAGATTTCCATATTGGAACTTCTTCAATTCTATATATAGATTTCTACGAGTACCAATCCGATGGATGTGGAACAAGTATATGAAAATGTACCCCCTCTGTTGTCTGGATTGTACTACACGTACATCCAACTCGTAGCATATGTTGCATATAATGCAATTCCATCGGTCATGTTTTGCATGAGCTAAACTTTCCTAGTCATGAGATTTAGTTGCACTATTGTGCCAGTGGATCACTTCAGTCCCTTGAACACATTCAAGGTGATATTTGTGGTCCCAACCAACCATTGTTTGGACTAAAGATCGAATTAAAGCAATTCGAATGGACAAATAT
The DNA here is from genome assembly GCA_947311845.1 of Poa pratensis. Classification (NCBI taxonomy): domain Eukaryota; kingdom Viridiplantae; phylum Streptophyta; class Magnoliopsida; order Poales; family Poaceae; genus Poa; species Poa pratensis. The sequence continues at coordinate 10,570,838 of CAMZMU010000060.1, read as the reverse complement.
TGTTGCAGAATTCTCTTCACATGCCTCCACTATTTTGTGCATGGCTCCGAGGATCGAAGTTCAGCACAATGTCCTATGTGTCCATACACAATTGTTTTTGGTTTCGTCTCTGATCAAAAGGATTTTCTCATTGCACGACCCATGTTAATGAATTGCAATTTACCAACTTTACATTGGAGTCATGCAGTTTTACACGCTGCTACTGACTAACTGCATATAGCAGTACTTCCCCTCTGCAATTGATACGTGGAAATCCTCCGAGCATTTCCCATCTGCGTAAGTTCGGAAGCGCTTCACGCGTACCGATCTCACCACCGCAGCGTACATCATGGGCCCACATATGAGGGATCTATGTGGGGTACAGATATCCGTCGATAACCTAGTACCTTGAAACCCCTCATAAGGGATGTATTCATAGCCTAGTACGCTGATTGCTTATATTTAAGGAGGATTATTTCCAGGCATTAGGGGGAGATTTCAAGTACCACATCGAATGCCAGGAAATCAATTGGGACTTCACGTTCCTCCTCATACCCACGTACTCAAGAATCGGGACTCTACGTTCGATTCACAAATTTGCAACACATGCAAATAACCTGCCAGATTCATTTACTGATCTCAAAGGTGTTACAAAATCCTTCAATCCGGTTAGAAATGCGCCCGAAAGAGTGGAGGTACCAATAAAAACCACTCAACTCCCTGTTTCATAAAAAGAGGGGGAGTAGTACGGCCTCTAACCAGGATCCAGCTTTTCGCAAAGCAACAAAGGAAATCGAGGATAATCCTCTAAATCAGTAAATGCAAGTCACCTTGCGTTGATGAACACCTAATGGGTAGTATACACCCAGTGGAAGGGAAACCTCCACAACCCCAGCTCCAGCTTGCACACACTGGCTGGGACATCGGAACACCCAGACTCACGCGTATTGGGAAATCACGAAGAGTCATCATGGGTGCATGATATTTGCTCCAACTATATCGATTCTGGAGAATCATATAACCAAAGCCTACAACTGTCGACAAACATCTCTTGTATGATTGCAAACAACCTTCAATGATTCAGATCCAAAGACCATGGCCATGGCAGAGTGTGAACACACTTGCTAGGACTGAACTCATCAAAGGATGCAATCCAAGCAGATATAGCCTCGCTCTTACAAATGAATTCCCTATGGGATTATTCAATGTGTTTTCTTCCGGAAACGGAATGAGAAATAGGTGGTGAGAAAGCAAGGCTTGTAGCATAAGGTCGGGTTTCCGCAGAGATCCGAGACCTACTCTCCAGACATGAGTGAAATCTCGTTCCGATACATATATCATTGGCAGTACAAAATCATCTATCTGTGCAGTTGATAGGTGTAGTGACAACATATCCATGTGGATCACTAGATTCCGACATGTATGGTTCCCGATGGAATCTCTGTCCGAATCGAAACGCAAATGCAACATGTATTGTGTAAAATCAATAAGTCGCCACATGGCTTATTGTTGTCGGTACATTTTGGTACAACCGACGTAGTGAGTTCCTTATACAAAAGGATTACTCCTACATGATGATCACCCATGTGTGTTTGTCATACATAAGGATAACTCCTACAACGACGAACCACGTGATCATCTAAAAGACGGATTTGAGATGAAGAATTTGGATAAACCCAAATGTTGCTTGGGACTACAACTCGAGCACCTTCACTCAAGTATTATGGTACACTAAGATGCCTATATCCAGAAAATTGGAGAAACTTGATATAGACAAGTCATGTCCATCTCCTAGGGATTGTTCGATCTCTAGACGTAGAGAAAGATCCATGGGAAGATGGAGAAGAGATGTTGGCACATAATGTTCCATATCTCAATGCCATTGGACCTACCAACTAATTGGTTAGGGGATCAAGAATATCTTTCGATATCTCCAAGGCACCAAATATCTTGACATATTGTATCAATTTCGGAGAAATCTGAACTCCAATTTAGACACTGTATTGGCTACTTACATGATCCTACAATGTGTACATACATGGTAGATCTGTCACTCCATTGATGTCTTCAAATAGACTCTGGTGACTATACTACCACGATCATTCTAAGATGCAATGCTTCATGTTAACACATGTGGCTTCACGGAATGATAAACCACATACATTTGTCATGTGGGGTTGGTTCTATCGAATCACCTACCATTATCTACGAAGATAATGCGGCTTGTGTTGCACAGATGCAAACAGGATACATCAAGAGCAATATCACTAAGCATATTGCCCCAAAATTGTTTTATCCTCATGAACTCCAAAAGAGTGGGGAAATAAACATCTTGCAAGTTAAATCATGTGATAATTCGCTGATCTTTTCACGAAGTCTCTACCAACTTCAACATTCCAGAAATACATTCATGGGATTGGTATGCGACGGCTTCGGAATTTGCAAGAGTCAGGGGGAGTATCTTCCTGAACTATTCCTGTTCAAAGCATCATATTACACTCTTTTTCCCTTTGTGAGTTTACTTTTCAGGTTCTCATTAAGGTTTTTAATGAGGTAATATCAACATGAGATCATATGTCATACTTTCTGTTTTCCCCACCGGGGTTTTTAGGAAAGTATACACGACATATTTATTGCCATCTAAATTCTATGGATATACTTCATATTGAGTTAACGGAGGCAATAATCATTATATGTTGGATCATTTTCTCCTTATTTTCCCACTGGGTTTGAAGAGTTTTACCAACATATCCTACTCTACTCCTCTCATTTTTCCCACAGGGTTTTGGAGGAGATTTAATCGAAGATGCTGGATCCTTATGGAGTCAAGTGGTGATTAGGGGGAGTGTTAGGAATAATTAATAATATATTAATTAGGAGATAATCCCCACTTTGTAATCCCACGATGTGGGCAACCGTCGGGCGGTTGTTTCCTGGAGCGCCGCCTCTGGGAACCGACGTCGCTCCACCCATGTATAAAAGGATTCTCTAACCATCAATAAAGCAGTTCGATTGATTCATTTGTTCTCTCTCGATTCGCTCCCGATTCTCGTTCTAACAGAAATAACGAATCGAATCTTCAAAGTACTTCCAAGGAAACAATTGTGTCAAAAACCAACTCGTGATGAACATATCCATGTGGATCACTAGATTCCGACATGTATGGTTCCCGATGGAATCTCTGTCCGAATCGAAACGCAAATGCAACATGTATTGTGTAACAATCAATAAGTCGCCACATGGCTTATTGTTGTCGGTACATTTTGGTACAACCGACGTAGTGAGTTCCTTATACAAAAGGATTACTCCTACATGATGATCACCCATGTGTGTTTTTCATACATAAGGATAACTCCTACAACGACGAACCACGCGATCATCTAAAAGACGGATTTGAGATGAAGAATTTGGATAAACCCAAATGTTGCTTGGGACTATAACTCGAGCACCTTCACTGAAGTATTATGGTACACTAAGATACCTATATCCAGAAAATTGGAGAAACTTGATATACACAAGTCATGTCCATCTCCTAGGGTTGTTCGATCTCTAGACGTATAGAAAGATCCATGGGAAGATGGAGAAGAGATGTTGGCACATAATGTTCCATATCTCAATGCCATTGGACCTACCAACTTAATTGGTTAGGGGATCAAGAATATCTTTCGATATCTCCAAGGCACCAAATATCTTGACATATTGTATCAATTTCGGAGAAATCTGAACTCCAAATTTAGACACTTGTATTGGCTACTTACATGATCCTACAATGTGTACATACATGGTAGATCTGTCACTCCATTGATGTCTTCAAATAGACTCTGGTGACTATACTACCACGATCATTCTAAGATGCAATGCTTCATGTTAACACATGTGGCTTTACAGAATGATAAACCACATACATTTGTCATGTGGGGTTGGTTCTATCGAATCACCTACCATTATCTACGAAGATAATGCGGCTTGTGTTGCACAGATGCAAACAGGATACATCAAGAGCAATATCACTAAGCATATTGCCCCAAAATTGTTTTATCCTCATGAACTCCAAAAGAGTGGGGAAATAAACATCTTGCAAGTTAAATCATGTGATAATCTCGCTGATCTTTTCACGAAGTCTCTACCAACTTCAACATTCCAGAAATACATTCATGGGATTGGTATGCGACGGCTTCGGAATTTGCAAGAGTCGGGGGGAGTATCTTCCTAAACTATTCCTGTTCAAAGCATCATATTACACTCTTTTTTTCCCTTTGTGAGTTTACTTTTCAGGTTCTCATTAAGGTTTTTAATGAGGTAATATCAACATGAGATCATATGTCATACTTTCTGTTTTCCCCACCGGGGTTTTTAGGAAAGTATACACGACATATTTATTGCCATCTAAATTCTATGGATATACTTCATATTGAGTTAACGGAGGCAATAATCATTATATGTTGGATCATTTTCTCCTTATTTTCCCACTGGGTTTGAAAGAGTTTTACCAACATATCCTACTCTACTCCTCTCATTTTTCCCACAGGGTTTTGGAGGAGATTTAATCGAAGATGCTGGATCCTTATGGAGTCAAGTGGTGATTAGGGGGAGTGTTAGGAATAATTAATAATATATTAATTAGGAGATAATCCCCACTTTGTAATCCCACGATGTGGGCAACCGTCGGGCGGTTGTTTCCTGGAGCGCTGCCTCTGGGAACCGACGTCGCTCCACCCATGTATAAAAGGATTCTCTAACCATCAATAAAGTAGTTCGATTGATTCATTTGTTCTCTCTCGATTCGCTCCCGATTCTCGTTCTAACAGAAATAACGAATCGAATCTTCAAAGTACTTCCAAGGAAACAATTGTGTCAAAAACCAACTCGTGATGAACATATCCATGTGGATCACTAGATTCCGACATGTATGGTTCCCGATGGAATCTCTGTCCGAATCGAAACGCAAATGCAACATGTATTGTGTAACAATCAATAAGTCGCCACATGGCTTATTGTTGTCGGTACATTTTGGTACAACCGACGTAGTGAGTTCCTTATACAAAAGGATTACTCCTACATGATGATCACCCATGTGTGTTTTTCATACATAAGGATAACTCCTACAACGACGAACCACGCGATCATCTAAAAGACGGATTTGTGATGAAGAATTTGGATAAACCCAAATGTTGCTTGGGACTATAACTCGAGCACCTTCACTGAAGTATTATGGTACACTAAGATACCTATATCCAGAAAATTGGAGAAACTTGATATACACAAGTCATGTCCATCTCCTAGGGATTGTTCGATCTCTAGACGTATAGAAAGATCCATGGGAAGATGGAGAAGAGATGTTGGCACATAATGTTCCATATCTCAATGCCATTGGACCTACCAACTTAATTGGTTAGGGGATCAAGAATATCTTTCGATATCTCCAAGGCACCAAATATCTTGACATATTGTATCAATTTCGGAGAAATCTGAACTCCAAATTTAGACACTTGTATTGGCTACTTACATGATCCTACAATGTGTACATACATGGTAGATCTGTCACTCCATTGATGTCTTCAAATAGACTCTGGTGACTATACTACCACGATCATTCTAAGATGCAATGCTTCATGTTAACACATGTGGCTTCACAGAATGATAAACCACATACATTTGTCATGTGGGGTTGGTTCTATCGAATCACCTACCATTATCTACGAAGATAATGCGGCTTGTGTTGCACAGATGCAAACAGGATACATCAAGAGCAATATCACTAAGCATATTGCCCCAAAATTGTTTTATCCTCATGAACTCCAAAAGAGTGGGGAAATAAACATCTTGCAAGTTAAATCATGTGATAATCTCGCTGATCTTTTCACGAAGTCTCTACCAACTTCAACATTCCAGAAATACATTCATGGGATTGGTATGCGACGGCTTCGGAATTTGCAAGAGTCGGGGGAGTATCTTCCTAAACTATTCCTGTTCAAAGCATCATATTACACTCTTTTTTCCCTTTGTGAGTTTACTTTTCAGGTTCTCATTAAGGTTTTTAATGAGGTAATATCAACATGAGATCATATGTCATACTTTCTGTTTTCCCCACCGGGATTTTTAGGAAAGTATACACGACATATTTATTGCCATCTAAATTCTATGGATATACTTCATATTGAGTTAACGGAGGCAATAATCATTATATGTTGGATCATTTTCTCCTTATTTTCCCACTGGGTTTGAAAGAGTTTTACCAACATATCCTACTCTACTCCTCTCATTTTTCCCACAGGGTTTTGGAGGAGATTTAATCGAAGATGCTGGATCCTTATGGAGTCAAGTGGTGATTAGGGGAAGTGTTAGGAATAATTAATAATATATTAATTAGGAGATAATCCCCACTTTGTAATCCCACGATGTGGGCAACCGTCGGGCGGTTGTTTCCTGGAGCGCCGCCTCTGGGAACCGACGTCGCTCCACCCATGTATAAAAGGATTCTCTAACCATCAATAAAGCAGTTCGATTGATTCATTTGTTCTCTCTCGATTCGCTCCCGATTCTCGTTCTAACAGAAATAACGAATCGAATCTTCAAAGTACTTCCAAGGAAACAATTGTGTCAAAAACCAACTCGTGATGAACATATCCATGTGGATCACTAGATTCCGACATGTATGGTTCCCGATGGAATCTCTGTCCGAATCGAAACGCAAATGCAACATGTATTGTGTAACAATCAATAAGTCGCCACATGGCTTATTGTTGTCGGTACATTTTGGTACAACCGACGTAGTGAGTTCCTTATACAAAAGGATTACTCCTACATGATGATCACCCATGTGTGTTTTTCATACATAAGGATAACTCCTACAACGACGAACCACGCGATCATCTAAAAGACGGATTTGAGATGAAGAATTTGGATAAACCCAAATGTTGCTTGGGACTATAACTCGAGCACCTTCGCTGAAGTATTATGGTACACTAAGATACCTATATCCAGAAAATTGGAGAAACTTGATATACACAAGTCATGTCCATCTCCTAGGGATTGTTCGATCTCTAGACGTATAGAAAGATCCATGGGAAGATGGAGAAGAGATGTTGGCACATAATGTTCCATATCTCAATGCCATTGGACCTACCAACTTAATTGGTTAGGGGATCAAGAATATCTTTCGATATCTCCAAGGCACCAAATATCTTGACATATTGTATCAATTTCGGAGAAATCTGAACTCCAAATTTAGACACTTGTATTGGCTACTTACATGATCCTACAATGTGTACATACATGGTAGATCTGTCACTCCATTGATGTCTTCAAATAGACTCTGGTGACTATACTACCACGATCATTCTAAGATGCAATGCTTCATGTTAACACATGTGGCTTCACAGAATGATAAACCACATACATTTGTCATGTGGGGTTGGTTCTATCGAATCACCTACCATTATCTACGAAGATAATGCGGCTTGTGTTGCACAGATGCAAACAGGATACATCAAGAGCAATATCACTAAGCATATTGCCCCAAAATTGTTTTATCCTCATGAACTCCAAAAGAGTGGGGAAATAAACATCTTGCAAGTTAAATCATGTGATAATCTCGCTGATCTTTTCACGAAGTCTCTACCAACTTCAACATTCCAGAAATACATTCATGGGATTGGTATGCGACGGCTTCGGAATTTGCAAGAGTCGGGGGGAGTATCTTCCTAAACTATTCCTGTTCAAAGCATCATATTACACTCTTTTTTCCCTTTGTGAGTTTACTTTTCAGGTTCTCATTAAGGTTTTTAATGAGGTAATATCAACATGAGATCATATGTCATACTTTCTGTTTTCCCCACCGGGGTTTTTAGGAAAGTATACACGACATATTTATTGCCATCTAAATTCTATGGATATACTTCATATTGAGTTAACGGAGGCAATAATCATTATATGTTGGATCATTTTCTCCTTATTTTCCCACTGGGTTTGAAAGAGTTTTACCAACATATCCTACTCTACTCCTCTCATTTTTCCCACAGGGTTTTGGAGGAGATTTAATCGAAGATGCTGGATCCTTATGGAGTCAAGTGGTGATTAGGGGAAGTGTTAGGAATAATTAATAATATATTAATTAGGAGATAATCCCCACTTTGTAATCCCACGATGTGGGCAACCGTCGGGCGGTTGTTTCCTGGAGCGCCGCCTCTGGGAACCGACGTCGCTCCACCCATGTATAAAAGGATTCTCTAACCATCAATAAAGCAGTTCGATTGATTCATTTGTTCTCTCTCGATTCGCTCCCGATTCTCGTTCTAACAGAAATAACGAATCGAATCTTCAAAGTACTTCCAAGGAAACAATTGTGTCAAAAACCAACTCGTGATGAACATATCCATGTGGATCACTAGATTCCGACATGTATGGTTCCCGATGGAATCTCTGTCCGAATCGAAACGCAAATGCAACATGTATTGTGTAACAATCAATAAGTCGCCACATGGCTTATTGTTGTCGGTACATTTTGGTACAACCGACGTAGTGAGTTCCTTATACAAAAGGATTACTCCTACATGATGATCACCCATGTGTGTTTTTCATACATAAGGATAACTCCTACAACGACGAACCACGCGATCATCTAAAAGACGGATTTGAGATGAAGAATTTGGATAAACCCAAATGTTGCTTGGGACTATAACTCGAGCACCTTCACTGAAGTATTATGGTACACTAAGATACCTATATCCAGAAAATTGGAGAAACATGATATACACAAGTCATGTCCATCTCCTAGGGATTGTTCGATCTCTAGACGTATAGAAAGATCCATGGGAAGATGGAGAAGAGATGTTGGCACATAATGTTCCATATCTCAATGCCATTGGACCTGCCAACTTAATTGGTTAGGGGATCAAGAATATCTTTCGATATCTCCAAGGCACCAAATATCTTGACATATTGTATCAATTTCGGAGAAATCTGAACTCCAAATTTAGACACTTGTATTGGCTACTTACATTATCCTACAATGTGTACATACATGGTAGATCTGTCACTCCATTGATGTCTTCAAATAGACTCTGGTGACTATACTACCACGATCATTCTAAGATGCAATGCTTCATGTTAACACATGTGGCTTCACAGAATGATAAACCACATACATTTGTCATGTGGGGTTGGTTCTATCGAATCACCTACCATTATCTACGAAGATAATGCGGCTTGTGTTGCACAAATGCAAACAGGATACATCAAGAGCAATATCACTAAGCATATTGCCCCAAAATTGTTTTATCCTCATGAACTCCAAAAGAGTGGGGAAATAAACATCTTGCAAGTTAAATCATGTGATAATCTCGCTGATCTTTTCACGAAGTCTCTACCAACTTCAACATTCCAGAAATACATTCATGGGATTGGTATGCGACGGCTTCGGAATTTGCAAGAGTCGGGGGAGTATCTTCCTAAACTATTCCTGTTCAAAGCATCATATTACACTCTTTTTTCCCTTTGTGAGTTTACTTTTCAGGTTCTCATTAAGGTTTTTAATGAGGTAATATCAACATGAGATCATATGTCATACTTTCTGTTTTCCCCACCGGGTTTTTAGGAAAGTATACACGACATATTTATTGCCATCTAAATTCTATGGATATACTTCATATTGAGTTAACGGAGGCAATAATCATTATATGTTGGATCATTTTCTCCTTATTTTCCCACTGGGTTTGAAAGAGTTTTACCAACATATCCTACTCTACTCCTCTCATTTTTCCCACAGGGTTTTGGAGGAGATTTAATCGAAGATGCTGGATCCTTATGGAGTCAAGTGGTGATTAGGGGGAGTGTTAGGAATAATTAATAATATATTAATTAGGAGATAATCCCCACTTTGTAATCCCACGATGTGGGCAACCGTCGGGCGGTTGTTTCCTGGAGCGCCGCCTCTGGGAACCGACGTCGCTCCACCCATGTATAAAAGGATTCTCTAACCATCAATAAAGTAGTTCGATTGATTCATTTGTTCTCTCTCGATTCGCTCCCGATTCTCGTTCTAACAGAAATAACGAATCGAATCTTCAAAGTACTTCCAAGGAAACAATTGTGTCAAAAACCAACTCGTGATGAATCCAGGTGGGAAAATCATCGAGGAGAGAACTGAACTTGCTGGCGCAGAGACAAATGCTACATCTCAAACATGCAATGGTAACAAGGCACGTGCCTGGACACCGCCGCAGCGGACACCTAGACAAGCGGCAGCAGTACCGGTGAGTATAACATTGTGTGAACTACTAAAGTTTATTGCAGCTGGTGTATTCTCCAAGCAAGCAAAACGGAGTGTCAGGTAGGCGTCTCCAAGCAAGCAAAACGGAGTGTCAGGTAGGCGTCAAATGAGAGGAAGCGGAAGAAAAGGGAAGGGTTGCAGAGAACAAAGTCCCTAGAGTGTTAAGGCTCTAAGCGGTCTCCACATCGGGCACGGCATCCACAGCTACGTCTTCAGGCTCGGCGTCCTTCTGCTCGACGAAGTCATATGCAAACTCCTCCTCTGAAGGATCCTCCTCCACGCTTCTGCCAAAGATGAATGGCCTCTTGCCCATCGTCGTGAAAGGCATCAGCCCCAGTGCACGCGCTGTTTTGATCTCCCTCGCAACCTTGCGCTGAGCTTTCGCACTTATCTTAGTCTGCAGAGCCGATCAATATGTTAGCCACCTCAACAGAAGCATCATCAGAAAAGTGCAATTGCTATTTGAATTCAGACATTCCTTTAGTCGAGATGTGTCATTCAGCTCTGAATACTACAATATGCATTATTGTCAACAGTCTGAGAAAGCATGGTGAAATGGGTTTATACTACATACATCAGGAACACAGGAATGTCTTCACCCTAATTTTTCCTATTTTATATGAAGGACAGGAAAATATCATTACCTGATTCCTCTTGATGATAATGCCAGCTTCTGTGAGGAAGTTGGAGAGGAATCTAACATTCTGCAAGGAATAATTCCATCTGGTCAGAAACTGCAATTTCAAGATAATTGCAGTAGCCCAAGATATTGGGATGAATCATGCATGCAAGAGCGTGTCTAACAGTAGGTAATTATTTGAAAATAATGGTTACAGACCACCAAAAGATAAGCAGTTCCGTTATATACCGCTTGAGCAAACTAGTACACTTCCAACGAAAGGATTACCCCGTTTAAATGTTACCTCTAATGTGGCTTCAATGCCATGACGAAGGTGGCATTTTGATTGGTTAGACAAGCTTTCGACAAACAATAACTCCACTATTGCTATTCAATTTACGTCACACATAAAATGATGTCCCTAGATTTGTAACACAAATACCCATGGTTGTAATATTGTATCACATAAAGCGGAGTATCTGCTGGTCAAAACTTTGTCTCAATCTAAATGTGGCCTACGTTTTGCAACAAAGCGAGTGCAATTTGGCATATGTCATTTCCTCTGAGACCCCCCTCCCCCTGAGTTCAGTTAGCCAGCTTGCTCTCTCACTCAAGCGCAATTCTAACAGATTAGCTCCATTAAGCTGCCATGTGTTGCAGCAAGATAACTATGTGAAAGGCTTCTGCAGATTTCCAAATAATTTTTATCTTGTTGGTTGTGAACAGTAAATAACATTCTCTTTTCCTGATGTCAAATGTATGGCTAGGTTTGAGTTTTTTTTTTAAAGTTCTGCCTGTAGATGTTTGGTGTATGTATGCGGTTTTCATACGAGAAGGTAATGGATGGTGCCTGTTGCCAAGCACATGATGTACGCAGGACAAAAACATTGTCACTATTCTGGAAGAAGGTTTTACTTTTACCAATATGTATTTTGGGATGAGGAGATCAATAAGTGAACAAGACTAATGAGCCAGGCTCTAGGCAACACGAACAAAAAATTCAACAAGTCCATTATTTTGTTTGGCGAGGAACAAGTTCATTGTTGCGCTTAAGAAGATTCGTATAAAAGGTTGTTAGCTCACAGAACTTTCGAAGTGATATGGTCTTCGTCTTGAAAATTTTCTACCTTTCTTTGTGCTGATAGGTACAGTTTTCATTTTGTTATGTAATGCAGGTGGTGCAATATTAGTCTGCAGCTGGTAGGGGTTTATGTGGTAGTAACACGTGAGTGACTTATGGAAATAAGAAAGAAAAATAGGGAATATAGTATGTTTCATGCCCACCTAACAACCCAACAATTTCTGGTTTTGACACTTAATGTGATTCAGTATACGCATCATCTTGTAAAATTATAAGAAATGTGAGGCAATAACTCGAATCAACAGGATAATAAGCAGCATGCCAGCTCACTATACTGATGTTAATAATCGCTAAACTCAAATAAGGGATAGGAAGCATCAAGAGAAAATGTCTGAATCTCACAGCTTTAGGTAGTGTAACAATATGTTTGGGCAAATTAGCACGGCCGTTAACACTATATTCATTTAGGCTATGACTTACTCCATTCACAATAGAAAAGTCGTTCGGAGCTTACCATAATAATTATATACCTGAACTTCGTACAGGTTAACGGTTCTAGAATTCACAAACTTGCAAGATCTATAATTTACAAGCTGCCAAAGTACTACAGATCTATGACTAGATTTAAAACAAATATTGAACCAGTTCACATAGGTTGCCAAAAGTAGATGTGCTTACCCTAAAATCGGCTTTCTTTAAAACGTCCTTTGTAGTTGTTTCAAACTGAGGTCTAGGGGGGTTCCTTGCGGCTGCGGGTCTTGTAAGGTCAAGATCCTGCATACAGTAGGGTTGGATAAAATCTGATGTTAGAAGAGTATCACTCTAGTACATAACATCCTTTTGCATAAGTAAATAATAAATGCAATTTAGAGAGATATTGTATCTTTCTGTGGTTTACAATTTCTTAGGCAATAGTGGATCAGACGAGACAAACATCTATCCACTATAGAGTACTAAACCGTGTGGGTATATATCAGCACACCACAATCTAGCTCACCATTTAGCCACATTTCCTAAATAGTTTTATGGGTAAAATGAACATCAAGATTGCAAGAGAGCTGTGATCTGTTTTTTTACTTGAACCATTGAAGTAATGAACAGATATCCCTCTTACCTTGACAGTGTAAGTCGAGCCTCGCCTGTAATTCACATCTGGCCTATACTCATAGTCATCGTCCTCGACCTCGTCCGTCATATGAAAGGTGCGGGCCGCGTCATCCAACTTCTCGTCCATGCCATCGTTCAAGGAATCGAAACCGTTCATGCTCCCGCTAAACCCAAAGTTATCCCCGTCACCAAACACAGAGTTACCCCTGCCACCGTGCCGACCAAAGTCACCCATCCCAGAGCCCATCCTTTGTCTTCCGAAGGAGCTCCCAGCCCCATCGAGATTCCTGAAGAACGGCTTATCATCTTGCTCCTGCTGTTTTCCAAACAACCGGTTTTCAAATTGTTCCGCGCTCTCGCCCGCGCCCTCTTCTGCGAAGCAACATTCGAAGCAAACAAACATGTAAAAACAACAGCATCGCTAGGACATTTTGAACATCAATTCCCCAAAAAACACGCAGCCCGTCATCACGAAATGATGGATTTGGGCACGCGAAACCTAGACAGCAGGTTCGCCTTGAACCTAGATCTCTACCGGCTGCGGCCGCCACTCGATTCGATCTTTGGTTGAACATAGAAAGGGTGATCTAGGTCCGGATGCGGCAAGAGGCGTTGGAAATACTGCACGGAAAAGGAGGGGTTATGGGGGCTCACCGGTCTGGAAGGAGCGAAGGAACGAGGAGGCCACGGACGGAGGCTCGGAAGGTAGGAGCCGGCGGAGCGAGCCGGGTCGCGGAAGAGATCGTCTCAACGCCGAGCTCGCCATCTCGCTCAGTGACTCGTCGGCGGCGCCGCAACCCGTCACCAGAGGAAGAAAGGGAGGGGGGATGGGGGTTTTGGACTTCTATTTGCGTTTCGGACCCCGTAGATGCTCCCTTTTGCGTTTCGTCCTTCCAAGTCAGCTGAAGGCCTCCTAGTTTGTCCGAACCTACTCTTTCTGATGACATGACCAAAGAAAATGATAAAGGTGCGCTTTATTATTCAAAATATTCGAGAATTACACTTGGTCTCTACATGAAAAAAATGCACACGACAAATTCGCTAATGGTTTGAGTTATGTTCGAGTGAGTTTACTTGTTCTTTGACCTGAGGCACATAACGAGCTTTTCAAAGCGCATATGTGATCTTCCATAACAACGCTATGTTATCTCTTCTCATTTCTACGATTATAATCAACTATGGGTCTGACCATACTTCTATAACAAGATGTTATGTTCGACGATACAACGGATAAGTAATACTCCATAACAATGTTATGTTGTCTCTTCCCATTTCTATGACTATAATCAACGATGGGTACTTCTATAACTACAATAGAGTGCCCGTAGTGATGTAGCAAAGTCAGCGTTGAACACGGGAAGTGGAGAAGCAATTCTCAATGAGGGATTGGTGGTCTATGTAGCCTTGAGAATAGGTGTGGAACATGAGAACTTCAAAGTGGAAGGAGATGAGCAAGGCTAACAAGTTTGAAGAGGTCAATTTTTTATTTGAATTTTGGGTTTTATAAATTAAATAGAAATAACAGTTTGGTTACAATCATTCAAAATCGATTTCGACACGCAGGCCGGAACCAAATTTTGCAAAAACCCACCACGCAACTCTCTACGACTTAATTGACACAGCTCATGAGCAGCACTATTGCACATTCTGTCCACCTTAACTAACACAACTTGTCGGTCAGGTGGTTTCTTCTTTCTAAAGTCTCTTGCAATCAGGCCTACTTCAGACCTATCGATACTATCCTCCTTGAAAGCTTCCAGGATCACAGAACAGTCAGTCTCCAAAACAACATTGCCAGATGAATTTGCAATGATTAGATCCAGTCCATGAAGGCAAGCCAGGGCCTCTCCTACCATAGCCGAGCTGCAGTTCTGAATTACTCCCCAAGATGAAACAATAACCTTCCCTTCATGATCACGGAGAACCGTCCCCCAGAATCCAGAGTTGGTATCTTTGATGAAACTGGCATCCACGTTGCATTTTTGCCAGCCTACATCTGGTTTGCTCCAGCGAAGTATCTTCTTCAGAAAGTTCTAAAAAGAAGTATCTTCTTCAGTTCAGGTTGGGCCGCACGGCTACCCTGCAAAGGGTTTTCCAGTGCTGGTGCTTTCCCTTTCTTATCATCCAGGCTCTTACCCGTGGCTAGACCCTGCATAGTGGTTAAGTAGTTATGCAGAAATCTAATAGAATTTTCAATAGACGCATCACCTTTGTCAAAAATAATATTGTTTCGGTGATGCCAAGCTCGTCACCAAAGAAACATCATTTTACACCTCATTGTTTTGTCAAGACTGTCTAGCAACACCAGAACCCAATCTTACCCTGTATACTGTAGTTTATGATCCGGCGGCAGGTTCTAGGGAACTGCTAGACCTTGTCTTAAGGCCGTAGCTTTGGAACATTCCATCGTAGCATGGTAGGCGGTTTCATCCTTCATACCACAGATTGAGCAAGTGGGGAGGATTTTCTGAAACCGTTTGCTTCTGTTAACCTGCACAGCAAGGCTATTTGTAGCGAGTTTCCAGGTAAAGATTTTTACCTTAGGTGGAACGTTTGCATTCCAGATATTCTTCCAAAGGCATCTATCACCATTTGAATTGTTGCTTGAATTGGCCATTTCATTGTTTTTAAGGTCCATTCCAAGCCTGTAGGCGCTTTTGACAGAGAACACGCCATTACTCTCCCTCATCCAGGAAACAAAATCTTCTCCATCATACCTTGGGATTCTGATTTTTAGAATTTCCTCCGCATTAGGTGGTATGAAAATGTTTCTCACTAGCTCTTCTTTCCAAGTATTGTTGTCGTGGTTTATAAGTTGCTCTACCTTTCTCAATCTTGATCTTTTTATAATTGCATGAATTTTGAAATCTCCTCTTGGGACCCAATTATCCCTCCAAATTCTCACTTTTTCGCCATTGCCAATTTTCCAAATTATTCCCTTCTTCAATAGCTCTAGGCCATGCATAATACCCTGCCAGCCAGAGGAAGGGTTTTGGATGAAAGCAGTATCAGTCAACTCTCCCGAAGGATAGTACTTACTCTTTAATAGTCTAGCACACAAGCTCTCAGGATAAGCAATTAATCTCCAAGCTTGTCTAGCCAAGAGGGCCTGATTGAAAACTTTCAGGTCTCTGAAGCCCATACCACCCTGGCTCTTCCTCTTTGTGACCTTGTCCCATGCCATCCAGTGGACACGTCTTCTGTCCAACTCATCTCCCCACCAGAAATCTCTTGTGAGCTTCATAAGTTCGTCACAGAGCCCGTCAGAGAATTTAAACACACTCATTGGGAAGGTTGGGATTGCTTGAGCCACCGCTTTTATAAGGGTATCTTTTGCACCACTCGAGGAATACTTCTCAGCATAGTCGGAGAATTTCTTTTTTAATCTCTCCTTTACTGGTTGAAATTGGCCATCTTTCATACGGCCATCAAGCATAGGGAGGCCCAAGTATTTTTCCTCAAAACTCACAGCTTGTGTATTCAGGATTCCAGCCACCACTTGGCCCTCAGTTTCAGAGCACTTGTTAGTTGTTACCAATGAGCAAGGAGCATTTTTCCGAGCTAAGGAGTTGTCATGTAGATTTCTCATACCTGTGCAGCACCGATTTAATTTTACCAGCTTGATCAGCATTAGCTTCAAAGAAAAGAAGACTGTCATCAGCAAAAAGCAAATGAGAAATTTCGGGGCTTCATGTGCAGACTTTTAGATCTTTAATTTTACCAGCATCAATCTCTTTTTGAAGGAGCTTTGACAGTCCATCAGCTACAAAGAGGAAGAGATAAGGTGACAGTGGGTCACCTTGTCTGAGTCCTCGGGTAGGATTAAACTTTTCAAGGATAACCCCATTCAATTTAACAGAATAAGAAACCGATTTTACACATTCCATGATCCAGCCTACCCATTGTTTATCAAAACCTAGTTTAACAAGCACTCCTTCTAGGTAGGACTAGTCAACATGGTCATAAGCTTTAGCAAGATCTAGTTTCTAAGCACAATACTTCCCTTTCTTGTCATTGCTTTTCTGGATTGAGTGAATACATTCAAAAGCAATCAGCGCATTAACCGTTATCAGTCTTCCTGGGATGAAAGCACTTTGATTTGGGGCACTGATATCTTGCAGTATAGGTCTCAATCTGTTCACCAAACACTTAGATACGACCTTCTAAATCACATTACACAGGCTGATGGGTCTAAAGTCTCTAAGACAGACTAGGTTCTTCTTCTTAGGGATCAAGACGATCACTGTATCATTTATATTTGCAGGCATCATCCCAGACCGAAAGAACTCAATCACAACAGCTGTGATATCATCTTTGAACACTCCCCAATGTCTTTGGAAAAATCTAGCTGGAAACCCATCTTTCCCAGGGGCTTTTAAAGGCCCTATTTGGAAGAGGGCGTTGCCAATTTCCTCAGCTGAAAAATCCTTGCACAACTTCTCATTCATTTCTTGGGAGATTTGTGGCTCCATTTCATTAAGAATAGCATTTGGTTGAACATTTGTATCAGTATACAACTCTCTAAAGAAATTTGTTGCCATTTGTTCCATTTCTGCCTTGTCAGTAGTAGTGGAGTCATCGCTACGTTGCATCTTTTCAATTTTATTCTTCCTAGCTCTCCAGGTAGCCTTCTGGTGGAAGAACTTTGTGTTGCGGTCCCCATCTTTAAGCCAATTGATTCTTGATCTTTGCCTCCAGTATATTCCCTCTTGCTCCAGAAGTCTATCCAGTTCACTCTCAATATTTCTCTTCTGCTGCTGCTCGTGAGTTAAGTTTCTCATGTTAATTTTCCGCAGCTTCTTCCTCAGCTTCTCAATTCTGTTTGTGACTGAACCTACAGTTTTCTTGCTCCATACTTGTAGGCAGTTCATCACTCCAGCCAGGTTAGAAGCCACCCCTCCTAGATCTTTCGGTTTAACATGGTGTTCCCATGCTAATTTCACTTCTTCAACTAAAGTGGCTTCCCTTTCCCAGCAAGCTTCATATCTGGGGTTTCGGTTCATAGGCACACTATTAAGATCTGGCTCCATTTGGACTAAAACCGGACAGTGATCAAACCTGGAAGAAGTTAGATTATTAACAGTACAGTGAGCGTAAATATTCGACCAGGAGGGTGATGCCACAACCATGTCCAGCCGCACCTTGACATTTCTTCTACCTCTCTGTTTGTTATCAAAGGTCCAAGGTGTCCCTTTAAAACCTAAGTCATGAAGGTCACAGTTTGAAGAGGACAATTGATATCTATCCCGAGCTTAATGTTGCTTAGCACTTATGTATGCATTAGTCTTGCACCATATTGATATACCTTATAATTTGGTAGTTATGTTACATATATAGCATAGCACGATACGAAAATTGTAATAAATTAAGATATGTACACATATTTTATTTGTACTACCACTCATTTAATGATAAAACAATCTTTCTATGAAACAACATGCCACGTCATCCACCAATGTGAATATCACCCATGTGAACGTTACAAATTCATCCATTACATTGCTCAAAAGTTTGCTCGAAAGAAATACTAGTCAAAACATTTTGATATAAAATTTATGAGATAGTACCCTGTTGAAAGTAAGTCAAAAAAAAAGGAAGATAATGTTCTGAGGTAAGACAAAGCAACTATTCATTTCTATATTTAGTTTTTCATGCCTCCAAGATTTAACCTAAAATTTTAGATGCTTTTAGAACACCACCTGATCAACACAACATATTTTTTTTAGAATTTTATGAACCTTTGCAATCTGGTTTTCTCTCGTTTTTCACAGGTTTCCGTGGTAATTTTGTTTACACCGGATACTTTTTCATAATTTATGCAAACAATTCTCCGTTTTGCTGCTTTGTCTACTGATGATCGGAAAGGAAGCCGGGGGCTAAATTGCAAAACATAGTCTCGCACCGTCGCACGTTCGCTCGCCCCATCTGTGACGAGATATGGCGGCGGTCGCGGCCGCGGCGACGATAATCGAGGTGGACCCTCTGCACGAGCGCGCCGGCCGCGTCATCGAAGACATCGTGCGGCTGGAGAAGAGGATCTTCCCGAAGCACGAGTCGCTGGCGCGCTCCTTCCAGGACGAGCTCAAGCGCCGGAACACCGGCCTGATCTACTCGACGACCGGCGCCGGACACGACGAGGAGGTCACCGGGTACGCCATGTACACCTGCGCCACCTCACTCTGCGCCTCAATCACCAAGCTCGCTGGTGAGACTTTTCCCGCACTGGCACCTCGTCGTAAAAAAACGTTACTCAGAGCCGCCGCAGCATTTTTTTGTCTGAACTCTGAACTCTTGGTGCGTGCAGTGAAGGAGAGCTGCCGGAGGCAGGGCCTCGGCGAGGCGCTGCTGCAGGCCACCGTCGAGAGGTGCCGGAGGAGGCGGGTCCAGCGGGTATCCCTCCACGTCGACCCGACGAGGACGGCCGCGGTGGCGCTGTACCGGAAGGCTGGGTTCCAGGTCGACGCCACCGTCGAGGGCTACTACTCGCCGCAGAGGAATGCCTACCGGATGTACATGGATCTCTAGGGATCATCAGAGCAACAAAAGCTTTTTCGCCAGTTTTGTTGTTGTTGTGCTCAAAATAGTATTTTCTGAATCCAAGTCGGAAACTCAGGATTAATATGAATTTCTGTGCTTGAAAGTTGAAACTATCCTCGAACCTAAATAACAACATCCCAGTACCCAGTACAGTCTCTTGATTCTGTTTTACAGCGGATGTATTTACTGATGATTCTGTCGTTTCAAACTTACTGGTATTACCAACTGAAGACACTCTTTGCTGAAGAGCGAACTCAGTTACAAGTTACCATACAAGAAGAGTTATACCAGTTTCTCAGCGAGAGCATCAGATTTAGTGCAACTTCTTGGGCAGTTCAATGCAACTTCTTGATGTTATGTCGATTTCGCTGGCAATAATCAGTAACATAATTATGCAGCATAAACACTTGACACAGAAATGATAAGAACTCTGAACCATTCTAGAGAGCAAGTACCAGCTTCAGTGCTCAGACCTGAAAGCAGCTTTGTACAGCCAGAAAAAAAAACACGCGAGAATGGCAAACAGCACTGCCTCCATTTGGGGCAAGCTCGAGTTCTCTATTAACAGAGCCATGTCAGAAATATATACAAAGTGGCTGGATACGCTTAGCTTAAGCATGCAACTAAATAAGATTCTAAAATGCAAACAGAAGGTTTGCGACTATAAACGCGACAAGTACATGCATTTCAAAGAGCTTGAGTACAAGCATGTAACTTAGCGAGCTTGGTGTATAGATAAATAGGAACTGGGTGCTTGGCCGAGGGCCTTGATAATGCCGCAAGTGCAGTTCATTTTATGTGGGAATCATAAACACTAAAGATGACATCAGGCACAATCAGAGGCAGCTTGTTTATGTACATGAACAGCCTTCTGAGGTTCTCTCTTGACACTGTCTCCATGTCGACAACGTCTTGGTCCTCGACGTAGATCCACAAGTCACCAGGGTCAGTCTTCTTCAAGTTGTCACGGCAGAACGGACAGGAATGTGATCTTGAGTTCCTGCAACACAATATTTTCTATATTAAAAAAACACAATATTTTCTGTTAAAGTATTGTTTTTATAACAACAAACTGACGCTGCAATGATCGTAACTACATGGCAGCTCCAGAATGTTAAGAGAAAAATCAAAGTTATGCTACCTGAAAAGGTGTGCATGGGCTGCGAGAAAACAGACAGATCATAGATATTGTAGGAACACTGCATGGAAGTGGTTAAAAAGTTGATACACCTGAGAGCTCGTTTGGCACCCATCATTTCATTTCATTTGACATAAATGAAATGATGGCATCATTTCATTTCATTTGGAAAGTGAAATGACAGGGTTAGGAATAGGAATTGGTATAACACACAATAGGCATTTGCTGGAATTCCAAATGAAATGAAATGTCAATTTCATGCCAGCCAAACAGGTTGAGCATGGAATCACAAATGAATTCCATAATTCTAGCTTGAAATGATGGGTACCAAACGACCTCTGAAGTGAATTGCCATTATCCACTATGGGGCTAACAGTGTTTGCTAACACATGGAACTAGGTTGATCTGCAGACCACACCGTGTCTAATTAGTGAATACCTAGCTAACATAAACGTAAGTATGACCTAAGCCTACAGTATCATGTCCTGCAATGAATTGAACTACATACAAGCATAAGAGTCTAGATTAGACAGGGTGTGTACTGAAGCGGACCAGAAATTAGGTTAACAATCAATGCTCGATAAAAAGCAGAGTCGACTTGTTCAGAGCAAAGAACAATAGTATAATACAGTTCGAAATATTTTTAAGTTGTCAGTGAGTGCAAATTTAGATAACAGTTTGCAAATTGGACATCCAATTTGTAATGCTACTCATATCAGGAATGATGAAATCATTGGCAATGAAGATAAATAAATAAAATGATGTACTATCCCTGTTTTGTTTAGTTACTGGGCATTCATAATCATGCCCTGTTTACAAGGTCTTGATTGTGTATAAGGTTATATAAAAGCATATAATCTGGGAGCAGTAACCTGAAAATGGCGTAAGCTTCCATTATTCTGAAGATAGATCCATGCTACAGAAGAATAATAGGAAGTGTAGCACACATAACACGAGGCCTAAATAGAGGGCTAGACTTATCTATATAGCCAGCATTATCAACAGCTGCACGTTTGTCAGGGAGTGAGAAGGGTTACACGCCAAATGCTGTCACACGAAATGCATGCGGAGAAACTGAAAGTTTGTGCATACCAGTCCTGGTAGCATCTGAGGCACATAGCATGCGTGCAGTTGGGCAGCACAACTTTGCTGTTCATCTCCATGCAGATCCCGCATTCCTCTTCCCTCTCGGCATCAATATCGGATAAGCTGCTTGTTTCGTCTTCATCTGACCTTCTGTACCTCTCGTTGCACACGGCCTTCTGCTTCTTGTCCTCCAGATCGGTGATTCCTCTTTGCAGTTGCAGCAAAGAAGGAAATATCACAGCTGTATAAAGATTTCGGTCAGTAAAATAGTACAAATAGTAGGCAAGCACCATAGTTAGTTAGTTTTTTTGAGCAATTGATAAGCACCACAGTTAGACCCTCAGGTCAATTAACAAGGAACTCAGCAGTTACCATAAAATTCCTTGATGCTGGCTTTCCTCTCATGAGTCGACATGGTGGTTGTGCCATCGACATAGACCTGCAGAACGAGCTACAATCTCAGCAAAAATGAGTGAGGATCGAACCAAAAGCCATGGTGCAGGTGAACATTCGACGGAAACCTTGTATATGAGGATCCTCATCAGACCGAGAGCCCCGGCGAGGCTGCAGTCTGTCCACTGCACCAAGAAGAGGAATATATGAGCGGCGGGGCTAAAAGAGAGCCGCATCTGCAGGCACGCGCCATCGTATTCCCGGGGAAATTCAGTTGCCCTGCACCACGTCAAGCACGCATAAACATTAAACAAACAACATCTTGCATTATTTCACTGGAAAGATCAGTTGCAGTCAGAGATCCCAAAATCACACTAGCTACCTTCTCATCCCTTTTTCGTTCAAGAGATTATAGTATAGAAGGCTGAAACACATGGGGAAGGTAGAGCAGAGTGTTTTAATATGCCATGGCGATCTCCTCCCGATCTACCACCACTCCGGCGCTCGTGCACTCACGGATAATGATAATAACGTATGAATTGAACAACCCCCACCTCAGGAGCCGGAGGCGCCGACACGCGGCTCGCCCACCCTCCGATCGGTCGACCGATCCCCCGCAGGCCGCATTTCGCAGCCGCGGCGGCAGCTCGAGGGCGTCCCACCGGAAACCGGAGAACCGCGCCCTCCCACCGAGAACGAGGAAGCGAATTTGGGGGCGAAATCGGGTGGGAATCGAGGGGCTTACAGGGTGTTGGCGTGCTGGATGTCAGCTTCGAGCACCTTGAGGGAGTCCCTGTACGCCTTCCGCATCCTCCGCCCTTCTCATCCAACCACCGGGAAATGAAATCACACCAGCACCGACACCGGCAACAACAACCACGGCGCCGAATCTCCTCCTCGATCGCGCGCGCTCTCCCGATATGATGCTGGTGCTACGCGGCTGGGGTCTGCGGTTGCATTTGGGATTATCCTGGCGTCGGGGTGGGTGCGGGGAAGGAAAGGAGTGGTCTTTTGAAGGAGGTGGGAGGGGGAAGGGAGGATCGGGGGAGGCGAGTGTGCCTGCCGGATGCGCGGACTGGGGAGGGGAGGAGCGCGCGCGCGGCCGGCGCCACGTGGGCGTGGAAGCGTCGGGAAGCGTGAGAGAGCGCCACGGCGCGACGGAGGCGGACCCACCGCGGTAGCAGGCGTACGTGTACGCAGAACCGACGACAGAGCTGCTGAAAATCAACGTGAGCTGCCGAGGTCGATGTGTTATCGTTATCGCCATCCTCCTGTCCTGTCGCCACATTTAACTTCGTGCAAATCCTCACCCTCCTCCTCTAATCCTCCTCTTCTCAGTGTCACACGCGTAATACACGTTTAAGTTAAGGGACGCTATGGTTTCGATTCAGGAAAAACATACAAATAGGGAAAGATCTTGGGATTTGATAGAATCCCATAGTTCAATTGGTGCGGGAAGGGAGGCCTCCCAGGGCACCTCCCCGACCAACGCGTTTCCAGCCGTCCGATCGAGCGCGTGGCAAGATCTGAGCCGTTCTGCTACACTGTTGTTGCACTGCGGTATTTTTTCACACGCTGTGTGGCTGTGTAAGACGCTGGAAGGTGGGGACAGGTGCTTTCGGGCCCAGATGCCAGCCGTTGCTGCTACGCGCCCTC
Organism: Poa pratensis; assembly: GCA_947311845.1. NCBI lineage: Eukaryota > Viridiplantae > Streptophyta > Magnoliopsida > Poales > Poaceae > Poa > Poa pratensis. The sequence continues at coordinate 10,546,972 of CAMZMU010000060.1, read as the reverse complement.
GCGTCGCAGTTCAGAGGAGTCGAGCGACGCGGTGGCATGTGTTGTCAATGCGTCGTTCGGGCAAGGGTAAGATAGAGATTTCACGTGCAGAATCGTCCTCCGCCACTTGGGCCGTACGCGCGTGGCGGAGCGGAGGTCGCCGGCGGGTACGGGCTGCTACAGCGGCAGCCTGCCCTTCCTGCCCGGTAGGTCTCCATCGCGCTGCCCTATAGAGCATCCTCGCCTCGCTTTTCGGCCTCACCACTTCTCCCCGATCTGTTAGGGTTTCCCGTCTACGACCAGCCTACCGCCGCCGTCTTCTACGCGTCCCCCTCGCCACCATCCCTCTGTTCCCTCGCCTCCTCCGTATCGAGCCGCCGGCTGAGCTGAATGCTACTGCTGGTCCACTCAGCGACACTGCCGGTGGTGGCGGTCCACTCGGGAAAGACCAGCGGAAGAGCTGGGCGAAGAGCAACGGAGTGTGCAGATCTAGCGAAGATTTGCGCCTCCAAGCTCCTGCCGGCGCCTTCCTATTATGAAAGAAGAGAGGGCGCTCCCGTGCTCTTGCCGCCGCTGTGCTCCACAGATCGCTGCCGCACAACTTGAGGAAGGTGACGCCTAGGCCGCCGCGGAGCCGGGAGGAAGTCGCTGGGCACAGTCGAGCTTCCCACTGCTGTACAGGTTTGTGTTCATGGATTTTGATTTGCTTCTTTCTTCTATCCAGTGAAGCGGGTGAGCTGATTTGGGGGATTTTCCTCTTGGTCTATGCAGCGATTGGATGGGAGTATGCGAAACTAAAGCATCCAGACTACTCTCCCGCTAACAGGTACCAATGGATGTTTTATATTTATGTGATGGATTTCTAGATGCGGTCGGAAAAAGGAATAACATGCGTAGGATTTGACTAGAGCTGTAGTAAGCCTGTAACCCAGAGCCCAAAGGCGTTCTCTTCTTGCAACGAGTACCGAGAATCGATGTGTGCGTCGCTACGATTGAACTTAGCTACTTGCCTACAAAGACTGAGCCTAGGTAGAGTTAGATCTGGTAAAATGGTGGGGGTTTGGCCGTTCAATGATAAGATGGTAAAGTGAATGAATCTTTGTAGTGGCAGGCTAGCGTCCGCTCCTCTTTCTGGATATGTGATGACTGACTATCTCATTGCTTCTCTTGTTTGGCAGCCTGAGGTTGCTCACCGCGCCTATGATGCTACCATGTTCCCACACATCCTGCAGGTTAGTTACTACCTTGACAAGTGACAACTGAACCGATGCACCATTCGCTATACTCATATCGCATTGTGACAAAATTTCTTGAATTCTTTCAGCACATGTGCCACTACACAGACTATGGATGGCTACAGCTGCGCCACTTGCAAACTAGCCTATCACACTCAAGGTACATCGTCGTGGTACTGACCATTCCTAACCAACTACTGCTTGCAGATTTAAGGCATGCTTCTCACCTTGAGGCAATAGTGAACATCCACAGGAGCCTCAGCTCTACGCTCAGCAGCATGGCTACACAGCAGGGCTCTCAAGTGGACACTCCTGGTACATCATCGACCGATTCCAGTTTTTGTATGCTCTCAGAACATCAAGCACATTATAGATTCAATAGATGTGCATAGAGGGGGGAGTTTTTAGTCTACACTGTTTCACCATCCATACAACAGATGGAACAATCACTTGACATACTAAAATAGAGTGGGATTGGTGGTAGCAAACATGTAAACCACCATGCTGACCTCGCTCGATATTCACATCTTCCATATCCGATGCTGGCCACCGAGGCTAATATTTTATCTGAATCAACTATTTTCCTTTGCCTATCCTTGGCTTATCTGGACAATGCACCCTCTTTCTGTATAAAAAACCAGACTTTGTTGCTCCGAATTTAACAATCCTTTGAACATCTGCCTCTCTGACAAGTATGCACATTATGTCATTATGTCACTCTCTTCATGTTAATTGTTGTGATTGTTTAGTTGAAAATTTATTATAGCAGTACTAACTTTATTTAGTGCAATAGCATTTACTTAGTTAACCGACAGTTTTTGTTTCCTTTTCTAGGCTTATATTCACAAAGCTTTAGCTTGGGTTAACATTAACACACTGGCATGGTTCTAGGTTTACGATAGTAATTTTGTAGTTTCATTGTTGTATCGCTCTGAGAATGTTGTCTCAGCCTGTAAGGTTTAATGTGACGTTCATTTTGTGATATATCCAACAGGCTTATATCTCCATGCCTTCAGAAAAGAATTTTGCTGCCTGTTATGTTAGAAATATACTTCTCTGCAAACCTTTTAGTTATCCATGTGAATAGTGAGGCGTAAGCTTCTAAATCTGGTTAAATACATAGTAGTTTGGGGCCTAGAACGGAGTAACCAGAGAAGGGATGCAGAACTCAATTTCAATACCATTTATTTGTACGTTATTGCTGGTTAAATACATAACACATATGAAGTATAGTTAAAAATCAAGCTCTTTCTAGGATTTAGTTACAAGATCAACATGGTAGGTGGACCAGCTTCCCAATTTGCATTCTGCTGTTCCTGTGTGTCGGCCTTCAGCTTATAATTTCTTGTCTGGTCGTGTTTGCTCTGTAGATTCGTTGGCTTACTTTGTGTATTTCTATGTACTTGGCCAGAAACATTTTAATTTTTTTACCCACCCGCTCATGCATGTATGATGTACAGGCTGCACATCCAAAGGATGGAGACGGTGGATGGGAACAAAAGATGGATCATTGCGCTGGTGGCACTCTTTTTTCCATGGCCTGGCGTTGTGCTTTGCTGCAGCTCTTTATCATCAGGAGTAAGCTTTATGCACTGCGGCATGGTCTTGATCCCTACCAGGTCCTGCTTACTGCCAGTGTTCCAAAGTGTTGTTACACTGTCATTGCATAATATCCCTTCCATTAGTTTAAAGCGTCATGTGCTAGCCCAATGACTATTAATAGTTTTGTTCTCTTTGTTAATTATCCAGTGATATGCTGCTGCTATTATTGACAGGTTACTTCTTTTGTTCCTACCCAGTATTATGTTTGCCTCTGTTAGGCGTTTCCTACATGTTACTCCATAAGGATTTACTCCATAAGGATTTTTTGTGCCCCTAATTGCACACATCATGGATTTTCTGCTCAATATGGATTTACTTTGCAGGAGCCTTCTCTCACTCCAGTCTCTCATCTCTGTTACCACTATGATGAGGTAAAGGTCGATTCTCCTCTTTTTTTCCTCATGTTTGTCGGTTCTTTTGAGAGATGATGGCTATTAGTTGGGCCCTATGAAGCACTACATGGTTTCCCTGGATGTCGTGTTGTTTAATATAATGTGCTTGCTCTTATTTTTGTTTAAGATTTATCTTTTCAATTGTGTGCATATATTCTTTGTAATAAAAACTACACAATGTTTTTTATATTTCTGGTTATATGGTTGACTAAAATCCTGAGAGGAACAGAGCTCGCATCTTCTCTTTATGCTTGGTGTCTTCTAATTCTTGGTAGACTATTCTCACATGAACATTGATAGTACCACAGTTGGTCATCTAACTTTCTGCTTAATTGTTTTGCAGCTCGGAGTTGATGGGAGATGATGTAGCCCAAGGCATTGTCCAAGGCTCCTTTTTATTTCAGTCTTCCATTTTTCCTTTGTGCCGAAGAGATCATTACTAGCATGTATTTACATACGTGCGTTACCAAGTGAGTACTCTTTTCATCTTGAATGTGTGTATATGTTAGATACTGGATGCATCGATTGCTAATTTAGATACATTAAATTGACAACCTTTGCATGGTTTACTTCCATCTTGCAGCGGAAGGGGGTTTTCAAGTGGTTGGAAAATAGAACAATTGTACAAGATGCCAAGTACATTCCAATTCAACTCGATGGTAGAAGTTCCTTCTTTTTCTGTTGCTAGCCTAGCACGTACTTTATACCTTGATTGTATTCATTACTGATCATCGCTTTTAGTAATCAACAAACTGATCTGGTTGCTGGCTAACTTTTGTAGGTTTCTCTATTATCCATTCCGGGAATGTTTTTGTACTGGTCTCCTGCAGCTGAAATACCAGATTTGAAGCACCTACAACATATTCTTATTCCAAGAAAATCTTAGTTGTTCTGTCGCAACTCATTTTTATTCCTGCACTCCTATGGCGACTTGTCTGAAAATAAAGATGACCTTGGTGGCTTCTGAATCTGTATGTGTTACTGGCACATTCTTCATATGATTTCTGCCAGATTCCTTTTGATAGTCTGCCACTACATCTTGACTCACTCATGGTCCACCTATCCTTTCTATATTATGTTGCTCATATGTTTGTTTCCAATCTTTTGACTCAAGCAGCCTTTCTACATTATGTTTGTTTTACCACCACCATTTCATTATCTTCAGGTTGTATTGGAAAAAGGGGAGGTGGGAGCAAGATGAGACGAGGAACAACGCGATGCCTCTGCGCCAACCATGCCATCCCACTGCGACCCCCTCCCTAGCCACCGCTGCCGCCAGCTCGCCTCGAGCTCCTTTTTCTGCCTGCCACTACCGTGGCTACATCCTCCAACTACGTCCGCTGGTACATTCTCTTATTCTTAGGCAGTGGTTACAAATATAATATAATGCCATTATAAAAATCAACGTGTCTTCATCATCACTGTGTATTATTGGTTCATAATTACCATAAAGTATGTACAAATTTGAATGCCCAAGTATCATTGCCAAGAGGCAGCGAGAAGAACATTATGTACAGTCTGTAGAAGTGTAGATATATCATCCTACAAAGTCAAGATTTTCTCAACATGGTATTTTGTTGGAGCAGGTCTTACTTCAGACACTTCCAATAACTTTATTTCACCAGATGTGGACATTCGTCAAGCTGTCGCTGGAGTCCGCCGTCGTGCTCTGCCTCGAGATTTGGTATGTCAGCATGATTAGCGTTCTCACTCGGGAGTCAGGACCTTCCACAAGATTCCTAAAGGCTAGAAAACCACGAAGTCTGTCTTCTCACTTCTGTACCTACGTATTCAGAACCTCTATGTAGCTTAAGGCCATCTCCTTTTCTGTATTATTGTGTAATGACTTATAATGTCTGAGTCCAATGTTATCTACCATTTGGATTATCGGGGGTTTGGAATGATGTGAGATCTGTCTCGTGCGGCAAGCCGCGCTTTCTACCTAGTTGGGTGAAGTCATAAGAAAAACCGACAAGAAACTGATGTAACACAAAACACAACACGCTGGCCCCAAGGTCGCGCTCCACGCCAAACGAATAAAACCGACACCTAGACACAAACACTTCGACGCAACAAGGTAGATGTGATAAACCAGATGGCTCCGCTCCGATCTCCACGACGAAGATGAAAAATGTGAGCCAGCAACAGGAACAAACCGAACACCATTCTCAGAGGTGAAGGGGCTCCACAATGATGTCTCCAAAGAGAGGAGCGGCGTCTGAGTGCCGAAATCGTAGGCACCAAGGGTGATGCATGGTTTCACACAGAGCTCAACAAACCCGAGGCCACGTCCGGCTGTGTGATGTAGCTGAGCTTGTCTTGCAGCTCGTCGTCGCTGACCACTAACACATTGCACTAGTCCCTCCACCTGGCTGAACATCCCAGGCGAGGCCCCAAGAGTATAGGGACACAAAAGCGCTGCACTCGCCAGATCACACGAGGGATCTAGGGTTCCCACGGAAAATTCGGGGCCGGTGAGTGAGGGCACCTTCACACTGAATCCTTCCAGAAGGATGCGACACCCAAGAGTGTCAACGTTGTATGTCCCAGCCAGAAACATGGCAAATCTTATGCCGGGGATGAGACACGAGCTACACGCCCGTCCCGCAAGGACTAGCCACACCAACGCTGCAAACCCGCACACTAACTTCCAACCTTGTGTGCTCGACAGTCCGAGGCCACTAATGGAACTAGGTGCTGGGCGAGGAGTCCATGACCGCCTTGCGCTGAGCCAACTAGCTCACCATGACAAAGTAATCTGTCATCTGAGCCGCCTCCCCGTATCTCGAGCGCCACACCAAGCTGTAGCCCGACGAGTACCCACCAAGGGTCTTCATCCAACGACTGTCGTGAAGACCATCCGTTGTTGAAGCCGTCAAAAGTGGGCGACCGAGCCCAACCCTCCAATGCCAGCCCAACCCTCCAATGGCACCACGCCTAAGCTTCCCATGAGCCGACGAGGACAATCAATGTCTGGATCATCACCACAAGGTGCCTGATGACGCGGCCACATATGTCTAGCCCATCACGCGCCATCACCTCTCGTCCTAACCTTCTTCTTCGTCAGCTCGGTCGTTTGCCGAGAAGGAAAGGAGGATCCTCGTGGTTGTTTTGAATGGGTGGGCAATAGGGTCGTCCTCAACGAGTTTCTCCATGGCAAAATCACCACCATAACACACACATACGGTAAGTTGTGGTTACATCCAAACTTTTCGTGTTGATCTTCCCTAGAACTGTGTAGTGACGCAACCATTTAAATTATACTAAGCATGCTTAACCATAATTATGCATCATGCTTCTCGTAATCATGCATTAACATAATTGCATTGTCATGAAAATAACTAGAATTTCAAACTTTGGCTCATTGCCTTCATTATCTGCAGCTAAACTTTAAAATGGTGATTATGTTAAAACTTACTCAAACATCCCTTGTCTATGTTACATATAGTTTTTACTTTTTTACAATATGCATGTGTTATTTATTTTCTTAGCAGAAGCAAACGCCCCCTAGTTCACTAGTTTCGTGGTAGAAAAATGGAATGCAACATTCCTGTCGTCGGTTCTTTCGGATATTGGGCCGACAGTTATGCAATCGCTTTCGTGAGGTACACAATCTCCAATTCTCTTGTCCTGCTTGGCAGTTTTTTGCTGCACTAGGATTATTATTAAGTTAATTGTAGTAGAGGATGGAGACATGAAGCGCATAGCTCTTCCTATGATTTTATCCTTCACGATATTCCCTGGCGACGATTTCAGTGCTAGAGACAAAGATATTTCAATGCATTAGTTTTCTCCTCGTCGGCCCCGCAACTAGCCGTAGGAGTAATAGATTGCATTGTCGGCTAATTTCCACTCGCCATTAAGCTGATGGACCTAGAAATCTACTCTCTTTCTAATATAAGACTTTTTATGGGGTTTTGAATTATACATATCTGAACGTATTTCGATACATTAGTGTGCAGATTCACTCATTTAGCTCTGTATATAGTCTGTCTCGAGATATATACTCCCTCCGATACAAAAAAAATGTCGGAAGATATACCTACACGTTAGTCACGACATATATTATGGACCAGAGGTAGTATTATATCATAAAACGGAGGGACTAGAATACAAAGGACGGCTGTGGATTCTCAATACAAGACCCCTACTATTGATGATTGATAATTAGGGGCCTGATAATCGTGGATAAACAGCTTAAGGGCAAGCACGACAAGTCACCGGGTATCTCTAGCTCGACTCACTGCATCGGCTGCTTTTAGAAACTGCTCGGTCCTTATCCTCCACGGCGTTGCTGGCCCACAGTTTGAATTGAAAATCGAAAGGTTCTTGTCTTATCAACTCGTCTCGCTTCACTGCATTTCGCTCGTCTCGATCGGTGCAGCTGTCGCATCTCATGGACTATACGTTTGTATGTCAAAAGGAAGGAGTACATGTTTTAATTTTATATCCTTTGTGGGTTTTTGGTAAAGGGCACTTAACATTTATGACACTCTTCCAGCGCGCCATTCTGGAAGATGGAGAAGAACTAGATCGATATACACAAGGGATAAGCACATAAAAATAAGAATAACATAATCCTTCCATTAATAATTATAAGATGTTTTAAATATTTTAGTATGATTATATATGGATTAAAGTGAGTGAAACTACGGTTTCAAACGTGTCTAGATCAAGGCTTTAGTTATCGGTTGGTAAATCCGGTTACCGACTGGTAACCGATTTTTTCGAGCACCCCGACAAATGTGTTTACCGATTTTTTAAACTTTCTGAATTTAAATGCCCATACATAGGTAAATAAATTATATTCTTGATAGATAAAAATTCGCACATTAGGCGTGTTCGTAGAGTCGAAAATTTATCATGTGCGTAATCCTCATGCAAAAATTGGTATGCATTGAAACCCATACTCTTTATTATATTTATCATGTGCGTAATCCTCAGGCAAATTTTTTTCTCGCACCAACCAGAGAAATGGCAACTCAGTACCAGAGAAGAGGATAGTTCGACTTGGAAACCGGAATACAACAATATTTTGGCATTTTTTTATGGGATGGCTTTTTGGTTGTCAGCACACAACATTAGTTGGGCCGCTAAATAGTTTGAAAGGAATGGAGTATTTTGTACTAGGAGAAAGCAGTGGGCCACGACCCACGAGGAATGTGCTGCGAACATTTGGGCCACCTAGTCTTATTCCCACAGCTCCGGAGCATTTCCCCATTCCATTTCAGCCTGGGAATGGGCAGAGAACCGCACCAAACCCGCCCCAACCCAGCACGAAAATTATTTCACCACGACACCAAACCACCCTCACTAATTAATAAGTGGAAACCAACCCGCACCGCCCCGCAGTCATCTTTAACCCAAACCGCACCAATCCATCCGTATTTTGCGGATTGAAACCGTTTCGTACCCCACGTACAGCCCACACGACCACCCGAAGTACTCCATGAGCATCTAGGAATCAATGTTCGTCGTGGAGCAGTGGCGGCCGACGGAAGCCGGCAGAAGACGACGCCGGCGGTCTGGCCGCAGAAGGATTGACCGGCGACGGGGGTTCAAACATGGATGCGCCCGGACGCGCCGCCGTCGTCGAGGAGTTCGGAGCCGCGCGGCGCCGCCACGAGTGACACGACGTGCTCGGAGATGGACAACGATGCTCTGCAACGTGCTCGGCAGCTAGGACACCACCGTGCGCGATGAAGGCCTGCGAAGGATGCCGCGAGCGCACCGGCGAGCCCGCATTCTTGAGGTCCAGGTTGACCGGCGCCAGGACTCGCCTGCGTCAGTGCCATGGTCGCCCGTGCCAGAACTCGCCTCCCCCGCACCTTGCCGGAGCTATCCTGCTCGCGCGCCAGAGCTCGCGTGCTCCGCGCCTGGCCAGAGCTCGCCCGCGCCATGGCCGGCCGCGTCAGAGCTCGCCACCTCCGTGCCTTGCCGGAGCTCGCCCGCGTCAGAGCCCGCCGCCTCCGCGCCTTGCCGGAGCTCCGCCTGTGCCCACAACTGAGTTCACTTGCTACGCGCCTGCGCCGGAGCTCGCAAGAAGAAGAGACCGGGCGACCCCGCAGTCGAGCTGGACCCCACGGAGGGCGATGGCGGCGGTCGGCAGCGTGGACGCGGCCTGGGCGCTGTCGCCGGCAACGACCCGAGCGACGAGGCGCCGCACCTGCGGGTCGACCTGAGGGAGGAGAGAGAAAGGGGATCAGGGAGGCGCAAGTGGTAGAGGTGCTGGGGCGTAGGGACATAAGTTTGATGTGTGGCTGCCATGGCCGCCATGGGAGAGGAGCAGAGGTAGGAGAGGAATTTGGGGATCTGGAGTCTCGCCCCGAACGTCTTCCGCGGGTTGAACCCACGGGTTCTGCCCATTTGGGTGTTCTTTTTTCGAGCCCACACCGCACCGCCCTGGTCCGCTTTCCTGTAAGCCCACACCGCTCCAGCCCAATTAGTAATTAAAACCATTTTAGCCCAAACCAATCAATACCATAGCATGACCCGCACCAAAATCCCCATTCCCTCCCGCACCATTCCCAGGCTGAATTCCATTCCTTGGGTCACAGGCAGGCAGCACACGCCGCCCAAAACCCTCGTCCCCACGGCGGCGCATCCAGCGGCGGCCATGGACACCCGGGTGCCGCCTGTTCCCATGGACCCCGCGGTGGCTGCCCAGTTCCGGCGCCGAGGCCAGGACCCTGAAGACCTAGGAGGACTTGTCGCCCGCGTGCTCTCCCGCGTCCACTACACCCTCCCGGACACACCCGCCTCCGTCGACGCTCACCTCTCCGCCCTCCTCCCCCACGACAGCGTCGACCGCCTCAGCCTCCTCCCCGCCGCGCTCCTCGGCAACATCGTCAACCGCATCCCCATCAAGGAGGCCGCGCGCACCGCCGCGCTCTCCCGCCACTGGCGCGGGGTCTGGCGCTCCACCCCGCTCGTCCTCGTCGACTCTCAAATCCTCCCCGCAGGCACCGCGGCCGACGCGAGGCGCATCACCTCCGCTGTCTCCCGCGTCTTCTCCGAGCACCCGGGCCCCTTCCGCTGCGTCCACCTCACCAGCAGCTGCATGGAAGAGTTCCATGGCCTGCTCACGCGCTGGCTCGAGATCCTCGCCGTCAAGGGCATCCAGGAACTGGTCCTCGTCAACCGTCCGTGGCCGCTCGACCTCCTTCTCCCCGCCACCTTCTTGAGCATGACCACCCTCACCCGCCTCTACCTCGGCTTCTGGAAGTTCCCCGACACGGCCGGCATTCCGCGCGCCACCTGTTTTCCCAACCTCCGTGAGCTCGGCCTCTGCACCATCCACATGGAGAGCAAGGATTTGGACTTCATCCTCGACAGGAGCCCCGTGCTTGAGACGCTCTGTGTCCAAGGCAATCTGTCCAAGCTTCGCCTTCGCCTTGTCAGCCAAAGCCTCCGGTGGGTGCACTTCATCAACTCCTTCTGCGAAGAAATCGCTGTGGTGCACGCCCCACGCCTTGAGCGACTCATCCAATCAGGAGGTTGGACCCGCGACGGGGTCTGCACCAAGGTGAAGATCGGCCATGCCCCCAAGCTGCAGTTATTCGGATACTTGGTTGCAGGAAAAAATCATGTCCTAGAGGTCGGCAGCACCGTCATCAAGGTGCCTCATTTTTTCCATTTGCTAAATGATCAATCTTTATGTGTGATAGTTCTTCTCTTAATTGGGTCCATTGAGATGCAATTGCAGGCTGAGACAAAGGCGAGCCCTACCACCATGGTACCAAGTGTGAGGATCCTGGCTTTGGAGTTTCATTGTGGAGGCCGCAATGATGTCAAGATGATCCCAGCTATCCTCAGATGCTTTCCCAATATTGAGACGCTCCACATCAAGGTGAAGCCCCTGATGCTTCTTTTGGCATTCATTTGCGCCATCATGAACTACCATCATGTTGCGAATTGCTGATGTTACTGCATGATCCATACGGATGAACTTCATGTGCACTAATTTAATAATTTTTTCAGTCTCGAGAAAAAGATCAATCCTCTGGTAAGCTCAACCTCAAGTTCTGGAATGAGTGTGGTACCATAGAATGCATCCGCTCGTGCATCAAGAAGCTTGTGTTCAATGATTTCCGAGGAGATAGAAGTGAGCTTGCTTTCCTCAAGTTCTTTTTTGGGAGCGCGTTGGTGCTGAAGAGGGTGGCTATAGTGTGGACCGATTCAGGTTTCACTTCGATGGAGGATCTGAATTCCAAAGTGATGCCTCTGCGGTCCATGAAACGGCCTGCAGGGTGCAAAACATTGGTCACCCCCTGTGCTAATCCTGAAGGAGGTAAAATTTCGAGCTTCAAGAGAGCATCTGATTTGTCTATTGGCGACCCTTTCGTGAACTTCTGAAGTCAATGGTGCCTATATATTTCCTGTGCGAAGCAAATTGCTCTGGTAGTTGGTTAAGTTCTGTTGTCGCAGTATGGATATGCACTGTTTTCAGTTTTCTTATGTTCTGCCCTGGCTCTTGTTTCTGCAAACATGATTGTGTCGAACTTAGTAGTACTATTTTCCATTATTCACATGACTACCATTTGTGGTAAGTACTGTGTTAAGTGTGATTTTATTAGCTAGGTTTGACCTGACGAGAATTGTATTACATTGCACAATTGCCTCTAAACATAAGAGGCTTGATGCTGGGGTGAATTAGTGATGTCTGAGCATTTCATGTTTTACTTACTGCCTTGCTAATTTCCTCTAGATATCGCCTGCAACGTTTGTTCCATCAAGCAGATTTTTTTTGAGAAGGGGAAATTCGTTCAACACAGACAAGTTCGTGTCGGAATTACGTAAGTCAAAGACAGTATCAGGAAACGGGGGGAGTCAGACAACGCTATCCCTGTTTCTTTGAGCTATCTTAGCAAGACCATGTGCAGCAGTATTGCAACTTCTCCCTATTTTCATGAAAATGCATCCTGGTAAACGAGCCTTCAGGCTGGCGATGTTCCTGTAGATGCTCCAGCTTTTGACGAGTTGGTTTCAGCCTTCTTGGCTGCAGCAACAACATTAGCACAGTCGGAAACAATGCTAACATGCTTCAGGTTGTAGTCCACCCCAAGTTGGAGACCTTCTTTGATTGGCTGAGCTTCCACAAAGATCTTCAGACCCTCTTCCCTCCTCTCTTTTGATCACACTTGCAGTGTTTCTATCGTTGCTGTGGACAGGAGCAGCACATATCAAATTCAATGAGTTAAGAGGCCAGGTTTTACCTTCTCTAGAGTGGCTGGTTTCATTCTCGTTGTACATGAGGTTGTTGTAGCAGAGGAGAAAAGTAACGGATCTGGCAATTGTTTCATCCCCTTTGCCATGAGTGACAGATGCCAGGATCTCCAAAGTAACGACAGGGTTTGGTTTCTTTGCTTTTGGTTGCAGCTTGCTAGCAGATTTAAAAGCCATTCTGGGCCGGTGTAATTGAAAAGTCTTTCGGGAGGGAGACCCCAGTGCTTCCTCATCTCATACCCGAGGGCTCTCGGTTTAGAACAAGTGACATAGCATGGAAACTATTTTCCTCTTCTCTCCCACATAACTTACAAGTTTCAAGAGTTCTGATGAACTTGTTCGTCTTTGTAGCTAGATTGTCGCAGGCCGTTCTCCATCCGAAGATCTTAACTTTGCTTGGTACATCGAGCAGAAATTTTTGATCCTTGCTGGTTGTGCCATTTAGTGTCCTGATTGATTTGCATTGATATGCCAAGTCAATTATTTTATGGCCTACCTAGTTCCTCAGTTCTGATTTTTTTTTTTGAGGAACTGGCGGTCGTTCTGAACTGGCGGATTTATATAACAAATAAGGTAAATACGAGAAAGAAATATCTTAATAATACCAAATTATATAACCAAAACTTTTGACAAACTACAAGTGGTGCCCTTGCATTGGCGAGGGCCACAGTGCTAGTTACATTTTAAAAGTAGACACAGAGGAAAATAGGATGACGGTGCAATACTTGCGGAGGGGATTCCCACTATGATTTGAAGAAAAAAGATATAGAATATATGGACTGTCGCTGACTTGGTTAGGCTCTCCCCCTGAGGAGATTTAGCCAGCCCTGCCTTCTGATTGTATCACTATTAAAAATTAATAATATTCCGTTTCCCCTGTATTTTTTTCCGATTACATTTATATTGCGAAGCCACAATAAAGAAAAAAGAGTGGAAATAAGAACCCCCGTCCATATCCACCACTGAACCGTCAGATTGTCATGAAAAAGAAGAAAAGTCCCGATCGGATGGCGACGTGCAAGTATAACCTGAGGTCTCACTCTCGGCTCCTACTCGACGTGATTGCCGATGACATGGCATGACATTAGCAGCAGATATCAAGATCCATATACACCATTTTTCTGGAGTGTTCACTGCTACTGTGCTGATGGCTTTCGATTCAACGCACAGACAGGGGCTACTGTCCCGGCCCGTGAGGGGTTTTAGTCCCGGTTGGCCAATCGAGACAGGCTAAGCGGGACTAAAGGCCCAACCTTTAGTCCCGGCCCTGTTACCAGCCAGACCAAAGGCTTCCCACGTGGCCGCTGCGGAGCGCGCTGGGGGACAACCTATTTAGTCCCGGCTCGTATAACATGCCGCGATTAATGATAATTTTTTTCTTTCATTTATTTCTTTACGGTTTAGGATTTAGGGTTTATTTGTTTTTTTTTATTTATTTCTTTCTTCAAAATAGTTTTCGTATTTCTACGCTACCACATACCGTACAGTGCATATATATAAGATAACTTGTATTACGATCGAGCATACAAATATATACAACTTTGATAGTTACATGGAGATCACAATTACCGGGACTAGAGCCCGTCTATTCGATTACACGGCCGGGGATCATCAGTAGCGCATATTCACACTAAATTCTCCGACGTCGTCTACCATCTCTTTCAACAAAAATCCCGCCAGTTCCTCTGCAATTCCTAGTAGGCGTTGCTCTGGTAGGAGCCGATCCCGCATTCTATTGAACTATATAAGAAAAGGAAATCAATATGAACATCAATCATGATAACAAAAGTGACGGTAATAAAATAATGTTGTGAATGTATTGCTTACGTCGAGTCTATAATCTTTGTGCTCAGTGGTAAACGTACGAATGAACTCGCAAACGTAGTATCCACATAGATTCGTCCCCGGTGGCTGTCTCGCGCACTTTACGAGAATATAATTCAATCAAAATAATAATCTAGCATCATAATTATATTGAAACTAGAATTAAAGAGATGCGCGGACATATCTCGTACTACTTACCGTGACCGGAGTAAACATCAGTTTCTCACTAAAGGAACCCGTCACCACACTCCTGAACAAGTTCCAAACCCTGCCCGGCAAAGAAAATGAATTAATGAATAAGTTATTCATTACCTGATATCTCATGAAATCAACGAAAGAGACCGATATAGCGCGAAAATTACCACTGGAGCATGTCCTGCATGTTGCGGAACACTTCCAGGTGTCTCTTTAATGGGTCCATGACTTCAACTATTCTCTTATCAACTTGAATGTCTAGCAGAATCCAGTGAAACATGCACACGTTTATATATACGTCAGTAACTCATCAATTACACTTAACATCGAGTAAGCAAAAGTGAATGTGGACAACAGAGTAAGAACCTCACTGGAAGTTGTAAGGAAACAGTATGTGGTCACAGAAATTTTGCTCCGTTAGAAACCTTAGAAGGTTTTCCGCCGTCTCGTCGGGTTTCGTTGTTAGCGAATGTATATGTACTTTATCTGGGTCAATGAACCCAACACTATAGATTTTTCTTTTACATTCCCGGATCTTCATTCTGCATAATAGAGTACAAAAGGATATAATGAGGATAATTACATGCAATGAACTGAACAACTGAACAACTTATATGTAGACAATGAATTCAACAACTTACAGACAATAGCAACTCATGAGAGTTTTGTCGAGGGCGTCGAAATTGTATAACTGGAAGAGTTCTGAAAACTCAACATAGACCTCTTCGGGTCGGAAGAAGTACTCATGTGGGACTTTCGCCACGATCATTGTTCTGCCCCCCCTACCACACTCAAGTACCATTCATGCAAATTCCGCATTTGTGTTGGCAGTTGTTCCAACTTCTCTTTGCTGACCAAAGGCTTCCCTGGGACATATGTAGGGACAACATCAGACTTGGGTAAAATGTCGTCTTGGGAACCTAGCAATTCAGCAACACTCACACCCATAGCGGCCGCCAACTTCGCAGCTTCTTCCATATCCTGCTGCAGCACCTGGGGAACGTCTTCGAATAACACCTTGAGGGATGGGATCGATTGTTTGGCCTGTTCTCTGAGCTGGGAACGTCCCTTCTTTTCCCGCTTGCACTTTTACTTGATTTGCTCCCGCTTGCACTTTGACTTGATTTGCTCTTCCGCACTTCATTCCGAAGTGTGCGTAGATAGTCATCTGGCTTATGGTGCAACTCATATTGCGATTTTGTGTTCAGAAAATCATGTGCCCACGCTTTTTTGCTTCTCGGTGTATACCGGGGCGGGCTTGGGTTTCTTCTTTGCAAAATGCGCATCTTTTTCGGCCTTTGCGATCGCTGCGATTTCCTCGTCAGTACGATCGTAAGTTCTGATGGGAAGATTCTTATGAGGTACTCTTGGGAGGGGCGACATTTGTCGTTTTGGGCTGCTGCATCGGTTAATACTCATCGACGGAGCACGCTTCCGCTTATTGTCCTTAGCGGGCAAAGGCGGCGGCGAAGACGGCCGACCCAAGTCCGGCGGCGGAGATTGAGATGGACTCGCGCTGTGGTGGTCGTAGTCATGGGGTGGGCTTCTTGGAGGTGATGGAGGTGTAGGTGACCTGCGACGACTCGGAGGCGGTGTTGTCCTCGGCGTCAAGCCTGGAAACTTGATGTAGTTCTTGTCCCATATAATGATATCACCCACAACTTCTCCGAGTGTCCTCTCACCTTCAGGTCCAGTGTCGTGGTGGTGTCACGGCAGATGCCATAGGATGGCTTAAGTTGTGGGCTCGCTAGGACGTTGGGGGATCCGGGGAGGGTTTGCGCGCTCACGAAGCACGCATGGAGAACAACCAAGAACTCGCAAGAACAAACAAGAACAAGCAGAACCAAGAAGAAGCAAAGAACACCACGATGTACCCTGCTTCGGGGCCCTCTTGTGGAGGTAACACCCCTACTGCAGCACTAGCCTACTCTCTTTATATCTCAAGTGGTTACAAGTACAGAGTGCTCCTTGAGCTGTATGAAGAACAATGGTGGGAGCTCTAGAAGAGATGGAGCTTGGGGGGATAATGCCTTTCTCTTTTGCCGTTCTCCCCTTCTCCGTTCGTCTCTCCTCTACTGGAGGATTTGGTAGCTTACTTATACACTAACCGAATTACCATTTTGCCCCTGGCTGGAAGTGATAATGGCATGGACAAGAGGAACAGGACAAGCCTCTGCCCCCTGTCAACCCAACGGCCGGACTGTCAGGCCCTAGCAGGCCTATCTTGCCACTTTGGGCAATGGCAGGTGTAGCCCACCGGGTCTCGGTCATATCCTCTTTCCCGAATTGGCCGGGTCAGCTCCTAGGTTGCTGCGCTCCCAGGAATCCCGTGACCTGACCTGGCCGTCAAGTCCCTAGCAGGCCTATCTTGCCACTTTGGGCAATGGCAGCCGTAGCCCCCCGGGTCTCGGTCGTATCCTCTTTCCCGAATTGGCCAAGTCAGCGCCTAGGGCCTTGCGACCCGGAAAACCTGCGACTTGACCCGGCTGTCTTCTCAGCCTCTGGCAGGAGACACCCGTGAACCTTTCTGACATTACTTGGCCCTTGTGCAATATCCGGATTACCTTATCCGGGTCCTTCCTGACCAACCCGGCTAACTTAACCGGTTTCCTTCCTCTGATTCGGTTAAGCTTTACCGGATCCTCTCTGGCATCTTCTCGCACTTTAGCTTGATCAAGTGCTAACCGACTCTCACGAGAGATCCGGCCCAAGTGACCCGGCTATATGTTGATCCGGCTAGCTCTTTGCAACACTTAACACCACATCTTTGCCCTACCCGGGGGCAGCCCCCCGACAGTAGTCCCCGAAGCTGGTGCGGTTCTACAGCCTCGGCTGAAGAGCCGTAGCAGGTTAAAAATAAACATCACTAACCGAATCTCATATCATATAATCTTGTCTCAGGATTTCCCGGGACACTTGGCAGTGAATCTCTGCGCAAAGCCCCATAATCCGGATCTCTGATCTGACATGCCACTGACAGCACCTCATCCGGATTCTCCGGGTACTTGAGTGCATTTGACCAAACGACCGCGTCTTCTCGTTTTCTCCGTTGACCGGCACACAGGATCCGTGCAACTGCTTCCAATTCTATGGCCCAACATGTGCTTGGAACACACGGCCACAGAGTTCCAGGATGCAGTTACCGTGCGACGCTCCGAAAACCGTGCAGTAGTGCGCCCGTTACCGCTGGGCGCTATAAATATGGGCGCAGGGGGTTTCCTCTTCTTCTCCGCTCGTTCCCCACTCCGAAAACTTCCATCTGCGCCACCGCCGCCGCCGCAATCTCGCCCTCGTAACCTTGCCGCGCCGGAGACGTCCTCAACGCACCGGAGGAAAACGACCGGGGCCGCGCACCGTGCCCAGCGCCGCCGTTCCTTCATCGAGCTTCTTCCCCGTCGCGTCATCACCGTGAGTTTTCTTTTTCTCCGGTCATGGCGAACTCGAGGAGTTCATATGCCACGGGAAACTCGCATTTGTTTCTTGTAGATTTATCCGCATATTAGTCCGTCGCCCAGCCTCAGTGCATCTAGTAGATCTCCTGTCTAGATTTTGCACTACACTGCCCTAGTTTTGTTTGCCACCGTATGAGCAGTTCAACCATATTTTTACTCTTGATTTCCTTTCTTTTTTACTGCTGCAGTAGATCTTGTGTAACCCTAGACCTTTGCGGAAGGTGTTTGTGATTGCCACCCGAATCACCTTCTCTGCTGAATCCGGCTAGTTTCATCCGGGATAATATTAGCCGAATCACTCTAGATCTGGTTCGATTATACCATTATCCGATTCATTTTGACTCGGCCCTATCCGACCTCTTGCAGGATTGATCCGGATATGGCGAAGCTTCCTCCCGGCAGATGGGAGGGTTCTGATGTGACCAAGGACGATCTGGAATGGCTATTAAGCACCCGGCGTATAACCTCTCAAGTTATATGCCGCAAACCGGGGAAGGAACTCGTCCCGGTTCCCGAACCTGGTGAACGTGTGGTGTTTCTAGCGCATTTTGAGCGCGGATTCGGATTGCCGGCGAGTGATTTCTTCCGGGCTTTCCTGGATTTCTTTGGCCTACAGCCTCATCACCTCCCGGCTAATGCCTTCGTTTCTCTATCGGCTTTTAGCTCCTTTTGCGAGGGCTATCTCGGTGTCTGGCCGACCGTCGATATTTGGGCAAAGTATTTCCACCTCCGCAAACATACTATTCCAGGCACTAAGCCGAAGCTGATGACTGCTTGCGGTCCGGTTAGCATCACGCCAAGGCAGGGATCCATCTTTCCCCGTATCACTGGCCTAGACACTGTCAGAAGTGGCAAAGGTCTTTCCTTTATGTGAAGAGTGCAGAAGGCCATGACGCCCTTAATCTGCCCGAGTTCACGATCGAGCCACCCACAGCCGAATTGAACTTCGGATACAATCCGGCCGAGACTATTGTAGAACTTCAGACTGTACATGAAACTCTGGAGGACTTCTGAAGAAGGGCCTGGCCTCGGATGATCTGCTCCGGACCTTCATCGGTCGCCGGGTCTGCCCTCTTCAAAGACGTGAACACAAGATATGCCACATGGGTGGTGTGCTAGATCCTACCCGGATCAGCAGGCATGACCTTAGCAAAGTCTCCATCAGGCGACGGGTAAACGCCATTGCCGCCACCGAGATGTCGGATAAATGGCGGTGGGGCGTAAAGCCGTTTTTCCGAGAGCGCCTTCCACCACAGGTTAGTTCGCCATTTTCCGAATCTAACCATATTTCGTCAAAATGGCATCGGCCTAATCCGGATTTGCCCCGACTTTTCTGTAGCTGTTTGATCGCCAACTTACCGAAGATGGAGACCTCTCCACCAAAGAATGGGGACCGGATCTCAGCCCGCCGCGCGAGGACGAAGAAGATCCGGATACGGATGATTATCTGCCTATCCCGCGCGCCAAGCCAGTCCGCAAGGGTAAGCAATCAACTATTCACAACATCTCCGACGAGGAAGATGATGATTGCAGGATCTTAGATCCCATCGACGCTATTCCGATTTCATGGTCACCACCTTGTGTTCCAGCCAAACAAGATGCTGAAGGGACATCTCGGAAACGCAGTGACGCGCCCGGATCTGATTCCCCTAAAGCCAAGAGAATAAAGAAGTCTGGCTCCAAGTTGAATCGCGTCAAGCCGATGCCTACCACCAAGGGGTAATACTGACTTAACTTCATTTGCTTTCTTCCTCTGTTAACCGAGTCATATCTATCCGAGTTAACTGTTTGCTTTGCTTTATGCAGTGATGTCCTCATCACCGCGCAGACTCATTCATCCATCTCTTCTCCCATTCCTCCGCTGGATACGGTCATGGAAACCCAGTCTCCTGATCGAACTGCCACCTCACCAATGCGTGTCACCACTGCCAATATTCCTCAGCCGACTCCCATTTCAAAGCCGGTTATTGACTTGGAGAGTGAGGAAACCTCGGCTCCAATCCGAGATTCAAGTTGGCCACGCCCTCTCAAGGAGCTGGAGAAGGAAAAGGCCAAGACATCGGCTACATCCTTGCCTAAGCCGGATCCTCGCCCTACTCCCGCAGCGCAAACCCTGCTGAATCAAGAGCAGCAGAAGAAGAAAAAGCAGAAGCAGCAACAGCAACAGCAAGTTTCCGAGAAGCAGCACAAGGAGCCACATCCGAAGCAGACTCCGGGTGCGTCACCGCAACCCAAGCCGACTCAAGGTGCCTCTGGCACACCTCCAACCACCTCGGATAAGCAGGTGGTTGCTAGCAAGAAGGTTTCTGCCGCCCCATCAGCGATTCGATTCGGCCAGTCCCTGTCGAATCCCCGCCCTCCGAGCAGCGATAAGCTCGAGTCCGCCAAGCAATTCATTGAAGCTTGGAATGATGCTGACCTCGCCAAAGATTTTTCTACTTCAGCGCCACATCCGGCTGGGCCTAGTCGGATGTTTCAATCATTACACTCTGTACAGACCTCGGTCACTGAAGCTAACCGGGTGTTTGAGGTAAATTTTTCCGAATCTTGCTTTTATTTCAACATGATCAAATAGTACTATACCCAGTCCCCGAGATTCGGGTCGAACGACTGATACTCCTCCGAGTAAGAAAGTCATTCGGCTTGAATCTCTAAAAAACTTATCATGAATGTTGCCGTAACCGAGGACACCGTGGGACTTCCAGTCCCCGAGTCTCTTTTCCAACTGATTCGGTTAATCTCGGGCCAGTCCCCGAGATTCTTTTGACGCCATTTGCCTGTTTTCTTTCAGGAAACCATGACCGCTCGCGGCAAGCTCTTTAAGCAGCTCGCCCATCAGCATCAGAAGCTCCAAACTTCCTTTGATGGGCTCTGTCTTGAAATGGACAAGAAAGAAGAAGAGCACAAGCGCGCTTTATCCGAGGAAAAATCAG
Source organism: Poa pratensis (assembly GCA_947311845.1). Classification (NCBI taxonomy): domain Eukaryota; kingdom Viridiplantae; phylum Streptophyta; class Magnoliopsida; order Poales; family Poaceae; genus Poa; species Poa pratensis. The sequence goes on along the minus strand of CAMZMU010000060.1, from coordinate 10,526,135 downwards.
AGGTGACTCGGCTCCAGCGAGAGCTTGACCGAGTTGAAAAAGTGAAGAACAAGGTTAAAGGAGAGCGGGATACGCTGAAGCGTGAAAAAGACACAATCCAGAAGGAGCGGGATACTTTCAAAGCCGGACTTGCGGAGCGGGCCAAACTGGACAAGCAAATTCAAACGAACATTGCCGAATCTGAAGCCGAAGTCAAAGCGGCTAAAGAAGAACTGAGTGCTCACAAAGCGGCCAGTGCGAAATGGCTTGCTGCACTTGCTAGCCTTAACGATGACATGGATCGTAAGTTCACCGAATCTCCTCTTTTCTTTCTGCTCTTAACCAATACATATGCTTGTGTTCCTTCTCGCTGAACTCAGTATTAGCTTATTTGTTTGTAGGAGAGTTTACTAGCATCCGGCTTCAAGCCGCCAAGGCTGTGAGAAACGCCCGAGCTGAGAGAGCTAAATTAACCGAGGCTCCCCTACCAGAGACATGGGACATCGAAGATCATATTACAGCACTTAAGGCTCGGATTGCTCCTTTGAAGGATTCCCATATTGGTCTGCTCAATGCAAGTCTCAAGGCTCACCGAATCTTGTTTCCTGAAGCGCGGCAAGTTGTGCCTGTGGAGGAGCTGATCCGAGACCTGGATCAAGCAATGACCCGGTTACAGCAGTGGAGGTCTTCGTCCGCCCGCGCTGGTGCTGACGCAGCTTTGCTATTCATCATGTCCTGGTATGAGCTAATTGATCTTGCCAAAGTGCGCTCATTTCGCGAGGGTTCTCCGTGGGCTACAGACCCTACCCGGATTAAGATCCGTGAAGAAGCCGCCAACTTCATGGCCGAATTTGCACGCACCAAGCATCTTGATCTGGAGGCTCCGGTCTACTCGGATGGAGAAGAAACTGAAGAAGAGGAATCGGACGACGCCTCCGCTGAAGAATACGCCGATTCTGAGGGCGAGTCTGATGATTCGGCTAACTCTGCCGAACACGCTCCTATCAAGATCCCAGCTTCTGACTCGGCTAAGAATACCGAAGCAACTCCGGCCCAGACTTCGGAGATACCAGCAACTGATTCGGCAGAGATTACTAAACAAGCTCCAGCTGATCCGGATACCTCCGAATCCGCCCAGCCTTCAAGCTCTCCACGCAAGGTTACCCCTGAAGTTCCTCCATCTGAGCCATCCTTGCAACCGAGCCCCCTGCAACCGAATCTACTCCAACCGAAGCTCCTGTAACCGAGGCTCGCGCGCCCGAGGTTCCTTCAACCAAAGCTCCTGCCACCGAACCTGCTACAACCGAGTCTGCTGCTTCCTGAAGTAACTTAGTGAAAAAACGTTAAATCCCCGGTATGCCGGGAGCAGATGTAATAGACTATTTTAAGTTCTTTCGAGACTACTTTAAATTTGCTTAACATGATCCGGACGAGGTTTATGTTGGATCATTTTAAACCGAGTCCCCGAGTCTGTTTTCTTGTTTACTATTTTTGCCGAATCTCTGCTCTTGTCTACCTTTTAGGTGTTTGACAGTCGAGTCACAAGATAGGAATCATAGCATACAATACTTGAAACATGCGAGTTGTGGTTTAGAATCATTCAACATAAACGAAAAATAAATAACAGGGGTTAGTAAACGACATGTGCCGAATCGGTTTTGGACCGAGTCCCCGAGTCCATTTTCATGTTTCCCACATTCCTCATCTCTGCTCTTGACTACCATTTTGGTGTTTGTCAGTCGAGTCACGAGATCAACAACACAACATACATTACTTGAATTTTGGGACGAGGTTCAAAGCAATTCGGCACACGAACGGTATGGACAAAACAGTAAAAAACATGCATGAGTACGAACAGTCCCCGAGTCCAGACTCGGATTGCTGCAACTTCATTTATGATAAACTGAAATACATACATTGCGCCCCTTAGAGTAAAAGGGTCGAAGCAGAGCTACATTCCAAGGTCTCTTAGTTTCTTGTCCGGGTCTGTCCAGGCCATCCTTCCTTGGTTCCTGTGCATCTACAAGGTAGTACGAGTCATTGTGCATAGCCCTGCTCACAATGAAAGGTCCCTCCCATGGAGGTGACAACTTGTGTCGGCCTTTGCTGCGCTGCACCAGCCTTAGCACAAGATCACCCTCATGAAACACTCGAGGGCTGATCTTTCGACTATGATATCGTCGTAGATTCTGCTGGTATATTGCTGTCCGAGATAGAGCCAATTCTCTTGCTTCCTCTAGCAGATCCACTGCATCTTCCCGAGCCTCTTTTGCCTCGGTTTCAGTATACATTGCCACCCTTGGTGCATCATGTTCTATGTCTGTGGGTAGCACAGCTTCTGCCCCATAAACCAGAAAAAATGGCGTATAGCCAGTTGACCGATTCGGCGTGGTCCTTAGACCCCACAGTACTGATGGTATCTCGTCTATCCAGCATCCCGGAGTTTTCAGCAATGGTTCAATGAGACGAGCCTTGATGCCGGCCAACACCAGGGCATTTGATCTTTCCACTTGCCCATTAGACTCCGGATGTGCCACCGAGGCTATATCTAGCCGGATTCCCTTATTCATGCAGAACCGAGCAAACTCTCCGACAGCAAAGTTTGTGCCGTTATCCGAGATGATGCTATGAGGGTATCCGTATCTCAAAATAATTTCTTTCAGGAAAGTCACAGCCGAACGACCATCTACTTCCGGATTGGTTTCACCTCTATCCACTTGGTGAACTTATCCACCATCACCAGCATATGTGTCATGTTCCCCTAGCCGGCTTGAAATCTCCCACCATATCCAAACACCACACAGCAAATGGCCAAGTGATAGGAATTGTTTCAGCGCTGATGCGGGTAAGTGTGTCTGCTTGGCAAACCTTTGGCATCCTTCACATTTTCGGACTATGTCCTCTGCATCCGCGTGAGCAGTGGGCCAGTAAAATCCATGCCGGAACACTTAGCCACCAGGGCTCTTGTACTGCAATGATGTCCACATTCACCCTGATGTATCTCAAGCATCTCCTTGCCCTCGGCTGGCTCCACACAACGCTGTAGCACCTCGGTTGCACTCCTCTTGTATAACTCCTTGTTGATGATGGTGTAAGCCTTGGACCTCCTCTGCACTCGCCTAGCTTCGGTTTCATCATTTGGCAAACTCCCCTCCGACATGAACTTCATGATTTCTTCAGCCCATTCCGGTACTGGATGCAAAGGGAATAAGTGCTCATCTACTTCCACTGGTTCGGCCGCCATTATTTCTTCTATCAGCTTCTGCCCATTCCCTAAGATTCGGTTATCACCACCTTCTTCTCTGCTCCTCTTTCCTAAGATCCGGTTAGCAGTCCCCGGGTCTCGCCATGCAGTCCCCGGGTCTTCCCCAATGTACTCGACATCAACATTCATAGGGACAGCCTCAGATTCTTGCTTTGGGATAAAAATTGACTCGGAATCAGGCGAAGGTTTGATTGAAGGGACCCTTAGGTGATTCAAGGATATCCCGGGTGGAATTGCATCCCTAGACGACCCGAGTTTTGACAGGACATCAGCAGCTTCGTTCTCCAACCGAGGTATGTGCTTGTACTCGCAGCCTTCAAAAAATCCTGAAATTTTCTGGACATGAAACCGATATAGTGCCATATTGGCATCAAGAGCATCCCAATTTCCAGAAGATTGCTGCACAACTAAATCCGAATCACCAAAACATTCTATTCGGCGGATGCCGATGTCCCTGGCCACATTAAGCCCATGGATCAGTGCCTCGTACTCGGCCACATTGTTTGATGCTGAGAAATGAATCTGCAACACATATCGCAATTGATCTTGCTTCGGTGACGTGAGTACCACCCCAGCACCTAATCCGATTTTGGTTTTGGAGCCATCAAAGTGCAACTTCCAGTAATTGTAATCCGGCTTGGGTGGCTCATACTGCATTTCGGCCCAGTCACAAAGGAAATCTGGTAAAGCCTGAGATTGATAGCATCCCTTCTCTCATAATGCGGGGTGTAAGGAGATACTTCTATTGCCCACTTGGCAACCCGGCCAGTCGCATCTTTGCACCCAATGATTTCCGCGATTGGAGCTTCACATACCACGGTAATCGGGTGTTCTTGGAAATAATGTTTCAACTTTTTGGCCGCCAGGTATACCCCGTATGTCATCTTCTGGTAGTGGGGATAATTTTGCTTTGAGGTTGAGATCACCTCACTTAAATAGTACACCGGTCTCTGCACGGATTTACCCTCCTCTTCTCGTTCTACCACTATGACCACACTCACGACCCGGTTAGTGGCCGCAATGTAAAGTAGCATTGGCTCATTCGGCAAAGGTGACGCCAGAATTGGTGCAGTGGACAACATCTTTTTTAATTCGTTGAAAGCCGAATCTGCCTGCGGGGTCCACGTGAACCCGGTGCTCTTTTTCATCAATTGATACAAGGGCAAGGCTTTTTCTCCTAGCCGACTCACAAACCGACTTAACGAGGCTAAACACCCTGTGAATTTTTGTACATCTTTTAGACATCTAGGCAATTTCATTCTTTCTATGGCTCGGATTTTAGCCGGATTCACCTCAATACCTCGGCTTGATACAAGGAAACCGAGCAACTTTCCAGCCGGGACACCAAAGGTGCATTTATCCGGATTCAATTTCAACCGATATTTTCTCAAGTTCACAAATGTTTCCTCGAGATCCTCGAGGAGAGTGTGTTTTTCTTTAGTTTTGATGACGATATCATCGACATACACCTGCACATTCTTGCCCATTTGGGAGTGTAAGCATTTCTGCATACATCTCTGATAAGTTGCACCGGCATTTCTCAAACCGAAACACATGACACGATAGCAATACGCCCCGTACGGGGTAATAAAAGCAGTCTTTATTTGATCTTTAGGGTTCAGTGGTATCTGGTGAAAACCAGAGTACGCATCAATAAAAGACAACAACTCACACCCCGCAGTAGAATCGATCACTTGATCAATCCGAGGTAAAGGAAATGGATCCTTCGGGCACGCCTTGTTTAGGTTGGTGAAATCGATGCACATGCGCCACACCTTGACCACCGCTGGTTCGTCCTTCTTCTTCTCTACCAGAACCGGATTGGATATCCAGTCTGGATGCAACACCTCCATAATGAATCCGGCTGCAAGCAACTTAGCCAGCTCATCCAGCACCACTTTTCTTCGATCATCTGAGAGACGCCGAGTCGGTTGCCTCACCGGTTTTACATCCGGCCTGACAAATAAAGAGTGCTCTGCCAACTCCCTCGGAACACCAGGCAGGTCCTTAGCCGACCATGCAAAGATATCCCGATTCTCACGGAGGAAGTGACAGAGCGCGCTTTCCTATTTCTCATCCAGCCCGGCACCAATGATGGCCATGCGCTCCGGGTTCTCCGGGTCAATGGGATCTTCTTTGTTCCTTGGGCATCTCAAATGTTGCACCTCCATCCGGATTGGTCATAGCCAGCACACCGAGCTGAGCTGACTTCGCCATTGCCACCACCTCATGCATCTTGCTCTTCTCAGCTTGGATCACCAATGATTCGGCTAAGGTGGAACCGATTGTGGCACACTGTATGGCCTTCTTGTAATCTCCCGCAACAGTGATAATACCATTCGGGCCTGGCATCTTTATCTTGAGGTAGGCCACATGGGTGGATATCATGAACTTGGCTAACGCAGGCCGGCCAAGTAGAGCATGGTATGGGCTCTCCAAATCTACCACCTCGAACTCGAGACTTTCAAGCCGGTGATTGTCCTTGGTACCAAACAGCACATCTACCCAGATCTTACCCATTGGGGAACAAGACACCCCGGGTACTATACCATGGAAGGTACAACTGCTCTGCTGCAACTGATTCGGCGAAATACCCAACTTGACCATTGTGTCCCGATACATGATGTTTATGGCACTGCCATTGTCAATCAAGACTCGGCTAAACCTCACGTTAAGCTTGGGTCCTACCAAAGTCGGATCCACCACTAGTGCATAGTTTCCTGGACTTGGCATAATTCTGGGGTTATCAGCCCTGCTCCACGTGATCTCCTGCTCGGACCAATTCAGGTATTTTGGGACTGCTGGTATGACTGCATTCACCTCCTTCGCCCTTCGCAGCTGACTTTTCTTGTCAGTTGGCTCGGTCACAAAAACCACATAACTTTGATGAGCCTCCTTGTACTCATTACCGGGGTATCCACCTTGCCGACTTGGACCAGCACCATTGTCATTGCCTCCCATGTTTACCAGGTTAACCGGCTTTGTGGCTGCCGGTCTCGGAGCTCCTGCGTTCACCGGGATTGTATTGGCTCCGGTTAAAGGCATATTCGGCCTGAAATTCGGTCTAGGAGCACCTCTCTGAGGTGGTCCTCTCTGACCCTCCGCCTGAATGCGATGATGCCAGCTACAATTCCGAGTTGAATGATTGGCCGGCTTGCGTGGGTCTGTTGTGTGATAACAGCAAGGCCCGTCCAATCTTGCCTCAAAGGTTAGAGGAGGACTCGATCCATCCCACACCTTCTTTGGCCAGGCACCTTGATTCGGCCTCCAAGCTGGACCCTCAGTCTTTTGTCTCTGACCATCTCCTGCTCCAGGATGATCCATATTCACTGCAGCCACCTGATCTGAACCGTATCTATAATCCGGATCTCTTCTTTTGTAACCGAATTCATGTCGGTCATTGGGCCTCAATGGTCCTACTCGGTTATTAACCGGTTGCCTCCTGCTTGTTCCCACTGCATCCAATGCGGGCTGTGTCGGATCACCTAGAGCGTACGTATCTGCTATCCGGATCGTTTCCGCCAGTGTCTTGGGCATATCCCTCTGGAGCTTCTGCCAGAGCGGGGTGCCATGTCGGCAACCCTGCGCAAACCAAGAAATCGCCTGCTCCTCCACGACACCTTCGCAAGAGTTGCGAATGTTGCTCCACCGAGTTAAGAATTCTCGGTCTGTTTCCCGTTCTTCCTGCTTGCACGCAGCCAGGAGCTGAGGTCGGTTAGGCCTCTTGTAGGTGCTGGAGAAATTACTGTAAAATGCCTCCTCCAAGTCCATCCAAGAGTTGATACTACCCGGCGGTAAGTTGTTCAGCCAAATCCGGGCTGGCCCTTCCAACATGTGCGGGAGATACCGGACCGCCCATCGGCGATTGCCCCCCGCAATGTGCACTGACGATACATAGTCTATTAGCCAATCTTGTGGCTTTGTGTTGCCATTATATGGCTTTGTGCTTCGGCCAAGCTGAAATAACGGCACACTCGGTTCGTTCATGATCCGAGGTCCAAAACATGGAGGACCCGGTGGGCCTTGCTCTTCTAGCTTCTCGGACTGGTAAATTCTATCCAACTTGAGACGCTGATCATTCGGATCTAATGCCCGAGGTCCCAGTCTTGATGCAAGTGCATTATCATACGTCTGGTATCCGGCTCGCGCCATAGCCGAATTTCCGTCATCATAGCGGTAACCCGCCTGGCCACCACCTTGCTGTTGCTCGCACAATCACTTGCTGCCCAGGAGGACGAGGTGGTTGACCTCGGCCAGCCGAATTGCCCCTTCCAGCTCCCGGGTAACCTCGTCCACCACTGTTTCTACTTTGGCCACCTCTTCCTTGAGCGGCTAGCTGCTTGCCGGCATACTCAGCATCATAGGTCTGCAGCTGCTTGCTCTTACCCGAGTTCACGCTCTGGGCCCGGTCAACTCCGACGTGCGGGGATGACGCCTGCCCCTTGGATCTCTGGCTAACAGCCTTAACCGACACTACTACCCGAGAAACACCTGCATCCGGATTGGCTTTCCGGTAAGCCTCATTCTGCCGGTTACACACATCTACTAGCTCATTGACTCTCTCTGCCTGCTTCCGCCAGGCGTCCCCGGTTAGTGTGCTCAACTCGGCTCGCGCTGCCGCTGCAGCCCTAAGATTCTTAGCCGGGGAGCTATACACCGGCTTGCCTGTGCCAGATCTATGACTAGTAGCCTTACTGGAGCTCGATCCTGCAGCTCTAGCTAACTCGTCATTGAGGTCCTTACCCCGGTTACGCAACTCGGCTTTTTGCGCGAGCGATGCACTACAGGAGTAAAACCCTCGGTGATACCATTGGCAGCATTGTACTCTCTCATATCTCTATCAAAGGCTTGCCTAGACTCCACCACTAACCGGGCTTCTTTTTGCAACCTCAGGCGCTCTGCCTCTAGCTGAGCTACAGTGAGCTCTACATCTGCCCCAGGTGCCACTGGCCGAGATAGCTTCTCCAGGACATCTCTAAAGCCTCCCTACTTGACATGCCAAGCGGGCCAACCGGATCTGGTCTCTCCTTTGGGAACTTAGCTGTCCGAGTCGGCTTGCCAACCGGATCAACTGGCGTGGCCAGCTCCTCGGGCATGCTTTTGCTGGCATCTCCTTTGCCAGCTGCTGCACTTGGCCCGGTCATCATCACCTCCACGCTACTCCCGGGGCGAGCGCTACGCCGTCCGAGAGCTGCGCGGAAAGAGGGAGGATCCTCAGCCACGAGCACCTGCGCCGGGTACTCGCGGACAGGCTCGGTGGCGACGTAGGTGACGAAGCTGCCGAGCGTCATGAGGAAACCGTCTGCGGGGAAGGGCTTGTTGGCGAAGCACCCCGCGTTGTCGCTGATGAAGTTGAACTCGCCGATCTTGCAAACGAGCCCAGAGAGGACCCGCTCGCCGGAGCCAGCGACGGTGCCCGTCCGGAAGGAAACCCCAGCCAACGCCACTGCTGCCCCACGGTGGGCGCCAACTGTCGTGGTGGTGTCACGGCAGATGCCATAGGATGGCTTAAGTTGTGGGCTCGCTAGGACGTTGGGGGATCCGGGGAGGGTTTGCGCGCTCACGAAGCACGCATGGAGAACAACCAAGAACTCGCAAGAACAAACAAGAACAAGCAGAACCAAGAAGAAGCAAAGAACACCACGATGTACCCTGCTTCGGGGCCCTCTTGTGGAGGTAACACCCCTACTGCAGCACTAGCCTACTCTCTTTATATCTCAAGTGGTTACAAGTACAGAGTGCTCCTTGAGCTGTATGAAGAACAATGGTGGGAGCTCTAGAAGAGATGGAGCTTGGGGATAATGCCTTTCTCTTTTGCCGTTCTCCCCTTCTCCGTCGTCCTCTCCTACTGGAGGATTTGGTAGCTTACTTATACACTAACCGAATTACCATTTTGCCCCTGGCTGGAAGTGATAATGGCATGGACAAGAGGAACAGGACAAGCCTCTGCCCCCTGTCAACCCAACGGCCGGACTGTCAGGCCTAGCAGGCCTATCTTGCCACTTTGGGCAATGGCAGGTGTAGCCCACCGGGTCTCGGTCATATCCTCTTTCCCGAATTGGCCGGGTCAGCTCCTAGGTTGCTGCGCTCCCAGGAATCCCGTGACCTGACCTGGCCGTCAAGTCCCTAGCAGGCCTATCTTGCCACTTTGGGCAATGGCAGCCGTAGCCCCCCGGGTCTCGGTCGTATCCTCTTTCCCGAATTGGCCAAGTCAGCGCCTAGGGCCTTGCGACCCGGAAAACCTGCGACTTGACCCGGCTGTCTTCTCAGCCTCTGGCAGGAGACACCCGTGAACCTTTCTGACATTACTTGGCCCTTGTGCAATATCCGGATTACCTTATCCGGGTCCTTCCTGACCAACCCGGCTAACTTAACCGGTTTCCTTCCTCTGATTCGGTTAAGCTTTACCGGATCCTCTCTGGCATCTTCTCGCACTTTAGCTTGATCAAGTGCTAACCGACTCTCACGAGAGATCCGGCCCAAGTGACCCGGCTATATGTTGATCCGGCTAGCTCTTTGCAACACTTAACACCACATCTTTGCCCTACCCGGGGAGCCCCCCGACA